>CM038353.1:34578068-35175040 GCA_021464625.1 Proterorhinus semilunaris
TTCACGTATCTCGGGGTCATGTTCACGAGTGAGGGACGGATGGAGCGTGAGATCGGTAGACGGATCGGTGCGGCGTCAGCAGTGATGCGGTCGCTGTATCGGACTGTTGTGGTGAAGAGGGAGCTGAGCCAAGCGGCAAAGCTCTCGATTTACCGATCGATCTACGTTCCCACCCTCACCTATGGTCATGAGATCTGGGTAATGACCGAAAGGACAAGATCGCGAATACAAGCGGCCGAAATGAGTTTCCTTCGCAGGGTGGCTGGGCGCACCCTCTGAGATCGGGTGAGGAGCTCAGTTACCCGGGAGGAGCTCGGACTCGAGCCGCTACTCCTCCACGTCGAAAGGAGCAGCTGAGGTGGCTAGGGCATCTGTTCCGGATGCCTCCTGGTCGCCTCCCTCGGGAGGTGCTCCAGGCATGTCCTATTGGGAGGAGGCCTCGTGGAAGGCCCAGGACACGCTGGTGGGACTATGTCTCCGAGCTGGCCTGGTGTCGCCTCGGGGTCCCCCCAGAACAGCTGGAGGAGGTGTGCGTGGATCGGGAAGTCTGGGCATCTCTGCTGTGACTGCTGCCCCCCGCGACCCGGCCCGGATAAAGCGGAAGAAATGGATGGATTTACAGCCTTTAACTATCGTTTTTATACATAACTGCTGTAAAATATGTTTCATGATGTGGAAGAACCAAAGTGTTGTTTTTATGATAATTATTATTTTAATGTATCTCTCATTGGATGTAACTCTTGTAAAGTTAAGGTTAGGGTTTACAGTATTGTCCCTATAGGGAAACTTGTCTTCTGCATTTGACCCATCCTTCGATGCCGCTGGGGAGACCCGTAAGGAGTAGGGGTACCCATCTCCAGATCTGGAGCCAGGCTGATAGTCAGAAACACCCTGCTGGAGGATTCACCTATTGTACATGTTCATAGCGGTAGGGGAAACCGCAGTTCCCTGGAGGAAACCTGCGTAGACACTGTTGCACCACTGTGCCATACAAAATATAATAAAAAAGAAAAGTTAAAAACAGTCATGAGTCGGACAACATTGACTCTGGAGGTTTTTACCTTTCAGATGAGGTAGGCCATGTTTGCATCCTTAATGTGCAGAGGGCAGCCTAATCTTTTAGTCACGCTCTCAGCGCCTTACATGTTTCCACTCTGAAGCATAATAATGTCACTTGTTAGCAGTTGAGGAAGTTCCCCCCCCCCCCACACACACGCACACACACACACACACACACACACACTTTTAGGCAGGCGCGGGACCACAATAGACTACAATAACTGGAGGGAGGGGGTGTTTGGGGGAAGGCAGCTGCTCTCCGTTTGTACACACAACACAAGAGCGGCGAAACACCTGTCTGCTGACGCTAACAGGACGGAGGGGGGAGGAGAGGCTTTAAGGGGTTGCCAGGTTAGACCACGGCCGACACCTTTGCGATTTTAGATCCCCATCATTTCTGGTCAGATGTGGTTTGAACCTTTTACTTTTTTAACAAAAGAAATAAATTCATCCATCCATCTTCTTCCACTTGTCCGTTGCCGGGTCGTGGGGGCAGCTGTTGGAGCTGCACCAGCCCCTATAGCGCCCCCTGCAGGTGGTGGGTCCACAGAAAGACGGCCTCATGGTTCTAACCGGGCCTGTTGGTCTCTCATAAGGGGCTTCTGAACCGCTCTTTGTCTGACCCGTCACCTAGGACCTGTTTGCCATGGGAGACCCTACCAGGGGCACGAAGCCCCCGACAACAGAGCTCCAGGATCATTTGGGCGCTCAAACCCCTCCACCACGTTAAGGTGGGGGTTCTAGGAGGAGAAAGGAAATACAATTTAAAACAAATGATAGTTTATAATGACAGTACAAACAATCAAAACACATTGCACAAAGAGGGCTTGCCTTAGCCCTCATTTGGTCTTGGTTAAGTCCACATTCAGATTAATGCTAATTCAAATTGGTTGCAACTCTTTATAATAATGTGGTATATTCTTTAAAGATTCATCTCAAACTCAGGAAACACACACAGAGGCCACTAAATCATATCAGCTGGACAGTTTTCAACATGACACAGCCACTTGTCAAAGACATTATGAGGGGGGTCGCCCCGTCACGTCCGAGGCGCTGGTGGGCAACGCAAACGTATGAAATAGATTCATAATTCTATGGTGGGTCAAAACATCGTTCACAAACAGACCATTGCATCTGTGAAAAGATCAGTGCTGTAAAATTAACAGCTCTTCAAGCTCGGAAAAATCAGCTGTTTGCCCACCAGTCACCAAAACATCCGGTGAAAATGGCGGAAATAAACAATAACAGCGATCCTCCCTATCAAAAGCAAAAAGTGTCTTTAATGATCTTTATGCAGAGCACCCACACTTAAGGACCGCTTGGTAAAGAATTACCTGCCCTCTCAAAAAAGACCTTTCTTCCAAAAAACAATATGTACGTACCATTGTGCTTCCTGCAACCACTCCGGTCACGTAAACAAAACGACTCAACAGGTTCGAAAATGTTTAAGTGCCGCCACTTTGCGAACTGCTACTCCACCCATGTCATTTACAGGCTGGACTGCTCCTGTGGATGTTTTTACATAGACCCGCTTCTCTGAACACAAATACGCCATAAGGAGTAATAACCTCAACTCTCCTATTGCCCGACTGTTTCAATCCTCTGTTTCATAAATCAATCTCCTCAAAGTCATGTGACCGGTTGTCTCTCCTCTTTGAACCTTGAAAGCTAAATTTCCTGGTCTCAATGATGACCTGGATGTTTCTGTTTTTCTTTAGTGGTGATCAGTGATGCCAGTAACTAATTACTTAGTAACGGATTACTGTAATCGTATTACTTTTTTCAGTAACTAGTAATCTAACGCGTTACTATTTCCAAACAAGTAATCAGATTGAAGTTACTTTTCCAAATCACTGTGAGTTACTATTTTGTCATTTCTTTTTGCATCTCGACGAGTGACGTAACATAATGTCATAATTTTCAGCCTGAAACACTCACACTGGTCGGGGGGAGATGGAAATACGTGACTTTTCTGAGTCTGTGTTCGCTTTGTTAAAACACACTTCCAACAAAGTGAGTGTTGGTAAAAGGGTTTGTCATTAGTGTGTTGAGGTGGTGGAGATGTTGTCGGCAGCATCTGAATGTAACTAATAAAGTAACTTGTAATGTAACTTAGTTACTTTTAAAATTAAGTAATCAGTAAAGTAACTAAGTTACTTGTCAAAGGAGTAATCAGTAATATATTACTTTTTCCAAGTAATCTGTGGCAACACTGGTGATGTGTTGGTTCCTTGCGTGAGTTTACATGTCTCTTTTGTACTCACTTTTTTTAGCACACATGCGCAAAAGTGATTTTGATTTTGTAAATATTGAACTTCTATATGTGATATTCTTACCTACCCTTTACCAACATTGCTCTTCATTTATGTTCTCTGTAGGTTTGATTATCATTTCATATAGCCTGGACCACCAATTCCTTTCCTCGTAGGAGAGGTGTGGTTTACGATTGTCCAGAGCCGTTTATTGGGCCCTACAAATGTGTCTGCACGTAGCCAGAGCCAATCGTATCATCGTATCAGATGACATGTGACTGTAAACTTTAGAGCTAAACTATTTAGAACAAAGCTTGGTCAAAAGATCTGTCTGCTGCTGTCATGTTGGATCCGTAAATATTTGTTATATTTTTAATCCCTAAACAAACTACAAACTATTCCGTATGTGGAATAGCGCGTCATCGTCTTGCCGTCCCTCCTCGTTCTGTGATTGGTCCCCAAATCCATGCAAAAATGTCGGCCATGGTCTCCAGACTGTTGTGAAGTTTGGAACGATTCACAGCAGTCTGGCATTAGCCAGGCTATATTTCATATAGAAAAACTGTGACATTCCGTGTCCCGAGATCATATTTTCCCCCTCTGGACAGATCCTTAAAAAGAAGGACAATCAGGTGAAACCGGGACAGGTGGCAACACTAATTGACTCAAAGACTCTTTTTTGTTTTGTCAAACCATTATCATTTCTTCTGACCAAACCGCACACGCTCTGAGGGATGGATCCAGCGAGCACTTGGTTAGGAGGTCTTCCACACTCTCCGGAATTAACCAGCGGGTCCACGGAGCAGCGACAAGGGACCCCTCCCACCACTCTGACCCCACCCCCCTTCACTGTCTGTGTAAACGGACTCAGCTGATGGGGCCTCCTCCCCCGGGGGCCCTCGGGCACATGTGCACCATCTGCCGGGGCCACTGAGCAAACAGGTGTCCACAGCCCGGCATCGCACCAGCAACTCACCACCTCAGCACTGGAGCGGTCTGTCAAAATACTGATACTAGTGAGAGTAATGTTACTTTACTCAGTACAGTACAATTACAATAAGGAAGTAGAACTAATAAAACGGCTGATACACTTTTTGCTCTTGATAAAAAGCTATATTTTTATCGGATCACATTTTATAAATGTGACATTCAAATATAATAGAGGACTGCAGAAGGTACTTGATGGAAACATGACATGATCTGAGGACAGTGGATGCTGAGGGCCGTGCTTTATTACAGCTCTCTATATTATCTGTAATGCTTCATAGTCCTTGTGTCCATGTTTTCATGGCACATTTGTGAATTTGGACCAGTTTGTTCTTCGGCTGGTCAGTTTGTGATCTCGAGTGGACAGTTTTAAATGTGACAGTCTGTGTTCTGAATTTTTAAGTGTCTACAGGGGTTTGCCACAGGGTTCAATATTAGGACCCCTGCTGTTCGTTGTGTACTTTCATGAAATAAACCTCACCCACCTTGCCTCAAGTGTCTGCATACATTGGTGTATGAATGAGAGTGGGAATGGATGACTGGTTATTTGCTTGTAGGTCCTAAAGAAGCTAGAAAAGCGCTATATAGGTTAAAACCATTTACCATTTCCAAACACTAAAAAGGTTCCTCAAACTATCACCTTAGTGTCCACTCTTGAGGGAACAAGAGGTTCACAGGTACAAATAGCTTGGTGTCTTGACTCCAGTGGCTGGGACCTCATTTCGGCACGGGGATTTAGAGAAGACCGGCTCCCTTTTCTGTGGGTTTGTAGCTCAGTGATAGTGCACTAGTCTCTGGTGCAGGAGGTCTCCGGTTCAAGTATGACTTTGACACTGGTCCTTTGTGCTTTCTCTTTTTACATGGGCTGCTGCACACACAGTCTAGATACAAATATTTATTTGTCCACTTTTCTACCTTTCACTGGCTTTTTCTCTCTTTACTCGCGCGGACCCTTGTCTCCGCTGGATTGGACGGCACCAACTTCAACTAAAGCGGAGGGGTGTTCTACTTAAACACCCTTAAAAACGTTCAAAGTCAAATGGTATCTCCCCGCCACAAGGATGAAAAGTTAGATGCTTCTGATTTTGACATATTTCCCCGCAGCCCACCGGGAAACCTCCCAACTCTCCCTATGGCCAGCACGCCTCTGCTTGACTCGCTCACTTACAAGCCCCATATAGACAATCCAAAACTAAGGATCATTACTGACTGAGCCTTGGCCCTTGAAACATCATTGTGAACCGTATTCTCCAGTGGGACGGCCTTCTTTGTCCTCCAGGAGGTTGGGTCATTGGTACACTTTTATTTATAAGGCCATGCTAGGTCTACTGCCCTGTAATTAAATCACACGGAGAAGTGTTGACTCTTACTGTTTGCCTTCAAATGATCATTTGTTGCTCACACACAACTGGGGAAAAGGGCTTTCATTGACTCTGCTTCTTCTACACGGAACACGTTGCAAAAAGACGAAATGAGCTAAACCTATTCCATTGACTCCCTTGAAATATCGGTTTTCAATCTCAATGGACTAAAAATGGGAAAAATCAAAGGGAAAATAAATAAGCATAACTTTAAAGATCTAATATTTCCAAAAAACGACAGTGGGTCTTTAGTCATCCAAGAATTTGCCATTGTGTTGGAGATTATCAATATGGGTTGGTTCAGAGTCTAAGATTGAAGCAAAACGTCCTCGGTGTCCTCAAGTCAATTAGCTCAGTCCAGACGACGATTGGACTGGGCTGAGCTTCATCTTCAAACGTTAACATGAACATTATCTCATTGAAAGATAATACTACTTCAAAAAGTACTTCTACTTCTAATAAACGTACCCAGCTTTCTTTAGTTTGACAATTTTTCTGATGTTTATAGTTTCACCTTCTTATTGGACACTGACAGGAAGTGACCTAGAGCGAGGCAAACTATTCAACTGTTGCCGTGCCGACCATGTTATATTAATGAGAACTTAGTCAGAATTAGTCATGTTCATGTTCTAGAATTCTATTTCAGTCGGAGCTTGTGTCAATACAACTCTATGGGAGAGAAACAGTTTTTGAAAGAAATTTCCAAAAAGAAAATGTCCAAATGTTTTCCCTGATCATTATTTGACAGTGATTGGATTCACAAACCTGACACTTTCACACTTTTTTGAATAGTTTCTCCACTTTAGAATGCCTTCATGAGGAAATAATTAGTAGTTCGTGTGAGCTGGAAGAGAGGACTTTGAACTTCATGACAGTTTTTGTTTCATGTGAATTGGCCCAGGAATTACAGAGATATTAGCGATAAACTAAGACTAGAAATCTGCATTTTGACAGTTACCATATTGCTGTGGACTCTTCAGGTGCTCCACCTTAGTTTTAAACTATAGGCGCTTTAGAATGTTGTGATGTCACATGAACGCAACCTATTCTATGGAACTTTACGGCTCTGTATAGAGTTCGGAAAATTCCACAGTTAACATGGAGATCCGCCATCTTTGCAAGTGTTAGCATACATTTCCATAGACTAACATTGGATAAAAAGTGGAGAAAAAAATCTGTGGAACAACTCCGTTAGCTGCAGAGTTACTGCTGGTAAATACATCTAACACACTGCTGTGTCCATGTGTTTTAATGTGAACAATAACTTTTAAAATCTCCATTAGTATACAATTGCTGCTAATGCCATAATGCTTAGCGATATAGCATCACATTCTTGAACTCTATTGGTTGTTTTCAGGTTCTAGAATGTGATAATGTCATGCTTCCAGCTGGGGGGCAGGAGCCAATTGTTCCTGTTACACTTTCATAAGTAATATCTAAATAGAAAACGTATGAATTACAAAAATATATATCTTTAATATCACTGACTGGGTCCATGAGCTCTTTGTACAACACTACAAATCTCCTCAAAAACAAAATAATTTTCCCTCACCTCATTAAATATGATAGGCCTTTAGAACACTGGGATGTCACCTGAAAGCCAGAAATTGCTGCATTCATGTGTTCCTCTGGAACTGGAACGCTCACTCAACTGCAGAACTCGGGTCAAAATTAGCTTCCCAGCTTCCGAACCTAATGCAAGCTTTTTAGCTAAACACTGCAACTTTCTTGAAACGTGTTGAGCAGTCAGTAAAGTAACATATTTACGAGAGAAATACCCAACATGCTAATGCTAACAAAAAGAACATTTACATGATATTTCATAAAAGTAACAAACCAAAGTTTAGCTTTTTAGATCCTTACGCCAATGGTTAGCTTAGCTAAGCACTAATCAGTGATAAAATACCTTTTTGTTTGATGTCATCCAAATCCCCACTTTCCCACATGAACATAAACCAACTGGGGGCAATGATGTCACATCTCGGAAAAACAAAAAAAATAAATGAAATATTGTGCATACAGTATGTATGTAATGAATTAGTTCATGATGCAGTAACCGGATCAAAACAGCTCGACAGCATTTAGTTTAATGGATCCATGTTGCCTTTTGATTCTCTTTCAGTTGATAAACTTTGAAAGGAATTCTCCCAGGGAAAGGCTGGCTCCTGACTGAAAATGGTTTCATAGTGTCACTATATCCTCGTGACTACCAGAAAAAAATGGCCTATCACTTTTTTCCAGCCAAACTTTGTAAGGTAATCAGAAGACTGAAAAACTATTTACATGTACATTATCCTGCTCTTCTTTGATTGCACATGTTTTACCAACTATTGAAAGTGAATTTCTCCATTGTGAGATCATGAAAGTCTTATCTTTCTTGATTGATGAATCACTATTCTATGCACTGAACAGTGTTTAGTGTTTTGCTGCACAGGCACGTTCTTACACACACATTTCTTCTTCATGCCTTCTTAGGAAGTTTTTGGCATTCACAAAATGTGAAAACATTGCTCTGTAAGAACAAATCCAGTTCTGTTTCTGCTCCTGATAGAACCCAACACTCTGAGACATATATATTTGTGCATATTAAATCTTGTAATAAAGAATCCAGTATCATTTGTACATATACCCTATGTTTATTCAGAACAGGGTTCACAAAACTAGGAATTTTTCTCGGTGCAAACGTGCGACATAAAACATATAACACAGAATTAAGATAAAAAATAAGCTAAGAACTTGAAACTATAAGGCTATAAGGGCATGCATAAAATATATTAAATAAATAAGATAAAATAAAGTGACATATGATAAGACAACAACAATTTGACATTGAACAACAGCGGGATTGTATTTACAGATGTGTAGGCATATAAAGTGATATTAAGTGTTATAAAGTGATATCAGCGGGTCTAAGTGTGGACACACCACACAGAGCAACAGAGCAGATACATCCATGAGTCTGTGACTGAGCTACAGAGACTTGTTTTTGTTCATGAGTCTGATGGCGGAGGGAAAAAACTGTTCAAGTGGCGGGAGGTATGGGTCTGGATAGACCGTAGCCTCCTGCCTGAGGGGAGAGGGGTGAATAGTCCGTGTCCGGGGTGAGAAGGGTCAGCTGTGATCCGACCCACACGCCTCCGGGTCCTGGAGGTGAACAGGTCCTGGAGAGATGGGAGCTCACAGCCAATCACCTTCTCTGCAGCAGCACAATGCGCTGCAGTCGGTGCTTGACCCGTTCTGTAGCACCGGGGAACCACAAGGTGATGGAGGAGGTGAGGATGGACCACACGGTGATGGAGGAGGTGAGGATGGACCACACGGTGATGGAGGAGGTGAGGATGGACCACACGGTGATGGAGGAGGTGAGGATGGACCACACGGTGATGGAGGAGGTGAGGATGGACTCGATGAAGGCCGTGTAGAACTGCACCAGCATCTTGGTTGGCAGCTTAAGTTTCCTCAGCTGCCGCAGGAAGAACATCCTCTGCTGGGCCTTCTTGATGAGAGAGCTGATGGTTGGCTCATATTTGAGGTCCTGGGTGATGGTGGTGCCCGGGAAACGGAAGGAGTCCACGATGGAAATGGGGGTGGGAGAGTCTGTCAGGGCGAGGGGGACGGTGGGGCTTGTGTCTTTCCTAAAGTCCACGATCATCTCCACTGTCTTCTGGGCGTTCAGCTCCAGGTTGTTGTGGCTGCACCAGGACGCCAGCCGTTCCACCTCTCTCCTGTAGGCGGACTCATCACCGTCCGAGATGAGCCCGATGAGGGTGGTGTCGTCCGCAAACTTGATCAGTTTAACGGACTAGTGACTGGAGGTGCAGCAGTTTGTATACAGGAAGAAGAGCCAGGGGGAAAGTACACAGCCCTGAGGAGTTCCAGTATTTGTAGTCCGAGTGTCCGAGACGATCTTCCCCAGCCGCACGTGCGGTCTCCGGTCCGTCAGGAAGTCAGAGATCCACCTGCAGAGGGAGTCGGGCACGCTCGTTATTTGTCCCCGTTTCTGTGTGCCACCTCTTTCTTGTTGCGAAGCTGCCGGAGTTTGGGTGTGAACCAGGGCTTATCATTCTCATAACAAATCCTGGTGCGCGTTGGTATGATGCGCTCCTCATTGAACTGGATACAATGTCCGTGTATTCATCCAGGTTGATGGAAGCAGCCCCAAATGCCTCCCAGTCTGTTGTCTCCATACATGAGTGCAGCTCCTCCACAGCTTCAGGAGTGAACCTCTTTGATGTGCTCACTACCAGTTTAGTGAGTTTCAGTCTTTATCTCTATGAGGGGATTAAGTGACCATCACGTGATCTGAGAGTCCGAGTGCAGCGCGGGGGACAGCGTGGTATGCGTTGCTTATGGTGGTGTAACAGTGATCCAGAGTGTTCTCCTCTCTGGTGAGGCATTTAATAAACTGTCTGTATTTGGGTAATTCCTGGCTGAGGTTCCCTTTGTTAAAGTCACCGAGCACAATGACGAGAGACTCGTCCGCTCTACGTTCAGAATCTGCTCCACGAGTGTGCGCTGAGCTGCAACCAGGATGAATGAGACTATCTATTTACAGTTAATGATCAGATGTTCCAGAGCAGGAGAGCAATGTTGGGATATCACAGTCACATCAGAGCACCAGCTGTTGATATAGAAGCAGACTCCACCGCCTTTTGCCTTCCCGCTCAGCCCCGGGTCCCGCACAGACCCGGGTCCCGCACAGCCCCGGGTCCCGCACAACCCCGGGTCCCGCTCAGCCCCGGGTCCCGCACAGCCCCGGGTCCCGCTCAGCCCCGGGTCCCGCTCAGCCCCGGGTCCCGGTCCGCGCGGAGCAGCTGGAAGCCCTCCAGTTGAACAGCGGCCTCCGGGACCTTCGCGCTGAGCCACGTCTCCGTGAAGCACAAAACACATGATGTGGAGAAATCCCTGTTTCTTCTCATTAGCAGCGCTAGCTCGTCCATCTTGTTGTGAAGTGAGCGAACGTTAGAGAGAAAAATGCCAGGTAGAGGTGTGCGCGCTCCTGCTCGCTTTCCCCTCCGGCGGCGTTTCCCTCTTTTGGTCAAAATGTTGACCAAATCCGCAGCTGACGCTAAAAAAAGTGGTATTAATTCCGTATGGGTGATTGATCTGATGTTCAGTAGCTCTTCACGAGTGTACGAGCACGCGGACGCACGATTAAACACAAAAACAAACACAATAGAGCACACGTAAACTCCATGGCAACCATCCGCGGCGCCATCTTGAAAAATGGCAAGTCTAAAGTACTAATTTATTACTGATAAAACCTTATATATTTGTTATTAAAATGTGCACTGCATCGACGTGAATTGATCGGTCTGGATCACACAAACTTGTGTTTATGGCCCCTCTCCTTGTGAGCTGAATGTTGCTCTGCCTATTGTAAGGGGCTGACGCCGCACTTGTGAGAAGAGAAGAAAAACACTTTGATTTACAAGTTACATCTATTGAATCATCCTGTAACAAGAGCAAACTTGCTCATTAGCGGGCAACTGGTAACAAGTATTTTTCCCACTTGAAAATGACGACGTACGACCTCAGAGTTTTCAGCTGAATAAACCCGTGTACAAACAAACGGCTAATGCTACATCAGTTAGCTAAAAAGATGCTAATGTTTCATCAATGTTTCTCCACAAACATATCATTCAAAACATGCTAAATAACATTATATTGAAGAATATGACCCAAAGTGACGTCCCCCCCCCCCCCCCCCCCAAACAAGCCCCAGGCCCCGAGGTAAAGTGGTCTGAGTTCGGAGCGGCTTTAACGCCCCCTTTGTCTACTATAATCGAAAAGGAGGCTAAGGACGGCGCAGGACTACCAGCAGCCGGGATCAAACCATCAGCTCTCCAGTTTCAATGATTTACTTACTTCAGAATGTGTCGTGTTTTCTTGCAGTGTCTTCGTAAGTACGGATTTGAAGATGTTTTTTTAAGAAGATGTTCATGAATGAGGCCCAATGTTTTTACAACAAAGCCATGCCCTCATGACCCAAGAGCGCTGCTTTGTGACTTTTGGGTCTTATCAATGAGAAACACTATGCGCCGCAGACATGTGTCCTGTTAAACAGCCACATGTCCCCGGTCCACTTCCTCCTCTGCCCGGCCCAGGACGTCTCCTCACAGGATTATCCAGAGATAGAGGGAGGGGGGCTGGTCTCTCCAGCTGCCCCCTCCACACATCACACATCACCACATGTCCCGCTGCTGTCCTGCTGCTGCATGGAGGGAGGGCTGGGGAGGGTCAGGGGGTCACCCCAGGCCTCGTGCCCCGGGTCACTGAGGGGCAGCCCCACCTGCTGAGACGGGACGCGTTCACTGTGACCGGTGTCCGCACGCCCCGCACACAGAGAGGACCCACACCTTTCTGCAGATAGAACACCGGCCACACAGGACAAAAGAGCCGCGATGCCACACAGGCCTTTGGGTACCGTTAAACGATACCAGTATGGGATCAGAAAAAAGTTTTTTTATTTTTTTATTTATTTATTTGTTTCCTGAATCTTTGACAGTTTCCCCCCTTTTTTTGTGTTATTTTTATTACTAATAATTTCCCTATTTTCTCTAATGGATTTTTGCCCCATTTTTCCTTATCTTTATGCCAGAATTTCTCCCAATTTCCCCCCAAATTATCCCCCATTTTCCACACATTTCTTGACATAGGAGATGTTTAGTTTAGTTTAGTTTGTTTATTTGAGCACTATATAAAAAACATAAATTGCATGATTACATCATTGCAATAAAATACAACTCAAAAGGAGGAGGCTGAAGTAAGAAAGCTTTTAAATGCCTACCCCCCATTCAAAATAATTACTTACATGCATTTCAGATTAATTAATATACAAATTAATTAATTAATTGTAAGTCCTTTCAAAAGAAAAGGCCCATCAGAATACTGAGAATATACTGTACATAACTGAAACACATGTGTCCAGCTGCAGGTAAATATTAACAGTAATAATAACGGTGATACAAGCAGCATCTCGTGATTTCATACAATATAAAACTTTACATTACAAATTCCAGAGTTATCAGAAGTATGAACCTGTTTACGTACAATGACAAGTTTCATTTCCACACGAAGCCCTTTGGGTGAGCCCATCCATGAATCATAATTATGTCCTTTCAACAATTACAACTGTCCGCAATAACCTTACGTATAGCAGCATTGATAAAGAAAAGCATTCATGTTTTACAAGAAGAAAATCATATGAGGTTTACAAGACTTCCAAAGTAAGAAGACATAACACGAAAATAGAAATGTATGCAGTTTACCAGTAAATATAAACATTCATTTTTATTTTATTTTATTTATCTATTTGTCTATTTTTTAGATGAACCAGATATTGTGAATTTGAATATATTCCAAACATTATTGTATTTTTTTCTGGTTCTATAAATGAAAAATATCTTTGTATAGGTATCGGAAAAAAGTATCATTTTGGTATCGGTATCTAAAACCAAGTATCGTTAAAGTACTGGTATCGAAACAATGTAACAGTACCCAGGACATGAGCGGCATGAGTTTGGGCTGATGGTCAGATTGTCACCACTTTCTGACCCTTTAATGAAAACATACTTTGTTAAAGTCACTGTACCTAATTGTTTACCCATTTTGTCAGATTTTGACTAAAAAGGTATTTGTCAAAATTCTAACTTTAGGCGTCAGGCTTAGTAGTGCTTTTACAACATTATTTTATGGGACAAAAACAATGTTACCCAACAAAAAGAACAGAAAAAGAGTCAGGTGCAGGCTTTTGATATTTACTGACGGAGCAGTCGCTGAACTTTGTGACTCTTTTGGTTTTGTGTGGGCTATCCCAGTGATTACATAAGCGAGAAAGTAAGACAAAAAAACATCTGTATTTTGACGGTTACAATAGCTCTCACTTGTAGGTTCTTTACAACGTTGTAAGTGCTTCATTTGTCATTGACCTGTGTTCAGGTGTTAGTCCTGAGCTGCTTCTGTGGGCCGTCCTGACCCGCATGCTTTTGGAGGTCGGGGAAACCAGAGCACTCGGAAGAAACCTGGCTGGCCGCCTTCAGTGCAGCGTCTCCCGGGTTTGTCCCTGTTTCAGAGCGTGGTGTCCTGCACTGGTCAGCTCCTCCACCTCCTTCCTCTTCCTCCAGTCTTTCACCATCTTCTGGATACCTCCTTGTTTGTCTCTTCCTTGTGTGACCGGGTCAACTGCCCTTTGTTTACTGGGATATTTAAGTCAGTCTGGTTACACGTTGGTCGCAGACACCCCTTTATAAAGTTGCCTCAGAGATGAACCACAGCCTGGCCCCTTTTAACATTGAAATGCATTTTTGCACATAGGCATTAGCGCCTAGAAACCAAGCACTTTAGGTTGTGACTGTGGATTTAGTTTAATATTTTTTTCTATTAACTTTGGATTGGTTTTTTCACTAATCTGCTTGCGGTTATTTCGTTTTGTATTCTTTCTTTTTTTGGAGAACTAGTCCATGATTACCTGCTGGAATAATTTGTGTTTTTGGGTGCGTGGTAAAAAATAGATTTTAAAGGAATGACCTGTTTTTATGAATTGTCAAAATAAAAGATATGAATGAATTCTTTTTGTAGCCAGACCATGCCTATTTTCATAGGGACACCCTCTGCTAACTTAGGCTACATCCACACGAAGACAAAACGGGTCGACTCAGGTCTGTGAAAACGGCGTAATTCATCTGCCAGGCCTGTGTGTGGCGCTGTGACGCTAACACAGATAATAGAACAAAATGTAGCATGCGCAGTAAACTTTTGTGGAATGTAAACAGTGAAAATGAAATGGATTCAAGGATTTAGCATTTACAGAAGAGACGAGGAGGCGAGTTTATTCTTCAGACGTAACGGGACTAAAGCAGAAAAATCTGTCAGTCCAAAAACTTCCAACTGTTTTTCTACTTGTCACCTGTGGCTCACGGACTCCAGTGGAGCAAAGAGGAGCGGAGTAAAACCATCATAGATCCATGAGTAAAACTCATTCTAAGGTCAGTAGATTATGGATAACAGACTCCACTCTGTGATGTCATCGTTTTAGTAAAAGTTGTGGAGACGTAACAACGGCGCCACGTAAACAGGGTTTTGAGATCTTTCCACTCTGGGACCTAGTTTGGACAATGTTCCTTTACAGACCCCCAAAACGCCGGGCTCGTATGGACGATACACTGGATTGATAGCTGAGGTCCAAATGCAAAGATATTTAATATCTTGGACCTCAGCTTGACTTCGTATGGACAGGGCCTTAATGCACCCTAAATAGTGCAGACCAGTGGGCTTTTTGCCCCGCCTGTCTCCACAGTTAGAGAGGTTACACTCGTTTCCTGTTGCTCCGCTTGTGAAGCCTCCTCTGTGCTGCAGCTGTGGGGGCTCCTGGTGCCTCTTCAGTGTCTCAGAAGACGAAATGTGTAGCTTTTAAATGTTTAGCTCATAAGCTAGCTTTATGTTTACTTTTATGAAGCGGCTTTCTTCAGGCCCATTATGAACTGTCAAAGTAAAGAAAACTGCGGAACCTCCACAAAACACGGCACAGACGTACAAAAGTATCCAGTGAAACAATGTGGAACACAGAAACCTGTTCCATCAGAGCCGCGGGTCCTGCTGTGGTTTGAACTGAACTGTGGGGGAGCTGACCCGCTTGTGGATGACGTGGGTATTGTGGGCCAGTGTGGCGGTAAGTGGGGCCTGATGTCGCATCTGGTCTGCCTGATCCAAAAAAGTCCGTCGGTCCACAGAGAAAAGCGCTCGTGCTCCAGACGGCCTGTCCAGCCCGGCCTCTGGTCCCTCGGGGTGCTGGTATTGTGCACGTATGTGGGGGTGGGTCGCAGTCCTGGTCAAAGTACTCTTTACTTGAGTAAAAGACGTGTCTTAGCGGCTCCAAAAACACGACAGGGGGATTCCACATCAGGCTTTTAAAGTGGATTTTTGTTCTTTTTTACTTTTTACATCAACGCCTTAATTCCCCAAATGTAGCGGAGTACGAGTAATGACCAACCAAAATACCACTCAAGTAAAAAACAAACTCCCTACTGCAGCACAGCGCTTAAGTCCTACATTTCTTTATGCGCTTGTCAAGTCACATTTTAGAGATATTTTCTCTCTTTTTCATTCTGAAGATTTGAACACAATCTACAAACATTGTAGATTGTGAAGTACATGGACAAATCCATGTCACTTTCTTTCATTTTGTTGAAGTATCTAGGCTACAGACACTCCTCCTAAGCCACAAAGTTAGTGTCTTCGAAGCAAGAGCCGCTTTCCGAAGGTTTTGTTAGGTAAAAGTAGCTCACCAGGTAATTCCTCACTGACCACCCGTGTGTGTGTGCGTGTGTGTGTGTGCATGTGTGTGTGTGTGTGTGTGTGTGTGTGTGTGTTGTGCGCGTGAGCCTGTGCAGGTGTGAGAGAGAGTGTGCCAGGTCAGAGGTCAGAGCTCCACAAAGGCTTACTGCGGCCCCAGCTGCCGGGCCAAACGTCACACACACCCCCTCTCCCCCCGTGGACCCTCCCCCCATGCCTCTGTCCCGGGTCGCTTGTGTCCCTCGTGTCCCCCCTCCGTTGTCCCTGTGGGGCTTTTACAGTCCTGGTCAAAATGGGAGACAACCAAAAAAATGTAGTAAACCGTTTATTGTGTTGTTGAGCTGCATAAGCAGAGCCTCATCACTGCTGGGGTGGGACACGGTAACACAGACATTTTGAATTTGTTATCCCGTTACCTGCCATCAGAGGGGTGGGTTTAGGAATTGTGCATATCCAAATCTCAAACCGTATTGGCTTGAGACCTTATACCTACAGTGAGGAACATAAGTATTGGTATACCCTGCAATTTTGCAAGGCGTCCCACTTAGACATTATGGAGGAGTCTGAAATTTACATTGTAGGTGCATTCCCAGTGTAAGGGACAGAATTCAAAAAAAGATTTTAGGAAATCACCTTATGAAATAATTTGTATATTTCGTATTTGAACACCTGCCAATGAGCAAGACTCTCAAAGACCTTACTCTGCAACAAAGGTCCACCTCTACTACCACTAAATCACAAAGTTGCAGGGTGTTCAAACAGTTATGTTCCTGTATATGCCAGTGTGATACCTCATTTGAAAGCCAAGACTTTCTAGTTTCTAAAACTATGTGTAAGATCCGTGTGAGTGAAACAAGGCAAGGCAACTTTACATACCATGCATTTTGCACACAAGGCAACTCGATGCGCCTTAACACAACATCACATTTAACCCTAATCATAACCCTAACCCCCTGATCAGGGGGACAGCAAGTAACAGGTTAAAAGATCCTGAGGGTTATGGAGCAAAAAAAGTCAAGTGGAAGATCCCAAAAACATTTCCCCAGCATTGAGCCGGAGGATCCGATTGGCTGGACAATCCTAGACCCAAATGAAGGTTTTCATCTGCGACTGAAGGGCTTCAGAAAAAAGGCCTGGTCTCCGTGGGCCACAGAACTGTCTCTATGGAGAGAGACCAAACATGGGACATGAAAGACGTAAAAAAGTTTGATTCTCTGATAAAAATGTGACCTTGGTGGTCCCGATGGTTTCCAACGTTATTGGCTTGACCTTTGATTTCTGTTTAAGGGAGTTCACGTTCTTTTTTCGAGGTGTGGTCCTAAACCTTGGATCAGCTGCACAACAGGCTATCATGCAAAATGTGAATTGTTTCAACTGGTCTGCAACGTTTGTATATCACTAAAGAGAAAAGAAGGAAAGCAGTGCACAGTTTTGACTTTATTGGAGCAGGTTTAAACACATACAACCTATAGCGACTGGAGTTTGCGTTCATGTCTGCAGTCTGGAGCAACAGCTCATGCAAACCAAAGACAAGTAAAACAAAATGATCGCGGATACAAACGGCCCACATGAGTTTCCTTCACTGGAGGAGCTCAGTGACCCGGGAGGAGCTCGGAGTAGAGTCGCTGCTCCTTCACGTCGAAAGGAGCCAGCTGAGGTGGCTAGAGCATCTGTTCCGGATGCCTCCTGGTCTGTCTCCGAGCTGGCCTGGTGTCGCCCTGTTGTCCCCACAGAACAGCGGGGGCAGGTGTGCGACGGAAGTAGGTGCTACAAAGCTGGACCCCTTTGTGCCCAACGACTGCTCCTCACTCTGTACGGCCAGACTAAATGTCCAGATGTCACTTTGAAACGTTTGCAGAACATATCTGTTTATCTGTTTATTTGTTTATTTGAGCAATACACATTGTGCTCAAAAGGAGTGGGCTGAAGCAAAAAGCTTATGAGCCCCCACCCCCAAGTGCAATAAATAAAAAAAAGAACATTTCAAAACATTTCAAGCAGCTACATTCATACAGACCAACTTACAACAAACAACAAAAATATATTAACTCTTTATATAATTAATTGAAACAACGCACAGCTACAACAACAATCTAGTTTCATATACGATGTCTAGAACAAAGCAAGTAAAAAAAAAAAATGTGTTACTTAATATATTGCTTGCATATTTTTACCCGTGATTACATAGTTACTTTTATGGTATAAAGGTACATTAATAGATATTATAATCTGAGATCTTGATACTTTCCAGTTGTCATTACCATTCTCAGTATAATTTTAATTTGGGTTTAATTATCATCATCATTATTATATATTTATTTAATTGAGTTATATGTGAAGTATGCTGTAGCCCTGCATAGTGTGGTGCATTAAAAAGCCAGAGAGTGAGCCAGTTGAAGAGGGCAGTAACTCCCCTTCAACAAACCCCCTAACAGCTGATTTGTAGATGATGTTCCTATGCTGAGTGGTGCATTAAAAGACAAGGTTTAGAGCCCGTTGGGAGGATTCCTCTCAACAGATCCATAACCTGCCAACCCTAATTCTCCGTTTGTGAATTTGAGCAATAGAATGACAACCGTTCCAAGCAGCAACACTCTTCCTTGATTATAGAGGAAAAATACACATAATCCATCCTACTGCTCCCCCTAGTGGCAACACATTTCTTCTTGTCTGTATATTTCAAAAGTCTTTTGTTTGTATTTAAATTTGAACAGGTTGATGTTTGGACATCGTTTCAAATCCATCTCCAGTTTATTCCACAATTGTACACCATTAACTGTTGGACTAAAACTTTTCAAAGTTGTGCTATGTTTCTGAATCCTAAAGTTTAATTCATCACGTAATTCATAACGACCAGTACGTTCTTGGAACCTTCTTTGTAATTGGTTTGGTAACAATTTATACCTTGCTTTGTATAACATTTGTACAGTTTGGAACTCAACAATGTCACAAAACTTCATGATCTTTGATTTGAAAAATAATGAGTTTGTGTGGTCCAAAAACCCAACTTTATGAATTACTCGGAGAGCTCTTTTTTGCAACAATATTATTGGTTTAACTGTGTTTTTATAAGTACTACCCCAAACCACAGTACAATAATATAAGTAGGGCAAAATCAGAGAACAGTATAAGGTATGTAGAGCTTTGATGTTTAAAATGTGCTTTGCTTTTGCTATTACTGAAATGCTTCTAGAAATTTTCGTAGATATATATTTAATGTGAGATTTCCAAGTAATTCTGTCATCAATAATCACACCAAGGAATTTGATTTCATGCACTTGCTCGATAACAACACCCTCTATCTGAATTGCTTCCTGAGCATTGCAATTACAGTTGCCAAATATCATCATTTTGCTTTTACTCAGATTTAAAGATAATTTATTTTGTTTGAACCACTTATTGACACTTTTGAGTTCCAAGTTAACAATCCGACACAGCTGTTGCAAGTCGTCTCCTGATGCAAAAATATTTGTATCGTCAGCAAACAAGATAAATTTAAGTATTTCAGACGTTTTACAAATGTCGTTAATATACATATTAAACAATTTTGGGCCCAGAATAGAACCTTGAGGTAAACCACAGACAATTTGTCGACAACTCGACTGATAATCACCGATTTTCACACATTGTTTTCTATTTTTTAAGTAACTGGTGACCCACTGTAGAGCTACCCCCCTAATCCCATAATGTTCTAGTTTATTAATTAATATATCATAGTTTATTGTATCAAACGCTTTACTCAGGTCAATAAATAACCCTATTGCACATTTCTTGTTATCTACAGCATTAGTTATTTCTTCAGTTATATCAAAGAGCGCGTGTGAGGTTGAGTGATTGTTCCTGAAACCAAACTGATTGTCCGAGAGTAAATTACACTTTTCGATAAAGCCGTCAAGTCTAGAGTTAAAAACCTTTTCTAAGATTTTAGAGAATTGCGGTAAAAGGGAAACAGGTCTGTAGTTTGTAAAGAGATGTTTATCTCCTGCCTTGAACAGAGGAATCACTTTTGCTACTTTCATACTGTCAGGAAATTGTCCAGTTTGCAACGATAAGTTACAAATGTAAGTTAACGGCTTAGAGATACTTTCAATAACAGTTTTTAAAGTTTTCATGTCCATGTCATGGTAATCGGTCGAAGTTTTATTTTTACACCCTTTAACAATGTCCAGTATCTCCTTTTCCTCCACAGGTTTGAGGAACAGGGACATAGGATTTGTGTCTATCAGTTCACAATTATAGTTCTCAACGTTTGCAATTTTTGCAGCAAGGTTCGGTCCAACATCTACAAAGAATTTATTAAATGTTTCGACGACTTCATTCATATTATTTAAAGTGTTATCCTCATCTTTGAAATATTTTGGATAATTAATCGTTCTTGGTTTATTTCTAATTATACTATTTAAGATGTTCCATAAACCTTTAATATTATTCTTATTGCTATCTAACAATGTATTATAATAATCCTGTTTACATTTTCTAATGATACCTGTCAGTTTATTTTTATATTTCTTATATTTATCCTCAGCTTCTTTTGTTTTGTTATTTATAAAGTTTTTGTAAAGATTATTTTTTTTCTTGCAAGCATTTAGTAAACCTTTAGACATCCATGGTGTTTCTTTACACTTTCTGTTTTTACTGTATTTCTTCATTGGGCAGTTTTTGTCGTATACCTTTTGAAATACTTGCGTAAACTCATCATATGCCATATTCGTGTCATTCTCTCTGTACACAATACTCCAGTCTTGAGCTAAAAGCTCCTTTTTAAATGCATCAATAGTTTTCTCTGTTTTTACCCTTCTAAACCAATACTTGTTTTCCTCTTCATCTTTTACATATCCATTTTTATACATAACGAAAACTGGAAGGTGATCACTAATATCATTTATCATTAACCCGCTGACTGTATCACTTTCAATTTCATTTGAGAAAATGTTATCAATCAAGGTTGCACTATGGGTTGTAATTCTACTAGGTTTGGTTATTAGAGGAAACAGACCTATACTGAATAAAGTATTTATAAATTCGTCCGTCTTTTTATGTTTATATGGGTTTAAAAGATCGATGTTGAGGTCTCCCCCCACAAACATGACTTTATGACTTAATCCTGAAAAGTGCTCCTCCATCCACTTAGAAAAAACATCTATATCAGAGCCAGGTGTTCTATAGATAGAACTCACAATAATATTTTTCTTTTTTTGCCTTGTAATTTCAACAGTAATGCATTCAAGTGTATCATCCACCACCATTGTCTTATTTTCCATTACTTTGTAACTATAGTTGGAGTCTATAAACATAGCTACGCCCCCTCCATGCTTGTTCCTTCTGTTCATACTTATAAATTCATAACCCTCAATAGAAAACTCAAATTCTCTGTCATTATTGATCCATGTTTCTGTGATTAAAATGACACTGAATGGTGTGGAAAACTGTTTTAAGAAGCTTTTGATGTGGTCAAAGTTTGCATAGAGGCTTCGACTATTGAAGTGGATTACAGTGAATGCCTTAATGTTCTTAAGTTTACTATTGTACAGATCCTCTGTGTAGTATTGACAGTCATTGGTAGCTCTAGAAAAGAAGTTATTTTCCGGGTCGATGTCGATCTCAGTGTTCTGTAGGTCGTACTGAGAGAATGTAAAATCCTGGGAGTTTGCTTCAGCAATTCTCCTTATTGAAAAATCCAAGTCGGTGCTTCCTATAGAACTGTATGTATTACTAGACATGTGAGATTATGTGCTTTTACATACCAAAATCCATACGTTTTTCTCGGTGTTTATACTGGATGTGGTGTACTGCTGCGTGGACGTATAATGAGTTTGTCATATCGCAAGAAGGCGATCTCCCCCCTTTCTCGTGCAGCTCTCAGCTCCGGCATCAGTTCTTTGCGTTTTCTTTTTATTGATTCGGTGTAGTCCTCGTTTATGAAGATTTTTGTTCCTTTAAGTCGTTTGGCGCGCTGCAAGATTTCCTCGCGATCCTTCCACCTCAGTAGTCTGGCGATGATGGGTCTCGGCCAGTCTCTCCCTCCGCCGGGTTTCCCTACGCGGTGAGCCCTCTCCACCTCCACCGCGTGATTTAGCTGTAGCTTCTCCTTCAGTATTTCTTTCACCTTTTCCTCGGCGTCGGCCCAAGTCTCCCCAGGCGACTCCAACACTCCCTCAAATACCAGGTTATTTCTGCGGCTCTGTCCCTCCAGATACTCCAGTTTGTCCGTGATGATGTGTAAATTGTCACATACTTTGTAAAAGTCCGTTTGTAAGGTGTTTGTGCGCTCCGTGAGTTTCAGATTTTGCTCTTTCAAAGTGTCCACCTCACCTTGCGTGAACTGCAGGCTTGTTTTTAGTTCTTGAATGTCCTTAGTCTGTAAATCCATGCGGGTGTTTGTTGATTCCATGATGAGTTTAATAAATCCTTTGAAGTTCTCCTGTTGTTGTTGAATTAATTCCCTGAACATGACCCTCTGCTGCTCCATGAGCTCCGTGACTCGACTGAGGCTTACGTATTCTTCTTCCACCGCCGAATCTGCCTGTTGCTTCGCCTCTATTTTCGGCGGTTTTGGCATTTTGCTCCCTCTCAGCAGGCCTGAATTTTCTTAACGAATATTTTAATATTCTTGAGAACTTTTTTCGCGTTGGTCTAGCTTTGTCCGTCCCTGAAATCGGTCCGACCGGAAACGATTCCAACTGAGACATGACGGATATAAATATGAGGAAAAGAAAGCGTTGCATTTTCTGTTCAGATAAATAAGGAAGTGGATATTTAGCCAGAACCTGCTTTCAGTTTGTTTGTAACTTGCTCCGAAAGTATGGGTCTGTGTGAATAGTAAGGTTAGGAACAGGCCTGTGGTTAACGGTGACGTATGTCGAGCGGTAAAGTCAACGTTACCGCGTGGTAAAGTGGTAAAGTCGGAGCAAGTTAGGGCAAAAAAAAGCCTAATAATAGAAAGACATTTTATGGCTGAAAAATTGCCACATTTTCAGCAACGAAATCTAAATAATGGATAGAGCCCGAGTTAAATTGAAATGTGTGACATATTAGTTACAAAGATTTGCTCAGAGGGATTTAGGATCAGATAACTGGAGTAAATAAAATAACCCAATAATCAGATTTGACGCGTTTATATTCACTTCAGAATTCGGATTATCCAAAACTGCAGGTTTTACATGAGCCAGACCCACCTGCAGAACCAGGTGAGACCTGAGCATGAGCCCAGAGGAGACGGCACAGGTCTACAAACTCAAAGGTCCAGGTCCAAAGCATTCTTCTTCTTCCTAAAGTTATGTACAAACTGCACAAACACACTTTAACCCCGGGATACCACGTCCTCCGCCTGTTCGCTCCTCCGCCGCCGAACACCCACCGTCTCCACTTCAGTCCACCCCGGTCAGCTCCGCCGGTGCTGCAGCTTCACGAGGAGCTCAACGTGAACACACGCAATGCAACGAGTTTGAGAAATAAAACTCTTAATAAAATAATAAACTATTACTTAGGAGCAGGGACTCTGGTTACAGAGGAGATTATTGAAGCTTCACTAGTTTTGTTTCTCCTCCTGTGCGAGGGAGAGAGAGGCAGAGGAAAAGATCCCTGAATGAGACCAATAGAAGCTTAATGGAGTTGTATGATTTTGTTTGTGATTCCTACAGAGGGAAATTCTATCGATGTTACACTATGTGAAATAGTAACATTTTCATTCAAATAAAGTCCGTACAAGTGGTATTTCATTTGAAAATCGTTTTGTGCGTCTGAACTGTGGAGCGCTGACGGGGCTGAAAATAGAGTTGATTCCTAGTTTTATCGCGTAGAGGCAACGTAGGCATGCAATGCATTTGCATTTCAATAAATGTTTTAATTGAAAACATGTTTTGTGTCTTTTTACTTTATATTTGAATCGTTGTCACATTAGTTTGTCCTTTTTGCTGTATTTTCCTGGTTAGTTTATACACAAGATCTAAACCTTGTCTTTTAATGCACCACTCAGCATAGGAACATATTCTACAAAATCAGCTGTTAGGGCAGCTGTGTGGGGGTTTGTTGAAGGGGAGTTACTGCCCTCTTCAACTGGCTCACTCTCTGGCTTTTTAATGCACCACACTGTGCAGGGCTTTCATCATACTTCACATATAAATCAATTAAATAAATTATATAATAATGATGATGATAATTAAACCCAAATTAAAATTATACTGAGAATGGTAATGACAACTGGAAAGTATCAAGATCTCAGATTATAATATCTATTAATGTACCTTTATACCATAAAAGTAACTCTGTAATCACGGGTAAAAATATGCAAGCAATATATTAAGTAACACATTTTTTTGACTTGCTTTGTATTAGACATCGTATATGAAACTAGATTGTTGTTGTAGCTGTGCGTTGTTCCAATTAATTATATAAACAGTTAATATATTTTTGTTGTTTGTTGTAAGTTGGTCTGTACGAATGTAGCTGCTTGAAATGTTTTGAAATGTTCTTTTTTTATTTATTGCACTTGGGGGTGGGGGCTCATAAGCTTTTTGCTTCAGCCCACTCCTTTTGAGCACAATGTGTATTGCTCAAATAAACAAATAAACTAAAACTAAACTAAACAAGATCAGATTACATGAATATCAGATCATGTAGATCAGATTGTGCAGTTTACACGTCTCTCAATAATCTGAAAATCCAGAAATCAGATTATGATCATATTGTTGGTCTCCATGGAAACGTAGCCACTGCCATTCACGGTAAACTGATTACACGACCACAGGAGTGAGAAGAAGCTTCTGAAGATAGAAGAGCACTCCTATGGATGATCCCAGTCTGTGCGATGAGGCAAAGTACAGAAGCACCGGCCTCTGCACAGAACAGACACAGACATGAGTTTCACACAGGTCCAGGGGGAGGGTCCAGTGCGGTGGGCCCTGAGGTTGCTGCGTCATGGGGTCCGTACTCCGCGGGCCTCACATGGACTCGAACTCGTCGATCCTCTGCTTGGTGTTGCCCTGGCGGATCTGCCGGAGCGTCTTGTACTTGTCCCGTCCGGCGCGCACGTTCTCAGCGTGCAGCAGGTCGTTGTGGGTCCGCTTGGAGTGGTCCCGGGCCGCCTCCAGGTCTGAGCTCAGCGTCTGAACACAGGACAAGAGACACATGACTCCGTAACCGTCTTGACTGCTGCAATGACGATGATATTATTGCTATTTTTAAGTAGCCTCTTAACCCCCGCCTTAACCGAGTACATTATCTCCAGTTCAACTCTAAAAACCTCTTAGAAAATGCAAAAAAAAAGTTATGAAAAAGCAACAAGAACGCGAAACAAAAAAAGTGAAGACAACTCAAGGAAAAAAAACATAATTTTTGTAGGTCTTAGCTTTCAATTCACTGGCCAATAGGCTGTAAGCTCCAGTCCAGAAGCTTTTTAGATTTGGGAAATGCCGAACTGGAGAAAAGGCGGGTGTTAGCATTTCAGCAATGTACATTATCGTAACAAAAACCACATTAACAACAAAAAAACTTCAATAGGAACTAAATTAGGAAAAGGATGCATAAACTGAATTGAAATGTCCATATAAGGACAACATTGAAGTTTTTTTGAAAATTTAGCTTAGCCCACAACATGTGAACAATGTATCTAGAGGCAAATGTGTGTTAGGCTTCAAAGCAGCTAAATGTAGGCTAATAAAAGATACAGTTTGTAATAGTCCGGTCAAATTACTAACATGTCAGTTTGAAGTCTCCAGTTGAAGATTTGTGATCACACACAGACTATAAATACATGTCCGTGGGCAGTACGTGATTTGAAATATAGTGCGTCAGATGCGTGGTCTGGTGAGGCGGCTAGAGCTAGCTTAATGATAGCAACGGCTCCACAAGCGATTAGCTATCAGTAAATACATGACTTTTCGTCCTAGAATCCTGTTTGATCAGCAAATAATGTATTATTCTGTGTAGTGAAGCTAATTTGACCCTGTTTTACTATGTGTAAAACATGTGACCGTGTTTTTAGCGGCTAATCATTTCTTGCTACTAGTAATTAACACGATAATTGGAAGTGAATTAGTCTGGTTAGTGGAATCAGAATAAGAATAAGAATACGTTTCTCCTATTAGTTTAGTAAAATAGTATAATATATGTTTGTCCACTTCCGGGTCTACTGGAGCTTTAGCCCTATTCACTAAAATTGGATTTAGCTGATTGTAACCTGCTGTAGAGCCGACTATGGACTCTTTTTAAACATCTGATCACAAAGAAATATTACATTTATTCTGGATTTACTACTTCTTTTTTGACATTAATTATATATATATATATATATATATATATATATAGATATATAAAAAAATCGATTCCATACATAATGAAGGCTTCTTTTAAATATACAAATATTTTCATTTTTCTGGAGAAATGGTCAGATATATTATTCTAATTGGTTGTAAAACAGGCCTTTTGTCTGTTAGATTGATGCAAAAAGTTGTAGTCTTTTGCTGTTTTATCTATGGAACTGTCAATAGTTTGGAAGGTGTTTATTATTGTTTGTGACGTCACACTTGACAAACGTATTGAGGTGGAGCAGCTGAAGATTCCACGGTGGTAACTATGGTAACTGTCAAAATGCAGATTTCTAGTCTTAGTTTGTTGCTAATTTCTCTGTAATTCCTGGGCCATTCCTGAAACAAAAACTGTCCCAAAGTTCAAAGTCCTCTCTTTCAGCTCATATGAACTATGGTCTGATTATTTCCTCATAAAGGCGTCCAAACGTGGTGACAATATTCAAAACATGTGTGTGATGTTGGTCAGTAGAATAAAAATAATGTGGCAGGTTTGATTCAGATTCAGAAAACTTTATTTATCCCCAAGGGACAATTCATTTACAGCTTCCCAGCCACACATCCACCCATCTCATACATGCAATACATAATAAATAGGCCTAACACATACAAATAAAATATGTCAGCAGCATAGCAAAAACCTGGAGCCATAATCGATCTAAAACCACACATTAATGATTAAAATGAGATTCATCCTTGTTTTGCAGCTTAATAGCTGAAGGCTCGTGGCGCACTGTAGCGCCGCCCGGAGGGCATCAACAGAAACTCAGAGGACAGAATGTGCTCCGTTTGGCTCATGATTCGTTTGGCCTTATCAATTACTCGCTTCCTCCAGAGTGAACTTAAGTCATTTTAGAGCAGCTTTTCACAGTGTTGTGAAGATCTTTGAACCCACTGAACCAGCAAATGAAAGAAAATGTCAAAAGACTTTCAATAAAATAATTGTCATGGTGAAAGAACAGAGCTTCTTTGAAGACATTTTCTTCTTGGAGATTTTGACTTTGGGTTACATACAGGTTTAAAGTAGTACAATAGTGTCAATTTAGTCAACTTACTTAAAAAAATTTTTTTTTTCAATGTACTTGTTTTGTAGATGCTGGACTCCACTTTGGCAGTAGAATATTGGACACTCACAATATGGCCAAGTTCCAATGGATTACCATGGTAATGTCCCATCTAGAGTTTTCTTATAGAACTACCATATAACGCCATCTGCTGGAGAAAGTGCCCTATTGCAGTCACTTTAGTTTAGTGTGGTGATTTGTTGTTTGAAGAGCCCCCCAACATTAGAACAACTTTATAGCATCTTTTAAACGTACCTACAAAGAGGTCATTGCAAAAACGTGTGCGTCTGAACTAAAATTCAAAACACTTTAAATCCAGTTCCAAATGTAGCGCAGTAGAAAGTACAGATGCCCGACAAATACCTGTAGATCCCTCCTGCGGCGCCGGCTCTTGTGTGCGTCTGTGTGCCTGTCGCTGTCTTCGCTCGGGGCCTCACTGGGGGCCTCCTCGACCGGCTCCGGGGGGGCCAGGGCCGTCTTCAGCTCCTCCCGGGTCTTCTCCAGGTCCTCCTGCGCCGACAGGGCCTGAGGACACAAGCACCAGAGTCACGGACATAATCTAACACTGGACCCAGGACTCCGGGACCATAGAACTATTACTGTAACATGATTGATGTATTTAGTATTATAAATTAGTAAATAGCAAGCCACATCAGTCAGTCTGATCCTATTCTGATCCTATATAGTATTAAAATCTGTTTCATTTGGACTTTTTAAACTACTTTAGGACACCTTAGCCTTAACTGTGCAAACAGTTCCCAGAGGGTTCGCTCAAGGCAGTCTTGCAGTTGAGCTACTGCATCCTCGGGCCAGGTCTGGATGTTCCTCATACTGGGCGTTGAGCTCTGGTTGACAGGTCTGTATGCTGGCGTGAGGAACAGGAACAGGTGGTCAGACAGGCTGAGATGAGGAAGAGTGGAGACTTTATATCCTTCCCTGATGTTACAATATACAGTGCATGGTCCAATGTGCTACGGCCTCTGGTAGCACATGTGTGGTTGGAATGATTAAAGTCACAATAAAAACACCATCAGGATGGGCAGTTTGCAATTTGCAGATGGAAGTTTGCAAGGTGTTCAGTGCTGCTTTAGCATTTGCGCTGGGTGGAACATAGACAGCTATGGCAATAACAACAGTAAACTCCCGTGGCATATAGAAGGGGCGACATCTTAATACAATCAACTCTAGATCTGGAGAACAGTGCTTTCCAATCACAGTAGCATTAGCGCACCACCTGTCGTTTGAATAGATGCATAGCCCTCCTCCTCTGGTTTTTCCAGAGTCCATAGTCCTGTCCGCCTGTTAAACACTGCGTCCAGCTAACATGACCCCTTCACCTTGTATGCCTGCATGAAGCCAGGTGATAGAAATGATCATAATGGAACAGTCTTTGACCCCTGGGTGCGTCATGTTGACGAGTGCCATCTCATCCATCTTATTCACAAGCGACCTGGCATTAGATAAGAAAATGCTTGGCAGAGCAGGTTTGAGTGGAGCTGTCTTTAACCTTACTTTTTCGTCCGCCTGGAATCCGCGTTTCTGTTGTCTATCGTTTTTTTATATATATTTGGTAGCACTTTAAACTGTATATTTTGGTCAAACATTTTGGATTTCCTTCCACAAGCTCCTCACAATAGTTGGATGAGTTTTGGTCCATTCCTCCAAACAGAACTGGTGAAACTGAGAGACATGTGTAGGCCACCTTGTGTGCCTATGCCTTTTCAGCTCTGCCCATACATTTTCAACTGGATTTAGATCAGGACTCACTGTCATTACCCACGTGGGCGTTGAAGTCCCCAAGTAGAACAATGGAGTCCAGTACACTTCCCAGGGACTCCAAGAAGGCCGGGTACTCTGCACCGATGTTGGGCCCGTAGGCCGAGACAACAATGAGAGACCTGTCACCAACCCGAAGGCGTAGGGACGCGACCCTCTCGTTCACTGGGGTGAACTCCAACACGTGACGGCTGAGCTGGGGGGCTATGAGCAAGCCCACCCCAGCCCGCCGCCTCTCCCTGCTGGCAACTCAGGAGAAATGGAGCGTCCAGCCCCTCTACAGGAGTTGCGATGCGGAACTCAGGCTGTGCGTGGAGGTGAGCCCGACTATATCTAGCCGGTACCTCTCAACCTCCCGCACAAGCTCAGGCTCCTTACCCCCCAGCGAGGTGACGTTCCATGTCCTGAACGCCAGAAGCTGCGCACGCGGACCAGGTTGTTGAGGCACCTGCTTTCAACTGTCACCCAGTCCTCTCTGCACCCGACCCCTACGGATCCCTCTGCGGGTGGTGGGACCACTCCTGGGCGGGCCCACGTCATCCCTTCGGGTTGTGCCTACCCCGTTAAGGTAGCAGCTAAAAATTATTTCTATGTGCTAAATGCCAGAAGAATGACAGATAGAATTTTCTACACAGTCTTCTATTATTTTTTACAAAACCAGTGAACTGAATCAGTCAATCAAGAGCAGTGATGCAGTGTCCTCTAGAGGTCACGCACCCACACTATGGTAGTTTGGACAAAAGACTAAACCCATAACAGTCGGCAGCTGTAACTAATGAAGTTACAGTAATGTAATCAGTAAAGTAACTAAGTGTGTGAGGAGGGCTTAACACTCCCGGTCAGACCCAGAGCCCGAGCTGCTGTGGCGGACACTCACTTTGTGCTGCCACTCCGACGCCTCGTCCTCCTTCTTCCGCTTGGCGTCCTCCAGAAGAGCGATTTTGGCAGTGAACTCAGCCAGCTCTGCAGCCTGCAGGCGCACACATGAGACATTTTTAATTTTAACAATAATAATATGTTTGATATAAAACATTCCCAGACTCTACTGCAAAAAGTTAACTGACTGAGCATTCTCTTTTCTTGCACTTCCCCTCAGCCTCAAGTAATGGGACAGCCAGCTCTTAGTACCATTACTGAGAAATAGCTCATTTCTTCTTCTCCTTCCTCCTGTTCCTTAACCCTTGAGGCTGACGTCATGAGGTCGACCTTCAGGAACCTTTAGCAGTGAGGACCAGGAGCTTCAGGAGCTTTAGCTGCTCCGTCTGCGTCAGGACAATTTGAACCTTCCTCACCCAGCGGAGGAACAACCAGGAAGTAACAGAGCCAACAGCTGATTCATAAAAACCACAACACCCGGACAATTTTGTATGTACATATATAATACATATTTTACATAACAGACAAGTAGCGACAAAAACGAGACAAAAATGTGATGAAAAGTGACAAAAGAGCAACAAAAATAGAAATAGGGAATAGATCAGTTCAGATCCGTTGTGTAGGTTTCATATGAGGCTTTACACTGGTCTGTAAGAAACCACAGAGCCTAAACATTATAACGGCCTCAAAGCCCAGCAGTAGAGTAATCATCCCGAGTGAAAGTGTCATTCCCTCTGGATCTGACTGCACAGATGTTACCAGCTGCTCGTGGGTCTTCTTCTGGTCCGCCGCCTGCTGAGCCAGCGCGGCCTTGGCCTCCTCCGCCGCCTGCTTCTCTCGGTCCAGCCTTTGGGCCTCGTCTGAAGCCCTCCTCCTCTCCTGCTCCAACTCCAGGGCCCGGCGCGTCTGCTCCTCCAGCTCTGCACACATGCACACACACACACACACACACACACACACACACACACACACACACACACACACACACACACACACACGGAGGGGATTTTGTTTTTGAATAAGCTACTTATGAGTGAATATATATCTGTAACGATTTAACCTCTGGAACTGCTTGAACCTTGATAACTTTAAGGTTCAAGCAGTGTCTTCCACTAGGAAAAGTATGTGTGTGTCTGTATGTGGAGTTAAACTCTGGAACAAACTGGGGGCAGAATATAAACAATGTACAAATATTTATCATTTCAAATCAAGATATAAAAAAATGGTATGGTCAAAGTACCAGAAGGAGGAAATGGGTACTTGATTGCTAATGGGTGTTACAAAGTGCTGTGTACTTTAAAGGTCAGATGTAATTAATAATGAAGTATATTGTGGTTGTTATTATTATACTATTGCCGTTGTTACTGCCACTGTTATTGCTATTGCTGTTGTGTTGTTATCATCACTATTTTAACTTTAAACTTCAAATGTAACAGTCTAGGATCAATACCTAATAATCTGTGGATTATTCTTAGAATCAAACTTAATCGATTCAGACAGCGGTATTGCTATTGATGCTGATGGTAATATAAAAGAATTAAATTCTTAGAAGTAAAACATGCACATATCCATGTACTCCGCATTCAACATAACCCGTAGTATAGGGCAGACATGTGGGGGTCTGCAGCTCGAGGAAACCCTCTTCTGGCAGCAGACTCCTAAAATGTGTCTCTTTTAATGCATAGTATAGGACACTTAATATATGATGGTCCGGTTGCTCGGGGGCTGCTCCCCTCTGGCAGCAGGTCCAGTCACAGAAAAGAAGGAAAAGCCCTGAATCCCTATTAACACATCTCATTAAGACTATTCTTGTTATCATGAGCATCAATCAGTCTGCGAATACTGTACCTCTCATGAATAAAAGTGGATTATTTTATGTATCATTCAAATACTGTGATACAGAGTAATGCTATATGGGTCATAATGGTGATGATGTATAACGGCAATGCCAACACGGTAATGAATTATTTATTTTATTTGGGTTTATGAACAGGGGTGGGAGTCAATAAGCTTGTCTTCTTCCCACTCCTTTTCGAGCTGTAATGTAAATTAATGTCTTTTTTTTCCTCTCTTTTATTATGTATATATATATTTCTGTTTTTCTCTTCTTTAGCTCGAAATAAAGTATTCAAATCAAATCAAAACCTTCGCCTTAATCGAGTTCACTATTTTGATGCTTTTTTCAAGAAGCTTTTAGATTTGGGTAAAGCTGAACTGGAGAAAAAGCACTCGGTTAAAATGGGGGTTAAGAGGATAATTATGAGACTAAAACTAGGGCTTAGATTTCCTTCGACTAAAACAGTGGTTCCCAACCTGGGGTACACGGACCCCTTGGGGTACTTGAGGACTTACTTGAAAAGAAAGTGAAACTGAAGATTATTGTGAAAGGGAAAGCTGTATTTTTGCAGTAAAGTGTATAGTTTGGGGAATGTTTTAGGTTTATTTTGTCTTTTTACTCACACATAGTCCTTTTAAGTTTTAACCTCCACCTGTACCGCGCACATTTTCTCCACTTTGGCTTTACCCAAATCTAAAAGCTAACCCCCCCCCAAAAACACATCAAAACCAGCGACATAAACGTGGCGAAAACGCATTAAGATAACTTTTGAAAGTCTTAGCTTTCAAATGAGGCGTAACACTGTAGTTCTCCAGTTGAGAAGATTTGGGTAAAGCCGAACTGGGGAAAACGTGCTACGACTAATGGCGGGTGTACACTGTGTGATTTTGCCCGTCCGCGACATACGATCACTAGTCGTGAGAAAAATCTTAGGTGGTAACTGAAAATGGCAGGTCTTAGGTCGTACAGTGGGACTCAGATTTAAATAGAACCGCCGTACGACCAAAGACGAGCTACGACCGACACCAGGCAGTGTCTGATATTTTGGAACACTAGTCGTAGAGTGAGCCTCTTCTCGCTGCAGAGAGGATCTCTGTCAGTGTCCCGTCAACACATCAGCCCAACTGACTCCACAGTTTACAGGACGTTCTCTGGACCTTTCCACGGAAAATGAACTCGCCTTGGCTAAACACACGCCTTCTAAAGCCTGAAACTGCTGGGACAAAACTATGATCGTAAATGAAAATGAAAATGAAAAAGAAGAGACTAAAATTGTTTACATTCTCTGCCAATGGAGCAGCTGTGTGCTTTGTTCACGTGGAGAACAAACATGAAGCAGAGGACCTTGATTAGATGTGATTATAATGATGATCATAAATGCAAAGTTGACTAAATGAATCTTGTGAGTGAGGCGTTCGGGACCTTTCTGGGCCTTGTGCGTCTGCTCTTCGATCTGCCTGAGCCGCTCCATCAGCTCCCTCTTCTCCCTCTCCGTCCTCTCGCGGTCCCTCTCGGCCTGCTCCCGCCTTCGCTTCTCGCTCTCCAGCAGCGCTCTGTAGAAACACACATGTCATGTTGTACAGTTTAGCAGCTTCATACACAGGATTATAGACAAGTAGACGAGACCCGCGGTCCTGACCTCTCCATCTGCTTGTGGTGCCGTTCCTCTCTGGCCTGGGCCTTCATCTGCTGGACCTCGATAGTGTCCGGCTTCCTCCGCCTCATGTACAGCTCGTGGTTGCCCATACACAGCAGCAGGATACGCTTGTTTATCCTCAGCCGTGGCGCAAAGAACTCGAAATTCTGTCAGAGAAGCACATAGATCATCGTGTCTGTCAGCATTTACTTCACACATAGCAGAGGTTTTTGGGATAGTTTCAGTCCAGTTTTAGTCAGTTTCATGTGTACGTAAAAAAACACCATCCTTCTCCTACCCACTTCCACTAATTCCTCATTCTTCAGTGGAGGCAACTTCAGAAGGTCCTTTCCTTCTGTAGAGACTTAAAGCTGTGACTTTCAGACAGACTTTGGCCCTGTCCAAAACCATGTTCTCCTTTCTTTTCCTATGGACTAACACTCAAAATGCACGTTCCGCGAAGGAAAGGTCTGTCTGAAACAGACCAGCAGGAGAAGTGGCTTAGACGCTCCTTACCAGCAAGACAGCAGCATCGATGCAGACTCACAGGTGTGTGTTACACCGAGAACAGCAACTTTTCTCTTTAAGAAGGGGGATTGGATCGGAGGGTGTGCTCCAATTACAGAGGGATCACACTCCTCAGCCTCCCTGGTAAGGTCTACTCCAGGGTGCTGGAGAGGAGGATCCGGCCGATAGTCGAACCTCGGATCCAGGAGGAACAATGCGGTTTTCGTCCCGGTCGTGGAACACTGGACCAGCTCTATACCCTTCATCGGGTGCTCGAGGGTTTGTGGGAGTTCGCCCAACCAGTCCACATGTGCTTTGTGGATCTGGAGAAAGCGTTCGACCGTGTCCCTCGTGGTGCCCTGTGGGGGGTGCTCCGGGAGTATGGGGTCCGGGGCCCTCTGCTAAGGGCTGACCGTTCCCTGTATGACCACAGCAGAAGCTTGGTTCACATTGCCGGCAGTAAGTCAGACCTGTTCCGGGTGCGTGTTGGGCTCCGCCAGGGCTGCCCTTTGTCACCGGTTCTGTTCATTACCTATATGGACAGAATTTCTAGGCGCAGCCAGGGGCCGGACGTTATGTCCGGTTTGGGAACCTCAGAAGCGGCCGGGATGAGGATCAGCACCTCCAAATCTGAGGCCATGGTTCTCCACCGGAAAAAGGTGGTTTCCCCGCTTCAGGTCGGTGGGGAGTCCTTGCCTCAAGTGGAGGAGTTCAAGTATCTCGGGGTCCTGTTCACGAGTGAGGGACGGATGGAGCGTGAGATCGGTAGACGGATCGGTGCGGCGTCAGCAGTGATGCGGTCGCTGTATCGGACTGTTGTGGTGAAGAGGGAGCTGAGTCTGAGGCAAAGCTCTCGATTTACCGATCGATCTACGTTCCCACCCTCACCTATGGTCATGAGATTTGGGTAATGACCGAAAGGACAAGATCGCGAATACAAGTGGCCGAAATGAGTTTCCTTCTCAGGGTGGCTGGGCGCACCCTCTGAGATCGGGTGAGGAGCCTCATTCATCCGAGAGAAGCTCAGAATAGAGTCGCTACTTCTTCACATCGAATTGAGCTAGCTGAGGTGGCTCGGGCATGCCTCCTGGTCGCCTCCCTTGGGAGGCCCCGGGTAAATCGGAGGGAAATGGATGGATGGAAATAAATAAATTGGGGGTTAAAATAATGTATTTGAGCTGAAACAACCAAGTCACTTCCTGAAGCTGTACCTGGATGAACAGCATCAAAACTTGGATCAAAAGATGTAAGATTTTTCTTACATACTTTTGATACCAGTAGAAACTAAACTATTTTCCCGATACCAGACGGGTATAGTTTAACGGTACCTAGCCCTTGTCTGAACATACCATTACACAATCAAATGTGATGAATTTTTTGCCATTCCATTAGCTAAAATGAAATCTCTTTTGACCTGAACTCTTTTACTAGACAAAGCTCTGGGCGCTTCCTGCAGGTGCTTACAAGCTGAATGTAGTACCAGCACACTACTGTTACACACACAGCAGTGTAGTTTCACTGATATTACAGGTACAACTCATAAAGATGTCATGTGTAAATGGACCCTCACTCACTGGAGCCCTTTTGTCGATGGGTTTGATGACGAACTTCTTGTCGGTGAAAGAGATGTTTCTGATCTCGCTCCAGGGGAAACCGATTTTCGGAGATAACCTGCGGGAAACACAAGGCACATTTAGCTTTGGGTCAAATGCTGAAATGACTTGAATGCAGAGTTGTACTTGTCCGTAGTAGTGGTACTACCCACTTGTCTGCGTGCTCATATATGTTGAGCCCCAGGGCGTCCACTCCTAACCACAGCTGGGTGCTTTTCTTGTTCTTGATCTGAAAGTAGTTGACTCCGTACATCTCCAGGTCCTGGGCTATCTTCAGGTACTCCATCATGGCATCCTCCCTGAGAGTACACACATTCGGTAGTACACCATATACTCACACGGGGAAGTGGAGAGTACCTCAGCAGACCGGTGTGCTCCATGTGCCACTTCTGGATCCTCTCCTCCCACTGCTCCTTGGTCAGTTTGTGCTGCTCCAGGACTCTGCACACACGAGAGCAGTGAGTGCCTCGGAGGGAGTACCCAATCTCTTAGCTTTAGAACGTCTCAGAGAATGAATAAATCCCAGTCAGCTCTCCCCAACCCCTCACACACTGCTGTCAAATCAGCTGATGTCTGTGTCTGAGGGAGTAGCCGCTCTGACCCCAGGTAGCCCGGGCTGTGGGAGTGAGTAAGTGAGTACCTCTGAGCGAGTAGCCGCTCTGACCCCAGGTAGCCCGGGCTGTGGGAGTGAGTAAGTGAGTACCTCTGAGGGAGTAGCCGCTCTGACCCCAGGTAGCCCGGGCTGTGGGAGTGAGTAAGTGAGTACCCCGGAGCGAGTAGCCGCTCTGACCCCAGGTAGCCCGGGCTGTGGGAGTGAGTAAGTGAGTACCTCTGAGGGAGTAGCCGCTCTGACCCCAGGTAGCCCGGGCTGTGGGAGTGAGTAAGTGAGTACCTCTGAGGGAGTAGCCGCTCTGACCCCAGGTAGCCCGGGCTGTGGGAGTGAGTAAGTGAGTACCTCTGAGGGAGTAGCCGCTCTGACCCCAGGTAGCCCGGGCGGTGTGAGTCCTGGCTGTAGTCGGCATACTTGGCCTGCACGGCGTAGGAGGCCAGCAGCACGGCCGTCTCTGGGGGACAGTAGTTGTCATCATTCAGGATGGCCTCCTTCACCTGCAGGAGCACCACGGAACAGTCAGTCAGCCTCATTTCAGTATCAGTACTGCCCCTACCATCCTCGCCCCTCGCCCTGTCAGGATGACAGTCTTTTATTATGCAGCGCTAATCATCCATCATTAAAACGAGCGGATTTACCAAATCCGTTCTGTTAATCCATTCCGGTTTTCGTTTTATGAAATACTACCTACCTACTTTTTTACAGATCCAGTTTGTGTGGCAGAGCCAGGCCAGGTCTTGTTTATTTGAGGCTGCACCAGAAAAGATCGGAGAAACAATTGTGTAATTGTGCACTGTGTAAATATGGAAATCCAACCCAAGCTAAATGTAACAGTTGTGTTTAGGCTAAGCTGTTAGCACTGTCAGAAGCCCCTTATGAGAGACCAACCGGCCCGGTTAGAACCATGAGGCCGTCCTTCTGTAGACCCACCACCTGCAGGAGGAGCCATAGGGGCTGGTGCAGTGTGATTTGGGCAGCTCCAACAGCGCCCCCCACGACCCGGCAATGGAAAAGTGGAATCAGATGGATGGATGGATGTTAGCATTGTCTGTTACACATGAAGCACGGGTTAAAGTTGATAAAATTCCTGAGCCTGAATCATAGAATGATCACTAATAAGCGTTTTTTATAAGCGCCTTTATACGCTCATACATATCATTTATATCTATTTAATGCCAACAACTGATGTTTATTATAAACATCAGTTGTTGGCAATAAATACATCATCTGACTATTGAATTGTTACTTAAATGTAAAGCCTCACCTTGCCAAGACCTTTCTGCAAGTACCCCTAGTTTGGATTTGTGTGATAATGTAAAAAAAAAAAGATATAAATTATATGTATAAGCGTATAAAGGCGCTTATAAAAAACGCTTATCAGTGATCATTCTATGATTCATAGAACCTTTTTACAAAGTCGTACCAGTGGTTGAGCAATGGTAAACGATAAATCATGTTCTGCAATGAAGGTACACAGACGGACTTTCGAATCACAGACCGGTCAGTCATTGAAGTAGGGGTCTCACTGGTAATGGTTGCTCCTGGTATCGGGTGACCAGATGTCCCAGTTTACCCGGGACAGTCCCAGTTTTTAGTCGTTTGTCCCACGTCCCAATAGATTTCTCCAAAACCATTGATTTGTCCCAGTTTTACTCGTAATGTGTCCCAGTTGTCCTGGTTTTGGCCAATGTTGTCCCCAAAATCGCATACTTCGCTTGAAAATGTACGTCTTTGGCCCATGTGAATATCAATTACCGAGTGTAAACCAATTCAAAATCTCAGTTCAGGATGCGGATTGGTGCATGTCTTAAGTCGTTGACAGTTTTACCGTTCATCGTGGGTAAAGACAGTTTAGATTTGGAACCCCTGTGGCCGATTCCCGAATATTGTCCCAGTTTTTTAGTTGGAAAATCTGGTCACCCTATCCTGGTAGCGTAGTTGTGTGAGGTAGAGAACGGACAGCTGCAATGTGTCTAGTTCGTGGCGACGAAAAACGTTCTTGGCACTTGTAGCATAGATTAGCTTCCTGGAGCACAGTACGCAGATGCTAGCACCAGCTTCTCTCAATGTTCTGCACCAGCTGCCAAAAGGTTTATCATCTCGGCCCTTTTCCTCCATCCACGACCAGCGCCATTTATTTTTTACTCCCTCGACTACTACGATATTTTCCCCAGTTTTCAAAAAGGTTGCGCTCCATTCCACTGGAAAACTTATTTCGTGTAGTTTTCGTGCTAGCTGTAGCGCTGGCTGACTCAAACACCGCGCTCACAACACAACCGTGGCCAAAAGACCGCACCAGTCTACTCCTGATTTGCTGTGTTTTGTTGCGCTATACACACGCAATCATTTCATACAATTGGTAGAACACACTTGAACCTTTTTCAAATGACAGCAATCATTATTTATTTATATATAAAAAAAAATTAAATAAAGGTGATTATTATTATTTTTTCCTCACGCCGGATTTCCGGCACGGTGCCGGAAAACTTTAAGCCATGCATGAAGTCACTAAAGTGAGCTCTGATTTTGTAGAAAGTCCTGTGAACTTAGCCTTAATCTCATTTGGCTCCTCTTGTTTTATACAGAACACAGACATTACATGTGTCCTATTACTGGCCAAGCGAGTGCCTTCAGACAGTTCATTCCTCCCAGCTCCCCACTTCTCAAAGTTAAAGAGACATATGTTTCTGTGGGCTGGGGTTTACACTCCACTGTGAGAGAAGCCAGTGAGACACTTTGATGAGACAGGTCCTTCTGTCTGACCTGTAAGAAGAACAGCTTCTGCGTGATCTCCTGGATCAGCTCCTCCGACACATCCTCTGGGAAAAACTTGACTCTGAACTTGAACTGCAGCGGGTTCTCCTTCTTCACGTCCTGCTGCGTCACCTGCACACACACACCACCAGGGGGAGCCAAAACACCCCGTGGTATTACTTAGGCGCTGCAAGTAGGCCATTGAAATGAATGGGCCCAATTCAATATACAAAGGTTTCTGTTTCTAGCAGGACAGTGCAGGCATTAAAACAGTCTGCAAGAAGGCTTCTGTCTGTGATGCAATTGCAATCCAGGAAAAAACTGATCAGAGCGCTTCTGCAGCAGAAGAAGAAATGACCAAAGCAACAGAGGTCTTAAAGAGGGAACTAAATGTGACCAATGTTTTGCATGGAATGATTATTTTGTGTGCAGGTTGTTCAAATATTGGTGTAATTCAAAGGCCCTGGCACTACTGAAATTTGTTGCGTTTTTGTCACATATTTGTGTCACTTTTCAGTTACACTTTTTGTCACTTTTTTGTTGCATCGTTTTTGTGCTTCTAGATTCGGGTTTGTTGAACCGGCAGCTTGTGAGCACATCTCAGTGGCGGGACAACTGTCTGACCTTAAATTATACTTACACTGTTGCCGTGTGTTTCACCAAATTCACCAAACGATCTAAACATTTATATTGACAAAAATAAAATGGAGCAGGTTGATGAGTTTAAGTATTTGGTGGTTATTTTAGACACATTTAAATTGTTTCCATATGATTAGGCCTTGTTGTGTATCGACTCAGGCGGCACGAGTATATCTACATGCTATGATTTGATCTCATATGTCGTATTGTTCAATGGTTTGGGGCCAGGCCTCACAATCTGTCCTAAAGCCTCTAACATCACTCTACAAGCAAACACTTAAAGTGTTTACAAACTTTAAAACTATAAGGCTATAGGGGCATGCATAAAGAACATTAAAGTAAATAAATAAAGAATAACAATAAAAAAGTCAAAGTAAAATATTATAAAGACATAGACCAACAGCAGTATTGTATTCACAGAAGTGCAGGTGTATTAAGTGATAGTAGCGAAGTGTGGACAGACTACATAGTGAGCAGATTATATTCATGACGCTGATGCTTTTTACTCATTTTTCATCTTTCTTTTATAAACATCATGGTTAGACGCCTTATGTACATAACATCGGCCACCGAGTTGGCAATGTTTTCTTGTGTCCCTGTCAAATAAACAAATAAATAAATAAACAAATTGACATTTATTGCAGACGATGAAGAGGAATATTTCATTACCCAATTCCCATCATTTCTGTCATTTCTGTACGTTTCAGTGACATTTTTAAAACCATAGGCAAATATCTTGATAATATCCTTTATCGCAATTATTTTTGGCCAAGGTAACCGTGACCCTACAGTAAATGTCATAATCCTCCCATCCGTAGTGCGAATAGGGCTCTAGTTTGAAAAATGAGGAGAGCAGGAACAACATTTCAAAAGTAAACGATCAAGGTTCCTCCCCCTCTCTCCTGATTGGACCTGACAGGCCAGCTCCCAGGAAAGCTCGTGTTATTGGTCAAAGAGATAGCCCGGGGATTCTGATTAGTTGCTGCTAACGGCAAAGGGAGGGACTTTAGGTCAAACGTCATTATTTAAGTGTTCAATTATACACAATCTATTCAAACTGTGTAGCCTCACAGACTATCACTTTAAATACGCAGTGTTCTGTGAAAAAACATTGTCCATGTAATTATATTGCATTTTCCTCAGGCTAGTTTCTGTTACTGTGACCCTGAAAGTTGTGAAGTTGTGTTTGTAAAGTCCTCCCTGTGAAGACATGTGGATGTGAGAGAAATGGAGTTGGCCCAAAACAATTCCCTCTTTCATGCTGTAAACAAGAGAAAGTACTGCGAGTACGTAATGCTCCGACCCTTTTGTTGTGCTTGAGCCAGGTGACGTAGCCTTTCCGGTCGGAGTACTGCAGGCCGAAGAACCACACCTCCCGCAGGCCCACCGTCTTCACCACCTACACAACACGCACCCATTAGGGATGTTTGACTTCTCGGAAAAATACTTTCCTCTTCCAAGGCAAGGGGAATGTATTCATCGCAATAAAAACACAACAGTTCAAATACAAACCATCCATAAAACATAGGCAATCATTAATGTCATCAAGGCAAAAATTTAAATAGTGTCAGTTCCGATAGGCCACTCTAAAAAGAGATGGTTTTAGCCTGGATTGAAACGTTGCTGGTGTCTTCTCAGCATAACAATGAGCCATGTCCATGTCCTCTTCCTTCTCTACTCTGCAGTCGATCACAGTGAAAGTCAGCGCCTGAACAGGGCTGGGTACAATCTTTTTTTCGATACCTATACTAAAATATTTGTCGTCTCGAACCAGAAAACAGAATAATGTTCTAACACAATGGCTAAAGGAAAACCAGGCCAGGGAACACTTGTTGTATTTGTGGCATTGTTGTGTTTTTGTGTGTTTTATCTCTGTCACCTGCATGGGGACAGATGGAAGCTAGCATCTTTGTCATAATCTGGCCTCTTTTACATCGCAAACGTTGTAGATGTTCCTTAAAGGGACTAGATGCAAGTTGGTCATTTTATACTCACTACTGCCACCTCAGGTCTTACACGTAACTGCAGGCTCTATATTAAGCTCGTGCATGACGGCACCTTTCTGAGTGACAGTGCAGGATTTCAGAGGCAGTCGTGGTGAACAGGTCTGGGCTCATTCTACACATTAGGACATGGCTGGAACATGTAGGGGGAGGAAAATACTTAGTTTTAACATTTTTAAACTCCATATAGTCCCTTTAATTTAATTAAGGGGTAGAATTCAAGATGGCGCCACTGTGTATGGTTCGCCGTCTGTCCCTACCACATTTGGTGATTTTTCTGCTCATTATAGGGCTTATTTTTGATGTGACATCGCTGTTGATTTATGATCGCCTGACACTTTTAAAGATCCGGGATTCGGTAAACAATCTGCCCGTTCAAGCCTTTGATGGACATTCGAAGACCCCACCACCTGTCCTCGAGTCTGTCCCACCCTTTCTGCAGCGTCCTGTGAGCGGGTTGCCTCGCAACAAGAGGCGCAGAAGACGAGGAAAGAGAGGCGGGATCTCTGTCAGGTTTAAGGCATACCTCGCGTCCTCCGGTGTGGATAATCCAAGACACTTTAGTAACTGGACAGCAGATTCCGGTTTCGACCTCCGGCGTCCCCTCCAGCTCTGCTATCGGTGGCTACATCCAGCTAGCCCTGACGCCGGGCACCCCCTTCCGCGTTGGCGGCCCGTCAGGATCCAGAGTCGGCGGTGCGCTCAGGTGAATCTCCGCCCGCTGGTCCGCGCTGTCTCGGAGCATGACAGCTGTGGATCTCTGTCTGCAGCACTGCTCAACGCCCGTTCACTCTCAAACAAGACTTTCATCATAAACGACTTCATCTCTACGCATGATCTGGATTTTTGCTTTTTGACGGAAACCTGGCAGCAATCTGGTGATAACAGCGCCTTCACTGAGCTCCTCCCACCTGGATATTCATACCTCAGTACACCGTGGCTCTCAGGCCGTGGTGGTGGCCTGGCTACTGTGTATAAACAGACATACATCTGTCGCTTTCTCCCCACCAAAGCCTACAGTAGCTTTGAACTGCAGCTCTTTTTATTTGAGTCAGTCACTCCTGTTTTGTGTGGCGTTGTCTACCGCCCACCAAAGCACAATAAGAATTTTATAACTGAGTTTTCAGATTTTCTGGCCGAGTTTGTCCCAACATATGACAACATCATAATTTGTGGGGATTTTAACATTCATGTGTGCTGTCCATCAAACCATTTAGCATCTGAGTTCCTCTGCCTGTTAAATACTGTTGACCTGTCACAATCAGTAGATAAACCCACACATAATCTTGGCCACACACTGGACCTTATTATCTCACATGGAATCCCTGTAATACTACAGGAAATATCTCAGACATGCATCTCTGATCATTTCCCAATTCTTTTTAATTTCTCTGCACCCCGTTCTGCATCCAACCCCCTCACTACACCCTCCTGTCGCCGCATCATTTCCTCCTCCACCCCTGCTCAGTTTGCCACTGCCTTTAAGACCACTGCTCTGTACACGGAGACAGCTGTGGCTCCCCATGTCTGTCCAGATGATGTAGTTTCCTCCTTCCACTCCACCTGCGCTGACATTCTGGACAGTATTGCACCATTTAGATGCAAATCTACTAAAATCAAACCAGACCCGTGGCTCAATGAAACCACCCGAGCTCTGAGGCAGCAATGCAGACAGGCTGAGCGCAGGTACAAGAAGGACAAGCTTCAGGTGTCTGTGGAGATCCTGAGGGAGAGCCTTGCCAGCTACCAAAAGGCAGTCAGAGAGGCTAAATGCCAATACCTATCAAATATTGTCTCCTCCAGCTCTAGCAACCCCAGGGTGCTTTTTAACACAATACAGTCTGTGATTAGTCCACCTGGCAGTGTGCTAAAGAATGTTTCTGAGTCTACATGTAATGGATTCCTGGAACATTTTGTGGACAAAGTGGCATCAGTGAGGATGGGCATTGGCTGTAATGCTCACTCTGTTAACTTGTATATCCCTCCACTGCCCCCTGCTGTTCTCAGAGAGTTTGAGCCTGTGACACTGACTCTCCTCTCTGAGGTGGTCCAGGGGATGAGACCCACAAGTTGTCCTCTGGATATCGTTCCATCTAAGGTTCTCAAACATGCTATTGACACCGTGGGCCCATACCTTCTCACTTTGTTCAATAGCAGCCTAAGCACTGGTTCTGTCCCTGCAGCCTTCAAGCATGCCGTGGTTAGGCCACTGTTAAAAAAACCTAATCTAGATCCTGCTGTTCTGTCAAATTTTCGACCTGTCTCTCACCTTCCATTTTTGTCTAAGATTTTAGAGAAGCTAATCTTCATTCAGTTGCAGTCTTTTTTGGAAAATAATTCTATTTTTGAGAAATTTCAATCAGGCTTCAGATCGCGTCACAGCACGGAGTCAGCTCTTCTCAAAGTGCACAACAACATTCTGCTGTCTTTGGATTCCAAGCAGCCAGTGCTTTTGATGATGCTGGACCTGACTGCGGCGTTTGACACCGTGGACCACTCAGTTCTCCTTTCCCGGCTGGCGGAGCATGTTGGTGTTCAGGGCACGGCCCTGCAGTGGTTTAGGTCCTACCTGACTGACCGGAGCTTTGTTGTGATGGTCGATGACTATTCCTCCTCCTCCACCCCGTTGTCATCTGGGGTGCCACAGGGTTCCATCCTTGGCCCGGTCCTGTTCTCACTTTACATGCTGCCACTCGGGTCCATCATTGCCAGACATAATTTATCATTCCATCTTTATGCTGACGATGTCCAGGTCTATTTACCAGTGCTCCCTAACACTGCCACTGCTCTTGACTCCCTCCATCACTGCCTTTCGGACATTTAACAATGGCTCGCGCAGAATTTTCTCCACCTCAATGAAACAAAATCAGAATTTATTATTTTTGGCTCCGGGGACGTTCCTCAGATTCAGTCCAGGGTCATGGGTCCAGTCCGTGATGCCGTCAGGAACCTGGGAGTTTTCTTTGACCGAGAACTGAACTTTAAACAACAAATAAATGCTGTTGTCAAAGCCAGCTTTTTTCAGTTGCGCCTTTTGACCAAGGTGAAGCCCTTTCTCTCACGCCAAGACCTCGAGAAGGCAACGCACGCGTTTATCAGTTCTCGGTTGGACTATTGCAACGCTCTCTACTCTGGCCTCCCACAGTCGTCACTCCACCGGTTACAGTTAGTGCAGAATGCAGCAGCCCGTCTTCTCACTGGTTCATCCAGACACAGCCACATCACTCCTGTCCTCTCCTCCCTGCACTGGCTCCCGGTCCGTTTTCGGATTGATTTTAAAATGTTAATGCTTGTTTTTAAAGCTCTTCATGGTCTCGCTCCGTTATATCTGACTGCGTTGTTGACCGTACATCGCCCCAGCAGTGCTCTCCGGTCTGCCAAGCAAATGGTTCTGGACGTGCCCAGGTCCCACTACAAACAGTGGGGCGATCGTGCCTTTAGGGTTGCAGCGCCTAAACTGTGGAACAGCCTGCTCCTCAGTCTGCGTGTTCTCACGGACCTGTCCCTGTTTAAATCCAGATTAAAGACTCATCTGTTCAAATTTGCTTTTAATACTTAGGGCACACTTAATTGTGTCTAGGTTGTAATCATTTTGTGTTTTTATATTGTTTAAATCTTTCTGTGAAGCACTTTGGTCCTCCTGGTGTTGTTGTAAAGTGCTATATAAATAAACCTTGATTTATTGATTGATTGATTTAATATGCACTGTCCCTATCAAATAAATCAATAACTACATGTAATCCATCAAATACTATCTCTTTTAAATATGTATCATTTGTTTGAGCTGAAACAGTCAAGTCACTTCCTTTAATGCTGTCCCCGGACCAACAGCATCAGAACTCGCTCTCTAAAGATAGAAAGATGTTTTTCTGTACCTGCTTTTGATACTTTTAGCTTAGCTATAACAGTAGTTCCAAACATTTGTTTTTCCCCAATACTGGTATTGTTAAATGGTGCCCAGCCCTACCCCTGAGGTCCTTAGAGTAAGACAGGGGTAGGCAACGTCAGGCCTGGGGGCAACCCAGCCCTACCCCTGAGGTCCTTAGAGTAAGACAGGGGTAGGCAACGTCAGGCCTGGGGGCAAAATCTGGCCCCTAAAGCATATACATCTTTTGGCCCCTGAGATGATTTAGAGAATACCATTCAGCTCAATTAAGATCAAATACCTGTTACTATAACATTGTCAGCAAGAAGTGGTCCCTTTTCTTTCTTTGGTGCAAGACCATCAAGAGATCTATAGAATGATCTCTATCTATATTATACCCTTGCAAAAATCAACACATAAAGAGCACCTAAACAACACATGGTTTGACCGCGACACAAACGCAGCTGCACATGGTTCTTTTGGGACTCTTCCTTTGGATTAGATCTGCTGTCTGCATTTTGGATTATTAATCCTGGCGCTGACTTTGTGTTTTTTCGGGTGGACGCCGTTTCTTCAGGCTTTACCGGTAAGTGTGCACCGTTTGGCCAAAGATACACGGCTCAAGAGACGTGACAGCGGCTGCGGTTAACCGAATGTGAGCTTTTATAACCACGGTAATTGTGAAACCGGTTAATCTTCACACCCCTAGTTTAGAGAGGCAGTGAGCAGCCGTTACAGTGCCTAACCTGCTAAAGCCAAAAGCATAGATTATTCTCTCTAGACCAGGGGTGCCCAAAATGTTGCCTCCGAGGGCCAAAATGAAAAAGTGCCCGTGGGTCGTGGGCCAAACATGGTGGTGTCAAGCGTGAAACACATATAACTGCAAATAATAATTTACTTTATTTTATTTTTCGGTGTACATTTGCATTTTATTATATCTATGGCAAAAGCCTAGTTTTAGTAGAACAAAATCAACAGTTGTAGCAATATGTACGATTTAAAAAACAACACCTGTATCTACATTACCTACATTGACTTTACCTTGTTCATTTTTTAACTCAAAGAAAATGCCATATTAGATCATTTTGAAAGTGTCAGTTCAGCATCAGTCCATGTTCAACATGACCTATGTTGATGTCAACAAACTTTGCAATAAAAGATGTAAAACTAGGAAAGTTGATGCTACAAGGCACTGTGATAAACACCAAGACACCACAAGGAGTGAAACAGCGCCCCCAATTTGACCATGGTGGCCAAAATGTGTACTGCATCCATATTTACCGTTGAGAATGAATGGGAGAGAGTTGGTATTAACCATACAGCCCAAAAGTAGGTCACTCTTTGGCGGGCCAACAGAATTGGGCAAATTTGGCCCGCGGGCCCCACTTTGGGCACCCCTGCTCTAGACACTATACAGAAGGAGGCAAAGTACGTCATTGCGTGTGCAGACCACCTCACACGCTCTCCCACTGCAAGGAACCATTCACTCTCTCATTCATTCACCAGTGTACACAGACACTGGAGGCAAGGTGGGTGAAGTGTCTTGCCCAAGAACACAACAACAGTGCATCTTCAGGAGCTGGGATGCGAACCACCTTCTGATCATGGGACGACCCGCTCTACCATCTGCGCCACTGTGGCCCGTTGATCCCCGGCTCAGGATTAGGATTCATACCAATGCAAAGGTGTGTGTGCCTGTGGACTTGCCTCACCTGGTCGAAGAGCTGCTTGCCTGTGGTGTTGGGCTGGATGGCGAACTCCAGCTCCGCGTCCATGGTGGTGACTCGCACGTTGATCTGCAAACGCAACAAAACAATCATTCCCTTAATTAGCACATTTTCTCCAGTTCGAATTTACCCAAATCTAAAAACATAAAAATAGCGATAACAATGAGATGTCAATGAAGATGAAAATGGGGGCAAAAAGAGGGGCACAAACACAACAAAATGGCAACAAAATGGTCACAAAACGTGACAAAACACACAAGGAAAAATCTTAAATCAGTTTTGTAGGTCTTAGCTTTCAAATGTGCCATTTCTCTGGCCTATAGTCTGTAAACTCCAGTCAAGAAATCTAAAAATAACAGCTTTTTTGTCAAACCCGTAACCAATGTGATCTATATTTACAATTCCCGGTGTTTCAGCACGATACATGAGGCCTGTATCCAAACACAAGCATTCAGAACAACATTTAGAGAGGGCCCCATTAGGCAAAAATGGTCTCTGAGTCCTACTCTTTCAGAGAAGACCTTCAGCCACCAACAAATCGTATCTGACCAAAACTGGTTGTATTCATACTGATGACTTTTAAGAATGTAAACTGCTCGACTAAACTAAACTGAACTGAACAAAACGATTTTCAATCTCCTGGGGTGGATAACAGGACTCATCCAAACACCAAGAAGAAGATGGTTTTGGCTTTAGGACTCCTATCTCACAGTTTGTTCCTGGACTCCTGCTGACCTTCACACCCTCTCTCTAATTACCTCTATTGACATTACACAAATGAAAACTGACTGTTGAAATATTAATAGGCTCTAAGCTGACAGCGTGCACCCCCCACCCCTCTCTCCACTGGCCCCTGGGGGACGTCCTCCCTACAGGGCGACATGTGCAAAACGCTGCAGGCTTTAATAATTCAAGCCGTCCCGTGCACTGTCCCACATTTACTACACACTCACATCATATGGTCAGAGGGGATGCTCAACGCCCTTATTTCAAAACACTGCACAGACTGTAATTGTACTTAAACCACAGTATTTCTATAGATATTTGAATTTGAAACTTTCAGTGGAACATCGTCGATCCCATTACCTGTTTTTGACTCTCACCTGCGTACCCCCCACTCACCTGTCCCTCCCTGTAGACTCCCCTCTCACCTGTCCCGCCCTGTGGACCACCCTATCACCTGTCCCTCACATGTGAACCCCCTCTCACCTGTCCCTCCCTGTGGACCCCCCTCTCTCTTGTCCCGCCCTGTGGACCCCCTCTCACCTGTCCCGCCTTGTGGACCACCCTATCACCTGTCCCTCACAAGTGACCCCCCTTTCACTTGTCCCGCCCTGTGGACCCCTCGACTCTCTCCTCACCTGTCTCTCAGGTGTACCGCCTATGGACCGCTGGACCCTCCCCTCGCATGTCCCAGCCCATGGACCCCTTGACCTTCCTCTCACCTGTCCCTCAGGTGTACCTCCTGTAGACCTTTTGACCTCCCCCTCACACGTCCCTCACAAATACTGCCCTGTGAACTCTCCTACCACCTGTCCCAGGCTCATCTGTACTGTACCTGTCCCCTCTCTTGTCTGAACGGTCCTCTCCTATTTAGATGGTCTAAGTCCAGGTGGTGGGATGCAGGGGGTTGGGGGTGTTCCCTGCAGGTCTGGTGTTGTATTACCATGGCCACAAAAGCCTGTCAGTCACATTCTCCCAAACCCTCTCCCCCCGCTCTCCCTAATGTGGGCCACTCTCACTGCTCCTGCTCAAACCGACCCCACCTGCAGATATTCCTTCAAAGGAACAGAAGCAGCTAACACCACATTGTGCAACTCAATTCTTTCCGTCAATCCCTTTTTGAGGGATTGACGGATGCCATTCTATTTTTTTTAAGATCAGTGCATGTGTATAAGTAATACAGTTATATTTAGGCCCGGCCTTCTCCCTCTCAGAGCTATACTTTTGATAAATAAACACCTCCTTTTGAGATTATGAGGGTATGAATATATATATATATATATATATATATATATATATATATATATATATATATATATACAGTATATACATACAACCTCCTCATAGCTTCTGACTCCGGTTTGCTCTCCATCCTTATCCTCCTTGACCTCATTGCAGCTTTTGACACTCCACTTTCCTTGACAGACTCTCTTCCATTGGCACAACCCACACCCCCCTTGCTTGGTTCATTTCACATCTCTCTGGCCGCACACAGTTCATTCAACTCAAATCCCACATGTCCTACACTTTCCCTGTCTCTGCTGGTGTGCCCCAGGACAGAGCCCTAGGGCCCCTCTTCATTACCTACATTCTCTCACTCGGTTACATCCTTCATTCATTTCCACTGCTACGCGGATGACACCCAGCTCTACCTCTCTACCAAACCCTCTTCATCTCTTCCTCCATCCTCCCTTGCCCTCTGTCTACGAGAAATTCATTCTTGGTTCTCGTCCGACTTCCTCGAACTGAACAGCTCTAAAACAGAAGTCCTTCTCGTAGGCACCCCCTCCACTCTGGGTGTCATCCTCGATAGTACACTCTCCTTCCAGTCTCACATCAACAGCATCTCCCGGTCTGCATATTTCCACCTACGTAACATCTCTCGTCTCCGCCCCGCTCTCTCCCCCCACACCACTGCCATCCTCGTCCTGCTCCTCCTCCACTCTCAAACCCTCCGTCCCACCGGCCAAACTCTTAACCATGGGGAATAGAGCATTCTGCTGCTCTGCTCCCCAGCTCTGGAACGCTCTCCCCTCCGACCTCCGTAACATTCTTCAAACCCAGGCTCAAAACTCACCTGTTCAGACAGTCCTACACCACCAGGTTACGTGCACACCTTCTCAATATTGTACTCTGTTTTATTCTGTTGCTCTTGTTAGGCCCGAGCCAGGACTTAGTCCTGGTGAGGGACTATTGTTCTCCCCCGGTTTCTTGTTAGGCCCGAGCCAGGACTTTGTCCTGGTAAGGGACTATTGTTCTCCCCCGGTTTCTTGTTATTATTATTATTATTATTATTATTATTATTATTATTATTATTATTATAGTTACGCCTCTAAGATCCTGTTTTTCAGTGCCTTCCCGTGTAAAAGTACACGCAGAAATTGGCACAGTGATCAGAGTCGGCAAAAATTGCGTGTCAGTGGGCGACATGCACACGCCCAAAACAAAATGGCTCCACAGCGCCCCCTCAAAGTTGACCCCCATTCTTTTGGGGACAGTCATTTTTGGCGTAGGCCAATCCCCTTTGGCACAGTGATAGAGCACATGGAGAGAGTCACAAAACATAATTATAGCTCCGCCCTCTGACCAACAGGAAGTCGGCCATCTTGGATTGAAATCCTGGAGAAGAAATCTCTCACCAGATGTTTAAATGTACTACTCCTTGGTTTTTCTGCAGAATAAGCTCAAACATGGCTCAATAGAATCTAGAGAAATGGAGCTACATTTTCAAGCCAGCTTTTTTTGATAACGTTTACAGTTTTCACATAGCGCCCCCACAAAAAACATGCTTTTTTCCCGTACCTTCGACAACCCCTCGCAGGCATGCGCTCTATCCAATCTGGATCATATTTGGTTGACATGAGGCCTCTTATGGTATGGATCCATAGAGCTCAATAACTGCACGGTGCTCGCCACTATAGCGCCACCTATCTATACCTTGAAACATTTAGTTTGTACAATTTATATGAAACGTTGCAGGTATATTCTACACATTAAATCGAACACAAAAATATATTACATGTGTTTTATATTTTCGAAGGTGTGGGCGTGGCAATGACGCACAGGAAGTCGGCCATTTTCACTTTCAACCTCTTAACTCCCACCTGAACCAAGTACACTTCTTTGTGTGCTGTGTTTTCACCTGCACTTACGTCTCATTTCTGTAACTGTTTTTGACGCTTTTTTTCAAGAAGCTTTAAGATATGGGTCAAGACGAACTGGCGAAAATGTGCTCGGTTAAAGTGGGGGTTAACAGATTAAAATGGCACCCCCACAGAAAAAATGCCTTTTTGCAGTACATTTCACAACCCCTCGCAGGCATGCGCTCTATCCAATCTGGATCATATTTGGCTGACATAAGGCAACTCACGGTCTGAACAGGTAGAGCTCAATAACTGCACAGTGCTCAACACTATAGCGCCTCCTATCTATACCTTGAATATTGCAGTCTGGATTATTTATCTCCCACTTTGCCGGTATATTCTACACAATAAACCAAACAAAAAATGATATTACATATACATCATATTGTGTAAGATGTGGGCGTGGCCAGTGTAAACGTGTTCCTGAGAGCATCATTATTATGCATTCTTTGTCCCTTTGAGTTTTAAATGTTATCACTTATACACCAGATGGCCCTGAATCTTTTTACATGAACACAAAAATGATCCATGCTATAGCGCCCCCTGCTGCAAAGAGCAAGAGTTAGTAGACAGAGAGCACACAGGTTGTGTGTGAGGCCGAGGGGAGAGCAGGTTTGGGCGAGAGCGGGGGCGGAAGCAAAGGAGGCGGTCGCAAGGGGGGCTGCGCCAGGGGCGAGGGCCTACATCGCCGCTTGCGGCTTTAATTATTATTATTATTATTATAGTTACGCCTCTAAGATCCTGTTTTTCAGTGCCTTCCCGTGCAAAAGTACACGCAGAAATTGGCACAGTGATCAGAGTCGGCAAAAATTGCGTGTCAGTGACCGACATGCACACGCCCAAAACAAAATGGCTCCACAGCGCCCCCTCAAAGTTGACCCCCATTCTTTTGGGGACAGTCATTTTTGGTGTAGGCCAAACCCCTTTGGCACAGTGATAGAGCACATGGAGACAGTCACAAAACATAATTATAGCTCCACCCTCTGACCAACAGGAAGTCGGCCATCTTGGATTGAAATCCTGGAGACGAAATTTCTCACCAGCTGTTTAAATGTACTACTCCTTGGTTTTCCTGCAGAATAAGCTCAAACATGGCTCAATAGAATCTAGAGAAATGGAGCTACAACTTCAAGCCAGCTTTTTTTGATAACGTTTACAGTTTTCACATAGCGCCCCCACAAAAAACATGCTTTTTTCCCGTACCTTGGACAACCCCTCGCAGGCATGCGCTCTATCCAATCTGGATCATATTTGGTTGACATAAGGCCTCTTATGGTATGGATCCATAGAGCTCAATAATTGCACGGTGCTCACCACTATAGCGCCACCTATCTATACCTTGAAACATTTAGTTTGTACAATTTATATGAAACTTTGCAGGTATATTCTACACATTAAATCGAACACAAAAATATATTACATGTGTTTGATATTTTCGAAGGTGTGGGCGTGGCAATGACGCACAGGAAGTCGGCCATTTTAACTTTTAACCTCTTAACTCCCACCTGAACCAAGTAAATCTTCTTTGTGTGCTGTGTTTTCATCTGCACTTACGTCTCATTTCTGTAACTGTTTTTGACGCTTTTTTTCAAGAAGCTTTAAGACATGGGTCAAGACGAACTGGAGAAAATGTACTCGGTTAAAGTGGGGGTTAACAGATTAAAATGGCACCCCCACAAAAAAAGGCCTTTTTGCAGTACATTTCACAACCCCTCGCAGGCATGCACTCTATCCAATCTAAATCATATTTGGCTGACATAAGGCAACTCACGGTCTGAACAGATAGAGCTCAATAACTTCACAGTGCTCAACACTATAGCGCCCCCACAAAAAACATGCTTTTTTCCCGTACCTTCGACAACCCCTCGCAGGCATGCACTCTATCCAATCTGGATCATATTTGGCTGACATAAGGCCTCTTATGGTATGGATCCATAGAGCTCAATAATTGCACGGTGCTCACCACTATAGCGCCACCTATCTATACCTTGAAACATTTAGTTTGTACAATTTATATGAAACTTTGCAGGTATATTCTACACATTAAATCGAACACAAAAATATATTACATGTGTTTGATATTTTCGAAGGTGTGGGCGTGGCAATGACGCACAGGAAGTCGGCCATTTTAACTTTTAACCTCTTAACTCCCACCTGAACCAAGTAAATCTTCTTTGTGTGCTGTGTTTTCATCTGCACTTACGTCTCATTTCTGTAACTGTTTTTGACGCTTTTTTTCAAGAAGCTTTAAGACATGGGTCAAGACGAACTGGAGAAAATGTACTCGGTTAAAGTGGGGGTTAACAGATTAAAATGGCACCCCCACAAAAAAAGGCCTTTTTGCAGTACATTTCACAACCCCTCGCAGGCATGCACTCTATCCAATCTAAATCATATTTGGCTGACATAAGGCAACTCACGGTCTGAACAGATAGAGCTCAATAACTTCACAGTGCTCAACACTATAGCGCCTCCTATCTATACCTTTAATATTGCAGTTTGGATTATTTATCTCCCACTTTGCCGGTATATTCTACACAATAAACTAAACAAAAATAGATATTACATATACATCATATTGTGTAAGATGTGGGCGTGGCCAGGGTAAACGTGTTCCTGAGAGCATCATTATTACCCATGATAACTGGCACATTCTTTGTCCCTTTGAGTTTTAAATGTAATCACTTATACACCAGATGGCCCTGAATCTTTTTACATGAACACAAAAATGATCCATGCTATAGCGCCCTCTGCTGTAAAGACCAAGAGTTAGCAGACAGAGAGCACACAGGTTGTGTGTGAGGCCGAGGGGAGAGCAGGTTTGGGCGAGAGCGGAGGCGGTCGCAAGGGGGGGCTGCGCCAGGGGCGAGGGCCTACATCGCCGCTTGCGGCTTTAATTTTTAATGTTTTTAACCCTCACAGCTCCCTAGGGCCTTTTTGTGGCCTCTACTTTCAACATCCATAAAATGTTTGTACTTTCATATTTTTTTCTACTTTAAAAACTCAGAATTATAGAACTACTTCTGATTGACACATACATATCAAATATTTGTAAAGTCTTTATAATTTTTAACCCTTTATTGGCCAAAATGCACACAAACATTTTTTTGCGATACCAACAGGAAAACTTTTTTAAATGCATTCCAAATTGAATGAGGTGTTTATTTTTATTAGGCCTTGGGATGGGTCAAAGTTTAGTGGTAAAATATTTTTTTACAGGTTTTTTGTTTTTCTGTAGTGACAGATTTTCATAAAAAATCACACTTAACACCCCAAGGCCCCAAACGGGGCCTCTACTTTTAACAGCCATAAAATCACTATACTTTAATATTTTTTCATATTTTAAAAACTCAGACTCATAGATCTATGTCTGCTTGACACATACATACCAAATATCGGTCATATTTTTATATTTTTAACTCTTTATGTGCCAAAATGCATTCTTAACTCCTCATTTTTGCTCTTGCAGAGTCAGTAATACTTGTATAACCTTTATAAATGTGATCCAAATTGAATGAGCTTCACTTGTTCATTTGCCCTAAGGGTTGGTCATACAATAACCTTGTTTTTAACAGTTTTTAAATGTTTCTGTAGAGCCACACCAAAATGAACAAAATGCTGTCATCCCATTGAAAATCAATACAAATGTTCCACAGAAACTCTTCTGTGGTCTTATCTCAGGAGCAGTTTGCAAATGTGGGCACATTTTTATATGAGTCGGATGACTGTGCATAAGATAAACATTTGGAGGGTGTGGGTGTGGTGTAGTGAGGGGGGGTTAGGGGGTGTGGTGTGTGGCATCAAAAGCCTTTCCTCTTTGAAGAAACAACTAAACACAACAGCAATAACAACAGTAAGAACATGGAAACAAAAGCGTGTAGTGTTCTGGTTTCCCCACAGTGTTTCACAGCTGCACTGGGCACTATCCAACAACTTCATTTGGGCTTTGTGTGTTAACTTGCAAAAGTTTATTTTAGATCAGACCAGTGTGTTTTTATTCCTAACAGTTTCTACTGCTCACTTTCTGCAGAGTTGGTCACGTTACTGTGACTTGCCTTGTCGGCTCAAAACTTCATGTGACCAACTCTGAGGAAGATTGCAGAAAGTGAGCAGTGGAAACTGTCAGGGATAAAGAAACCACACTGGTCTGATCTAAAAGAAAACTTCAGCTCTGGGCTCGATATAAGAGCAGTGGGACAATGGGATTGTCTCCTGGACTGACTACAGAAACAGAAGCATTTCCAGCATGTCCTAATCTCGCCAGTTTCCAATTTCACGATTGCAAGTTTGTCATTGCCAATAACTGATCTCAACTTATACAGCGCTTTTCTACCTTCATCAGGCCCGAAGCGCTATAATAGGAATTAGGAATTAAAAAAGCACACTGGTCTGATCTAAAATAAAACTTTTGCAAGTTAACACACAAAGAATTTGTAATTAAGAAATTACAAATATTTGGTATGTATGTGTCAAGCAGAAGTAGTTCTATGTTTCTGAGTTCTTAAAATGTGAAAAAGTATGAAAGTATAGTGATTTTATGGCTGTTAAAAGTAGAGGCCACGTTTTGGGCCTTAGGGTGTTAAGTGTGATTTTTTTAAAGGGAGCCCTGAGGGTTAATGTGTCCATTGTACAGTGTCCTTGGGTGTTCTCAACGGCGCTATCAAATAAAATGTATTATTATTATTACATACATACAAGACCCTTAAAACTAACATATAACACATAGGGTATAGATATGTAGAAAGGTCCAACCAGGGACTGGAGTTGAAAATTAGCACTAGCTACAAACTCTTTTTGCATAGCATCAGCTATAAATTTGTTTTGTGCTGCCCTCGCCGTCCAAGACACTCCTCTTTTCAGTTCAGAAGAAGAACCGTCTGGGCCGCTGCTCGCATGGACCGAGAGGCGGGACTTCATCACACCAAGATACGGAAGTGGTCACCGCACTCTTCCAAAACATTAAAGATAGCGTGTGCGGCTACTGATACACTGTTTTCTTTTAAATAAGAAACAGCGTTCTATTGGCAGACATTAATGTTGACTTGCTCTAATTGCTTGATGCCGTCAGTTAATCGAGCCCTACGTGAAATCACTGAGATCACGCTCCCGCCCAGACTACTTTCTTTGAAAAAGCATGTAGTTTGGCCAGTTCTGTGCTATGTTGAATTGAAATGTCCCTGTCAAATAAATAAATACATTCACCAACTTCTCTCTTCACCGACGCCATTGTCTAGGTCCCAAAGATTTCCATCCACAATCCGTCATTCTCCCCTTTTATCGCATCACTGAAGTTCCTCCGCCACACCTCTCTCGCTGCTGTTCTGGATGTAGCCTGGATGTACTCACCGGATTGGGCATCTTGCCTGCTTGTGGTCCTTCCCTCTCCAAATAGGTCCAGCTCCAAAGCTCCACTCACTCGGAGGAACACCCTGAGGAACACAAGGTCAATATATTGATCACCTGAAATCTAAAAAATAAACAAATAAACAGTGTTCACGTGTCTGTGTGGAGATTCTCCTGGTTCTCCCCATCAACGTAAAACATGCTCAACAACAGACGCATATCCTCATCTCCATCCGTGTTCCCCGGGCGCACGCTGACGGTGATTGGCTGAACAATCCTGTCCGTCGCCGGTCTCCCCGCCCACCCTGGGAGCGAATTACACCTGGCCCACGGTTGACACAGGATCCTCTGGCGGGGCAGTTCTCACGACGGCAGGTTTGTCAGAGCTCCAGGCTGAGTCGCTGGGACTCGAGTACGTGACATATCCACACTGACCCCAGCCCCCAAAAATAAGGGGGCGTACAGGGTCTCCTTACGGGTTTTAGGAGTTCCGTGCGTTACCATGGTTATCTGCTGCAGTTTTAATTCATCGATACGCAAATGTTTTTAAAAGCATGGGATAATTATTCGCATTAGTTTAATAGTTCACATTTCTATATATATATTTTTTGTTAGTATTTCTCAAATGTGTTTCTTCCTCTTAATAGATGGACGAGTGATAGCTGTGAAGTGTCCCGCTCTAGCCGGGACTCTACCGTATTTTGTCCCCCTTTCCCGCTGTCCCCCCATATTAGTTTTATCCCGTAAATTTCCCGTACTATTACAAAATTAAAAAAAATAAATAAATAACTGAACTCTGCCACTAGCCTCGCGTGAACTGCCACCTGCAGACGTTTGAGTGGCAGTTGTCGCGCGATTGTGTAGCTGTCAAGTGTCCCATTGTGGCCGGGGAACTCCCGTCTTATGACCCGTCTTGGAGCTCGGCTGGGCTGACGGGACAGCTCGCGGCAGGCGCCAGAAAAATGTCCCGTATTTTCACATCCAAAACTTGACAGGTATGCTCGGAGTAGAGCCGCTGCTCCTTCACATCGAGAGGAGCAGCTGAGGTGGCTTTTTCGGATCCCCCCCGGTCGCCCCTCTAGGGAGGTGTTCCGGGCCTCGTCCCTATAGCGCTTTTAGCGCTAAAGTCAAAGCTAAATGCACTAAAACGGTCTTTTTATTAGTTGTGGCGCAAGATTTTATTTATTTATACATTTTTATTACAACCCTGCCCGGGATTAAGCGAGAAAAGGGGTAGCTGGATTTTCTTGTCAAGTGAACTCTTCCAGACAGACCCATATTTCCTACATGGTCCCTTTGGTCCCCCTTGCTCAAAACTGTACCCGGCCACCACCTATGCTTGGAGTTCTTGATGAGGAGACTGACTGAGTATGCAGAATTGGACAACAAAGAAATGAAACAAACAAACCATTTCCAGTCTGTCACAGTATTATGTCTACCCCAAACATGAGCTCTCGCGGTTTCTTAGCAACGACGCAGGGGCGAGCAGAGACGCAGGTGCGGATAAAAGTTGCAAAAGGTGCGCTAAAGTCATGTTTCATGGAGGTCCGTGGGCCAGGACGTCTGTCTGTGGCGGTTTGAGCAGATGTCCTCATGGTCCCACCGCTGACATAACGTTCGATCAAGGAAGAACCACAGGCGAGTTTATTCGAGAGGCGCCTGGGAATTAAAACTCGAGCCCCTATCCCGTTGCGTAACGCGACGACAGTGCCAGTGATAGCTTACCACTCTCCTTTAACCCCACATCAGTTAAAACACTGGCCATGTGGCTCAATGCGCACTCTGCCCAGGCGTATAGGTCGTGCTTGCCGATGGGCTTTAATTGTATATGGTGTAGGCCTGGGATTCCTGTTTGAAAAGTTTCCCTAAGAGGATGAACTCACCGCTCAGCACACTGCTCCTCTCCCCCTGCGCGCTGCTGCCGCTGCTAATGTCCACTCGGAAGTGTAGAGGTGCAAAGACTGGGGTGAAAAGTTAAATATACCCCAGCACACAGCGGTCAGAGGTGTCCCTGGCCCCGGGCTGCAGCGCTCCAGCGGCACAAGGGAAACTCATACACGGCAATAATGGCCGAGACGCACCGGACAGAGAGGGGCGTGGAGAGGGCTGCAATAACGGAGACAGAGAGGATAAAGTGCGTGCAATCAGGATAATATAAAGTGTATCAAAGCATGACAAATAAGAAAGAAAGAAAAACAACAAAAACTCATGCAGACATGGCAGGTTACAAGGATTTGTTACAAGCATATCCTGTTTGAATAATTCGCCTATTTTGGATAAGTAGAACAGTAGTAAAAAAAGTAGTCAAGTAAGAGTAAGCTATACTTCTAATATTTGAAAATTATTGTGGTTTAAAATGAACTCACAGCACTGAAAAGTGTAGCCACGTTCCCTCTTTCAAATGAATGATGTGGAGATGGAGATAAAAGAGCTAATAGTGCCCCCTGCTGTCATAGAAATATATCTATATCATTTCTATGACTGAAACCACAGACAAGTTTGATTGTGTTCCGTTTTTTCTTTTTTTTTAGCTATTCCAAACAACGTTTTCAAACGATTTTCCTCACTTACCCTACTTTTGTAGTGTAATAGTTTCCCTTGTTCACACATGTGTATTTTTATATGTATGTATATTCTATTATTTTATTATTGTGTTGAATTATTTATTTTACGTCCATGTCGTTGTTTTATTTCAGTGTATTTATCATGTCCTATTTATTTTTATTTTTATTTTATTTTTATTTAATTTAATTTTATTTAGTGTTTCGTCATCCATACGCTCCGCGTGCGTGGTTTCCTTGACGACGTACGCGGAGCGAACCCAGCTTTGCTACAGAGAAGAGGTAAAAACTGTACTTTTAAGAGGGACGTGAACACACACCGCGGTAAGTCTCAGAACAGCGTTATTTTACAACAATGACACCGCATTTGAAGCTAATTAGCCTATAGCTTCATTAACGTTAACGCTAGCTTGTTTGCGTCACGTGTTAATAAAGTAATCCTATATTTCGTAACTTCGAGATTAACGTCAACTTTTAACGTAAAGTGAGCTCTTTAACTGGTTTATAAGTGCAGATTTTCATGGTTTTCATAATCATTGCATTACATTTCGTGGGATATTAATGGCAAATGTATATATTGTGACATTTAGAGAATAATAACGTCACATGAGAGAGATTTAGAAGGACTTCTCGCCCGAAGTGCAGCGCGCCGTTTATTAGGTAAAACCGTTTATAACCGTTGAGGTGACATTCTTATAGATAACTGCCCTTTAAATTATTATTATTATGCCCCATGTTCTTTTGTTCTTTTTATTTACTCTTAAGCTGTATAAAACTGTACCTATTTGGTTTGAACTTACTTTTATAATAATAAAAAAAAACACACTTAAAACAGTCAACAGTAAATGGCGACGTAACACTAACGCCAAGGACAGTAATAACAATAGACGTAGAACAAGAAACAACATTAAAACCGGAATATTTCTCCCACATATATAACTAGCACAAAGTGAGACAGTGAAACCTTTTCGATGTGGATTTTGTGAACATGTCCTGTGTGTGCGTGTGTGTGTGCGCGCAGATGGCGACCGCGGAATACACGGAGGGCCCGGAGGACTTCATGTGAGTTCGGAGACAAAAAAATAACACACTCGCACTGCACAATACCATATATATCTCATAATTTTTCAAAAATTGTAGAAAAATAGTGATTCCCAGGAGAGGTTTTGAGAAAGTTCCCTTGTATTTTTTTTTTAGGCTGCGTAAATGTGTTAAGACAGTGCACAGTGATTTGGCGATATCTTGTGGCAATAATATGACAAAACATGTTGTGCGATGGTTTGTTCACTGTTGGTCTCCCTTGTCCTCAGGAACCGTGCGGACTTCCCCGAGTCCTACACCGAGAACAGACCAGACGAGGACCACTTCCTGTTCATCGCCCGGAGCTTCCAGAAAAAATTCACCCAGCTGTACCCTGACAGGAGGCCACTGCTTCTCTTCGCCGACAACGAGTGCGGCGTCAAGGTAAAACAAGTTGGTATTTTGTCCTGATCCTGCTTCAGTCAGTCTTCAGAAACCCTGGTGTATTAAGTTCGAGTTTAGTCCTGGGTTAAAAGCGAGAGAGAGAAGACTCCAGTTCTAGATCTGTCCTGGTTTGGGCAGGTAATGCTTTTAGTGGCCAAAGTGGAGATTTTTAGCTAGTTTTTCCCTAAACAAAAATTTGAGTTTTTACAGATTGGTTTTTGATTAGCTTATTCAAAAACTTAACAAGATCCAAAATCCCCTCTGATGGAAATCTGTGTTGCTTACAGTACAGGCCAAAAGTATAGGCTTTTCTTTATTTTCTTTTTTTTAAATAATTTTTATTTTTTAAATTTTTTTAACATGAACATACAATTGTGGGAAGAGTACCTGTACAACAATGTTTTTCATTCACTTAGAACAGTTACCTCTCATACAAAGTCTGACCGTATGGGTTTGACATACTCAGTCCATTTTGTCCAGATTTTGTAAAACATGTCCCTTTGAATCCTGAGAGTAAATGTAAGTTTCTCCATAGTGTACACTTCTTGAATTATGTTGACCCACTCTTCGATGGTTGGAGGGTCCGGTTTTAGCCACTTCCTGGTTATGGCTTTCTTACTCGCTGCCAGTAATGTCCAAAGCAACCTCTTGTCCTTATTTCTCCAGTTGGTAACATCTGCATTGCCCAAATATACATTTTCGAAATTGCAAGGTACTTTACTACCAAATATATGATTAATATGTTCACATATTTGTGACCAATAATGGCTTAACGCTGGGCAGTCCCAAAAAATGTGGAAATGATTTGCTCCTGAGGATCCACAGAGCCTCCAGCATAAGTCTCCACCGCCCTGGTGTCTCTTTTGAATAGGTGTGATAAAAAACCTGACTATATTCTTCCAACAAAACTCACGCCAGGTATTCGAACTAGTAGTGCTCCATTGTAATTTACATATATTCACCCAACTTTCATTTGAAATTTGCATATTACCTTCCATTTCCCATCTCCTCTTAATGTACTCCGTGTTAGGCTCTTTGCCTTGCTGAATGGATTTGTATGACTTAGAAATTAATTTATTTGGAGAAAATGATTTAATTAATGTTAAGAAAGTCTGTAGGAACCCCAAGTTGCAATTTTCCAATGTTATTTTTATATTTTGGTCAAAATAGTGCCTAACCTGTAAGTATCTAAAGAAATCGTCCATAAACCATATTTGTTCTGTATTTGTTCAAAACTCATAAATGCCGCCTTGTGAATAAAAGAATAATAGGATGTAATTCCTTTTGAGACCCAACCCTTGAATCTTCCATCAAGGGCATTTGGTCTGAAGTCAGAATCGTACGCACACCACCTTAAAATTCTAGACATTTTTTCCAAGTTGCATGTTTGCATTATTCTACTCCAGGAGTTCAGAAGAGACTCATACATAAAGTCTTCAGTTATATTGATATTCATTTGTAGTTTTTTGTCAGGTAGAAGGGCCATAATGGGTATATCTTTTGTAACAGTCCCTTCAACATCTTTCCATCCAGCCATGTAAATGGGCGAACATAAACAGATTAAAGGTCTAATTTGAGCAGCATAATAATAATCCCTGAGGCAGGGGAGGCCCAGGCCCCCCTTCTCTTTCATCAACTGCATTGTCTGATATTTTATCCTAGCCCTTTTGTTTTGCCAAATATATTTTGCCAATATTTTATCCCACTCGTCAAAATGTTTTTGAGTTATCCAAATAGGAAGGCATTGAAAGAGGTACAGGAAACGGGGGAGGACATTCATTCTAATTGAATCCACCCGAGAGTGTAAACTCAAAAACGGGACATTGTTCCACCTTTGTAAATCTGATCTTATTTTGGAGATTAGAGGCCCATAGTTGGCATCAAACAATCTAGACGGATCTTCTGTCAGAACGGCTCCCAAATATTTAATGCTATCTGATTCCCATTTCCATTTGTATGTGTTTTTCATTTTTGTAGGCGGGTTATAATTGAGCTTTAGAACCTGAGTTTTGGTAATATTGATTTTATAGCCTGAAAAAGAGCCATATTGTTGAGTTTTCAAGTTGGACCCCAAAGCGGAGACGGAGGCAGGTAAGCTTTCAAGGATTTATTTTTACAACACACGAGAATAGTCCGAGGTGGCAGAGGCTGGCTGGGAGCGGGCTGGAGCAGGCGGAGACAGGTCTACGAGAGGCACCAGGGAATCCTGAGCACAAGAGGAAAACAGGTGAGTAGCAGCACAAAAAACTTTCAGCACACAGACACCCAGGACTGGCTGTACCGAGCATGACGGAATTATCTGGCAGCGGGGCGAGGACTGAACAGAGCTTAAGTACCAGGCTCCTCATCAAGGACCAGGTGAGCCTCGTTGCAGCAGGTCCCAGCCACGCCCCCGTCAACCACCAGTGCTCAGGAGAAAAACAAGGGGGAGGGGAAAACAAACCCTAACACATATTCTTCCAGCATTTTCAATAATTTAGGAAGTGACTGAGTGGGATCCGTCAAGAACATTAATATGTCATCAGCAAATAGAGCTAATCTTTGTTCCCCTGATTTTAGAGTAACCCCTTGAATTTCTGTGCTCTGCCTTATCCACTGAGCTAAGGGCTCAATAAATAAAGAGAAAAGCAGTGCCGATGCTCCACAGCCCTGGCGGGTACCTCTTTCTAAATGAATGGGTTTGGATAAATCCCGGTTTATTTTAATTCTGGCAGTAGGTTTGTTGTACAGTGCAGCGAATGTTTCAACCATGTCAGAATGAAAGCCAAATGGCGCCATTACTTTATATAAAAAAGCCCATCTTACTGAATCAAACGCTTTTTCTGCATCTAAACTTATTATAAGAGTTTCTAATTTGCATTGCTTGACATGTTTCATTATCAGAAGCGCTTTCCTAATATTGTCTTGCGTCTGCCTTTGTCTAATAAAGCCTGTCTGGTCTTTGTGTATGAGATCAGGTAAAATTATCTCGAGACGTTTACATAATATGGAAGTAAATAGTTTGTAGTCGATATTTAGTACACTCACGGGGCGATAGTTTCCACAGTCAAGTTTGTCTTTATTTTCTTTGGGGATAATAGAAATAATAGCCTCTCTCCAAGATGGAGGAATAGTAGGGATGGGCACCGTTCGTTTTTTTTCGATACCAGTACTTTAACGATACCTGCTTTTCGGTGCCGGTGCCTTAACGGTACTTTTTTCGGTGCCTATGTCATTTTAATTCATTTAAAATAACGTGTATAAAAAAGTGTCGTTCAGGAAAAAGTCCTAAAAGAGCACAACAGAAGCTCCACAGGCCGCAGCAGCGTCACCTGTAACTTCGTGTTTTGAGCACAATTTCCACTTAAGCAGTGATAAAAAGAAATAAAGGACGTTATTACCTCCTGAGCTGCAGAGACAGATCCACATCAGGACACGGGTTTCTTTCGGATAAACTTTTCTAAACACACGCTTTTGACGAAGTGCACTTTCCCGTCAAAGATCCTTACATGGTGTGAGCGCTCACTCTGCCACTAATAATCTACAACAACTGTACCAAAAATGTCTAATACAGAGTGAGCGCTCACACTTTTCCACAAACAATCTTTGATATTCCCCTCACGCTGCAGCTGCTTGTAAAGTTGTAAACTCAGCCTCCGGGTCTGTCGCTAAAGGTAAACACGTCTTTCTTGTTGTCACTGCTCTGTTCTGTTTTTCAATTTGCCTTAAAACTCAAGTTTCTTATTCACTCCTGGTTAATAATAACTGGTTTAGTTTGGCTCTGGGTTTTACAACCGGTGTAAATCCTGGTTTAGTCCTGGCTCAGTCCTGCCGCAGACCGCGGCTGAGCCTCTCTATTACAAAAGTTTAGTACGTTATAGTTTTGCTTCGCTCCATTTGCACTGAAGACATTATCTGCGCACACGTTCATGTTGCTTTTTTAAGACTTGCTGCGGGTCATATATTGACGTCTGGAGAGAAAAAGAACCGAAAGTTGGCACCGAAAGAATTTTATTTTTACGATACCACCCCCGACCGGAGCTTTTCGGTCCGTTCCAAGTAGGCACCGTTTAACGGTGCCCATCCCTAAGGAATAGTCTTTGTTTCAAGTACTGAGTTAAATGCTTTCGTTAATGTCGGTACCAAGTGTTCTTGCATGAGTTTATACCATTCGGAATTGAATCCGTCTGCACCGGGGGCTTTTCCGTTTTTTAATCTCTTAATTGCGGATACAATTTCTTCCTGAGTAATTTTTGAGATTAGCTTCTCATTTTGGTCGTTTGTGACTTGGGGTAAATTTAGTGAAGATAAAAATGATTCAATTTCAATACCACTTCTTAATTGAGGCTGAGAATATAGTTTCTGATAATACTCCTCGAAACACTGTTGTATTTGTTCTGGGTTAGTTTCAATTTGGTTTGTTTGGGGATGTTTAATTTTGAAAATTGTTCTCTCTGCCTGTTGTTTCCTTAATCTATATGACAAAAGTTTAAGAGCTTTCCCACCAGTATCATAGTATTGTTGTTTTGTAAAAAGAAGCTTTTTTTGAATGTCCTGTGTGTTTATTTCATTTATCTCCTTCTTGACTTCAAGCATTTTTAATTTTATTGAGTCCTGTAGAAAAGATGAATGTTCCTTCTGTAATTCTGTAAGTTTATTCTTTTTTTTTTTTTTTTTTTTTTTTTTTTTACTTTATTTAAAGGGACAATGCATATTAATGAACATATAAATGTAAATATGCCAGAATTAGCCAATGGCTACTTTCCATCTGTAGTCCCTGGCAGATCAAGAAAAAATACAAAGACCAGTATACAACATTAAAGACATAAGATCATCACACAATTAAACTTGAGACATAAAACAAAGATAAAAGTCAGTGGTCACATGTCTGTTTCCCCTTCAGCCAACCTTTAAGTTTAGTTTTAAATACTATGAAAGTGGTACAGTTTCTAATGTCTGCTGGGATGCTGTTCCAGACCATGGTCCCTTTCACTGATAGCACCTGTCGACTAAACGCTGTGCGTCTATAAGGAACCACACAGTCGCCTCTGGCGGCGGCTCTGGTCACTCTACCACTTTTACTGGATATGAACTTAATGAATTCATTCAAGGATGGCGGAGAGAGTCCATGCAGAATCTTATAAATTGAACAAGCCATTTTAAATGTTCCAAAATTTTCAAAGTTTAGAATATTATATTTTTCAAGTATTATGCAATGATGAAATGAATATGGTTTTTTATCAAATATTTTTAAAGCTTTTTTATATAGACACTCAATTGGTTTTAAAGTAGTCAGACTTGTCAGTGACCAGTTAGTAATGCAATATTCAATATGTGAAAAGATCATACAATGAAGAAACATTTTAGCTGCATTTTCTGGCAGTGATGTTCGGATTTGTCTAAAATTACGAAGATTAAAATTTACAATTTTACACATATATTTAACATGATTTTTAAAAGATAACGTTGAGTCTATGATAACACCAAGATATTTAAATTTGTCCACAATCTGTAGCTCCTCTCCTTTTATAAATACATTTGAGCTTGTTCTTGCTGTTGGGCGTTTGGAGAATAACATACACACAGTTTTCTTTGAATTCAGTAAAAGACAAGATTTACTGAGCCACTCATCAATGCAACACATTGCTGAAGTCAATTTTTCGGAGACTTCGACATCAGATTTTGCATTGGTAAAAATGACTGCATCATCTGCATAAAGCTGGGTATGGAAATGTGGACAAATATTTGGTAAGTCATTAATATATAATGAGAACAGTATGGGTCCAAGTATGGAACCCTGTGGAACTCCAACTTGACAGTTTAGAAAAGTAGATTTGATACCATTGACTGTCACACAATGAGTTCGAGTTGACAAGTATGACTTCATCCAAGATACGGCTTGTTCTGAGAAATTAAACTTTGTTAGTCTAGATAATAAAATTTGGTGGTTGACCGTATCAAATGCTTGCTTTAAATCAAGAAACACAGCTCCAACAACTGGACAATTATCTAAATCATGTTTCACTTTTTCTAAAAAGAGATTTATCGCACTTTCTGTTGAGTATTTGGCACGGAAACCAAACTGCATAGGATGCAGAGTCGTATAACCCTTGTCTAAATGAGTTCTCAATTGTTTAGCAATCCATTTTTCAAGAATTTTTGAAATAATGGGCAAAATGCTGATTGGCCGGTAATTTTTTACATTATTCTAATTCCCTGACTTAAAGATTGGCGTAATTGTGGCAACTTTCCAAGCTGTTGGTACAATAGAATGTCTAATTGACATATTTATCATACCAGTGATTGGACATACTAAAATATCTTTATGAGCCTTTATAAAATTGGCATCTATCCCATACACGTCCTTTGCTTTAGAGTTCTTCAAGCCTTTTATAATTGATGCTACTTCAGTCTCATTAATTTCTGCAATTGTGAAAATAGGTAAGGACTCATTCACCGGATAGGTGAATGAGTCTAGTAGATCTAGTAATTTTTGTTTTTTCAATTTCTTCACAGTAGAAGAAATTGCTATAATTTTCCCTCGAAGCACTGCTTTTAACGCATCCCATAATATAACTGGTGTGACTGAGTCGTTGTCATTGTACTCCAGATAGGATTCAATTTCAAGTTTCAATGTATTCACGATTTCCTTGTCATTCAGAATATTTCCATTTAATCTCCATAGAGTAGATTTTATTTTACTATTAAGGTTAAGGGCCAAAAATACCGGATTATGCTCTGAGATTACGCTTGTTCCTATGTCACACTTTATCAGTCGAAACATATCGTTTTTAAACATCAAGAATAAGTCTATTCTGGAGTAAACATTGTGCGCCCCAGAATAGTGAGTGTAGTCACGCCTTGTCAGGTTATTTTCCCTCCATACGTCTACTAATCCCACTTCTTTCATGAAATTATTTACTTTTTTATACATTTTTTTGCTGTCGGGTTTGCCATTTGAACTGTCATTTTTCGGATTTAATCTAATGTTAAAATCCCCCCCGCATATTAAAACGCCCTGACTCTTTGTTGTCATTGTTTCAAGTACATGTTTATAAAATGACCAGTCACTGCCTGGTGGGATATAAACGTTAAACAAACTCACTAAGGTTCCCTCAATTTTACCAATTACCATAATATACCTCCCTTCTTTATCTTTATGTTCAGATATGAATTCGAAATTCACTGCATTGCACAACAAAATCGCCACTCCTCTACGTCTCCCTGAGTCATGTGAGGAGAAATATACTTTCGTGTACCCCATCTTGTTTAATTTAGCATGTTCATTATCACTAAGGTGGGATTCTTGTATGTATGCTATCTGGACCTTATCCCTTTTCAATTGAGATAACATTTTGGACCTCTTAATTGGATTAAGTATGCCATTTATGTTAAGCGATACAAGTTTTACGGGTCTATCTGACATGTGACTGCATCAAGGTTAACCAAACAAATAGACATGGCACTCTTCCCATCTCTGCGCAGAACAGCAGAGTATAACGAACAAAAAAACATACGCATAATGTGAACATACAAAACGACATAAAATATACCAAAAAAACAAAAAGTGACTTCCTAAGTAGGGGTCTAACGTTTAGACCCTAATAGGCCCAAGGGGGCGCTCTAAGGCAAAAACCCTTCAACTGGGTTCAGTGAAGGGTGTCCTTGTTGGTCCACAGCATCTTGAAAGCTCTACCTACAGAACCCGTCTAATCAAAATTCACAAACTACTCACCACCTTATCTTAATAATAACACACATCACTTGGAGGTTATCCACATCTCTTTGCTCCAACTTAGTCCGCTGTTGCGCCTGGAGTGGTCCTCCGGAATGTGCGAAGCTTCTCCTTGTAGCTGGCGTCTCGAGTGGGGTCGCGTATAGCCTTCGTAGCGCGCCGATTCACTCGGGTCCAGGACAGCTGTTTTATCCGCTCAGTCAATGATGCCGGTGGTGGTGCTGGCATTGTTGTAATCACGTAGCCTCTGTTCACAAGGTCTTCGGCTGCTTCAGTCGGTGTATCGTATGTTTTGGGTCCATCCTCGTGCTTCACGCGTAGCCTCGCGGGGAACAGCGTTTGAAACTTCACATTATTAGCTTTCAAAACTTTCCGAATTTCAGCATACTCCTTCCGTTTAGCAATGATGGATGGCGGATAATCATGATCGAGGTTTACATGATTGTCTTTCCACTTGAATCCTTTTGTTTGCCACGCTTTGTGTAGCAGCATCTCTTTCACCGTAAAGCTCAAAAACTTGACCACAATAGAGCGAGGCGGTGCGCCAGCTGTTGGTTGAGGGCCTAGTGAGCGATGAGCCCTCTGAATTTGTAAGTCGGGCATTTCTTCAGACAGTTGCAGGCCCTCGTGAAGAAGTTTGTTCACAAAAGACAGCATGTTTACGGAGTCTTTTTCGGACTCTTCGGCTACTCCATAAATCCGTAGGTTATTGCGTCTGCTGTGACTCTCCATTTCCGTTAGCTTCTCATCTAGCCTCACGTGTAGCTTTAGCATCTCCAGTGTTGCTTCCTCTGAGGCTTGTATCCGCTCTTCGGCCTTTTCGATCCGATCTTCGGCCTCTCCCAGTCTGTTATGGAGACCCGTTAAGTCACTTCTTAGGTCGTCAACTTGCTGTCTGTTTTCCTGGCGAAATAGCTTCAGTTCTTGCAAAATCTCTGCGTCCGCCATCTTTTGCTAAATGCTATTGGGTGCTAGTTAGCCTTGACCGTCGAGGATAAAACTGTATTTCACTGCTCAAGACGCCTCAGAAACAAATTAAATGTTTACGGTAGTGTCTTGCCCCGTCTTTTAAAGTTAAGCTCATACAATATCTTCAATGTAAAAGGGGCTTTTGGTCGAATTTCACGGGTTCTATCGGGAGCTCTCTACTGTGCGACCGTCATAGCTGATGGTCCAACAGGAAGTCCGCTTTTCTTTATTTTCAACATTATTAACACACTCTGATTCTTATTGAAGGCGTTAAACTATGAATGAACACATGGGATTATGAAGGAAACAAAAACAGGTGAAATAACTCCAAGTATGTTTTATATTCTAAATTCTTCAAAATTGCCGCCCTTTATTCTTGGCATTTTCTCCATGAGCTTCATAAGGTCGTCTTTTGAAATAAGTTTTCAACATGTTTGAGAAGTCAAAACCATTTCTGGGACGACATCGTGAAGCTCACTGAGAAAATGTCAAAAGTGTAAAGCGGTAATCAAAGCGAGAAGAATGTATGTATGTAGAATGTCAACGTTTTTGTGTGTGTTTAAAACACAATTCCGTAGGTGTTCACTCATAAATGAACGAGTGAGAATCTACTAAAACCAACAGTTTGAAATTAAAGGAAAAAATACATTATTTAGAGTTTGTCGCTGAAAATAACAGCAATTTTAGCCATTTTATGCACAAAATGCCTTATTTTTATAGGAAAACTTGCAATAAATTTTTTTCTCATATTTATGTCAGTAAGGTTCAGCTAAAGTTTAAAATCGATATATCTAAATGTATTTATTTTTTCCCTATTCACCTGCAGCATCTCGCCTTAAAGCAGTACTAAGTAACTTGTTTACCTTAATAAATCCTTTTCGTAGTCCCTCTGGGGGTAGTACAAGTATTAATTGGGAGGTCCTTCATCTCCCCCGGTGTCTCTGGTCAGAAAACCACAATTGCAACTTGACTGCCACCGGGTAGGAGGCCCCAATACACACAAATGGAATCACGAAGAAGAAGCTAACAGGCTAACGGGCAAAGCTAACTGTGGGCTGGCGCCACTTAAACAGTATTTACAAGTTTGAGTGAGAAAAAAAAAAAATCTCCATTTTGTAATTGGATGTATGATATCCCTCTCTCCCTTTGTCTTTTCTGTCAGCGTAGTATTTACTCTCATGGACAATTAATGAGTAAAAAAACACAACATGCTACGACACCTGCAGTGGCGCTTATGGCCTTTAGGGGCACGAGTGACTTATTATTGCTTTAAGTCCTTGTTCTATGCTTTGTTAAATCCTCTCCTGTAGAAGCTTGTGAGCACCACACTGCGCCCCACCCTGCCAACACATCCTGACCTCTACACGTGGGTGGAGTGCGCCCGCTTTGTGTCCAACTACCTCAGCCTGCAGCCCCTGGACCCGCCCACTGAACTGGTAACACGTGCTTCAGATGCCCTCCCATTGTCCTAAAAGCATTCGGACACTACAGTATATTAGATTATTCAGCACACTTATATTATATTAAATTATATTACACTTTGTTGGTTAGAAAATGCTATAATGTTCTAAAATGGCTAAAACAGAAGGGAGGGTCTTTGGGAAAGTTAAATCAGGAAGTATAGCTGGGTGAGAATCTCAGTAGCCTAAGTGGTTTTCGAATAGGGCTGGGTACAGTTTAACGATACCAGTATGCAGGGGTAGGCAAGTTGTGTCATGGAGACTGGTTCGATTTATTCTATTGGATCCCAATCTTTCTGCGCGCGATAGCTCTGTTGGCTGTTTCTGATGTGCCTTTCTTCTGTGCTGTCCAGCCCAGGACACTGCGCTCTCCCCAGACGGTGCTCCAGAGCCAGAGGGGGTCCAGTCTGGAATATGCCAACGTCCTGTGCAGTATGCTGCTGGGGCTCAACTATAACGCCTACTGTGTGAGCGGCTATGCCTCCCAACACCTGTGTGAGCTGGATCGCAGTCAGGAGATCTGCCCCCTGCAGGAGCAGGCGGAAACGGTAAGGGCCATATACAAATGAGCGCGGTGACGTCAAGCCACCTCAGGGAGTAAAAAGTAAAAAAAAAATATGGAGCTATAGATGCATTCTTTCTAACTGGGATATTTCCCATTTCAACATTATGAAATCTGACCTCAGAGCGTTCTAGCAGAATAAGCTTGCGTGTAAACAACACGGCTAATGCTACAACAGCTAAGATACTAACTTCCGAAATCACAGAAATGCCTTTAGCTTGGAGCCTGTTCTTACAAATACGCACATTGTGTTAACCGTCGAATCCCGGACCTTGTTTTAAATTGAACATTCTATCCCCAAACAAATGAATCGGTAAGCCGGGCGCAATACAGTGGGGAAAAAAAGTATTTAGTCAGCCAACAATTGTGCAAGTTCTCCCACTTAAAAAGATGAGAGAGGCCTGTAATTTTCATTATAGGTATACCTCAACTATGAGAGACAAAATGACAAAAATATCCCAGAAAATCACATTGTCTGATTTTTAATGAATTCATTTTCAAATGATGGTGGATAATAAGTATTTGGTCACCTACAAACAAGCAAGATGTCTGGCTCTCACAGACCTGTAACTTCTTCTTTAAGAGGCTCCTCTGTCCTCCACTCGTTACCTGTATTAATGGCCCCTGTTTGAACTTATCAGTATAAAAGACACCTGTCCACAACCTCAAACAGTCACACTCCAAACTCCTATGGTCAAGACCAAAGAGCTGTCGAAAGACACCAGAAACAAAACTGTAGACCTGCACCAGGCTGGGAGGACGGAGTCTGCAGCTCGGTGTGAAGAAATCAACCGTGGAAGCAATTATTAGAAAATGGAAGACACACAAGACCACTGATGATCTCCCTCCATCTGGGGCTCCACGCAAGATCTCACCCCGTGGGGTTAAAATGATCACAAGAACGGTGAGCAAAAATCCCAGAACCACACGGGGGGGCCTAGTGACTGACCTGCAGAGAGCTGGGACCAAAGTAACAAAGGCTCAGTAACACACTACGCCGCCTGTAGTGCCAGACGTGTCCCCCTGCTTAAGCCAGGACATGTCCGGGCCCATCTGAAGTTCGCTAGAGAACATCTGGATGATCCAGAAGAGGGCTGGGAGAATGTCATATGGTCCGATGAAACCAAAACGGAACTTTTTGGTAAAAACTCAACTCGTCGTGTTTGGAGGAGAAAGAATCCAAAGAACACCATACCTACTGTGAAGCATGGGGGTGGAAACATCAGGCTTTGGGGCTGTTTTTCTGCAAAGGGACCAGGGCGACTGATCAGTGTAAAGGAAAGAATGAATGGGGCCATGTATCGTGAGATTTTGAGTGCCCGGGCCTCGAAGGAGTGGCTTCATAAGAAGCATTTCAAGGTCCTGGAGTGGCCTAGCCAGTCTCCAGATCTCAACCCCATAGAAAATCTTTGGAGGGAGTTGAAAGCCCGTGTTGCCCAGCGCCTGCCCCAAAACATCACTGCTCTAGAGGAGATCTGCCCCAAAACATCACTGCTCTAGAGGAGATCTGCCCCAAAACATCACCGCTCTAGAGGAGATCTGCCCCAAAACATCACCGCTCTAGAGGAGATCTGCCCCAAAACATCACCGCTCTAGAGGAGATCTGCCCCAAAACATCACCGCTCTAGAGGAGATCTGAGGAGAGATGAAGTTTAGTGGCCGCTGGATGTGTATCCCACTCACGAAAAGCAGAAACTGAATCTGTGATAGCATTTAGCTCAGAGGACACTTTTATAAGCTAATTTGTATCTAAAGTAAAATTGCCCAAAGTCTGTACATTAATTGATGATTTCTAACGAGGCTTTGACCCTTTGTCGACAGCTGAAAACATCTGGCTCGTTCATAGTTTGCGATGTACGATGGCTCATGCTAATGCTATAGAAAAAATAAATTGAGTAGGCTAGCTGACTCTGAAGTTTAGACTAGCTGACTTGCTAACTGTCCGCATACGTTAGGATCGAACAGCGCTTCTCCTTTTTATTTCTATGATGCTAATGTCATATTTTTGGTTCCTTTAGAAAGACACTAGGTATAACGAAAACCTTACGCCTGTACTAAGTGTTATGTTTTGGATGTCTGTCCCGAGGATATGGTGTGGGACCCTGAGGCAACCTGGGAGCAGCTGGTCTGTGATACCACTGGCACCACGTTTGCGGACCAGCTACTGGCCAAGGCCCGAGAGTGGAGAGTGGAGATCCAAGACGAGGTCAGGACTGCCCAGATTCACTGCACTTCATTTTTGCCCTATTCCCACGGACCTCATGGACATTGTACCGTATTTTTCGGACTATAAGTCACTCCGGAGTAGACGCACCAGCCAAAAAATGCGTAATGAAGAAGAAAAAAACATAGATAAGTTGCTCCTGGAGTATAAGTTTTGTATCTAAGAATTTATCAGTATGATGCCAACAAAAAGAAGGAATTATTTATTATATTTTTTTTCAATAAGATGTAGGGCTGAACGATTAATTGCATTTGCAATTTTATCGCGATATTACACCACGCGATTTCGTAATCGCAGGGCACGCGATTTGGGAAGTGAATGGAGCAGCGAGATATGGCAGCAAAGTCCGCTCCGCCGCGTGCTTTTGTTTACGTCTCAGTCTAGTTAAGGTGCGCGGTAGATTGTGGATGTACAGTGAAAATATCAGCGTTTATCATGCAGCCACCGCGAAAGGAATATTGCTTTTCTCCGTTAGCATTGCGTTAGCCACAGCGCTAATCACGCCATTCCGTCGCCGCTACTACACGCTCTGACGATCACAGAAACTCCCTCACCTCCGGATTCTTACGCCTCTGCCTCCACAGACATATATAGGTGAGTCTGTGCTGATTGTAAAAAGTAAAGAGTCGTTTGTGGCTCAGTTTAGGGGGCTTATGTTTGGGAATGTTGTGGATAAAGAACTTATCTCAAAAGCATAATGACGTTTCATGACCATTAAGTATCCGCGGAGGCGAAGTGCCATGTGCCTTTATTTACCTTTGCATCTACCGCATATCCGCTCCGTAGGTCGTACAGACGCAAGATGTAAACACTAAACTGCAGTATGAAAAGGGTTGGTAACTAGGAGTCCGTGTCATGTCTTATTTTGCTGAGGAAATGTGCTGTTTAAGCTGAAATGTCACTAAATGGCTGCGAGTCAAAGATTACGTGTCTGTGTTTGGCACCTCATGTCCCGTCTCCTTGTGTCAGTGTTCTTTTCTTTCTTCATATTGTCCAAAGTTACATCCCAAAACCAAAATGCTGCTCTTAATTCCACTGTTTTGGCGTGTGCTCCATCTGGCCTCTCCGTGTCCATCAATAACGCGCATCTGAAGTACTACTACGAGTCGCAGCTCAGACTGGGATTTGATTGGCCGAAATAATAAAGTACTATTTAATAAATTAAATAGCTTATTTTGTATTAATTGGGAGTTTGATTTCCTAAAACTTTTCCAACTAGTTAAAGCAGACGCTTGTTCTTACTTTCCTGCACTTTAGTATGGGTGATGTTACTGACTGGATCAGTGAGTTATTTTTTTTTAATATCTATATAATTTAGCATTTATTTATAGACTGTACTGTTAAGTTCAGACAGTTTAAGAAGTGCAGTCCACATTTTGAATAGGTCAAGCAACAATTTTGTTGCAACTTTCACTTCAAATATAGTTTATTATGAAACAGGCTGATTTATTGCTTGTGTTAGGTGAAAAATACATGAGAAGAGGACCTTGCAACAATAATCGCATATTTAATCGCAATCGCAATATTGAAGAAAAAAAATCGCAATTAGATTATTTCTCAAAATCGTTCAGCCCTAATAAGATGTGTGACACGGATGAGACAGAGACAGACCTTCTCAGATGATGAAACAGTAAAAGGTGGAGAAGTCAAATCTCATTATTTGATCTATATTTATACACCGATATTTTTGGTGGAGTTTATACATTTTGGGCAGAACTTGATCATGTTCAAAAAAAATATCACCAAATTTGTACTTTTTTTTTTTTTACATGATAATTTTACACACAGGTGAATCTAATAATGCTGCAGATCTCATATTACACACACATCTGATTACAGACACACAAAACCCACTCTCATTTCAGCCGCACAAATCTTTTGGAAACAATAATAGTTCCATACAGAATGTCTCTTCAAATGGCCTGTTTTCCATTGCAGTAGGAGCCCAGGGCACAGACATATAAGATAAGTAGGGCTGTTTTTTTTTATTGCCGCGTTGTTGTCCTATTTTTGAAGCATTTTTGTGCGTTTTTCAAGAAGCTTTTAGATTTGGGTAATGCCAAACTGGATAAAATGTGCTTGTTTAAGGTGGGGTTAAGGGGTTAATGATACTAAAAGTGAATGTCTTATATAGAAAAAGGGAAAATCTAAAGTGGGCTCCGTGATGGGCCCCCTTGGTCCGTGTTGTCCCCCACCTACACCGTAACCACATATACCAAGTGTATTTTCTCCAGTTCGGCTTTACCCAAATCTAAATGTTTACAGCCTGTAGTGTAACGCCTCATTTGAAAGCTAAGACCTACAAAACTCATCTAAACAAATCTTCTTGCTCAAGTTGTTGCTGCGTTGTTGAGTTTTTGGAACACATTTTAGTTTTCTGTTACTCTTTTGTGGCTTTTTTGTCACTTTTTGTCGCTCTTTTGTTCATCCTTGTTTCCGTCTCATTTTATTTGCAATTTTGACACTTTTTTCAAGAAGTTTTTAGATTTTGGTAAAGCCAAACTGGATAAAATGTGCTTGGTTCAGGGTTGTTGGACGCTAGTCATTGTCATTTGTTTGTGTTTGCTCAGGACAAGACCGACAAATACAACATGAGGAAGGAGAGGAAGCTTTACAGCGACTTTCTCCTAAAACAGGAGAAGCTGAAGGAGCAGCCGGACAGTCCGCCTCAGAGCGTACGGCTCTTTGTCTTTCCTCAAATGTCTTAAATACACTTTTAGAGATTATGACTTTGCAGTAGTGCGTGTAGCATTCAGAATCTCCAGAAGTCACTCACTGTCCACATGTATTTTTTACAACCGTATAAAAAAAATATCACTGGCCACTAGGGCTGGGCACTGTTACATTTTTTCCAATGCCAGTACTTTAACGATTCTTGGTTTTTGATACCGATACCTGAACAATACTTTTTTCCGATACCTATACTAAAATATCTGTCATCTAGAAATAGAAAACAGAACAACCATGTGTGGAAGATCTGCACATTTACAATATCGGGTTCATCTCTAATGTCAAAAAATGTGTGAAAACGGGGAATAAATGGGGGGAAATTGGAAGAAATTATGATCATAAAAGAACGTTTTTCCAGCCGCTGACTGTTAAAGGTTTACAGTATGTTTGCAATTTAGTTCATAAAAATGTGGTTACTGAATTAACATGGGCCAACAGTAATTCATCAGCAATCAGTCAAAATTGTCAGGCGGAAAATTTAATTCTAGGAACCTCCAGTATGTGTTGAATGCATTCACTGCAAACTCATTTCCTTAGACAACATCAACGATTACTTTTGAGACAGAGTTCACTTCAGATACTCACATGCCTTTCAGGAGCCCGACCCTGCTCCCAGCCCTGATCCGTTGTGGGGGCTGCGCGTTCACTTCTGGGTGCTGGTGCTGGCGGGCTGTGGAGATGTGGAGCAGGACTTCCTCATCGATCCCCTCACCGGTAACCATTACCCCACGGGGCACCCGTACTTCCTGGGAGTGGAGAGCGTGTGGAACGAGCTCAACGTGCACATCAATATGCAGGAATGCGACAAAGGCTGTCAGGTACTCCCACCTCGCTACATCCATTTGTTATGGACCGGGTCAGGGGATGATAATGGGGAGTCCGGCTCTTTAATTTAGGGGATGTATTAGGTAAAGACTATTGTTGATCAAAACTTTTGAAAAATAAAAATACAAATGCCAACACTTTGTTTAAATGCCTTTAAGCATATGTAAGCTCTTAATCCCCACCTGAACCGAGCACATTTTCTCCAGTTTGGCTTTATCCAAATCTAAAAAATGCTCTGGTCAAAGAGAACCAGCCGCATTAACACACAGTGAGGTCTGCTCCTCCAGAAGAGGAGTGGCCATACCGCCTTTGCTCTGCCCAATCCCGTCAGACCTTGGAAGCTAATTAGGGAGGGCCTGGTCAGTACTTGGATGGGAGACTGTTTGGTAACACAGTTTGAGCGAAAAAGTCTAATTTATTTTCAATGACGCCAAACTGTAAATTGTGTGAAACAAAACATAAGATCCTGTGGAAATTGTGGCAGTAAATACAGAAATACAAAATAATTCTAAATAACCGAAGCATGCGACTAAGTGTATGTTTTGGATGTCTGTCCCCAGGACATGCTGTGGGACCCTGAGGACCGGACCCACTGGGAGCCCCTGGTCTATGGCACCCTGTCGCGGAAGCAGCTGCTGGCCGAGGTCCTCAAGAGAAAGGGGAACAACAGCCAAGACCAGGTCAGGACTGTCCACTTTCACTGCCCTTGAATGGAGACGCTATTACTGTCTACAGCCCTATTTACAAGGGATTAGAATTACTGACGGACCTCATGGAAATTGTAGTTATTTTTACAATTTACACATTTTTTGTCTAACTGATAGGTATGGACCGATCAAATTGTCTTGTGATGTCTGGTCACAGTGTAAAGTAATGTCGTGATTTGTTTTTCATCTTTTATTTTTTATAGGCTGCAATTTAGATTAGACCTACTGCCTGTAGACGCTTATAGGGCTTGAGGGAATATTTAGGAAATAGTTATGTAACAGTGTGCATTTGATATATTGTTTGGCACGTAAAAAAGAAAGCGTAGAAAAGGTTAAATCATCGACTGGGCTGGGTTTAGGTAAAGTTGAGGACGTTTCGCTTCTAGTCACAGAAGCAACTTCTAGCTCTTTTGGTCATAAAAGGCACTGTAACCCAAAATAGAGTGGTCTATATGAGACCCAGGCTCCTCTCAGGAGGAGGGAACCAAAACTGCCAAACCTCCACTCAACTAGCAGGTCTTTGTTCTGACTAGGGATGTCAAGATTAACCGGTTTTACGATGACCACGATTATAAAAGGACGTGGTAGGTTATCCGTAAGAATTTCAGAAGCCACGGTTTACCGCAGAAATTTTTCACACTGACGCACGCGCCGCTGCACGCCAGAGAGGGACCTCTTTAGGATGCAAAACATGACCAAGGCGTTGTTGTTGTCGATGGACGTCCGTTATGCAAACCCTGTCGTCAGAAAGTTGCAGCAAAAGGCGCTGATATCGGCTACGTCGAATATAAACAACATCATGGAGATAATCCTTCGCTGTGAATGTCCAGGTCAAGGTAACGAACTGCATAATTCCCAAAAAACTTGTCCAAATGTTCGGAAATAGCCACAACTGGCTCAGGATGTAAACAAAGAGCTAACGCTCCGCTCTGCTTCAGCAACAGAAGGAAAGTGAAACCGCACAAGAGTCTCCTTAGTCACTTTGTAAACACGTTTCATTCTCTGTTCATCAAAACATCTGACAAATAATTAAACAGCATCACTTTTGAGAACATAAAACCTAGCCTAGTTTGTGGCCTAATATATGGTCAAATAATTAGGATAATTATGGTCATTATAAAGAAGTAAAGTTGACATTGTTTTTTATTATGCAATGTAGGCCTTATTTGAATGCAAAACAATCTTAAAGCATTTTTCATTTTTAGAAATGGTGAATGTTTACAAGTTCAAGTATTAAAAAGCTTTTTAAAGACAAAAACTAAAAATATAAATTCTTTCCTTTCATTCAGTCGATAATCGTGAATAATCGTAAAATCGCAATGTTTTCTCTCACAATCGTGACTCAAAAAATTTAAATCGTGACACCCTTAGTTCTGCTGGGTCTCGTATAGACCACTCCAGTTTGGGTTACAGTGCCTTTTATGACCAAAAGAGCTAGAAGATGTTTCTGTGACTAGAAGCGAAACATCCTCAACTTTACGTGAACGCAGTCCAGTTGATGATTTAACCTTTTCTACAAAGGATACTCCCTGGATGAATGAGAGCCTTCACAAACTTAAAGATTCACGCCCTCAGATACGCGCCCTCAGATACGCGCCCGCAGATTCACGCAGGCCTTGTTACGTTCTCTTTCATTTTGAACTAAAGTCTGCGCTCTTGGAGTTACTGCTGCATGCTGCGGTGAGCCCAGCCAGATCCATCTACTATTTTGCGATTATACACGTGTATTCTACCGCACAAACCTCCTGGAACCCCCACCTTAACGTGGTGGAGGGGTTTGAGCACCTAGGGATGGGCACCGTTAAACGGTGCCTACTTGGAACCGACCGAAAAGCTCCGGTCGGGGGTGGTATCGTAAAAATAAAATTCTTTCGGTGCCAACTTTCGGTTCTTTTTCTCTCCAGACGTCAATATATGACCCGCAGCAAGTCTTAAAAAAGCAACATGAACGTGTGCGCAGATAATGTCTTCAGTGCAAATGGAGCGAAGCAAAACTATAACGTACTAAACTTTTGTAATAGAGAGGCTCAGCCGCGGTCTGCGGCAGGACTGAGCCAGGACTAAACCAGGATTTACACCGGTTGTAAAACCCAGAGCCAAACTAAACCAGTTATTATTAACCAGGAGTGAATAAGAAACTTGAGTTTTAAGGCAAATTGAAAAACAGAACAGAGCAGTGACAACAAGAAAGACGTGTTTACCTTTAGCGACAGACCCGGAGGCTGAGTTTACGAGCTGTTGTTTACAACTTTACAAGCAGCTGCAGCGTGAGGGGAATATCAAAGATTGTTTGTGGAAAAGTGTGAGCGCTCACTCTGTATTAGACATTTTTGGTACAGTTGTTGTAGATTATTAGTGGCAGAGTGAGCGCTCACACCATGTAAGGATCTTTGACGGGAAAGTGCACTTCGTCAAAAGCGTGTGTTTAGAAAAGTTTATCCGAAAGAAACCCGTGTCCTGATGTGGATCTGTCTCTGCAGCTCAGGAGGTAATAACGTCCTTTATTTCTTTTTATCACTGCTTAAGTGGAAATTGTGCTCAAAACACGAAGTTACAGGTGACGCTGCTGCGGCCTGTGGAGCTTCTGTTGTGCTCTTTTAGGACTTTTTCCTGAACGACACTTTTTTATACACGTTATTTTAAATGAATTAAAATGACATAGGCACCGGAAAAAGTACCGTTAAGGCACCGGCACCGAAAAGCAGGTATCGTTAAAGTACTGGTATCGAAAAAAAACGAACGGTGCCCATCCCTATGAGCACCCGAATGATCCTGGAGCTCTGTTGTCAGGGCTTGGTGCCCCTGGTAGGGTCTCCCATGGCAAACAGGTCCTAGGTGACGGGTCAGACAAAGAGCGGATCAAAAGCAAGGCAAGGCAAGGCAACTTCATTTATACCGCGCATTTCGTACACAAGGCAACTCAAAGCCCCTTATGAGAGACCATGAGGCCATCCTTCTGTGGACCCACCACCTGCAAGGGGCGCTATAGGGGCTGGAACAATGTGATTTGGGCAACTCCAACAGCTGCCCCCACGACCCGGCAAGTGGAAGAACATGGATGCTGTTGCTAGCTGCAGCAATTTGCAAAATGATCAAAAATACAATTGCGTTAGTTAAAGTAAGTTAAAACTAACTCAGCGATTGAATTCCCCAGGTTCTGTTCTTCAAAATGGCATGCAGTGTCATGATTTGTCTTTTGTTCCCCTGGTTTTGTATGTTTTTGGTCTAGTCCTGTGTTTTATTTTGAAATGTGTGTTCTGTCCTTGTGTTCTTGCTTTGCTTCCCTTGTGTTGATTTCCTGCCCCGCCCTGATGTGTTTCACCTGTGCCCCGTTTCCTCATGTATTTATACCCCTGTGTTTGCCTTGTCCTTTGTCGTGCCATTGTGTACGTCAGCCCTGGTTTGTTTCTCTGGATTCTGTTATTTTGTTTTTTGTCAATTATTAAACATCACCAGTTTCGTTGCAGTCCTGCTTTTTGGGTTTTTATTTTTCCTCACTCCATCACCAAACCTTGACATGCAGCATGTTCATATTCACTTTAGTCGATTTAGTTTAGTTGGTGAAACTTGTATTTAACAAATTTGTAGCTAACCAATTTTCATTGCGATGTTTCTCTCTCCCCTTGAGGCCTTGGAAGTTGTGGGAAGCAAAGTCTCAATCACTTTCTGTCCCGGAGAGATCGGCTTTTATCGGCGCTAGATCGGCCAATAGCCGAGATTGTAAAATCCCCAAATATCTTCCGATATCGGCCGACCTCTAATCTCGGCCAACCCCTACGAATGTATTAATTTCTAGAATACTTTAATACTTTTTTCCGGTTCAATAATTGTAATCCTGTGCGAATAGGGGTAAAGATATAAAAAAGTGTGTGTAAAGCCTGATGTAGGACCAGTTCAAACACTAGTGCTGTGACATGATCTGATGAACTGTGTGTGTTTTTCCAGGAGACTGATCTTTCCTACGTCATCCTCATGACAAGGTCCTGGTGCAGCATGATCGACATCACTGAGCTAGGTAGTACCCTACACTAGCCATGCTTTTGATTTGGTTTCATTCTTACCAAACTGTCTTCCTTGTATCTGGAGAAGCTGGTTTATTGGATGGGTATGTTCATGATTTCTTCTATATACTGTACTGTATAGGGCATCCGGACTAGGGGTCGACCGCTATGGGTTTTTCTAAGGCGATGCTTTGATCAATATTTTTGTCAGATATTTTCAAATGTCTGGTCTATAATCCTCTAAAAACATAAGGTGGAGGTTAAAAGGAACTCAGCAATTGAAGTCTCCTGTTTCTGTGCTTCAAAATGACATTTTTATCGCAACGTTCCCCTGAGGAAGTTGTGGAAGGACTTGTTTTAAAGCCCTGACTTCGCTCTTTCCAATACAAAGAACTTATTTTATCGGCACTAGATTGGCCGATAGCAGATATTGTAAAATCCCCAAATATCAGCCCGAGATATTGGTATATCGGCCGGCCGATATATATACCAATATATATATATATATATATACCTGCCAATATATCGACCGATATACCAGCCGAGCCGATATATCGTTCGACTTCTAATTCAGACAGGAGCTGTGGACACAGACAAGAGTAAAAATTCAAACATGCCAAAGATTACCCATGTAATTGTCCTTTCTATGCAGTGAAGACAAGGCTAATATTTATTAGACTAATGTTAGGATACAGCTAGGTTATAAAGGCATAAGGTTGATGTTGTTGAAAATAGCGTATTCTTTAGTGCTGGACGAAAGGATGGAGACTCGGTATATTATAATCGAAAATCATTACTTTATTTCCTATTACAAACTAAAAGTACATCTGTTCAGCTGACCTTCATGCTGACCGGTCGATGAGGCGGAAGGAAGAGAACGCTTCTCCCCCTCGCAACACAATACAAAGGAGTGGGTGTGTCTTCCCCAACCAATCAGCTCTCTTGGAAATGTCTTATCGTCACTTCTTCTTCTGCGCAATCTGACTCCTCATTTGAACACACTGCCCCCCAGTGGATCAACCATACATACAAGCAGAAACAAAATGTCCGCCAATTGAAATGTATCTCAAAGCACAGTTTACAGATCAACACAGTTTTATATATAATCACTAAAACCTAATATGACAAATATGTATATAAATAATTCCACAATAACAAAACTAGTCTGCTCATTTAGTACTTTAATGAAGGGAAATGTATTGATAAACCCCATAAGAAACACAGCAAAGAGCACATACTACAACCAAAAAGAGTTTGTGTGCATTACTCACTTTATTGTGTAATGTGTTTAAGTACATGTTTGTAGTTATTATAACTACATAACCTGAGCATATGGCTAGTCATTTAAGTCCATGTTAATATTCATTGTTGATTTGACCAAACTTTTGCACACAGGTTTTAACACTTTATTTGCTGCTTTTATCAGTATACAAAAGTATTTAAATAAAACATTGACAATGAAAACTTAAGGTAATCTCGTCAAATTTCACAATAAGTAGGCCTAGTTCCAACACACGCCCTTTTTGTTTAGTTTTTTTCCTTTCCTTTCCCCTCACCTGTTCTTTTTGATTTAATATTTTTTCTTTATTTTAATTTATTTTATTTTAAGGTTAAGTATCATACTAGTGCAATATATAGTGAGTTCATTATATTATGTTTAATGAGCATTTTTTTTTTTTTAAGACATACCAATTGTATTGTATTATTTTGATTGCACAGACTTTAAATTTATTTTGATTCAGACTTTTATTTCCCATTTGTATTGGAATTATTTGCTAATTATTTATTTGTTATTGTTATCCAACTGTCTTCACTGTTTTTTTGTATGCATACCAATAAATATATGAAACGGACGATGAAAACTTAAAGCTGGGGTGCCTGACTTTCTGTTGTTGTTTTTACCACCGCAGAGTATGTTGTAAACACAGCTAAAAAAGAGACCTTGTTGTCTTGTCTTTGTTTGAGATTGTGAACACAGCCTCTTTCACCTCTTTTGTCCTTTAGACATGGAGATGTACTACCCCGGAGGATTCAAAGTCACCCACTTCAAAAAGGCCCTGCTGGAGAATTTCACCCGCTGCTTCTGCCCCGACGGAGTGGTGATCCGCATCACGCTCTACGACGACCTGGCCAGTCAGTCCCGCCTGTTCACACCATGATACTGTCCCTTGATAGAATCCACAGCAATGTGGGGAACTTTGTGCTGTAGTTTGGGACACTTTCTACCCCCAAAACGAGGGCTTGGTACCGTTAAATGATACCGGTCAGGTATTGGAAAAAATAAATACGCTGATCGCAGAGCACAGACGCATATAGAGCAAAGAGACCAGCGCAGGTCCAGCACGGAGGTGAGAGGAGCTCCTCGTGCTCCTTTTGCAGCCGTGGCACAGGTACAGACAGCTGGAACATAAAGTGTGACATCACAGATGGTCCAAACAGTTCCAAGCTCCAAACAGCGGAAATACAGACATCTGTGATTGGTCTCTGCTGTAAATAATGACTCACCCTTTGCAGATATCAGCGATTTCTGAGCATTTTGATTTGTATTACTATATTCATTTAATCCTTTATTTATGCCGGTTTGTCCTTTCAGACTCAATTTCAAACACATCCATTTCTTGGCCTTAGTTGCAGCTACATTGGCATGTTTTTCTTATTTTGGAAAAAATGAGAATACAAGTTTTAAAAGCATATACCCAGACAAAGGCAGGAAAACAGCAACAAACGCTCGTACAGTAGCTATAGTTCACACATGGTTTAAATCAGCACTTAAGAACAAGCTTACAATGATTCAAATATAAATAAGAACCTATGAAAAGCCATTCCTCATTGGATATTGTTTTTACTTTTTAATAGTTTTGAGGAAGTACTTGTGTACTCTTAATGAAGTAAATGAGTTGCATCTGTACTTTTGCTTTTAGTATCAGTACATAAGCATTGAAATCAAGTACTTTTGACATCTCTGGTATTCGTAAATGGATACGCATGAAAAACCCAGGTCAGGAGAGTTTGGTCTGTTTTTAACTTAAAACAAGCCGATAATCTTCAAATTGTCAACTGCATGAAAAATGTTTGTTCTTACCTGCAGTGTGTCGCCTTAACACATCAGCATCAGTGTGAGCTCAGTTCTGTACACTGTGTTTGTTTGTTTTCTGACTCTCAGAGACTAAAGTGAAGAAGGTGAAGGAGTGGTTCGAGAACAGAGTGGACTTTCTGGTGGAGAGGGAGAGCAGTGGAGGCTTCACCACAGAGCGCTTTAAACCATTCAGAAGTGATCTACTCATCTGTATGTCATGTTATACTCTACACTTTATCTATCTATCTACAGTTGTGTTCAAAAGTGTACAGAATTTTAGATTTTTTGACTATTTTTCAGAGAACATGAATGATAACATAAAAAGTTCCCTCATAGTTAGTGGTTGTGTGAAGCCATTGATGGTCAAACAACTGAGTTTGCTCTTTTTAAATCATAATAAAAAAATAAACTACCAAAATGACCCTGATCAAAAGTTTACATATCCTGGAGATCTGGGCCTGATAAAATGCACACAAGTGGACACAAACGGGTTTGAATGGCTTCTAAAGGTAAGCATCCTCACCTGTGACCTGTGTGTAATTATTGCATCTGTCATCCAGAGCTGCACTGGCGTTTCTGGTTTGTGAGTCATGATAAAAGCAAAATAGTCAGAGGATCTGCAAGAAAAGGTGGTATAAAATGGGAAAAGGATATAAAAAATGATATCCATGGTACTGAGAGTATCAATCAGTGTTCAAACTCTATGTGGAAAATGCGGGATTCTGTTGAAACCAAACCAAAATGAGACTTACAGTGACACACACAGGTGGATCACTGATGTTTGGGGGATGTGTGAGCTACAGGGAACTTGGTCAAAATTAAAAAGAGCTAACTCAGTTGTTTGACCATAACTGGCTTCACACAACCACTGCGTAAAAAAAAATGCATATTCTCTGAAAAATGGCCAAAGCGTAAGCAGTGTGGAAAACTCTTTACTTCTTGACGGAGCGATCAGCGGTAAAGGTTTGCGAAAGGTCAGTTACTGCAGTTACATGAACGAGGGGAGAATCTCCTGGCTCGTCTGATTTGAACAGGATTTCCCAAACCCATATAAACTTGAGTTTGTTTGTAGGGCATCATTTGAATCTCCCAAGAGCCGAATCAAAGACGCGCTGACACCAGGAGAGGTTTTCAAATGCACTGGTAAACCCAGACCTGCCTGCTCTTCAGTCCACAGGTTCAACACGTCTACTCCAGAGATCTGTCCCGCCCCACGCCCCTCTCAGCCCGGCGTGACTTTGGAGAGGGACATGTGTTTCTGGCGGCTCCGGGTGGACGGGCTGCTGCGCAGACTGGAGCGCGGAGACGAGATGATCGAGACCTTTGTGGATCGCCGCGACCTCCTTTTTCAACGCCTCACGCGGTTTGGCGAGCAGCCCAAGCCAGACCCCAACCCCCCCAAGAAGAACCTGCTTGAGGAATTCCTGAACATCTATCCGGACAGGCAGCCCATTCTGGTATCTGACACACTGCAGTTACTCTCCTGAAAGCTTGTTTTGTTTTTTGTTTTTTTTGGGCCTGAAAATGTGATCTAAAGGAGACGTACTATGCAAAATGTAATTATTTTTTTTAAATAACAAGGATCCTCCTTCATGAATATCTTCTTAAGAAATGTCTTAAAATTCGTACTTACAAAGGCAGTGTGCCAGATTCAGGACACGTTCTTAAGTAGGGACAATCATTTGCACCTGTGTTCTGAGATCTGTGAATGCCGACTTGTGAGACCTGCATATACGGGTGAAACTCAGAAAATCAGAATACCATGAACAAGTTCATTTATTTCTGTAATTCAGTTTAAAATGTGAAACTAATATATGATATAGACTCACGGCATGCAAAGTGACATATTTCAAGCCTTTGTTTCTTTACATTTTTTAAATGTTGGCTTACAGCTTGTAAAAACGCCAAAATGAAAATTTCAGAAAATTAGATTATTACATGAAATCAATTATGTTAAACGAAGAAATGTGGGCCTTCTGAAAACTATAATCATGCATATGTACTTAGTACTTGGTTTGGGCCTTTTCTTGAGTGACTGCCTTAATGTGGTTGCGTGGCATGGATGCTCTCAGCCTGTGGCTCTGCTGAGGTGTTATGGAAGACCAGGATGCTTCAACAAGAGGAATCTGACATCTGAAGCCCATGTCCAGGATCCGTCTGTGTGTGGAGGCTCTTGATGCACTGACTCCAGCCTCAGTCCACTCCTTGTGAAGGTCCCCCACACTTTTCCTGACAGTCCTCTCCAGACTGTGCTCATCCTGAGATGTTGCTGAGATGTTTTATTTGGGGTTTATACAAACTGTGAGCCATAAATATCAAAATTATAACAAATAAAGGCTTGATATATCTCACTTTGCATGATTATTTTGTTTCACAGCTTGTAAAAAAACACAAATTCCAAATCTCAGAAAATTAGAATATTGTGAAAAGGGACTATTATTGTAGCTCAGTGTCTCCTTTCATCAGCTCATGAATCCAAAACACCTGCAAAGGGTCCCTGAGACTTTAAATGGTCTCTCAGTGGTAGAATTCATCATGGGAAGACCGCTGACCTGTCAGTTGTGCAGAAAACCATCATTGACAAAAGGCTCAGAAGGAAATAGCAAAAGAAGTTGGATGTTCTCAAAGTGCTGAATCAAAGCAGAAAGTTAAATGGAAGGGAAAAGTGTGGAAGAAAAAGGCAGTCATTCAAGTAAAAGGCCCAAACCAAGTACTAAGTACATGATTATAGTTTTCAGAAGGCCCACATTTCTTAGTTTAAAATATGTTTTTTATTGATTTGATGTAATATTCGAATTTTCTGACATTTTTATTTTGGGTTTTTTACAAGCTGTAAACCAAAATGTTCAAAATTAAAACAAACAAAGGCTTGACATATGTCACTTTGCATGCCGTGAGTCTATATCATATAATAGTTTCACATTTTAAACTGAATTACAGAAATAAATGAACTTTTTCACAATATTCTAATTTTCTGAGTTTTACAGTATGTCTCCGCCTATCATTCACCATATAGGGCTGGAAAGTCTCGTACCAGAAGCACTTCCGGTTCTTCGCTCGGATACAAACAAACAACCAGCTGTTCGAGGAGGCGGCTGAATTGAATAGTGCAAAATGCTTTCATGACACAGCGAGCGGTTCGCCTTAGCAGTTAAACACAAAACGCCAATCAACGCCGGCTGGAGACGACCAACACCAGCACATTAAGGCACGGAGGTCCGTTGTTCATAAAATAGTTTACAGAGGCAATTTATACCAAAGACTTCAGTTTATTTCCCTTTTTCTTTTAGTTAAAACCTCTTATATTAACCCCTTAACCGAGCATCTTTTCACCAGTTCAGCAACAAGCATAACACACAACAAAAAAGAGACAAAAAGTTATAAAAAACATGACAAAAAAGCTACAAAAGGCAAACTGATGAAAATGTACTTGTTTAAGAGTTTATGACCATATTTAGTTCGTGGTTTGTTTCACAGTTCTGTTGTTGAGTCTTAGAGGCATCAGTCACCGTGAATGACCACAGTCCGTCAGTAGAGGTGTTGCTCTCACACACGGAGCTCCACATGTCCAGTGACAGGGGAATAACAACAACAGAAAGCCAATCAAAGGCAGAGGAAAAGGCAGGCGGGCGTGTCGACCCTCCATGACCAAGGCGTCTACAGATATAAAAAGGCGCATGTAGAGTATAACTTACTCGAATATTATCACTAAATGGGACCATGCCACAGACCTGAGCGGGGCATGTACCGATCCACTCAGCGAGTAGCATGGCCATATACAAAGTTTTTCATCCCAGTGACGAAATGTGTCCAAAATAACACCGAAAAAGCCATCAGAGTGTATGAAGTCTGCGATATCAGTACAGGACAACCAGCGTGTGTTGTATCCGTGGATGGAAATCTCGCAAATTCTCAAGCTTCTGACAAAAAATGCAGTCAGAGGAGGAAAGAACAGCAAAACATGCATCCAAAACTTATAACCAAAAGAACAAAATCTCACGGGGCATGTGACTTTGCTCTCTCTACAAAATGTTTAAATAGATATAACCTGTACATCACAAAAGGGTTTTCCTTCTCTCCCTTAAATAGATGCAACGGCATGATGTTCCACCACGGAGCTCAACAAGGAGAGCATCTTCTAAACACTGGCTTAAACGCTACCATTTTAAGCACTTTTAACACTGTCACATACTTTTTATAATTATAAATAAGTAATGTGTGATCGAGTCATTCCTTTTGAAATAGGACGGTGGTTTCTTGTTTATTTCAATGAAATGAAGTCACTGACAGATCAATAGATGACCATTTGCAATGTACAAGTCAGGGATCATTAATTCACTTATTTATTGAAGAGAATGGGGGGTTAAATTTAAATGGGAAGAAATGTAATTTGAGCCGTGTATTGCGTATCATATTGAATCGTGAGGTTCCCACCCCGAGTTATCATTGATGCGCATAGGCGTGCAGTCGTGCATGCTCGTGAACGCTCACACTTGCATCTGTGTTCACTGGTGCTCGGTTAAATAAAGGTCAAATATAAATGATCCATCTAACAGAACAAACCTTTCCATTCACATGTAGATGCTAAAACATGCTCCGATCCTTGGAGGTATTTGAATGGGCACATCTGTCCCCACAGGAGGTGGTGGAGCAGTTCCTCAGAGACCCGTCCAAAGCAGTGGGCGAGGACGTGGCTAAGCGAGCGTTCCAATTGGCTGAGAACCGCATCGAGGTGACCTACCATCTGGAGGAGGACCACGTCATTGCCGCCACGAGGACCTTCACGAAACCCATCGCGGCCACCCTCACAACAGATGCTGTGGACTTCACCGTGTCCACTTTTCAGGTACTCTGTGGTGGCCTTGTTATGAATGTGTCTGCGACTTCAGGCCCAACACTCTATTCCTGTGCCGCCCCATGTGCTGCAGGTGGACCCCACAGCAAAGCCGCTCGGACAGCAGCGTCTGAACCAGCTCCTGCAGAACCTCATGAAGGAGGAGAGGAAGAGCATCCTGGAGCTCAAGTACAATGAAAAATTGGTAGGCTTCAACCAGCTCCTTCTCTTTCTGTTTTAACCACATCATTAGTTTTTTATTTGGTATAACTCCTGCAGCCTAGAAGAATCCCACTTGGTTCTCTTCCTGACAACGATCCTGGGACAGACCTAAATATACAGAGTGGTCTATTCACCTTATTCTGGAAGTTCCCAGCGGTGCCACCATGAAGGGGCAAAAATGTCCATTATGTAGATGGTACGGTCCTCTGAGCGTAAAATAAAAGCCCAATTTGGAGTCCTCTCCAGCAGATCGCGGCCGCCTGGTTCACCTATGCTCTGAGCTGGTCCTGCGCTTTCACTAATCGCAAACTTTTAAAACCAAGAAACAGAATTGGTCCAAACTTGTGACTCAAAGCGCAGACTATAGCATAAAATTTTGCGCTGAGTTGGAGCGCACTTTGTGATCTTGCCACTCTAGACTTAGCGCATTTAAATGGGAAAATGTTCAAAAATGTTCATTGATTAAACGGCAAAATGTGGGACATACTCATTGTTTGTGATTGGTTTATTACTTCTACGTCTCGTATCTCAGTCAGGATCATGTCATTTCTGTTTCAGTCGTGTTGTTTAGCCGTATTAGCTTTGTTTTCTCCATTCATTCCCAGGGTTCAGTGGTTAGCATTCATTGTATCACTGTCCCAAGGAGGACCCAAATGCAGTGTTGGGCAAGTTACTTTAAGATTGTTATGTATTCTATATTAGAAGTTACAGTTGGAGCAGCCCAAATCACATTGCACCAGCCCCTATAGCGCCCCCTGCAGGTGGTGGGTCCACAGAAGGACGGCCTCATGGTTCTAACCGGGCCTGTTGGTCTCTCATAAGGGGCTTCTGAACCGCTCTTTGTCTGACCCGTCACCTAGGACCTGTTTGCCATGGGAGACCCTACCAGGGGCACAAAGCCCCCGACAACAGAGCTCTTAGGTATCATGCGGGCGCTCAAACCCCTCCACCACGTTAAGGTGGCGGCTCCAGGAGGGGGTCATATGTTTGTATCACATATTATTGTTTCTAAAATGTCGCTGAGTTACACGACTTTGAGTTACTTCTGAGTTACTTTTGGCAGAATATAAACTGAAAATGGTAATAATGCCACCAAGCAAAAGAGCAGTCAGAGATGTCCTGTTCCTTCACTTCCCCCCATTCTCTCGTGTTTTGTTTTGATGACATCAGCTGCAGATCTTACACACCAACTTCCAAGTTGATTTTGTGCCCCATTTGATTTGGGCGAGAGTTTGCCTTTTTTTCATTGGTACTTTTAAATGCACTTTAAAAGCAGTATTTTTTACATTTTTTAGAAACAATAAAAGTCTTTGGAACCAGGCTTATAAGATGGTTTTGGAAGGTGTACAGGTCACTGTAATCCGGGTTTTGAACTCTGCTTCGAAGTGTCTACGCAATCACTTCAACTGCTTTGTGATTCATGAAGCCCAATCCAAACATGTCGAGCGTTAACCAAAAGGTCTAAGCATACTTTTGTCAATCTCGACAAAGACCACCTATTTGTTTGTTTGCATTTTGTGAAATATAACCGAAATATAACCGATTTGCGATGTACTAATTGCGACCTCTGAAATAGTGACTTGATTGGATTGGGATTAGTTGGCGTGTTCACTCATGGGAGTGTGTTGGTGCGGGCAGGTGCGGTCCCTGATGCAGGACAGAGCTGCGGACCAGCAGAACCTGAGGCTGTCGCCATGTCCCTGGAGCACCACCGGATCGGCTTGCGTCCGCGAGCACAGACAGAGGGTAACCACCGACCAGCGCACACCACTGAACCTCTCACCCACAGAGAGCTGCAAAAGCAAACATTTCCATTTCCATAGATTTCACTTGAGTAACGCAGTGAAATTAGATTGTCAGACTTATCTTATGCCAATTCAGACATACATACATTCAAACGTAAGTATTGCCCTGAACCAAATGCCCAATATTTAGGGAGTCCCTTAAAAACATCTTCCCAATCCAACATGACAAGTACAGAGCGTAAAGCAGGCTGTTGTCCGTTGTGCAGGTGATGTTGTTGGGAGAGGAGCTGCGCTGGCTGGAGGAGCAGCAGAAGGATCTGTTAGCCCCGGTGCTGATGCGCCTGAATGGGACCACAGACCTGAGTCCGGACCAGGCCCAGACCGTGTACCAGTCCTGCCTCAGCGACTTCAGGAGCCACATGATCCAGCAGGCCCGGCTCATCCAGCAGCGCATAGTGGAGGTATGCCTGCCAAGAGAACAGGTTCACAGGGTGGAGTTTAGAGTCATAGAAATACACTATTAAACTAAGCTTTTTATCATTTTAAATCAATCAATTTTAAATTGTCCAGCCCTTGTCTCTTGATTCTGGACTCCATTGAAATATACTTATCCATGTAAATTCAAAAGAGCACCAAATATATTTGTTAAACCATCATCTCTACTGGGATGTTTTAGCTGCACTACCTAAATCTTTCAGCTGTTTCTTAAACTGGTTTCTAACTCTGACAGACCCTCCATATCCCCATTTCTAATGCTAACACTGCTAATTTTAGCCCCTGAATTCCTGGTTCGCGCTGGAAGAAAAACTAACTATATTTATACACACAACAGCGCAGGGAGTCTGTTTTTCTATTGCAAATGTCGCGTTTATGGAAAGTAAAGGCGCTATGCTAACCACTCATACAGCCGCTAGTTCAATGAAAGGTCAAATACGCATATTAAAGGGATAGGCCACCGTTTTTCCATACTGAGATATGTTCTTACCTCACGTGTTGATGTGTACCTGTCTGGTCTTAACGCGTGCTCTCAGTCGCGCAAAAATACCTAAGATGTTGTTAGCATTTGGCCTCTCCTCTATGGGGCCAAACGGGATGAAGTTAGAAGCGACCAAGCTCTTCCACGTTTTCCCTATTTAAATACGGTTACGAGCAGTTACACGATCCAAGTATATATACATTGTAAGGCGTAATAACACCGTAGGAGCACTTTGACGTCCGCGCAGTAATATCTTACTAAATGAAGAGGCTAAATGCTGATGTGGCATTAGCAGTTTTATTAAATGCCTTTTATTAAACTGATGTAGTTTAAATATCAAAACGGACAGCAGATGGCGGTAGCGTTTAAATAGTATAAAGGCCACCCTGGTTCACAGCACTGGCGTCTTCCGGCTGGTTGGGCCGTGCCCAGGCTGTGCGTGTTGTTCAGGGGTCCAGGTAGCTGTCATCCATTCATATCATCTCTTAAATGTTGGGTTAGCCGCTAACGCAGGTTTAATTTTAGCGTCGCAGGTGGTTGAGAGCCTAACGCACACCACTCCATGGCGTCCATGGCTCGCTTGGTGTGTTTATCCCGGGGTCTGCTGGGGCCCTCGCGTAACCAGGGGCTATCGAAGCACCGCGCCGGCCAAGTAGAGCTAGATGTGGGTGTGCGACGGTAAGATTGGCCTTGCCTCGTGGTTTTACCAGAACTGCTCCGTAGCTTCTTTCCTCCCTACTTTGTTTTGTACAAACTAACAAATGTGAACATATTGTTTTCAACGGAAAGCTAATGTGTACAGACAACGTTAATGTGAAAATATTGTGTGAACTAACTGTGACCTAAAGTGTACAAACTATTCAACTGAAGGTAACGAAAACTGTGATGAACTGCGTAAACATGTTGCCTCTGTCGAACCTGTGTGCCTTAAAGCACATTATTTTCCAGTCATACTGGATGGGGTTGTCTGGCTCTTAATTTAATTTAGCCAATACCACTACCAGTCGTGATGCTACACTAACAACATCTTTGGTCTTTTTGCATGACTAACCAGACAGGTACGCATCAACTCAGGTCATAAGCTCAGGTAAGAACATAACTCAGTATGGAAAACCTGTGGCCTTTTCCCTTCACTAGTATAAGACGATCAATCTTACAATTCACCCTTAGAAGTCCAGCTAATCCACGGCGCTGCAGCATTGCTCCGTCCATATTTTCTCCCAGAATGCAACAGGACTGGCCAATTCTCCAGTCGATTAAAACGCACCACGCGAGTATCAATTAGATTAGAATTAGAATTAATGTTCCAACCAAATAAACCATTAAATAAATACATTGAATTAATTGCACAGCCCTAGTGGAAACTTACTGAACTCTAAAAAAAACCTGTACAGATGGTGGCATGAGAACCTTTGTCTTCGAGATGATTACGGACGGCTCTTTAGCCAAGAACATACAAACGTACACTAAACTCGGGTGCTTTTAAGATGTTGACACGCTGATGTTTTGTAGGACACTCGGGAACTGGCGCAGAGGCAGCTGGACTTCAAAAAGCATCAACAAAGGCACCAGGTAAGGTCGCCTTGGTACTCTTATGCGCTCTGTTCTGTCTATTTTTGTGCAAAAGAGGGAAGTGAGCTCACCTTACCTGGCATCTTCTCACTCACCAATAAGATCAGTGTTTCTTAAACCTTTTCAGCCATTTATCCTTCCCATCTTTTTCTGAGGACCACCTAACAGAGTCCCACTCAAACACGCCCCCAAAAAAACAACAAAATAGGAAGGATAAGCTACATTTATGTTTAAAATGCAACTGTTTCAAGTCAAAAACTAATTATTCAAACGCAAATGCAATTATATGATCAGAAATTCTAATATGAATTTTATTTCATTTGAAAAAGTAAATGTGAAATGAGCTGCAGCTTAATATGAACAAAACACATGTTGCTCTCTCTCTCTGCATCACGGACATACGTGTCTTCTTTCATTTATGACACATGTATAAATCACGCGTGTAAAGCCCCGCACGGTTTCAGAAAAGCCTCTGAATTGCCGTGATTGCGTTCTGGTGTGCGTTGAGCTTCACGCAGTTGTTCTATGTCAAATTGTTGCCTTTATCATAGTTTAAATGTTATCTTCTTATGCATGCCCTTATAGTCTTACAGTTTTAAGCCTTTATCATTTATTATTTTTCACAGTTATGTGTTACTGTATATTTTTTATCATTCCTTGCACGATTGAACCGAAAAAAATTCCTAGTTGTGAACCTGTTCACTAACAATGGCCAATAAAACAATTCTGATTCTGATTCTGAAAAGCGGAGCAGAGGACGAGTGCCATTGGACGACTCGGACCACAAGGAGTTCTGCGACAAAATGAGCCGCCAGATCCAGGTGTCCCAGAAACGCCTCAAAATGTAAGTCTGGCACCTGGAATTATTAGGGTGCTGACAGTAATGCACATTTTCCATCTACCGCATTGGCAAGTGTCTTTTTTTTTTAGAGATATCAACATTACTGAAAAAAATGTGTGTGTTTTCTGTCATTTATAAAATGGCCAAAATTGCAGCTATTTTCGACAAAATCTAAATAATGGATAGACCCAGGTTTAAATGTATGGTTTTATTTAGTTAACATTAAGTAACAAAGATTTCAGAGGGATTTTGGATTTAGTTTTTTAGTTTAGTTTTTGAATAAGCTGTTCATCTGTGCAAAAATCTATTTGCCTTTTCTGGGGGGGGGTTCAAAGCTGAATAAATCAGGCTGAAATAAATCAAGTTTAGTTTAGTTTATTTGTTTATTTGAGCAGCAAACACTCAAAAGGAGTGAGCCGAAGGAAGAGCTTATAAGCCCCACCCTCAAAATCAATACAATTCAAATCATCATTTCACAAAAACATAGTGGAACAACAAAGGAACAAAATAAAACAACAGCAAAACAAAATGGACCCTACACACCCACAGCATCGACCATACCCCAAAACGGAGTCTAAAGCTACAGATAAAGCTACATACTTACAAACTATTTACAAAACACTGTTTGAAGTGTTCGTACGTCAACAGAAAGAAGCACAATTACAACAACGGTCTAGTTTCAAGTACGAAGTCTAGAACAAAGCAACTAACAAAAGGCGATCATTACATTTCTTTCAGACGGCTGCCATGCCTAACATTCTTGGCATTACCAAAAGTCACTAGTTTTATGTTAAAAAGACAGATTAATATACATATTATACTCCATGAATATTATTTTGTACATTTATTATGTATATGTAAGTGGATATTGCATTAGTGGAACAAAAACCCTATTTTGGGAAAACAAGCCTTAAAGGATCTGTATCATGCTATTTTAGCCATTCCAAAGTAAAGTATAGGCATTTATATGATATATTGTACCTCTACCACTACGGAGCATTAATTTTTGTGATAAATATAAGTATTTTCTGGAGGTATTTTTCCAACCCGGAAGACAAAACGCTTGGATTCAGTTAACTCCGCCCCCTCTCGCCGCTCATACAACTTTAGCAGTAGTAGAAATATATATATCACAGCAAAAAGTGAAGTTACTTCATGATGCTGTTATAAGGAGTTAACATGTGCAACACAGCTTCATGGCTAAATGGCTAACACACACGCTAACATGCATTTTGATCGACTCACCAGTCTGATGTTTCCATTATGGGACTTGCGCTGGTTATAAAAGTTAATCCACTTTGATTCTGGCCAAGGTTCATCAAACATCCATCAGTACAGGCTCAGACAAACACTATTGTGGCTGATAGTCGTTGAATCCCGGAGGGAAAGTCCAACTTCTATGGCCTCTTCTTTGGGAAGGTTGAATAAAGTCCTGACCTCGCAGCCAAACGCGGTTTTCTCCGTGACATTATCGTGAGGTAAGAAAAAAGAACAGGTGTCCAGACTCCAGAGCAGGTTAGAAAAAGCTCCCTCTTCACAACTTTCGGTGCAACATGACATGACCATCTGTTCAGACCGTTCGGACGCTCAGGGGGAGCGTTTGTTTTTGGTACAGGGGCAGCGCAGCGTCAGGCACATCCTTTTTTTTTATTTTTATTTTTTTCATTTTTTTATTTTATTTATTTTTTCTTACGACAGAAATAATGAAAAAAGCAGTTTTACAAATGAAAATCATGCCGTAAGGCATTAGATTACAGACGTCGAGCACTTCCGTTCCGCTGTGACGACACAACTGAACACGCCAGTCGTTTACCAGGAGAGGGCGGAGCAGCTGCTCAGAGCGCAGGATTCAGGAGGATTACTGAGAACTGCGTGAATGAAGCCAAAAACTGCTCTGGGGGTGTTTTTGAGAAGGAAATAGCATAACAACATGGTTAAAAGCTCCAAAAAGTTGATTTTGCATGATATAGGACCTTTAAAGTTTTGTACCATTGCAAGAACATTACTCCGCTCTTTCATTTGAGTGGCTCCCAGAAAGGAAATGACCATATTTGTCAATATTTGTGAATGAATGCGTGAGGAAAAGTCGGCTTTGCGAAGCGATGTTGTAGCTACTTCCGGGATATCAAAATATATCAAATAAGCATCGTACAAGCTAAATTGTATCCTTTTTATACTCTGACATGGAGAAAACTAGCTAAAAATCGTTGCACTAACCACTGCTTAAAAAATCTATACTTTCACCTGCCATGTCTCGCTTTCAGATGTCTGTAACAGTCTTATGGTCACAGAAAGCATACAATGATTCTTTGATGCCTTGACTATGTCTTTAGAGTGGAAGAAGAATTTGGGCAAAAAGCAAATTTGGCTTACAAGCATTCCCTTAGAGCTTTTTCCCAGAGTTTTCCATTTGTTGACATTTTAGTTTGGTCACTCTCTGTGATTGACAACAATGTACATCACAGTCAGTGGAAAGAAGTATTGTCTGAATGGGTAATGGACTCCAAAACCAGAAATGTGAACATGATCAACTTTGTGAATTGTAACTGTGACTATACTCGACATTCCAAGTGTTAACAGTGAAGGCACCTGTGGACTGAATCCCCACACTTTTATGAAAACAACAGTCTCTGTGTTGCAGGCATAAGGAGTGTGCCCCTCAGAAGTACAAAGTCCTGGAGCAGCAGCTGCGAACAGACCCCCGCCTTGGACCCCACCTCCAGACCGCATAACTCTGGAGAGCTCAGCCAGGGCATTTAGTCACATTTTGGGGACCCAGACTCAAATCTATGCTCAATCAATTACCAGTGTAGTGTAGATTTGATATTTGCTTGTTTATATCCCCGTCCCCCGTTAAGAGGTTAATGCCCTGTGGAAACGAGAATAACATTGTGGTCACTGTTCCATTTTCTTTTCCTCATGAAATGTATTTTAATGTATCAGAAATCAATTTTAAGAATAAATAAAAAAATCACAAATAAACTATTGTAACACGCCGATTACTTGGGTGTTCGTCAGTGTTACAGGTCTAAAGAAGGTCGTGGGTAATCAGCACACGGAGAGGGAATAGCTCCTCAGGAACATTTATTGGAAAACATATTGGCAGACAAATTAAGCCCCCCAACACAGACCCACAGCGGCTTTTATACATAGCATCCATATCCCTCCGCCAAGGATAAAATAGTACCCAACAATCAGTACCACAGGTGCCAAGGAAATGCGCACCTGTGCCTTAACATATTGAGGCCTGTTAAATAAAAGAAAAATAAATCATCTTACACTATAAACAAATAAATTATCAGAATAGTTTTTATTGCCATTGTTTGAGAACAGGTTCACACAATTTTTCTCATTGCAGACGTGCAACATAAATCATATAACACAGAATTTAGATAGAAATAAGCTATAACAACTTTAAGGCTTTAGGGGGCATGCATAAAGAATATTAAAATAAAAAGTAAAATATGATAAGACAACAATTTGACGTAGACTAACAGCGGGATTGAATTTACAGATGTGCAGGTGTATTAAGTGATAGCAGCAGATCTAAGTGTGGACACACCACTCAGTGCAATAGAGCTCCTGCCTGAGGGGAGAGGGGTGAATAGTCCGTGTCCGGGGTGAGAAGGGTCAGCTGTGATCCGACCCACACGCCTCCGGGTCCTGGAGGTGAACAGGTCCTGGAGAGATGGAGCTCACAGCCAATCACCTTCTCTGCAGCACGCACAATGCGCTGCAGTCGGTGCTTGTCCCGTTCTGTAGCGCCGGGGAACCACACAGTGATGGAGGAGGTGAGGATGGACCACACGGTAATGGAGGAGGTGAGGATGGACCACACGGTGATGGAGGAGGTGAGGATGGACCACACGGTAATGGAGGAGGTGAGGATGGACCACACGGTGATGGAGGAGGTGAGGATGGACCACACGGTGATGGAGGAGGTGAGGATGGACCACACGGTGATGGAGGAGGTGAGGATGGACCACACGGTAATGGAGGAGGTGAGGATGGACCACACGGTGATGGAGGAGGTGAGGATGGACCACACGGTGATGGAGGAGGTGAGGATGGACCACACGGTAATGGAGGAGGTGAGGATGGACCACACGGTGATGGAGGAGGTGAGGATGGACCGCACGGTGATGGAGGAGGTGAGGATGGACCACACGGTGATGGAGGAGGTGAGGATGGACCACACGGTAATGGAGGAGGTGAGGATGGACCACACGGTGATGGAGGAGGTGAGGATGGACCGCACGGTGATGGAGGAGGTGAGGATGAACCACACTGTGATGGAGGAGGTGAGGATGGACCACACGGTGATGGAGGAGGTGAGGATGGACCACACGGTGATGGAGGAGGTGAGGATGGACCACACGGTGATGGAGGAGGTGAGGATGAACCACACGGTGATGGAGGAGGTGAGGATGGACTCGAAGTTTCCTCAGCTGCCGCAGGAAGAACATCCTCTGCTGGGCCTTCTTGATGAGGGAGCAGATGGTCGGCTCCCATCTGAGGTCCTGGGTGATGGTGGTGCCCAGGAAATGGAAGGAGTCCACGATGGAGATGGGGGTGGGAGAGTCTGTCAGGGCGAGGGAGGATGGTGGGGCTGTGTTTTGTCTTTTACAAACCGCTGAACTACTGCTACTTTGCATCTGCTTTAATAAAAAATACACATAAAGATTGGCTTTTTTTACAAGATGATTAGTGTGAGGAAAAGACCATATTAAAATAAATGCATAGTGTTGGCTTCATAACAATCGCTGCTGTGTAGTGTTGAAAGGTCAAAGGTCATCTCAGGAACTCCCAGTGGAAAATACGAGATGAGGTGTGCAATTTCCCACTGGGGAAGTGGCATTTACCATAATTACGAGACCACATGAAGGCAGCATTATTTTGTGTCCGAGTTTTTGATCTAGGAATTGGGCTTTTTGATTAAGTATTTTATTTTATTATGACGTTTTTTATCATATAACATTACAGGGTATTCCATTCCACAGACACACACAAAAGATCCATAAAAAAAAAAGTTACCCTGTAAAGTGAACGTGGATGTACAGAAAAAAAAAACACAAGACACTGGTCCACTCAGCCAGACTTTATTTCAGCATTAGTCACAAACGTCAAAGCTCATGTTCCGTTTCTCCACACACAGCAGACAGACGCTGTACAGTACAAGGCAGGAGGAGGAGGAGGAAGGAGGTGGTCCCGGAGTGCTGCAGACCCTCAGTCAAACTTTGGCTCTGGAACACACACACACGAAGGTATACCAAATTGACTGACAGCGGAAGATGGAGAGCACATACTCTTCTAAAATACTGTTTTGAAAGTTAGTTCAATTCATTTCAAAACAAAGACGTGAATCCCTGAAGTTGTGCTGCATTTAATTGTAATTTAACTAAGAGTGGAAATATGCAGTGACATAATATCCATAAGATGCTCTGGGTGAGGGTACAGTATCCAAAGTCCCCTTGACTGTAGAGAAACTGGGTATACAAAAAACATGACATTCTTAACAGCCTATGGTTTGAAGTTGAGATGATGGGCAGTTCATGATTCTTTGACGCAATTCATAATAATTTACTCCATTCATAAGAATTTGTTATAATTTTCCAGCTAAAATGACATTAAAAGTAACATCTAGCTATGACAGTAGGCTAAATACTGGTTTCCACGGGTGCATTTGTCCAGATTAATGTATTTTTCCTTTCAAAATAAATGTTTTTCATTGTACTTGTTTTGCAGACAAGCTTCGGGGGGCCCCCTGTAGTGCCTCTGAGGCCCCACAGGGGGCCCCGGACCCCACTTTGGGAACCACTGCCGTAGACTGTACCGTCATCTCTTAACATATTCACCATATTCCCCACTTTTGCCTGCTCTCGGCACTGCCGTTGTATTGGCTCTTCCGACAGAGCTCCAAGCCCGTTCATGAAGCAGAGAACGAGGGGAAATGTTTGCCGCTAAAATCCGATGTTCAGTAGATCGATTTGTGTAAAATGTCCAACGTTCATTTGCTCCAACAAGTCGACACTGCACCGTTTCTCTGCGCGTCCTGAAAACGGCTTTGTGTTCGTGTAGTGACTGATTTTATCTGGACTTCTCCCAAGTCATGGAATCTAATAGGAGTGAAGGGGGGGCATGAACTTCCGGAATAAGGTGAATATGTTTGTTAAGTGATGATGTCATCCCTCCACATCTGGGTCAAACATAGCTTTAGCCTTATTCCCTACAATAGGATTTAGGATTTAGCTGATAGTAACCTGCTGTAGAGCCGACTACAGGCTCTTTTTAAACATCACATTTACTCTGGATTTTATTTAGATTTTTCTGGCATTAATTATCAAATTAGTGTAGCCGTGTCAACTGTTATTCTTGTTGGCTTGAGGATAAGAGGGAAGAGACTGTTACTATACATTGTTGTGATAAAATCTGTTTAACAGGTTTATATTAAAATCTCCACAAACAATGTGCGTCTTATCAGCATTATTGTGGCGTACGACTCAAAAACGTATACTCCAACACGCCACGGTAGGCTAAGGCAAGGGGGGGTTGAACACTGATGACGCGCAGACAGAACAATTGCACAGTTTACGAAGGTTTATTTCTCCAGATCGTAACATACGAGAAATCAGGCACTTACTTAGAGAGATGTTAGAGGATGCCAAATGATAACTTAATAAAACAGTGCAAATCTTTCTTTAGATGTAAAATACGGTCAACAAAAAGTTTCTCCCCCAAGCTCACCCCACCGACATGATGCAGGCCCAGCACAAAACACACACGGCACCCAGGTGAGCGCGCATTAATATAGAAAACACTCCCACGGTGCCACCAATCACCGTGGTACAAAAGCGCGTGACACAATTAGCGTGTGCACGTACCCACCCACATTCATTCACAAAAAGAGAAAAACCTACAAAACCCTGAATGTCTCCTACAAGCATTACTAAGCAAACCATCTAATTTCTGATTGAATGTGTCTAGACACGATCCGGGTGTTCTATACAGGCAAGTAACAGTCATTTTTTGGGATTCCACAGTAATAATTTCAAAATACCATCGATGGTAATAGACTTACTGTGAACCACCTTAGTTCTGAGATCAGTGTCCACATACATAGCAACCCCCCCACCTTTCTTATTTTTTCTGTTCAGCATAAATAGTTCATATCCCTCCAATTCTACATCAAGACCTTTCTCATCCTCTAACCAAGTCTCAGACACGGCAACAATACTAAATTTCTTAAACTGACTCAAGTAGTCCTTTATTTTTTCGTAATTTTATATTAAAGTGAATTATTGTGAGTGCATCATCAGTTTTAACGTCTTTAAACTGCTCATCGGTATAGTATTTACAATCATTTATACTGTTATTAAAGAAATGTTTATCAGGGTCACTACAGAAATCATTACCTCTATAGTCCAAATGATCGTATAAATTAAGTGTCATATGCTCGTATTCTAAAAGTAAGTCATTAATATTATAGTTTACAGAATCAAATTCATGAGTCTCGATATTACTAAATGCTTCAATTCATTCATCTTCACTAGTCATTTGTCTTTCCTGCACACACACACATATAGTCCAGTCAAAAGGCTAGCATTATTTTTTGGAGTCCCAGTCTAGTGCTGGGCGATATGACGATACATATCGTGGGGACGATAGAAAAGTGTCTATCGTGGCATTTCTCTATCGTTTATATCGTTTCTAGCCTAATTTCATCAATTATTAAAGCAAATATTACATTAAATAGGCCACAAAGAATGTATTAGTGTTTTCTTGTCACTATGCATCCTCTAAGTTTATATTAAGTGATTATAAACAAGAATAAAAAAGAACTTTTTTGCAAAGAAACTCCGTCTTGTTGTTTTGCGACACCTGCTTTACGATATTGCTGTCCGCCGCCCGCCACACCTGCTGTAGCAACGGCGACATCTAATGGACGTACACCCCTACTACTACACTCAGCATTCTTATTTCTGAGTTAAATGTCACTTCATAACAGAGGTTACATTTGCGTAATATGTTTAGCTTTGACGCAGCGCTGATCCGTCTCTCTCAGCTACTTCCCTAAACACCGCGTGGTTTCGCTCTGCTTTACGTACGGCACATAAACAGCTTTTTAGTGATGGATCTCACAACGGAGCTGACTGATAGGCAAGGCAACTTTAATTATACCGCGCATTTCGTACACAAGGCAACTCAATGTGCCTTGATAGTGCATGGATCTGGATTAAACACGAGAGAGAGGAGAGGCGTAAGGAGGTAAGAGACGGATCGGGCAGCGCTAGAGCAGCTAAAGACGTACAATGCAAACTGCTCGCCCACTGTTTCTTAAACATTACGTTAAAATTGAGATATAAGCTCCAATTTACATTTGTATTAGTGTAATATGAGCCTTGATATTGAGGAGCAGATGATGCTCTGAATAAGTCGTTCTCTACGCACGAGTTTACACATTTCTGTTGTTAAATTTGTGTCAGGACCATAGACTGTATAAAGGACTCAGATGTTCAGATCGTGTTTAGCCCATTTATCCTGCTGTCTCACATTTTTCCTGACAAACAATACAGGCTATATAAATTATCCATAGCGAAACCACTGCTTCAAAATAAAGTTAAAAAAAAAGTAAGTAAGATATTTTTGTTAAACTTTTGAAAGAATAACTGAAAACGGACTATATTATGGTATATCGTGATATATATCGTTATCGGGATATAAAATAATCCATATCGTGATATACGTTTTTCCCATATCGCCCAGCACTATCCCAGTCACTGGGTCCCTGATCACTCTGTACAAGACCAAAAATGTCATCAAAAGCAAAATTATTTTTCCTCCATATAATAGTGTTGGCCTTTGGAATGCTGTGACGTCACTTGCAACCCAGCAATTGTACACAACCTGTGCACTCCATCTCTGATTACATCATCATATTCTGCACCCCCTGGTGGACCTACCTGAGAACTTGAAGGTGGGGAAGGCGGTGAGGTCTCCTCCTCCGTAGAGCCTCTGTAGTTTGGCCACTTCCTCAGACAAGGCCTTTTCATACTCTGGCCCTGCGTCCACCAGACCCCCGCCTGTCCTGGGGAGCACATTATGGACGTTAGCAACCCACTGTGGCCCTTATATACAGTATTCTATTTGACTTTAGAGCGATTCACCATGAAACACACTAGTCTGCTGTCCAGTGCCTCATAGCATAATACAAAGGAACTCCTACTTACTGGCTTTGGGAGGAGTAGCTTCGGATTGCATCCAGGAAGAGCTTCTTGACAGGGTCGATCGGAGCTGAAAAAAAGATCAGTCAGTGTCATTTTCTAGATTTCCATCTCCAAACAGGATTTGTGACTGAGGCAGAACTAGTTTTTGTGTTTCCAAACCGTGACAGAAAGACTAGGACTGGGTACCGTTAGATTTTCTTCTGATACCAGGGCTTTAACGATGCTTGGTTTTCGTTACAAATACCTGAACGATACTTTTTCCGATACCTATACTAAAATATTTGTCATGTAGGACCAGAAAACAGAACAATAATGTGTGGAAGATCTGCAAATGTCAAGAAATGTGTGGAAAAATAAGGACAAATTTGGAAAAAACTGTGGGGAAAGAAGTGCAGGTCTTAACAGAAATGTATGATAAGTATCAAGTATTACGATTGTTCTTCATGGTTCTTTATGCCTTTAGTCCATACTATCACTATCTGAAGTGACCTGTAGAGGTTAAAGACCGAACCAACTTTTTTCTGCTGATAAACTGTATATCTGATGATTTGAGAACATTATCGGCTGATCCTACTTTTAGTTTAGTTTATTTGAGCAGTTAGTCTGTAAGCAAAAGGCTTATAAGCGCCCACCCCCACAATAAAAACAATAACATTTTCATTTAACAATCAAAGCATACAGCTGTTTCATTTCTTGTACAATGTCTAGTACAGAGCAAGTAACTGATGATTATTAATATATTTCTTACAAATTGTTACCGATGCCAAACATTAGTACATTAATAGAATCACTAGTGTAACATTACCGGAAGTCACTATTTTAATGTTATAAAGGCACGTTACTATGCAGCAGTATATATTATACTTCGTGATCTTCCTACTTCCCAGTTGTCCTTATCATCCTCAGTAAAATATCAATTTGTGTACTATTTCTTCTTTTTATTTTTTTCATGTATAATGTATTATGAAAGCCCTACATTTTTATTTATTTATTTATTGGTTTATTTGCTCGGGACAGTGCATGTTAATGAACATACATGGGTCTCATGCATGTAAACAAGCCACACCGGATTGTAGCCTTTGGCTAATTTGCATCCGTCGTCCCCCATGCGCACTCTCAAACACACTCTCATTCATCCTGGCCTATTGTACATGTTTTTAGTACATAGTGTACTTACACTTATCATACTCCGAGATCTTGCTACTTCCCAGCCGTCATTACCATCCTCAATATAATTTTAATTTGAGTTTAATTATTATTATAATTATTAATTTATTTATTTTACTTAATGTATTGTCATTTTAGTGTAAACAAGTATTCTTTGTACTGACCTAGGCTAAAGCCGTTTATAATGAGCTCACGGCGATCTGATTAACAGATCCTTCCCCGATCACGGCCAGCGAAGGAGGAAGCGGAAGTCTAGGTTTTCAGTACTACGTCCACAAAGCAGCAGCAGCGTGTCCATAGCACTACGCCCACCGTGGAGAGGTCTGCTACTTGGCCGTGTGGCCATTTCTGTGTTATTGAACACAGTTCACAGTGGTTTTTTTGACATCAGCAGCAATTTCAAATGTGGTCTTTAGTTGCTCTTAAAGCGGACACATGTTAATGAGGTTCTACAGTAGAGTCCCATTAGAAAGAAGAACGTAGCTTGTACCTTCAATGGGTTCCACAGGGAGCTCTTCTGCTGCAGCTTCAGTCACCTCTGGTGCAGTGTCGGCCAGTTCTTCAGTGATATCTACGGCTGGAGCCACATCCACCATTGGCTCAGCAACATCTGCGGGAGCATCTGCTGCTTCAATGGGGGCCGCCTGGACGGCCTCTGGTTCAGGAGCGGGAGCCACTGGTTCTGCGACAACTGGCTCTGGTTCCACCGCGACAAACACAGGTTCAGGAGCTTCTAGTTCTGCGGCAGCCTCTGGTTCTGCAGCGGCGGCCTCTGGTTCTGCAGCGGCAACCACGGGTTCTGCAGCGGCAACCACGGGTTCTGCAGCTGATGCCTCTGGTTCCACTTCAGCAGCTTCAGCTGTCTCAACAGGGGCTGCCTCAGCTGTTGCAGACTTAGTTTTCAAGTCTGTCACTGATTCGACGACAGTCTCCACCACAGAGTCCACCACGGGGGCAGCTTTAGCAGCAGCCTGAGCTACTGCCTGCACTCCAGGGACAGCAGCAGCAGCGGCAACCTCCAAGATCGAAGCGGCCTCTATCACCACCTCGGCGACAGCCACCGAGATGGAAGCCACTTTTGTCACCACCTCAGTTTCAGCTGCCTGTTCAACCACGTCTTCAGCTTCCACCATCACCGCTGGCTCAACGCTGTGCTCTAGGACCTGAGGAGGTTCAACCACCACTTCTTCAGCTTCCACCACAGCCGCCTCTGCTGCAGCTTCCACCACAGCCTCCTCAGCTGCAGCTTCTACCACAGCTGCCTCAGCTGCAGCTTCTACCACAGCTGCCTCAGCTGCAGCTTCTACCACAGCCGCCTCTGCTGCAGCTTCCACCACAGCCTCCTCAGCTGCAGCTTCTACCACAGCCGCCTCAGCTGCAGCTTCTACCACAGCCGCCTCAGCTGCAGCTTCTACCACAGCTGCCTCAGCTGCAGCTTCTACCACAGCTGCCTCAGCTGCAGCTTCTACCACAGCCGCCTCTGCTGCAGCTTCCACCACAGCCTCCTCAGCTGCAGCTTCTACCACAGCCGCCTCTGCTGCAGCTTCCACCACAGCCTCCTCAGCTGCAGCTTCTACCACAGCCGCCTCAGCTGCAGCTTCTACCACAGCCGCCTCAGCTGCAGCTTCTACCACAGCCGCCTCAGCTGCAGCTTCCACCACAGCTGCCGCGGGCTCTTCTGCAGCTGCCGCGGGTTCTGCTGCTGCCGCCGCTGGGGCAGTCTCAGGGGCGGCCTCCACCACACTCTCTGTGACTACTTCAGGTGCTGCCTCGGGTGGAGGAGCTGTGAAGACTGGTTTAGTGGCAGCTTCCACTGCAGCTGCTGCTGCTGCCGCATGAGCCACTGGGGTCTTAGGAGCTTCAAAAGTCTTGTGCTGGACAAGCTTCTCAATGTCAAAGTATGTTTTAGCTTCATTTTTGCCTGGAAGAAACAAACGGCTGTTACATTAGAAGACGTCAACACTGAAGGATAACACTAACCATCTTTAATGACTATAGTTGCTCACAAACCTGCCATAATGAACTCCTGTGCATGCGATTGAATAATTCCACCCCTTTTTGATACTAATTATTTAACATTCTGAGCTGACACACAAAAGACAAAGTAAACGTTTGGAAAATTGGTTTATTTTATTCTAATACTCCGTAACTTATACTAAATACAAATACTTGAATTGTAAGTTCTGTTGTCCTGAGTTTTATTCGCACACTTGGCTCCGTGGCCGGACCCATTTCTGCAGTCAGCGCCTAGCCCTATAGCGTTACATTATGTCACATGAACGTAACCAAGCGGAGAAACCTACTGTTGGTCTTCTTGATCTTCTTGGAGCCTCCGGCCTTGGAGCTGTAGGCTGCGGGAGTCCTCAGGGTCGCCCAGCACTCTGTCTGCAAAGGCTGAGCACAGGACATTTACATTTACTCCATCTCTTTAATGCTCTCTTTCAAAGCTTCTGAAGCGTTTCCAATGTGCACTGTGAACTCAAGCTTTCCATCCAGAGAGCCTCTTCAGGGCGGTTTAATGGTGACCGTCCCACGCACCACACTTAGACGTAGGCGTGGATGGGGAAATACCAAAGACATGCCCTTATCTGATGGCCATGACAATCACCAAAAACTGCCACGAGAAGGCTCTCTGGATGGAAAATGAAACGTTGGCATCTTTCAAAAGAATTTTAGGAATCTTATAGGAACTGTATTATGGACGCAGAAGCAGGTCCAATTTTATGCTTTTATTGGTCATTTTAATGACCATGTGCTCTATTTTTAATGACCAAAAGGCAAAAATAAATTGTAAGTAAGTGCTTTATTGTCATTGTACAAGCGTAAAACGAAATAGTTTTCTGAGCTGCCACTGTGTGTCAACCTGACCCACATGACCGTGGAGGTCAGAGAAACTGTAGCACTCGGAAGAAACCTGGCTGGCTGCCCTCTGTCTCCTCTGATCCTCTGAAATGGGTCCTCCTGGGTTTGTCCCTGTTTCAGAGCGTGGTGTCCTGCACTGATCATCTCCACCTCCTCCCTCCGCTTCTTGTCCTTTTTTGTTTCCTGTAGCTCCTCTTGTGACGCCTCCTCTGTGCTGCAGGGGGGGCTCTTGGTGCCTCTTCAGTGTCTCAGAAGAAGAAATGTGTAGGTCTCAAATGGGTTTAGCTGATAAGCTAGCATTTTGTTTACCTTTAAAAAGCTGCTTTCTTCAGGACCATTTTAGACTCTCAAAGTAAACAAATCCACCAAACCTCCACAAAAACACGGCAAAGACGTACAGAAGTATCCAGAAACACAATGTGGAACAGAAACCACAAATGCAGTTTGCTGAAAAAGGCAAAAAAAAAACTCAGCTGCACAAGGAGAGCGAGGTCGCCTCCTTTAATGCTGCCCCTGGTCCAACAGCATCAAAACTTTTTTTATGGATGCTTTTATTTTTTCAATATTGGTAGAACCTAAACTTTTTTTCATTTAATGGTATCCAACCTTAATCAATAGGGATGTAACGATTCACTCAAGCCCCGATTCGATTCGATTTCTGATTTTAAGTTCCCGGTTTCGATTTTTTTAAATCTTTTTTTAAGAAAAGAATATGACTGATTCATACCAATGTTTCTTTTGTTTTAACATCTGTATTTTGGTCCTTGTAACAAACTGCAACTGTCTCAGTAAGAGAACTTTACATTACAAACAATTACAAGACATGAAAATGAACTATAATCAATGAGTGCTTGTAAATGTACATGTTTTCAGCATAAATAAGATGTGTAGCAAAGCAAACATTTTGAGATTATATTTATTTTACCAAACCTTTTTTTGTTTCATTTTTTGCAGTTTGAACATAATACTACCATTTAGAACTTGAACCCTTGAAGCCTCACTGCCTCCGGGTCAGCCTTTGTAAACATAAGGAGGACAAAGACATGACAGCTCCTGTAGGTGTTGGATTATTTGACAAACGGACATTTGATGAGGATTTCAGCAGAATCAGAGCAGGTTGGTCAGATGTTTGTCAGTTTACGATCTTTGGTAAACTTCTGTCAAAATGCTAAACTCTGCGTTAGCCGCTAACGCTAATCTCGTAGCTGCCAACTTCAGCTGCGTCTGTTGCTTCGATGCCTACACGTGTATGTGTTTACCATGTTTACATGGTGTGGCGTGTGTTGGGGGTGAGGCGGGGGGAGGTGTGGAGCTTGTCTTAGAAACAACGAGCTCGTATGTTCCGGTCTATTTCGGTCGCGCAAAATAGAGTAGCTGAGGGTGGCTTTAAAATCGATTCTTTTATTTTTTACATCGATTCACATTTTACGCATATTAAATCGATTTAAAATCGATTTTCGATGAATCGTTACATCACTATTAATCAAGCATAGATTGTAGAATAGCAATGGATAGGGTTTCAGTGGGGGCTTCTGCAACTCGGTCATGCTAGCAACTTGGCAGGGGTTTTGGAGCCAGTTCCTAGATTTAGACTGGGGGAAAAATTAAAAATAGCGAAGGGAAACAAAGAGGGCGATGTGGCGCGTGTTGAGACGAACACGCAAAAGGTAAGAATAACTGTGCTCAATAATAACTTCAAACAATAATAAATTAAAGAGAAGCAAAAGTTTCTCATCGGAGCCGGTACTTTCAGAGCCAGACGCCATTTCCTGTTTGGCTTCAGCAGCTAATATTGATGCAATGTCCATGTTTTTTACAGTCCATCTATGGCGTCAACCATAGATAGACCATGAAATATGAAAGTACAGGGAAAAAAGTAGAGACACAAATTAATTATTTGAGAGAAGAAAAAAAATTCAGTGAAACAATGTGACAAAAATCGGAAAACAAAGGGGGAAAATGTGTTCAAAAGTGGGGAGAAAACATTTGAACCACAAATATCTTAGGTATCGAAAATAGTATTGTTTTGGTATTATCGAAAACCAAGAATTGTTAAAATACTGATATTGAAAAAAAAGTTATGTTGCCCAGCCCTATTACTGAGTAACTGTTTGAGCGTTAAAGCCTGATTCATGTTTCAGTTGTGGCATAAATTATGAGAAACAAAACTTGTAATAAAAGGTAAAAATATGAAAATGTAAGAAAGTAAGTCTCATAAAAAGGGATTTGTGATACATATGTTTGAAGAGAAAGATGAACGAAACATAAACAACATACATTTTATTTACTTTAAAATGTATCCCCACTGTCGCGCAAGTTACTATTTTTTAACTAAGAGTACAAATACTTCATTACAATACTACTCAAGTAGAAGTACTGAATGATTCAACTACCGTACTCTAATAAGTCCAGTTTCTCCAAAAAGTAGCCATGTAACTGAGTACTACCCGATGTTGTCCCAGCCCTACTCATTCCCACGGGGAAAGCCCATTCAAAGCCACACCGGCTCGGAGAGCACTGTGAGGAAAGTGAAACGGCACGTCTCATGTTCACTCTTCACACTGCAGGCCCACTGAGAGAAGAGTGGCAGCTGAAAGTACTGCCCGCTTTATTTACCTACATTTGAATACGCAGACCCCCCAGCAGACCACATCGCCACCAATGCAGGGACAGAACATTTACAGAAACATATATGCGACTGGATTTTGTCAGTAAGGCCAGAAAAGACTTGAAGGTGCATTACACAACGTCTTGTGCAAGAAAAAAAAGAAAGTTGTGCATCACTTTTGAGTCAGCATGGAGCCAATACTTTCCCTCACAGTGGCCACTACAACTCTCCAGGGTCAAGTGAAAACCTACCAGAAACTCAAAAATCAATTGATTGTAGAGCATTATAGAGGACACTAGGGATGCACAGATACCACTTTACCTAAAACCAATACCAGTACTTTGATTTGAGCACCGAATATAGGGCTGAGACAAAATATTGGATTGGATCGCAATACTTGCAATACCAAGTATCGATACTTGATAAAGTATCACAATACTTTCAATACTTGTGTTTGGAGGCATTTTTATAATGAATGAATGAATGACCGAATACCGATACGAGTACAAGGCATTTTCCATCCTTAAAAGTGCACAGTCACACTTTTTCACGGCAGAGTGGTTAGTAATTGTTACTTTACTCGTTTACATTTCCTTGAGTAAGTAAGTAGGCTACACATAACACGTTTATTATTATTTTATGAACAAAAAATATAGATGAAACATGACGTGGATATTTGTGACAGTATTATTGCCTTGTATTCTACTGAAATGCCGCGTGCCGTCCTGCTTCAAATCGTCCACCATCGTCCCTGTCCCTAAAAAACCACGGATCACAGGACTTAATGACTACAGGCCGGTGGCACTGACGTCTGTGGTCATGAAGTCTTTTGAGCGCTTGGTCCTGCCTCACCTCAAGGACCTCACCGCCCCCCTCCTGGACCCGCTGCAGTTCGCCTACAGAGCCAACAGGTCTGTGGACGACGCAGTCAATCTGGCCCTCCACTTCACCCTGGAGCATCTGGACTCCCCAGGAACCTACGCCAGGATCCTGTTCGTGGACTTCAGCTCTGCCTTCAACACCATCCTCCCTGAACTGCTACGAGACAAGCTCTACCAGCTCAGCGTGCCCGACTCCCTCTGCAGGTGGATCACCGACTTCCTGACGGACCGGAGACAGCACGTGCGGCTGGGGAAGATCGTCTCTGACACTCGGACTACAAATACTGGAACTCCTCAGGGCTGTGTACTTTCCCCCTGGCTCTTCTCCCTGTATACAAACTGCTGCACCTCCAGCCACCAGACCGTTAAACTGATCAAGTTTGCGGACGACACCACCCTCATCGGGCTCATCTCGGACGGTGATGAGTCCGCCTACAGGAGAGAGGTGGAACGGCTGGCGTCCTGGTGCAGCCACAACAACCTGGAGCTGAACGCCCAGAAGACAGTGGAGATGATCGTGGACTTTAGGAAAGACACAGCCCCACCGTCCCCCCTCACCCTGACAGACTCTCCCACCCCCATTTCCATTGTGGACTCCTTCCGTTTCCTGGGCACCACCATCACCCAGGACCTCAAATGGGAGCCAACCATCAGCTCCCTCATCAAGAAGGCCCAGCAGAGGATGTTCTTCCTGCGGCAGCTGAGGAAACTCAAGCTGCCAACCAAGATGTTGGTGCAGTTCTACACGGCCATCATCGAGTCCATCCTCACCTCCTCCATCACCGTGTGGTCCATCCTCACCTCCTCCATCACCGTGTGGTCCATCCTCACCTCCTCCATCACCGTGTGGTCCATCCTCACCTCCTCCATCACCGTGTGGTCCATCCTCACCTCCTCCATCACCGTGTGGTCCATCCTCACCTCCTCCATCACCGTGTGGTTCCCCGGCGCTACAGAACGGGTCAAGCACCGACTGCAGCGCATTGTGCTGCTGCAGAGAAGGTGATTGGCTGTGAGCTCCCATCTCTCCAGGACCTGTTCACCTCCAGGACCCGGAGGCGTGTGGGTCGGATCACAGCTGACCCTTCTCACCCTGGACACGGACTATTCACCCCTCTCCCCTCAGGCAGGAGGCTACGGTCTATCCAGACCCATACCTCCCGCCACTTGAACAGTTTTTTTCCCCTCCGCCATCAGACTCATGAACAATAACAAGTCTCTGTAGCTCAGTCACAGAGTCATGGATGTATCTGCACTTGCAGTGTGCGGTGTGTCCACACTTAGACCCGCTGCTATCACTTTATCACTTTAAACACTTAATACCACTTTAAATGCCAAACATCTGTATATACAACCCCGCTGTTGTTCATTGTCAAATTGTTGTTGTCTTAACATTATGTCACTTTATTTTATCTTATTTATTTAATATTTTTTATGCATGCCCTTATAGCCTTATAGTTTAACGTTCTTAGCTTTTTTATCTTAATTCTGTGTTATATGTTTTATGTCGCACGTTTGCACCAAGTAAAATTCCTAGTTTGTAAACCTTGTTCACAAACCTTGGCAATAAAACGAATTCTGATTCTGATTCTGATTCTGAAAAACAAGTTATAATGTATTACAAAGAAAATAATCTGAATGTAAAGAATGAAAAAAAAGACAGCGTTTGGGGAAGTCGTTTGACGCCCATTTAACTCGTGGAAAGTAACTTAGTCTAGAGTCCAAGTTTGGTGGAAGAGTTTTCAAAAATAATGCGTAAAGTGTACATGGGGCCTCCAACTCAAGGGCATCAAGGACCCCGTGGCCACCAGTGCCTATAGAAAAACGTGTTGACACATTCCAAGCAGCACAGGCCTGGTGGTTGACACACCCGTGCGTGGAGCTTGAACACACCACACCATGATTTTGAAAATGCAAAAGATATAGAAATTGTGAGGGTTTATTACCTTGATAGCGGCCAGCCGTCCAATCCTCAGCAGGGCAGCCATAATCTGTCCAAAAGTGAGGGGGGGTGGCTGGGGGGGAATAAAGCAAAGTTAACTATTGCACGCGCAAAAATGCAAAACCAACATATTGGAGCATGCATGGATTCTCTCCACTCTGCCCTGGCCGGGAATGCAACTAACAACAGGATGGCCGGGACCCCCACTGCTCGTCTGGAAGCGGAGAAAGAGAGTGAACTCACCGGTGCTGTCCCGTGCGCCTCTCGGTCCCTTGGGACTCCTTCTTCTGCGGATATATTCTTGTGTTGATCAGCACTGCGCCGTGGACATAGCCGCGCACGGTTCTCCCCGTCACCTTTTATGTAACACACGTACACGCCCCCTTCATGACAAGCCAGAGCGGCCCATGTGGCGCGTGTGTTGCCGATATAACCGTGTTTTTGCGCGTCGCCGCTTGGTTCGTGCACTTGTATATGCTTTAGGACGGGGGGGCTGCGGGGCGAGCCTGTTGGAAGGAGTTTTGGTTAGTTCACAAAGATGCGGCTGTGTACTACAGTCCATGCTGTGTACATTTTGTACTTTTCGAAGGGGGTGTGTACCATAACATCCGAAGATGGCCGAGGCCCAGCGTCACGTGACCTACGGAAGCAGCCGATACAGTGTTTCTTTAGACGATGATGATGACGATGATGATGATTGTTACTATTACTATTATTAAAAATAATAAATTAATAATATAAACAGTAACAATGAAATGATGTTATTTACATAGTATTTTTAGAATTTCATTCATTCAAGAGAGAGAGAGAGAGAGAGAGAGAGAGAGAGAGAGAGAGAGAGAGAGAGAGAGAGAGAGAGAGAGAGAGAGAGAGAGAGAGAGAGAGAGAGAGAGAGAGAGAGAGAGAACGCCTTGTGTCTTGTGAAAGTAAATTGAATTGTGTGAAAGATAAAAATCTACCAGGGTTTGGCTCGCCAGATCTGTTTGTATGGTTACTGATTAAAATAACATCCAAGTAAATCAATGTAATTTACCTTGCGGATCAATAAAGTACTGTGTATAGCTGAGGCTGAGTAAGTAAGTACAAGTTGTTTATTCATACAGTACTTGAGTAAAGTTGAAGTGAAGTGTCTTGCCCAAGGACACAACGATAGCATACACCTTTAGGAGGCGGGATTCGAACCCCCGACCTTCTGATCATGAGACGACCCACTCTACCACCTGCGCCAGTGTCTGTGTACAGAGTGTGAATGGCTGAGTAAAGCTCTTTGAGTGCCTAAAGAAAGTGCCGCTTCCGCCATGCTGGAGGCCTCGAACTTGATTAATTATGTGGTGTAGGTCCGATTTTGTTGTCTTTTCTTTTACACTGTGTATTTGATTGGAGAATACGATTGCAAAAACACAGTTTGACAGTGTTCCCATATATCGCGATCCCGATAGATACTTTTGATGATGTCATGCATATTAATGAGGCAGCAGTGCTCCACTGTTTTCACAGTCAATAGAGGCCAGCAATGAGCACGAATTCAGTCAGGACAGCAGGGGGCAGCACTACAGTTTTAAGCACTTGGACCAAACACTGTCACACAAATGTATTACTTTTAATGATACTTTTTAATTATAAATAAGATTAATTTGGTATTGATGTATTCCTTTTGTAATAGGACTGTGGTTTCTTGTTTATTTAAAGGAACAGGTCACCGTTTCTCCACACTGAGATCTGTTCTTACCTGAGCTTAGACGAGTTGAAAATTACCTGTCTGGTCTTTGTGCCCGTGGAAGAGCGTGGTCGCTTCTAACTTCACCCCGTTTGGAGCCATAGGAATATACTGGGAGAGGCCAAATGCTAACAACATCTTTGGTCGTTTTGTGTGACTGAGCGCACGCACAAAGACCAGACAGGTACACATCAACTCATCTAAGCTCAGCTAAGAACATATCTCAGTATGTAAGATATATATAAAAAACATCTTTTTTTTTAAATCGTGATATATCGTAGGTTATTGTTGTGCAATATATTGATTATCGCAGTATCGGCGTATGTATTATATATGTACATACACGGTAAATAGTGTGAATTTTTTTTAAAACTCTATCCACCCAAAAAAAAAAAATCAACTCTACCCTCCTCTGACTTCACTAAAACTATGGAGATCAAATGAAGCGGTTGCGTGGATCTACCAGTAGATGGCAGCACTTCCTCACACAAGAAGACAGGCGGATCGCGCGAGAGCTGGACTCGCCCACGTGCTGTAAACAAATATGGCGGCGGTGCAGTTCTGCGGAGACTGGCTCGTGTGTGTCTGCGACAGGAGGCTGCTGGCTGTCCACAGCTCACAGGACAGGTGAGCATTCCCCCAGGACCGTACGGGGGGACGGGAGTGGGGGAGAGACACCGGCCCGGGACCAGCGGGCTGCAGCCGGTGACCCGCGTGGTCCGTCCATCCTTCGGCACCGCTCCGCTCCAGCTCCAGCTCGATTCAGTAACTTCCTAACTCTTCAGCCACAGCGCTTTGACAGGACACAGAAGTAGCATCCTCCGTTTACTGCACGTGTGACCTTTCTGTGTGAGGTCTGTGCGAGTTATCAGACAATTAGACTTTAAATCAAGGCATAGGGTGTCACGAGGACCCCGTACTGCTGATACAAGCGTGTAACATGTCACCCAATAAACAGAATAAAATACTGATATTTCTATTTGCCAAAAACACCGAACACTAAACAAACATGTGCGTGTGTTTATGAACGGCACAGACCTGACTAACTTTACCAGGAGCGGGACGCAGGGTTGCCAGATTCTGAAAACCATTATATCGTACAAAGCTTCCAAAACTATCGTTTTTCAGCACAAACTATCGTACACTATAAATATGCCAATATCGCTGTAGCATTGCTCATATCATCATCACCCCTAACGACAACACAGCCCCACGCACTGTCCCATGTATTACATTACACACACACACGACCTGCTGACCAAAGAGGATGCGTCAGGGCAGAAGGATAATTCAATAGTGGAACTGTAAAACTGATCCAGGGACAGTCTCTCCTTCTTACAGCAGATATTATGCCTTCGTGAATACGGAGGCTCAGTCTGACTCCAGATCAGAGCGAAAGCGAAGCGCTGCTGAGAGGGGACGGTGCATTTAACCAGCCTTTATCGGGCGCTCTGAAATTATCCTACATTTAGGGCTTTTTTGAATTATTGATCGTACATCGTACCGGGGTCAAAATTATCGTACAAATACGATAGTTATCGTACATCTGGCAACCCTGGCGGGACATTTCTGGCGCTCTCCAAGGAGATGTTCTGGTCTCCAAGAAGCAGGGGTTCTCAAAGTCCTGGGGTGCTGTAAGAAAATGGATTATTTATATGACGAATCCAAATGGGGATAAATTATCAAAAAGTATTCGGTGTCATTGTTGAAATTCACCTGTGACCCAATACGATACTAGTTTAAGTTGGTTTCGCCATGAAATAATGAATACATACAAAAATTCAAAGATTAATTTGATTAAGCATTAATCCGAGGGGGCGTAGCGTCGTGCAGCGAACATCTGTAGAGCCCACACTGCTGTCTTTGACAAAGCAGAGCGAGATCCCATGGGAAGATCAAAACAGTCGATTTTAACATTTTTTATTTGGCTAAACTCGGCCTATGGACGACGGAGAAACCGTCTTCAGTCCGAGAACCAGGTTTTTTAGTGTCAACAAGGTTTCCTTTAAATTTCATTTGAAGCTGAATAAGAAAGTTTTCAAAGGTCAGATGTTGAGTAAAACATTTTGAAAACTGCAAATGGCTGACACATTTTAAAAGTGGCCTCTTTTGTTTAACCTACCCTCCCGCCTGTAATCGAGCACTTTTTTTTTTTACCAGTTCAGCTTTACCCAAATCTAAAAGGTTCTCGACTGGAGCTTACAGGCTATAGGCAGTGGCGGGCCGTGGGGTTTCAGTCAGGGCCTTCAATAGCAGCCTGGGTTCACGCAGTCAAACCCATATAAACGGAACAACAATAGGCGTGTGGATAAAACTGCCTTTTTCTTTCTTCATTTGGCCATACACCACTGACTATAGGCCTCATTTGAAAGCTAAGGCCCACAAAACTGATCGGATCTTTTGTCGCCGCGTTTATGTCACATGTTTTCGGCTCTTTTTTTGTCGTGTTTTCGTCGTTTGTTTTAGTTGTGTTTTTGTTGCTTGTTGGGTCATTGCTTTTTTGTATTGTTGCTTTTCTTTTTATGCTTTTTTTGGTGTGCGTTTTCATCCTTGTTTTTCATGAAGCTTTTAAATTTGGGTAAAGCCAAACTGGACCGACATAAGCTTGGTTCAGGTGGGGGTTAAGAGGTTAAACCAAACGGCACCAAAACGGGCATGAACTTAATCATTTGTGTATATATTTTTTTTTTTCTAGAGCTGAATAGAGAATCAAAAGTATTGCGATACATGGTTTGATGTACTGCAAAATAATGATTTGTGCCTGTTCTAATGTGAATCCTGTTCAATGTCCTCCATCCACTTTACCAAACAATGGCCGATGAACGGTTTCCCACCTGCTTCATGTCGTTGTATTTTACATTTACACCTTTTGTAGAATAGATTGAAATTAGTTAAACGAGCAGCCATAATGATGATATCCTGAACCTTTGCTCCACAGAGCTCCTTTTGAGTTGGACTGTGCTTCGTTAGAGAAGAGGCTGAAGAAAGTGGAGGGAGAGAGGTTTGTATCACCGGCTCCTTCACTTGCCGTGACCTTTTCCTTCTTCTCACACAGTGTGATCGACGGCAGCAACATCCTTTTGCAGAGTTGAAATCTCATTTCTCATTCTGCCCCGGTGTCTCAGTCACAGACACATCAGTCACATCGGTTATGCTGGGTTCACTTTTGTTGATACGATCATTTTTCCGATACCTACACTCCAGAGCCAGAAAACAGAATAATGTTTGGAGGATATGCAAACTTATCGGGTTCATCTCCACTGTCAAGAAATGTGTGAAAAATGGGGAATAATTTGGGAGAAATTGTGGCAAAAATAAGGAAAATGCGTGTTAAGGAAAAATTGGGGCAACATAAGAAGAAAAAGAAATGAGGCAATAAAAGAAAATCTGTAATAAAAAAAAAAGTGGGAAAATGGCGAAAACATTGAGAAAAAATAAGGGTGGGAAATTGGAGCAAAAATAAGAAAGATTTGAATAAATCTAGGGAAAAAATAAATACAAACGGAAAGGGAAAATCCCTTATTTGAGCTGAAACAACCAAGTCACTTCCTTAAATCTGGGGTACCTGATTTTTCCCACACAAACTTGTACATTTTTTATTTGGCCCAAACTCGTTTCTAGCACTCGCAATCCCTCCTGCATGTCCGAATTGTCCAAGCAAATTGTTTATATCCACATTTCACGCCCGTGTACAGCTTTGAGCTCATTTAGAGTGGTCTTTCTATCTTCTATCGCTCAATAAATAATTAGGTGAAGACGATTGAACAAGATCTGTCTTTTGCTGTGTTTATAACTCACTCTGAGGTAAAAACAAATGTACTTTTCAACAACAAAAAGTCAGGTACCCCAGCTTTAATACTGTCCCTGGAACAACAAAATGATTTCATTGCCCCATTTCTGCCCATCTTTTTGCCCAATGTTTGCCTAAAATTCCTTTTTTTCTCTTTTTTTTGCCAAATGTTTTCCCATTTTTTTCCCTAATTTTTGCTCATTTTTTATTTCTAATATTTTTCCTATTTTCTCCACCCTTTTTTGTGCCCCATTTTTTACTCATTTTTCCATATGTGTTCCACAATTTCTCCCGTTTTTCCCCAAAATAATTCCCACATTTTGGAGATGAACCCGATATTGTAAATGTGCAAATCTTCCTTTTCTGGTTCTAGATGACAAATATTCTAGTGTAGGCATCGTTCAGGTGTCTGTATCAAAAACAAGTATCGTTAAAGTACTGGTAACAGTACCCAGCCCTACCCACAGGGGGCGTTAATTTCCATATTTGTGTTCCCCTTGTTCCCTAACCTGCTTAAATGGACGTGTGTGTGCGTGTGTGTGCGTGTGCGTGTGTGTGTGTGTGTGTGTGTGCGTGCAGTGAAACCCCCTCAGAGGGCGAGTGTGGCAGTGACCAGATCCTGGCTGTAGCGGCGTCGGCCTCGGGGACTCTGCTGGCTCTGGGCGACGACAGCAAACGGCTGGTCCTGCTGCAGAGGGACCCCACGTGGACCGTCCTGAGTGTGCGGTCAGTGCTTTTCTGTTCGACCCTTAGTAACCTCTTCACCCAGCCCATTTTCTCTACTTCGGCTTTACCTGAATCTAAAAGCTTTTCACAGCCTATAGGCCAGTGCCTCATTTGAAAGCTAAGACCCGCTAAACTGATCTTTATCCTCTCATTGTTGACGCTCTTTTGTGGGTGTTCTCGTCACACTTTTGTCGCTTTTCCATCACTTTTTCAAGACCTTTTTATTTTGGGTAATGCCAAACTGGAGAGAATCTGCTTGGTTTAGATGAAGAGGTTACAATTTTGAACTTTTTAAAGTTTTTTTCGGTGGGAATTTGACACTTCTTATTTCTTCCCAGATTGAGTTTTGAACCACTAAAGGAAAAATTTAAAATATTTGAAACTAAACCCGGCTCACTCCCTTTGTTCGCATTACTTCCATATGAAAATACCAAAATGGAAGAAAACCATGGAGACATTTTACCTTTATATCTACAGCCTAAGTTCCAAAGTTACTGGAAGTGTATTTATATTGTCCTATTCTCCTTTCTCAATTTTATTCCTCAAGTTGAAATGTTGAGCTGTTAGTGCCACAGGAGGCTGATCTTTGAGATTAAGATGTGACTAACTGTGCTGTTCTACTCAGACCTCTGCTCTTCTGCTGCTTTTGTCACGGTAAAACCGAGAAAAGTCTGTATTTAGATGTGCAGTGTTTACCTCCTGATGAGTGAGGAGCGTTTCCTTTGCCATGGCTGCTCCGGGTGTAGGGCTCCATCCTTTCAATCACACAACTATTCCTTCATTCTGCATCTTCTCCACAACTCATAGTTTGTGACCGTTTCTGACCAATGAAATCAACACAGAAAACAAATTCCATTCAACTGTGCTTTTTTTTTTTTTTTTACATTGTTTTTAGAATTATCCAGTTGTCTTCTTCAGAGGGATGACGGGACTCAACAGCGTTGGGCCTTTGAAGAAGACAATTGGATGATTGATTGAGTTGATGTCATTTATTTGACATGAACAGGAGCATTAATCAGCTTATGAAAAGATGCTTTGTACCAGCCTTGGAGACAATTACAAAGCAATGTACAAAAGCATAAAACAATACAGTTCATCATATTTACAGACAGTGCCATTATAAATAAAAAAAGAATGTTCTGTCTGTGCCTTTTCATTCGTCACATATTGCAGTGCCCCCCCTCCCCCCCGGGCGCCTCGCGCTCCACTCAGGTCTGACCGTACACGGAGCAGCCTGTGCTCCTTCTCATGTCTCTGCGACTGTTCCCTGACTTGGTGATGATTTTGTCTCATAGATCAATGCTGCGTGTGCTTTTTCCATGTGGTGTGTTTGTGTTCAGTGCTTTGGAGATTTTTAGGTGTTGGTTTTAGGTGTTGCCACAGCTCTATTCAGTGATTATTCTCTTATTCCCCCACAGCCCCTCTTGTTTATGACACATTAGACACACTTTGGCTAAAACATAATGACCACAATTATATTTAAGATTTGGTAAAAATGTTACCCAGCTTTCTTTAGTTTGTCCATTTCTGTGATGTTTATAGTGTCACTTCCTTATTTGACACAGGAAGTGACATAGATGAAGGCAAACAATGTTAAACTGTTGCCATGTCGACCATGTTAAGTCAATGAGAAATGAGTCAAACTGCTTTGGAACTTTACCTTTTATCTATATCACTTCCTGTCAGCAGCTAAAAACGTTTCTGCCCAACATTCTTCATTAAAATTGCTGCTTCACTGAAATAAAATGAAGCAGCAGTTTTTGTTTTTTGATCCATCTAAATAAGTATTTTCAAAAGCATTCAGACCTGTCGTGTGCGCTTGAAGCTGCAGTAAAATGCAGAGGGAAGAGGAGTAAACCGGTTTGAGAAGGGGCTCAGAATAGACTTGCATTGTTTCATGCCACTGGCTTTATTTTATTTCTTCCCCTCCACACTAAACCTCCCTTTTCCTTCAGCCAGGTCAGTCCTGTTCACACGAGTTCCTCACATTGAGGAAAAAGCTGAGTCTTTGTCCTGTCCCGTGCAGGTGGCTGCCGCGCCGCTGCACCGCCCTGGTGTTCGCTCGGGCTGAGGACAGACTGCTGGCGGCGGATAAGTCCGGAGACGTCTACAGCCTGTCGGTAAAGGAGCCCACGCAGGAGCCAGTGCTGCAGCTGGGACACCTCTCCATGGTGCTGGACGTGGTGAGGACACACCCTACATTCACCCCTTAACCCCCATTTTAACTGAGCACAGCTTTACCCAAATCTAAGGCTGTTTCCCAAAGCCTGGGTACCTTGCCTTGGTGTTGAAGGCAGTGCCTCCAAACTCACTTCCTTCCAGTCCAAGGCTTTGTCCATAAAGAGCTGCTAATGGAACACACTTCAGAGCTAAAGGAAGTGACATCACAAAATAAAACAGGAAGTTGTGTTTCATCCAGGGGAGAGGGGAGGATCTGCTGAGGAGGGGGTTCTGAAGCTTTATTTTTACAGAGTACACATGAAAAAAATAAAAAGTAGACAAAGATGATGAAACCGAGTTGAAAATACAAAATAAAACTCGAAAGAACTCAAATAAAAACAATGTGTTTCCTTATGTCAATTAAATTCAATGCCCAACAAACAAATCTGGTTCTTTGTTGCCCCATGAAGCCGTGACATTTGCCTGAATGTTTGAATCAAATAATATAAATGTCAAGTTAACAAAACAAATTATTGATTCAGTTTTTTTCATTATTTACTTAAACAAGACAAAAACTTGAAATTCATGAGGCTATTTGACCAAATCTGGGCAAAAACCTTTGCTTTTTTGCAATTAAAATTTACACTGGCCGTAAGAGCCATGGTGCATTATGGGTGATTTTGGCTGGAGCAAGGCAGTGAATGTATCCTGGGTAAATTAGCCACATGCTAAGCAAAGGGAGGACACATGTCTCCAGACGGCTGGAACATTGGATCAGCACTTGGACAGTGAGAGATGATGTGGCTGCCTGTGGTACCTACCTCTTGACTGGAGAATTCACAGCCTGTAGGTCAGGGCAAAGCCTCATTTGAAAGCTAAGACCTACAAAACTGAGCTAAGACTTTTCCACGTTGTCATCACTTTTTTGTTGCTTTCCTGTTTCGTTTTTGTTTTTTATCATTTTTTGCTTTTTGTTGAATTTTTTTGACTGGGTTTTTGGTGCTTTTTTGTCACCTTGCTTTTTCAAGACGCATTTAGAGTTGGGTGGTTGACAGTGGGGCGCAAAAGGCGTGAGATTGCAGATGACTGAATGTTTTATTTCCATCATTTACATTTTTTAAATTATATCAAAGTAAAAAGTCTGAGCAAAGGTTTGGGCCCTGCAGAGTTGATGCCTCAAATATGGCAAGTATCACAACTTTAACCCTCTTACCCTCCACCTCAACCAAGCACACAAAAAAGTGAAACTCTAACTTTGGGGGAGAGGGGGCCCCAGATGCCCCTTGCAGGTCGTCCAGTGGCGTCGGAGGATGGGTCGAATGCAGAGGATTCACAGTTGTTGTTGAAGAGATATAATATTTCTATACGATGTTTTGTTCTTTTGGCTATTTAGCAAACTAACCAAAAGTTTTCATTGAGTGCAGTATAAGGTGTGGTTTCCCAAGTCCTTTGTTTCAGGGAAGATTAAGAGACTCAGCAACCCCCACCCAGTCCGCTGGCCACTTGGTCAAAAAGGGTCAAATTACAAGGGAGACCAAGGCGGAGCTGAATGCACAGCTGTGGGAACCAATGGGAACGATGGAAAACACGACACGTGGTCTTAGACTCATAAATCTTGTGAACAATGGAATGTGTAAAATACTGTGTTTCCCCAGGATGAAACCAGTCTGCCCATTGGAACGGCTGCTGGCAGACTCACAATGGATAGGGAACTGGGGAAGGCAGAATTCTGTATTAAGATGACATGTTAGGGAAATAAAACTTCTAATTTGAACCCCTTGATTTGTCATCAATCCTGGTATGTAATTATTAGTTATACGTAGAGTAGATTTTGACGGTTCTCAGCTCCTCTTCCAGTTTGAATGCACGGTGTTGTCAATTAAAGGATAACACAGGAAACCGGCTGTTTTCTTCATTGTATAATGACAAATAAAGCAAAGCTGGTTCTAGATGATCAACACGTGATGGTATCAAAAACTAAGAACAGTTAAAGCTCTGGTATTAGCCAAATGTATTAAACAAATGTACCCAGCCCTATTTGACACACACTGTTTGTAACAGTATGGCAGTGTTTTCACGTGTCTAAACTGGTCTGAATGGACTTCCCCCAGGCTAACCGGTGTGTTTGCGTGTGCGCAGACGGTTTCCAGAGACGACCGCTTCATTGTGACCTGTGACCGAGACGAGAAGATCCGTGTGAGCCTGTCCTGCTCGCCTTACAACATCCAGTCCTTCTGCCTGGGACACCATCAGTGAGTCTGTCCTCCTCCTGGATCACACAGACGGGACCGTTTTGACCCGTGTTTGTTGTGTACGTGTTTGTCAGGTTTGTGAGTGCCCTGCTGTCCCCGTCTGGAGGCCCTCACACCCTGCTCTCAGGCTCCGGGGTCAGTAGTACTCTTTACAAACGTGGGACTGTGAGACATGGGGCTCATATGGTCTTCTGTGTCGCCTCTAGGATGGGACCGTGTGTGTGTGGGACATGGAGACCGGCCGTAGACTCCAGACTCTGGACCTTAGAGAACATGGCAGACCGACAGAGGAGCAGGTAGGAGCTTCAGTCAGTGGAACTCTGCTAATACCATAGATCTATTATAATAACGGCTAATACCTGTCATCTTAAGTGTGTGTGTGTGCATGTGTGTTCTTGCTCTTGTAATTATGACATTGTGAGGGTGGTCCTCACTTATTTGAAGGACTGTTTGAGGGTCAAGATGTGGTTTTAGGGTTAGAATTGGGTTTAGGTTGGGGTTAGGGGCTTAGGGTTCAGGGTTAGGGTCTGGGTAATACATTATGTCTGAGTGTCCTCACTGAGATAGAATTACAAACATATGTATGTGTGTGTTCAGAGGCTGACTGTGAGCAGGCTGTGCAGCTCTCCTGATGGGGGCCATGTGGCAGTTCTCTGTGAGAGGTACGTTTGGTCTGTTCTTTTCCAGTCAGCTGATAACCTGGCAGCCGCTAGACTGAAATTAGAGCTAATAACATTTGCATCGATGTGTATCTGGGTTTGTGCCGCTTTAATTGGGGAGAGGGCAAAGGACCTTTTTAGTAGTGATGGGCAAAATGAAGAGGGGCTTCAAAGTGTGTGTCGCGCTAAAGTGGGCGTCGATATTTCATGAACCAGTAGATCATGTGACTTAAGCCTCGGATCATGGAAATAATTAATCAATGGGTTTATACCAGCCTAAACGTTTCACTTATGCAACTCCAAATGTGTACACGTATTATATTTCTAGGTAGGCACCAGAAAAAAGGAAAATAAACGTACTTTATTAATTGTAATACATTCATCTCAGCAGCAGATGGCAGTATAGCACAAGGCTTCAGTCTGAACCATCTGCTGACACAGGAGGCCGAAAAGCCTCATTGGTTCATGAGGCTTCATTTTGCCCATCACTACCTTTTAGCTGTGAAACACTAGTGCTAACCGCTGCGCCACCGTACTGCCTTTGTTTTGGTCCCACTCTGCTGCGAGTCCACAGCGCCCCCTGTCAGTGTCAAAGTGTAGTCGTTTCGAAACATGGCTCTTTTAGTTTAACTGGTATGTGATAGTTCGTTGGCAGGTTGTTGTTAATTAGTATCAATGAAACTGTTTTACACCCGCCCACTCACAGCAATACTGTCACGTGATTGGCTAGAACCATTGGAGATCTGTTTTCAAACACCGGGCAGCACAATGTAGGATTCTTATTTGTTTGTGAAGAGTTCAGCTCACAGGCCAGGGGGCTCATTTATAAAGCTTGCGTACGAACAAATGAGCTCGTACGTACTCTTCTAGGCAGTGTCGCACATAGTTTTCTAAATGATACCCCAGCAGCCCACATAGGTTAATCACACACTGACGTAGCTCTGTGAACTGTCCCGTGATTGGCTCAGGCGTCTCTGTGTTTCAGGCTGAAGGAAATCCAGCTGTTGTCTCTGGAGCAGACAGAAGGGAGCGCTGTGCTCAGCCCTCACAGCCGCCTGCCTCTGAGTCACTGCCCTCTGGACCTGACCTTTGACCCCTCCGGTCGGCTCTGGGTGCTGCTGAATTGCGCGGAGAGCCCCCTGCGGGTGTTCGGCCACGCGCAGGGCTCCTGGGAGCAGGTGTGTATGGTTTGGACTCGGTTTAGGACGCTGCATTAGAAAATTCAGGCAACATAATTTTAAAGAACAAGGAGCACAAGACGATCTAGAACATCTGCTTTATGGATCGATATGAAACATTTACTCGCAGTGGAAACACTCAAGTAAGAAATGGATACTTGATTATAATTTTACCTTGAAGCGACTCTAAGCTTTGCATTGAATGCAAATAAAGTAGAGAAAGCACCAAAGCGAGACAGTCACTCCTGCATTAGAATTCTATCTCAGTCGGAGCAGGTGCCAGTACAGCTGAACGGGAGAGAAACTGTCCTAATGTTTTCCCTGATCATTGTTTGACAGTGAATCACAAATCTGCCACATTATTCTTATTCTACTGACCAACGTCACATGTTTTTGAATATTGTCTCTACTTTTGGACGCCTTTTATGAGGAAAGTTTTTGTTTCATGTGAATTGGCCCAGGGATTACAGAGAAATGAGCAACAAACTAAAGCTCTATTTGCATGGGATCTCAGGTAAAAAGTAAATATTGCTGACGTCCTCGTTTCTAGTCTCTGCGCGAAAGGTAAAAATGACCCCGATTTTTTTTAACCTTTTTAGGGTAATTCTGCAAAAAAATTAAAGTGTTAAACAGCGTAATTAAAGTATAAATAAGGGCAACATCAATTAAAACTTATTTTTACCAGTATGTATGTCAGCATTTAAACTATAGTAATATCATGCATCAAAGCAATACGCTGACACAAATGCAGTTTTTATCTAGCCTGATAAACCCTTTTTTTCTGCGTGAAAGAAGGCGGGTCTGGACACACACGGTAAACAAGGTGCCGAACCAATCACGACCGTCAGAGAATTGACAAAGTTCTGTCACTCGCTGCACCGCTATGTCGTTAGTTCAATTAGCATTCACATTAGCCAAAACTAATCATGGAGGATTTTGCCTCTGCGTTCTCGTGAGTTTATATTCAGTTCATATTTTGTGAGTTGGACTACAGCTGTCGTCACGTCTGCTAATCGCTAATGGGTTTATTCCACTGATAATCTGTGCACGTTAGCCCCGCCCGTTCAAACTGCTCCCATTGCTCCGTGACCAGAGTGACTTCCCTGTGTGGGATGGACAGGGAAAAGCATGGCAGAGCCAGGCAAGTTTTCATCCATCTAAAAAGTATCAAAGAGAAAAACTACGACATTACAGAGGTTAACCGGACCGGAAGTACAGCTCTGTTGTCATGGCAACATCAGACAGACCAACATGGAGACTGAGAAAGTTTGGATGTTTTCGATGCAAAGTTGAGGAGGCAGTTTCAGAGTGAATGGATTAAAGGAGAAAGGAAATGTGGACAGCCGTGAGGCTCATGTCCGCCGTAGCGTGTGCCATGCGGTAAAAAATGGCCTTTCTCACTCAAGCTCACATAAACGAACCTGAGAGTCAGCGCTCAAATCACAAATGAATAAAAGGCTTATAAAGTCTTCATGATCTGTCAGTCATGTCCGGGAAAAAATAGTGAATTCCTGACATTGCTTATCCCGTGTGAATGCACATAAAAATGTACCGACGTCCCCAGATCATTCTAATACCGTAGGAATTGGGTTTAGGAGTACAAATCTGCATTTTGATAGTTACCATAGTTACCACCGTGGAATATTCAGACGCTCCACCTCAATTGTCGAATGTTGTGATGTCACATTTAAAAGCAACCTTAAGACTCATTTATTTGTTCAAGCCTTTAATTAGCTATTTTTGGGCTGATATGATTTCTGTGTTTTGACCCTTTTTTATATTGTATTTAATTCGCGATGTTTTATTGTGTTGTGAAGCACTTTGTGGCCTTTGTCTGTGAAAGGTGCTATACAAATAAAGATTACTTACTTACTTACTTACATGAACCCAACCATTTTTTTTTCCACATAAAGAGTTGCAGAATGCAATTTTTAAGCTTACGCCAGTTCTGTAATCAGCAAGAATTGTACCTAGCTTATTTGAAATAGTTTTTTTGGTTACAAATCCAATCGTCAACTCTTTACCTTTTGTGTATGGCACTGATTTAAACACTAATGTCCCTGGGTTTGTGGTTCCAGCTGGACGCGCCGAGTCCAGACCTGTCCCGCGTCAGCCCGGCCTTCAAGACGTTCTGGGACGCAGCGGACGGTCAGACCACGTTCCTTTCCTGCCGTTACATTGAACTTTAAATCCGTGTGAATCGTGAAAAGCCCCGTTTGTTTTGCACAGAGAGTCAGCGCAGCAGCAGTCGGCTGGAGCACCTGTACGTGGAGACCTACGACAACGTCTCCGAGTACATGAAGAAGAAGCAGCAGCGGCTCGAGCAGCAGAGCCACAAGAGGAGCCGGGAGCACAGCCGCGAGCCCAAGCAGCCCAACAAGCCCAAAAAGACCAAAGCCGAGGCCAACGGCTCCTGACCGCTTTGGACGTTACTAATCACTCGTGTCTATCATTTTAAGTTTCTTTTTTATTTTTGTTTTGAAATAAAATTATGTACAAACTAAGCCATCGACTGTTTTCTATTGGTTGTGTAATGTTCAGAAGAATAACGTGAACCTGAGCGTGTTTGCGATGAGGCTGCTGCATTTATTTAGGACACGGCAAAATCAGTCATGGTGGACTTCGAGACAGAAGAACTACCTGATTCAAGGCACGTCAAAGGGCTTTGCTCAAACTGTGGGGTAATTAAACTATTTAGCTGCGTATAACTGATCAGATTAGATGAGAGGCCTTTTGTACATGTTAAAGTGATGGTTATTAAAGCTTAAAATGTACTTTCTAGGCCTGAATTTAAATCGTGCGCATGTTAACACGTTAGGAGACCGGGGTTATTTGTCACATCGGGTAATTTGACAAATTGCTTTATATAGCCACAGTAGAGGACGCTGGTACGGATATATATTTAGTGTATTGGTATTCTTCTCTTCCAATAATCATTTTCTCATTTGGACTGAAGACATGAGATTTTTGTTATGCCTTTTCCCAAAACTTGATGTCTTATTTTTATAGTGAGGGTTAAACAAAAGACAGAGATGTTAGCTTGATTTGAGCCATTTTAGCGCTAACATGCTAAAGCCGTTTGTTTGGAAAGTGGACACTTGGGGTTATTTGTCACATGGGGTATAAAAGGTGGGATTTTTTTCTTTTGTGTCCAATATGTTTTTATGATCATGCACTTTATCTTAAGATTAGCTTTTACATGAGGTCATTTAGTGAATTTGTACATTTGACACCTCATAACCTCATTTGCGCCTCATTTTGCCAAAAAAAATATCGACAGTTAGTCCAAATGAGTGCCAAGAACACATCTGGCATTGCAACTGTTTTCAAACTTATTTTTGCAAAAAAGTTACAAAGTTTTATCAAGTTTCATGTGAACGTCAAAAATGAAAACAATAGTGACAATCACCCCCGGGCCTCGCACATGGGGCACGTTGTCACGGTTCATCCATCGTGTACCCAGCTTAACGGGACCATCCTGACCGACAGACGACTCACTGCACACGCTGCTTCTTCAGAAACTTTATTTTGTAGCAAAGAACAAGTCACTAAAAATATCTGTACAAAGTGTATAAAACAAACATTCACAAGGCGTCCCTGAGGCTGTCCGGGCGGCGGGGGTCCACGGGGTCTCTCCACCGGACCAACACAAGGCACGCTGCTCTCTCTACACTCACTGTGCTGTGGACACGAGAGGGAGAACACGCTCAGAGTATGTGGGCTGGATTAAAGCCACGCTGCACAACATTCCAGGCCGGGGAGAGCGGGTTAAGATGAACCAGATCTTGGGGTAAATTGAACCACCAGATTTAAAGGTGAAATGAATACTAAACATCATCATCCATGCATCCATCCATGTTCTTCCACTTGTCCGTTGCCGGGTCGTGCACCAGCCCATCTCGCTCATTTTTTACAATTCAGTGTTTCCCATTAGCAATTTTATTCCAAAAACATATTATAGCAAGTATTTTTCTCTACATATGCTACTTCTGCAGAAAACCCCAAATAATTTTATGTAATATCTTACTTTAATTTGCTCGTCTCTACTAGACCCAGACCCCTCCTGTAATTCCATTCTATTCCAGTTCTCTTTGACTCTTAAATGCGGCTTATACACAGCATCTGGAGTACGGCCCTAAGTAGACTGTACCTCGTCACACGCTCACTTCTTCTTCCCTCCAATCGTCAGGTTCTCGCTCTTCTTCTTCTGCACCTGAGGGGGGGGGGGGGGGGGGGGGGAACAAGGGGTTCAGTTGCAACGTTCACTGAACAACACATCACAGTCATAACCGCTACCGGACCCGAGCGCCTTCTCTCCAGTTCAGTTTTGCAGGTCTTAGCTTTAGCTTTTGGCCTGTAGACTGTAAGATTTTAGATTTGGGTAAAGCTGAACTGGAGAAAAGGTGGTTGAGTTCCTGTGGTGGACCATGAGTTCCTGGTAGATGATCACTTAGTCGGCGTCTTCCCACCGCAGTTGCAGTTCTTGGTGTTTTTTAAAGAACAACTAAAGGGCTTTTTTTTTCGGCTGATAAACTGTAGATCTGATGATTCGTCTGAACTGCTGTATGAGTATTACAGTGCCTTGCGAAAGTATTCGGCCCCCTTGAACCTTTTGACCTTTTGCCACATTTCAGGCTTCAAACATAAAGATATAAAACTGTAATTTTTTGTGAAGAACCAACAACAAGTGGGACACAATCATGAAGTGAAACAAAATTTATTGGATATTTCAAACATTTTTAACAAATAAACAACTGAAAAATTGGGCGTGCAAAACTATTCAGCCCCTTTACTTTCAGTGCAGCAAACTCTCTCCAGAAGTTCAGTGAGGATCTCTGAATGATCCAATGTTGACCTAAATGACTAATGATGATAAATAGAATCCACCTGTGTGTAAACAAGTCTCCGTATAAATGCACCTGCTCTGTGATAGTCTCAGAGGTCAGTTTAAAGTGCAGAGAGCATCATGAAGAACAAGGAACACACCAGGCAGGTCCGAGATACTGTTGTGGAGAAGTTTAAAGCCGGATTTGGATACAAAAAGATTTCCCAAGCTTTAAACATCCCAAGGAGCACTGTGCAAGCGATAATATTGAAATGGAAGGAGTATCAGACCACTGCAAATCTACAAAGACCCGGCCGTCCCTCTAAACTTTCAGCTCATACAAGGAGAAAACTGATCAGAGATGCTGCCAAGAGGCCCATGATCACTCTGGATGAACTGCAGAAATGTACAGCTGAGGTGGGAGACTCTGTCCATAGGACAACAATCAGTCGTACTGCACAACTCTGGCCTTTATGGAAGAGTGGCAAGAAGAAAGCCATTTCTTAAAGATATCCATAAAAGTGTTGTTTAAAGTTTGCCACAAGCCACCTGGGAGACACACCAAACATGTGGAAGAAGGTGCTCTGGTCAGATGAAACCAAAATCCAACTTTTTGGCAACAATGCAAAACGTTATGTTTGGCGTAAAAGCAACACAGCTCATCACCCTGAACACACCATCCCCACTGTCAAACATGGTGGTGGCAGCATCATGGTTTGGGCTTTTCTTCAGCAGGGACAGGGAAGATGGTTCAAATTGATGGGAAGATGGATGGAGCCAAATACAGGACCATTCTGGAAGAAAACCTGATGGAGTCTGCAAAAGACCTGAGACTGGGACGGAGATTTGTCTTCCAACAAGACAATGATCCAAAACATAAAGCAAAATCTACAATAGAGTGGTTCACAAATAAACATATCCAGGTGTTAGAATGGCCAAGTCAAAGTCCAGACCTGAATCCAATCGAGAATCTGTGGAAAGAACTGAAAACTGCTGTTCACAAACGCTGTCCATCCAACTTCACTGAGCTCCAGCTGTTTTGCAAATATTTCAGTCTCTCAATGTGCAAAACTGATAGAGACAAACCCCAAGGACTTACAGCAGTAATCGCAGCAAAAGGTGGCGCTACAAAGTATTCACTTAAGGGGGCTGAATAATTTTGCACGCCCAATTTTTCAGTTGTTTATTTGTTAAAAATGTTGGAAATATCCAATAAATGTCGTTTCACTTCATGATTGTGTCCCACTTGTTGTTGGTTCTTCATAAAAAAATTACAGTTTTATATCTTTATGTTTGAAGCCTGAAATGTGGCAAAAGGTCGAAAAGTTCAATTGGGCCGAATACTTTCGCAAGGCACTGTATCTGTTGTTACTTCATCTTTTGTCATTTTAGTGTAAACAAATATAGTTTTCACTTATATAGGCTAAAACCATGTGTGTGCTGCCCCCTCATGGTTAAAAGGCATATGGAATTTGGATTTTGTCTTGGTGAGTCTAAAGGTACCAGTGCCCTGGTGCAGTACTCGGTATCATTTGTAGTACTTGTACCTCGTTCATGGCGTCGTCGATCTGCTTCAGCTCCTCGTAGCGGTCTCGAGACTCTCTGAGCGGTTGGACCATGGCCTCCTCGATCTGAGGGAACAGCTGCATAGACGGGACAGCATTAATGACGAAGCCAAAACCAAAAGCGTGAAGCTCAGTCTGAATTCAGCCTTAAAGCCCCGTCAGACTCCACACTTCTCTTTCAAAATCAACGTGGCACGGGGTCGTTGTGTCTGAGCAATTCTTATCGGAGTCCCAAAAAGGTTATGTGTGTGACGTCACAGCATGACAACAGAGCAAAATGAGTGGCAAGCTCGGATTGTTATCGTTTCATTTGCCACTCAGTACAAAAAGTTGAAGGTTCTATTTAGAATGAAAAGAACGAGGACTGGAAGGAAGTGAAAGCTTGGACAGATGGGTCTTCCAAATGGACAATGACCCAAAGCAAACGGTCAAACTGGTCACAAAGTGACTTAAGGAAAACAAAGTCAATGTTTTGAAATGGTCATCACAAAGTCCTGATCTAAATCCAGTTGAAAATGTATGGGCAGAGCTGAAAAGGCATAGGCACACAAGGTGGCCTACACATGTCTCAGTTACATCAGTTCTGTTTGGAGGAATGGACCAAAACTCATCCAACTATTGTGAGAAGCTTGTGGAAGGAAATCCAAAATGTTTGACCAAAATATACAGTTTAAAGGCAATGCTACCAAATATTAATGAAATGTATGTAAACTTTTGGTTTTATAAAAAGTAATATACAACTGTGTAGAAAATTATATCTTTCATTCTTCTGGAATTTGACAAATAAAAATATTTTTTTAAATTCTAATTGTCTAATATGTTATTATTCTAGTTTCATGTCAGACAGTGAGAAAAACATGCAAATGTGTCTTTTTGTGTCTTCATAAAAAGACACATTTTTAAAAGACACCATATGTATGTAAACATATGGTTCTCACTGTATTTTATTCTTATTAGGTGTAAAAAAAATTTTTTTTGCTGAGTTTGTCTATGGAACTCTCGGAAGGAGCTGATATGACGTCACACTTAAACGTTTTGCAAAGATGCCGTCTGTATCTATGGCTCATAATTCTCTGGTGGTAACTATGGAAACCAGCAGATTGGTTGAACCTGCTCATTAGCCCATTATATGTGCAGTGATTGGACGCCATAATAAGAGTGCAAAATGATGAGAGATTGAATTTCCAGGCAGTCAATTATACGCACTCTAAACGTACAGACTGTGGCACGGTACAGTATGGTGAAGTTTGCCGTGTGCTGGAGCGACCGTACCTTCATGACGGTCTCGAACATGGGGATGAGCACGAACTTGATGAAGCCGATCTGCGCCGTGGGTTTGGTCACCTTCTCCCGGTCCATAAAGGGGGCCACGGGGAGCCCCTCCGTCTTCTCCCGGTCGCTCTGGAACACCCCGGCAAAACGGTTTCAATGATTAACATCCTTCTACTGGTGCTTGTGGTTTGTATCTGTGTTTTACGTTTGGAAAAGGAACTTCCTCAGGAGTTACCAGCTCACCAGTGTTGTTTTTGTCAGCGGTGACGATGGCAGAATTACAGTACTACTTTATTATAAGACTAATAAATGTTTAGAAGAGATTATATAGCTACCAACAACAACACTGCCTCATTGCACGATCTACTGCCTGAGTCCTGGTTCACTGTGAGCGGTACCTGCATGAAGTACTCCTCGAGCAGACAGTCCACCCAGGGCTCAGCCACCTCCATGGGCCGCACCTCGTTGGAGATGTCACAGCATTTGATCAGCACCATCTTTAGCTGCGCAGAACACACAAGGCCACACAAAAACACAAGACCACACAAAAACACAAGACCACACAAAAACACAAGGCCACACAAAAACACAAGACCACACAAAAACACAAGGCCACACAAAAACACAAGACCACACAAAAACACAAGACCACACAAAAACACAAGACCACACAAAAACACAAGACCACACAAAAACACAAGGCCACACAAAAACACAAGACCACACAAAAACACAAGGCCACACAAAAACACAGCACATGTTCACAGACTGATCCAATGTCACTACAGTCTTTTTAAATACTGTGTTCTTATTTAAGGCAGGACTATGAAAGGCCAGAGGTCATGAACAACAGTTCACCAAGGTCTATTTACACACGGTTAGCGCTCGTGCCTCACAGCTAAAAGGTCCCGAGTTTGATTCCCACCTGGACAGGGGCCTTTCTATGTGGAGTTTGCATGCTTTCCTTGTGTACGCCATAGGATTCCTCCGGGTGGTTTTTAACAAGCACTAATTAACTGACTGACCCCGTCTTTGACCCTAGACCCTTTACGTCCGGACGAGTCCCTTGCCCCATTCCCTCCGCTGTCCTGAAGGTCTGAATGTTCGGTCCACAGTCTTCGCTCCCATCAGTCTTGGGTCTATCTATAGTCTGTCTTCAGCCCTATCTGCAGACGGACTCCCATCAGCCCTGGGTCTATCTATAGTCTGTCTTCAGCCCTATCTGCAGACGGACTCCCATCAGCCCTGGGTCTAGCTATTGTCTGTCTTTAGCCCTATCTGCAGACGGACTCCCATCAGCCCTGGGTCTATCTATAGTCTGTCTTCAGCCCTATCTGCAGACGGACTCCCATCAGCCCTGGGTCTATCTATAGTCTGTCTTTAGCCCTATCTGCAGACGGACTCCCATCAGCCCAGGGGTCTATCTATAGTCTGTCTTCAGCCCTATCTGCAGACGGACTCCCATCAGCCCAGGGGTCTATCTATAGTCTGTTTTTAGCCCTATCTGCAGATATCGTACCTCGCTCAGTGACTTTCCTGTGTTGAATAATGCCGAGTACTTCCCGGCCGGACTTACACAGGTGACGTGCTCCTCATCTGCGTAGTCGAAGCCGTCCACCTTTTGTTTGAAAGAGTCCAGGATCTCCCCATGACGGGCCATGTCTGTGGCCAGGATCAGGGTGATGGTTCCCTGAGAACAGGCAAACACTTGGTTACATCACAATGTCCTGAAGTCAGACCTACGGTAGACCCAAATCGCCCAAAACGGTAGAATTTTCAACGACCATATCTAAATAATGGATAGAGCCAGGTTTTGGTTAATGTCTTTTGTGACATTATTATTTGTGACATACAAGAATTGTTCAGAGGGGATTTTGAATTGTTTACTTTTTAGTTTTCATTATAAGTGAAAGAGACATGAGAAGAAAAAGCATTTTTGCCAGGGCATTAAAAAGCAAAATTACTGAACTATTTTTACTGCATTTGGCTTAAACACAAAAACTATGGTCTAAAACAAATTCAGCTGCAGTTCTGACTAAAATATTACATACTCTTTTAAGTATCTTAAAAGAGCGCCCCCTGCTGTCACAGTTTAACACTGACACATTTTACAGTTTGACAGCGTCATTCAAGCGTCATTTAAGTCTCTCCATTGACTTCCTGTTGAGTTTAGAATCAAATTTAAAATCCTGCTCCTCACATTTAAAGCCATAAAGGGTTTGGCTCCGCTTTATCTCCAAGACGTTATCGTTCCATATCGGCCAACCAGAGCACTCTGCTCTCAAAACTCAGGGCTACTAGTGATTCCTCGGGTCTCCAAAATCACTGTAGGAGGAAGAGCCTTTAGCTCCAACATCACTGTAGGAGGAAGAGCCTTTAGCTCCAAAATCACTGTAGGAGGAAGAGCCTTTAGCTCCAAAATCACTGTAGGAGGAAGAGCCTTCAGCTCCAACATCACTGTAGGAGGAAGAGCCTTTAGCTCCAAAATCACTGTAGGAGGAAGAGCCTTTAGCTCCAACATCACTGTAGGAGGAAGAGCCTTTAGCTCCAACATCACTGTAGGAGGAAGAGCCTTTAGCTCCAACATCACTGTAGGAGGAAGAGCCTTTAGCTCCAAGCTCCGGTTTTATGGAATAAACTCCCAGCTCACGTTAAAGAAGCAGAAACAGTCCCTACATTTAAGACTAGAGCCTAGTCTTAAATGTAGGGACGTACCTCTGAGAATGAGCTTATGATCAGGTCAATTAGGTAAAGCTCTAACCCTCAGCCTGAAGTAAAGCTCTGACCCTCAGCCTGAAGTAAAGCTCTAACCCTCAGCCTGAAGTAAAGCTCTAACCCTCAGCCTGAAGTAAAGCTCTAACCCACAGCCTGAAGTAAAGCTCTAACCCTCAGCCTGAAGTAAAGCTCTAACCCTCAGCCTGAAGTAAAGCTCTAACCCTCAGCCTGAAGTAAAGCTCTAACCCACAGACTGATGTAAAGCTGCCTTAGAAGAAACACTGCTGTGGGAAGTACGGGACACTGAGCTCTATCCTCTTCTTCTTCTTACTGCAAACTTTGTCTTATTATGATACAATATTTATTTTATCTGTAGTCTGTTCATTACTATTCACATGGTGTCTCCTGTCCCACTCCCCCTTGGGAGTGCCTGTCTAGATCGAACGGAGGAACCCGGCTGAACGGAGGAACCCTGCCTACTGGGTTGACAACAAGGACTGGACGGTCTGTGATCTTGGCCCGTCTGCTGAGGGACTCCTTCGGCCCCGGGTCTCTATAGCCTGTCCGTCCATGGGAGTGGATCTCTCCTTCTGTGGTTCTCCTCAAGGTTTCTCGTTTCTCCCACCGGGTTTTTGAGTTTGTCCTTGCCGTGCTGGAGAGTCTAAGGACAGGGGACACCCGAGCTGCTCGTCTCCACTGCTGACGCTTATTTGGACTTTATGTTTGCCTGGATATTTGATTCTCCGGAACTTTACATTGTCTTATTTACTGCTCTGTTTTATTGCCTTAATGTTTGTTGCAGCCCTATGAGGCAACTCCTGTTGTGATATTGGGCTATACAAAACCATTGATTGATTGATTGATTGATTCACAGGATTAAAAAGGAGTATGTCTTTCACGACTGAATAATGGTCAGTCAAGTACCTCCACCGGGACCAGGACACTTAGTATTTAAGTGGAACTGTTTTCTGAGATGTTCTGAGAAATGTTCCTCTAAAAAGGTTCAGTCCTGTACCTGCCGAATCTGTTTGAAGGCCTCGGGGTCAAACTTGGAGAAGATGTTGCAGTCGGGCTGGGAGAAGATCTGGAAGGCCACGGCACAGTGATGGTTCTCCAGCGGGGAGAGGTCATTGTAGCGCACCGCCAGCTCCGTGTGCGCATTTATCTGATACCTGCACACATCGGTTCAGTTCATTCATAACTATACCTGCGAGGTCTTTCCATTCCTCCGCTTAGAAATTATGAGTAAAAATATAAAAAGAAAAAACGACTTAAAGGCGGCGATCTGGCTCCAGTGTCCACTCGGTGTAAAATGAGGAAAGATCAGAAAGGTTGCGTGTCTCAGAGGCTCTTTATTACAGATCGTCCAAATAAAGTTTACAGGTTGTGCATCTCCGGGGTGTCTCAAAGAAGTCTGAGGACTTGTCTCTAAACACACATTATATCCTTAGCCTAAACTCATCCTCCCAACCTAATCCCATCATGCATTTCACCACACAAAGGGAATTCGCCAGCCTTGGGAAGACATCTGGACATCGTATACTAAAACACAGATAAGGCCTTGACAGATAAATCTTGACTATTCAAACAAATGTCCCTTACTCCCTCCGTGCCCAGTAACTTATTGACCTTTACTGGCACCATAGAGTCTGAGGGCCATTTGGTCAGTCTGCAACAATAATACACATTTATCGGGGGCCTACTAAACTACTAATGTTTATATCGACAAAATGACAATCCAAGCTGACGGTGAGACCTACGTGTTGTTGTAGCCGGGATGGTCCAAGTCGTGACACACTGCTGCCGTCATCAGGATCAGAATGTCCACCTGAGTGAGCTTCTCCTGCACGAAGCACACATGATCTATGAATAGGGCCTGGATAAGCCCTAACCAGGCCTTATCCAGGCCCTGTTTAGGCCTGATATAAACACGGTTTAGTTAGCGCTTAAGGGGTAATACTAAAGGGGGATAATATCAGCGTCCTGAATTCAAGTTCACTGAAGTCCAAATTGAAGAGAAATGGTCAAGCAAAGGAATTACCCCCCTGACCATATGGGGTTAATTCACAGTTCTATGGGGATTTTTGTGTGATATGTTCAGCCTTTATTTGTAATAATTACATATATGCGATTCATTGAATCATGTTGTTTTTGTTTACTCTACAATACATACAATAGAAGAATGCACATAGCCTAAATAAATATGTACACAAGGTGCCAATGCAGCGATGTGTTCCTCCTCTTTGCAGTTCAAACCACTGAGCCCTGTTTAGTCCAGCTTCAGTCCAGGTTCAGTCCAGGTTCAGTCCAGGTTCAGTCCAGGTTCAGTCCAGGTTCAGTCCAGCTTCAGTCCAGGTTCAGTCCAGGTTCAGTCCAGATTTAGTCCAGGTTCAGTCCAGGTTTAGTCCAGGTTCAGTCCAGGTCCAGTCCAGGTTCAGTCCAGGTTCAGACCAGGTCCAGTCGAGGTCCAGTCCAGGTTCAGTCCAGGTCCAGTCCAGGTTCAGTCCAGGTTCAGTCCAGGTTCAGACCAGGTCCAGTCCAGGTCCAGTCCAGGTTCAGTCCAGGTTCAGTCCAGGTTCAGACCAGGTTCAGACCAGGTCCAGTCCAGGTCCAGTCCAGGTTCAGTCCAGGTCCAGTCCAGGTTCAGTCCAGGTTCAGTCCAGGTCCAGTCCAGGTTCAGACCAGGTTCAGTCCAGGTCCAGACCTGCTCGCTGCTGATCGGGAAACAGCAGTGCTATTCGCGCATTACGATCACACATGTAATTAGGGTCTCTTCGGTTTGAAGACTTTAGCGCGCTTTATTTCAATCACAAAGCAGCCGTTTGTGAAAGTATGAAAGGTTTCAAGGAGCTCAAGGGCATCACTTCATTTTCCTGTGCAGCTGGGCTGTAGTTTATCGCTCTGGTGCAGAGAGAGAGAGGGACAGAGAGAACGGGCTGAATTTGGCGTGATTATAGTGCGACTGGGGGGTGAGAGCGGCTGCACTTTGGCAGTCTGTCAAACAGCTGACACCACACTGCAGTAGGCAGTGTGTCCAGTGGCTCAGTCCTCTGTTTGTGAGTGTGGGAAACACGTGCACGTCCAGATTGGTCAACAGTGTCATGTGATCACTGTCGGCACACACAGTTCAGTGCCGCAGGTACGAGTCCTAAACTCGACTATAGTTCTGTCAAATGAAAATGAAAAGCAGGAAACATGAAGAGGCCAGGACGTATTTCAGTGGATTTAATAAGAAAAAGAGGTGCACAGACATCAGAGACGTGACAAGGAGAGGAGGAGCTGCATTGTTTGTGTTTGAAATGTGTCTGAAAAGAGTGGTTCTCGTGAACTTTTGGTAAAACAATGTCGTGTTCATCGAGAAATGACCAGGGAGCTACAGTATTTTTCAGTGTTCCACTCTGTTACTGGCTGCAGCAAATGTTCTCCATCATCCGGGTGATGCAGAACCACTTCCTGAAGCTATCACCCAGTATAGTCTGGTTTGGCTCAGCTTAGTCTGGTTTGGTCCCCTTTACCTGTAGGTTGCAGAGGCAGATCATGCTGTACATCATCTGGGTGACGCAGAAGCAATGCCTGAAGTTGTGGAAGGGGTTGTTCCTGTAGTTGTCATGGATACACAGCTGCGCACACACAATGGCACAGTTGAGTAAAGCAGCAAACGCACTATTTTCCCAGACTTGGGGATTCCTCACCAGCCAGCGCTTGAGCGTGATAGGGTTCATGTCGAAGTCCTTGACCAGCCCCAGGTCGTGGTACATGTGCTCCAGGCAGCTCAACATCTGCAGACGGACAACACTCTGTCAGTCAAAAGTACTTTTGGGGAACCTTCTAAAGGCCTAGTCATTCATATGGAAGAAAGCAACTTCAAAAGACCTCATGATGCCAAACTTCTCTTAAGACCCCAAGAACCAACTCATAATGGGGGAGACGTGCAAGTGACTCTTTTTGGTGCAATACCAGCACAGTATCCTCCAGATTGAGGTACAATGGGTGCAGTTGAGGAATATATTCAAAATATGCAACAAAGAGGACAGTTCCTGCTACAGCTAAAGCCCAGTGTGCTTTAGGAAATCAGAATAATCCCTGGAGCTGCCTTAAATTCAACCGGCGCCATCGTGTGGACTAGTCATGTTCTTGGGAAGTTGATCTCTTCTTATGTTTGTCCAATATTTATTAAAATGTGCTTCTGCTGTGGAGGAGAGAGAGGCTGCAGTGGCTTTGTCTCCCTCATGCAACTGTGGCTCAGTGAGGAAACATAAAAGTCATGATTTTCCAGCATAGACATAATGTATTCAAGCTGCTCTGCTCCGAGCGACTAAACGCACTAAACGTGCAGTTATTCCAGCGCCAGAAACGATATAGAGCAACGACAGCTCATGAAACTCTTGGCAAACGACGAGACGGACGGTAATCGTGTATTAGCTTGGCTCCAGTTAGCGGGCGGTATGCCCGTTTATTGCCTTTGAACTGCAAGAAACGGGTCCCAATTTCAATGGGAGGATCTAGGGAAATGGCTGGCAGCAACAGTTACTATGAGGTGTGATTGGACAATGAGAGAGTAGGCTATTCATAACAGTTGACAGACATTTACTTTTGAGCACTGAAATGGCAATTCATTTTGTTTTCATTTTAGACAGCTACATTATTCTTACAGGACTCTCAGATACTGAGGTAGCTTGATGGATGTGTGAGGGAAAGCTGTGCTGTGTCGTACCTCGTTGGGCTCCCACTGCCAGGCGTCGAACGTGGGCAACCTCAGCGCCTCCACCGTCTCCTTGGACAGATGGTACTGCAGCAGAGAACAGGGTTATTTCCCCCTTTTTACAGCAGGGCTGTTTTTGAACACAGCGATACGTTATATAACTGTAGATGTATGCAAAAATAAGTTAAAGTGAGGGTTAAGAGATTAAAACAGAAAATACACAGCAATTGTTTGAGTAAATCTTAGTAAGGATCAGGCCCGGATCTACGTGGGTGCAGGAGGGTGCATTGCAACCTCATTTTGAAACGTTTGCCCCCTCAGTTTCAATGGCATCACAATGTATTTTAATGGAGAGAAACTCTATTTGCACCATTTTAACACTCGAATGCACCTTCAGTCAGTTTGTTCTGGGGCCGGCGCTGGTGAGGATTTAGGAACAAAACACTTTTTAAATTCTCAGCCGTTGTGGATGGGGTGGTACTTGGAGTGGCCAACCAAATTACCGGGGAAGACTGTGTCCCCCCTCCTCCAAGCCCCCCTGCTAGAACAGGCTCCGAGAACAATATCTTTTACTTTTAGTTTGTTATTATCAATTTAAAGTCATGCACATCTACACATATTTATATATATATATATATATATATATATATATATATATATATATATAAAATAAAGGATGTTTCAAATGACATGACTTCATGGACGCATTTCTACAGTTCCGTATCTATTAAAAAGGAGTTACTAATAAAAAAGTATTGATACTTTTGTGTCGATTTGCACATCAGCAGTTTTTGTACAGTGCTATATATAAAAAGGCACCTTATGCTTAAAGACGCATTATGGAACTTTTAATGTGGAAAAAAGGTTGATATTTGTGTGTATTTGACCTTGTAATCGGCTGTATGAGTGGTCAGCATGGCGCTTTTCAATTCCATCACGGTGGACACCTCTGGGATGCTCCAGGATCAACTGTCTTGTAGGTCTTCTGGTGAGGGGTCCATCAGTAGTGAAAACCTTCCAAACAGTTGATCCTGAAGCTTCCTAGAGATAGAGATGCACCGATCCAGCTTTTTTGCTTCCGATACCGATACTGGGGGTTTGAGTATCTGCTGATATCCGATATTAATCGATACCAAGAGACTTTATTAAAAGTGGCTGCTCTGAGTGAAAAAGCGAACCGTCCTCTTTTCTCCACTATGAGATGAATAAAGTCTTACAGATCAATGATCAATTATATCTATTGATAAACTAATGTAAACACATTTAACAAGGATCACTGGACTTTTCTACACTAAATATCATTGGGTATATGACAGTATTTTAGGTATATGCTAAACAACTCACATGAAGTACAAATATTACGAATATACAAATATGTTCTTTCATAAACTAAAATACAAACACTGGACCACTCCACACTTCAGCAGTGGCCCATTTTATTTGATTACTTTAGGTATTTCTATCATAGCTTCTGTCCCAATGTTGACTATTTAATGTTAGCATTAGCATACATCCGCTAGCTTTAGCATACTTCCGCTAGGTTTAGCATACTTCCGCTAGCCGCGGCGGTCCAAAAAACATTCTGTCGTTTTATACTTTTTTATGAATAAACATGGACAAAATTGTGTGTCTTTTAAGCAAAATAAATCTAAATAATGGATAGACCCAGGTTTAAATGTATGGTTTTATTTTTAGTTGCAAAGATTTACTATATGCAAAGAAATCTGTAACATTCATATTTTGCTTTCTTTTTTGGGTTCAAACCTCAATAAATCAGGAATTACATATCAAAAGTCTGCAGGAGCTCCTTAAGTGGAGATAGCAAGAGTGAAATGGAAAAGTTTAGTCCCGCCTTAAGCCGCTGCTGTCTCCCACAAAGGAAATGACCATATTTGGACTGGAGATGATCTCGGTCGCCTTTTGTGCTACATGTGCATACAAACATGTCAATATTTGTAAATGTTGTAGTTACTTCCTCTCTGCCTCGCTCGCAACAAAACAGAAAATAAACATGTAAAGGGTTGTCTTTGTTATACTCCCACATTAAAACTGAGATGTTAAGGGTGAAAACTTGCTACAAATCTCAACATCCACAAATCAAGCACATGGTTTTGAATAATTGTCTGAAGAAACATAATTGGACCTTAGTTCATTTGTCCTTGTCAACATTGCATTGTTTTGTTTCATGTGGATTCCTCAGGAATTAACCATAAATCTGGTCAAGAAATCCTAATTTGGCAGTTACCATAGTTACCATAGATGTCACGTGAACAGGACCTATGACAAACATGGCGGTGAGTCCTAGTGTCCCACACGTGCACAGCAGCTCACTGACCTTTGGGTATGAAGGCACGTCTCTGCGAGGGGTCAGCTTCTTATTGTCCTCCAGGAAGCTACTGCGGAGACACACAGGACACACATGACACGTACTTCCAGCAGGGGGCGTTAAATCAAGCCGAGTTACCTTTGGAAACATATAAACCAAATAACCACATGTTTTTCTTCTAGAACTTTACGAGCAGGAGGGAACAGGTTTAGTAGTGGGAGGAAGTTGAAGAAAACATATTGGGCTCAGAGTAGGGCTGGGTGACATCGACACAAATGAACATCAATATAGCATCAGAAATAGCAAAAATGTGCTGGCAAATAACTTAATTTGGTTCAAAAGGATAACTGTCCATTCTTTCCAATACAAAAAAAAAAACTAAATGTATCAATTTTCTGCATATCCCCCAATTTTCTTCTGTCCCAATTTGCCACATTTTTCAAATAATTTTTTTTTCAATTTTTGCCAAACATTTTCCCCATCCCCCCACTCCTTTTTTTTTTCAAAAAATTTGCCCCATTTTTTTCCACATCCCCCCCCCCCATATTATCCTCGACTTTTTCTACATTTTGTCAAATTTTTTCCCCTTTTGTCCAATATTATACCCCCCCTCCAAACTTTCCCCATTCTCCCCCCACATTTTTTTTTCACTTTCCCTCCTACATTGTTTCCCCATCCCTCTCTACTTTTCCACACAATTTTTTCCTACACACCCCAATTTGATCCACTTTTTCCCTACATTTCCGGACGTTGGAAATGAACCGGATATTGTAACGGTGGACGTGGTCTGGTCGGCGATATATTACCCAGCTCTAGCTCAGAGCCCACTGTTTGTGACGACACCGATGCTCTGGGTCACCTGTTGTTTCGGGACGCCATCTCCACGCGAAGTTTCTTTATGTCGTTACGGCATTTCTCGATCTCCACCACCTTCATCCCCTCCACTGTGGACAGAGGACACAGGACACATGTGAGACCGGAGGACAGAGACCACAGGAGACATCACATTCCAACCGGAGACCCTCTGGTTGTGAGGCGAACATAGAGTCTGACTCTTGATGTGAAGACGCCTGTTGCACTCGCTGCCTGGTAAAGCGGCCCCACTCTGAGAACAGATACCTGGTCGCCATGGCAACCGTGTGCCCACACAAATGTGTATCCTTGCATCACTCTGGTCTCCATGGTGACCTATCCCTCCTGTCGCTACGGGTTACATGCTCAAAGGCAGCTAAGTGGAGCAGAGAGGGAGACGACCTTTCCCTCGATTAAACCAGGATTTACAGGAGCACGGACCGCCAAAAGCACAACCGGGACTAACCAATCAGCAACCGGGACTAACCAATCAGCAACCGGGACTAACCAATCAGACACTGGGAATAACCAATCAGCAACCAGGACTAACCAATCAGCAACCGGGACTAACCAATCAGCAACCGGGACTAACCAATCAGCAACCGGGACTAACCAATCAGCAACCGGGACTAACCAATCAGCAACCGGGACTAACCAATCAGCAACCGGGACTAACCAATCAGCAACCGGGACTAACCAATCAGCAACCGGGACTAACCAATCAGCAACCGGGACTAACCAATCAGCAACCGGGACTAACCAATCAGCAACCGGGACTAACCAATCAGCAACCGGGACTAACCAATCAGACAGGTAACTGGTAACTGGTACATTTCCGACCTACCACTTGGGAAAAAAAAACTTGAAATGCCGCTCCAGCTCATGATTACAACTTGTAAACTCGGAGTTGTCCAGCGTGCTCCGAGTTCGGACGAGAGATGAAGACAGTAATGGCGCCCCCCGGTGGAGGAGCAGCGAATGATTAAACTGTAACAAAACCACTTTGGTCAGTCTTCAGTATAATGTTATATAGCATGTTTTGAATGATATGTTTGTTGAGTAACATTCATGCAACGTTAGCATCTCTTTAGCTAACTGTTGTAGCATTAGCCGTTTTGTTTACATACGGGTTTCATCACCTGGAACGCTCTGGGGTCGTAAGTCATAAAAAGATACCAGAAACACACCATAACCAATCAGCAAACGGGACAATGACATGGAGAAACGGTTTAAACTCATTCCTCACTTTCCCAACACATTTCTAACATCCCAATACTACACAGGAATGCGTTCATAAGCACGTTTCACAACTTTCAGGGTGCTAACGAAAATTAGCTTAAAAAAATCGTTGTAATTACACGGAGAGTCTTTTTCCACTGCATATTCAATACATAGAAGATGGACAAAACAGATTTCATATCACGACTAGTGTAAAATCGGGTACGTAGGCTAATAAAATGATTTCCTAATCTGTGCGGAGTTTGAAAATATAAGCAGATTTTAATCTTGTTGAGCAATAAAGCAATGAAGTCTAATATAAAGGTTAGTGAGCTATCTAAATTCACTGGAATTGCTTTTTATTTATTATTATTTATTTGAAAAGGGACAGTGCACATTAATCAACATTTTACAACGTAAATATGCCCGAGTTGGCAGAAAAAGCTAATTTTCATCGGCAGACCCTTTGGCAGATGTCAAAGCCAGCCTAAGAGGACAGAATTAAAATCACACACCAATTTACAAGAGAATATAGTTACAAAAATACAGAGTACATAAAAGGAGCCACGTATATATTTTAATATAACTAGTGCTTACAAGTCTGTGTCTCCACAAGCCACTTTTTGGCATTCTTTTTAAATGAATTGATTCAGGCACTGTGTTCCACTGATGGGTGGCTTTATAAGAAAAGACGTTCTGCCCAAATATACAGTTTTTCTGAGGGGGGGATGCAGTCTTCCCTCACTGCCCCTCGAGTAACTCTGGCTGCACTCGATCTGAAGTTTACAAACTCGCTCAGTGAGGGGGGAGCAGAGCCAGTTTGAATTCTATACATTAAGCAGATGTTTTTGAATTGTATAAGATTATCCCAATTTAGTAACTTATATTTCTGTAAAATCTGACACTGGTGATATCTGTAGGGTTTTTTATCCAATGTTTTGAGCGCTTGTTTATATAATGATTTCATGGGATGGATTATTGTGGCATGTGTGTTTGACCAACTTATGATACAGTGTGTGATATGTGAGGATCATGTAAAAAAAGTATATTTTGGCAGTTTGATTTGACAAACAGTCTCTAATGAACTGAAAATGTGATAAACAGAATTTAATCTTATTGCTAGTATTTTGGATGTGTGTTTCAAAGATTTGAATCAATGTATAATCCTAGGTATTTAAATACTGTAACTGCTTGTATTTATTGTCCTGCTATGGAAATATCTGGAATAATGTTTATGGTGTTTTTGGTGTTTTTTGAAAAGAACATACAAACAGTTTTGGATATATTAAGTTGAAGGCAGGATTTTTCGAGCCAGGATGTGACCGACGCCATGGCCTCTGTTAGCTTTGAAGCTGTGTTGCCATGTGCAAAGACGACTGTATCGTCTGCATACATAAGGGTGTTACAGGTCTTGGATACTGATGGTAAATCATTAATGTACATGCTAAAAAGAATTGGGCCAATTATTGAACCTTGTGGCACTCCGGTAGACAATTGTAATGGATGGGAATTATGATTTTGGATTTGTACGACTTGCGTGCGAGCTGAACGGTATGATTTAATAAGATTGATATATTTTGTGGAAAAGTTAAAATTTCTGTAATAGAATTGAATGGTTAACTGTATCAAACGCTTTCCACAGATCGAGAAAAACTGCCCCCGCTATTCCCCCTTTGTCTAACGATGACATGACTTTTTCCAGAAAGTAACAAGTTGCTGTGTCAGTGGAATGACTGGACCTGAATCCAAATTGCATTGGATGCAATGAAGAGGAACTGTTATTAAGATGATCATCAACTATTTGCTCAACAACCAGCTTTTCATATACTTTGAACACGGTAGGTAAAATACTAATTGGCCTGTAATTAGAGGTCAATTGAGCATTACCACTTGTAAGTATTGGAATTACATGTGCAAGTTTCCATGATTCAGGGAAAACCCCTTCACTGATTGACATATTGATGATGTGCGTTAACGGTTTGATAACGGATTGACTTATTTGTTTTAGCATATACGTGTCCAGACCATATTATGCATCCTTAGCTCTTGATGTCTTTAAGAGCGCTATTGCTTTTGCCACTTCAGATGTGGATACAGCGCTTGGGTATAGCGGAGGCTAATTTGATACAACTGTACAGCAGGGAGGTACGTTTTGGCTTTGTAGAGGAAAACTTTTAGCTATCGTCATCAACCTTGACCTTGGGGAAGGGCTCCCAGACCCCCTTAGTTTTGCTCAGTCCCCAAACACAGTAGTTGATACTGACCATTATCTCCAAGTGATGTCAGCCTGAGCACACAGCTGTCTTTATTATCTAGTGACCGGACCGTCCAGCCCCTGGATGTCACGGCGGGTCAGAGTCCAGTCAATGAGAAAAAATGGAATGATTTTAACACGGCTTTCAGAGTGCGTGGGACTGTTCAGTTCCATTAGAGTCCGCTCATGACCTTCAAACTCTCTCCAAACAGGGGTCAAGTGTACTTTACTGTCCGTGCGGCTGTGGGGAAATCCTGCGCTGTTCTTCCGCCTGACCCGGCACACTCTCCGAACACTGTAAAGACTTTATGGACTTGTTTATGAGCGCTTATCTCCGCGGCAGCTTCTGAAGATCCAGCAGATTAACGGTCACCTGGGCTATATTTACATCTACAAAAAGAAGTGGAACCGTTGTGTAAAAAAAATAATGAAATAATGCCTAGTGCTTGTGAAAAGCCAAATATACCCAGAACAGAACTGACCAGGCAATGGCCTATCAGACCGAGTAGCCTCAGATAAGGAACATGTAGTTGTTACATGCGTGAGTTACTTCCTCATCTTTGGACCAATGAACAAGGGCACGGGGACAAACGATACACTCTCCACCCCAGCTCTTGACACAATTTAGATTGATTGGGGTTTAAAGTGATAGTCTGTAAGGTTGCAAAATTGGAGGAGAGAGGAAATTTTAGAAAGTCAAGTCCCCACGTCCCCTTCCCCTCTCACGACCTGAAAGCCATAGAAATAAAAAGGAGAAGCGGCGTATTTTGGATTTTTGCAGTATGGGGTCATTCCTGAATTTGTATTTTTCTCTATGGCTTCTATAACATATCATTACCATAGAAATGAACTAAGCTGTAACATGGGGGGAATGACTTGTTATGGCGTGCCACGGTAATGAATGACTCCAAAAGGTTAAAGAGCCAATAAAATAGAGACGGCGTGTTCTTTTTTCTTGTATCTTAATGCCCTTTACAGTTGTACATCATTTCTTGAGCTACTGTATATGCATCAAAAGAGAAAAAAAACAAAGGGTGGGTTTAGAACGTGTCACAGACTTGATTATTTTACTGATCAAAGTCCTGAAACTATTGAGTATTACAAGCCTCTCCACCACTGATGAGAAATGCAATATTTATTTGAATTGAATTACATTTACATTTAGCGGTCATGATTAGGGACAAATCATATTTATTATCTAAAATCTCCTCCGATTTGTGATGTATCTCCTAGGTTTCCTTTCACCTTATCACTGTCAGCGTTTCTTCTCCGATAGGCCCGTTCATATACACACTAACCCTCCAGCTCATTCATCCAGCTGTTTCTGCTACAACCCTCCTCCGTCCCATCAGCAAATGGGATGTAAAAATAAAACAAGGGACAAACTCAAAAACCCAGTGGGAAGCAAGAGCAACCTCGGGGAGAAGGAGAGATCCACTCTCATGGACGGACAGGCTGAAGATAGACCCAGGGCTGATGGGAGTCCCTCTGCAGGTACCGTCACAGAATGTCCAAATGTGGGCCTATTTAAGAAAATGAACGCAAACCTCCTTGAAAAACGCGCCGATTAAAACAAACCTTTAAAACCTGTACAAAATAGAAAGACCTATCGAGACGGGTTTGCATAAGGGTGTGCACTCTCATATCTGCTGTGAGCTCATTAATATGACCTTTTTATGAAACGTATGTGCATGAAAAATGATGTTAATGCATCACACTGGGCAGCCATTCTCAAAGTCTGGGCCCAGATTCTCACAGGGCTCCCAATAATAATAATAATAATAATAATAATTTACTCTATTCAAAGTCATACTGTAGCAAAAATCACATAAAAAAGCAACATCTACTAATGACTTTGGGTGTAAAGTTGCACATTTTAGTAAATAAATGTTTTTTTCCTACTTTGGGAACCACTGACATAGGGAATGAGGTGAGGGGCCATTAAATAACTTACTTGTAGACATACCTCCATTAAACATACCATTTATGTATATGTTTAATTCAAAGCCAAACATCATAATCACTTATTAAGCGAACAAAGTAAAAGCAATTGTTTCGTTCTGTTTGTATTGATGAAATATACCGACTTGTAATTGCTGGGAGCAGGACTCCGTCAACTCATCTCCAAGGATATATCTAAGGTCCTATCCACCTTAGTCCTGGATATGAATCCCGGATGTCGCGCTGAGCCATTGATTTCCAGTGGTTTCGTTTCACATAGCGCCTTATTTCAACATTAGATGATTTTCTAAACGATCAGCCCCCGTAACCAGTGGGGCTGAATTTTAAGTTACTTTAAATTGTAATATATTAGTAGTTACGACTTTAAAAACGTTTATATTACATATTACAGTTTCAAAAATGTTACACTGCTTTGAGTTACTTCTGAGTTACTTTTGGCAAAATACAAATTGAAAATAGTAATAATGCCACCGAGCAACTACAGAGTGTACAGGTGCTCGTCATATAATTAGAATATCGTGAAAAGGTTTATTTCTTAAAATGTGAAACTAATATATGATATAGACTCATCATGCAAAGTGACATATGTGTCAAGCCTTTGTTGTTATAATTTTGATGATTATGGCTTACAGTCCATTTTCAAAATATTCAAATTTTATGAGATTTTTAATTTGGGGTTTTTAAAAGCTGAGCCATAATAATGAAAATTATAGCAAATAAAGGCTATACATATCTCCCTTTGTGTGTATTGAGTCTGTCATATATCAGTTTCACAGTTTAAGTTGAATAACAGAAGTGAGAGCACTTTTTCATGATATTCTAATTATATGACGAGCACCTGTAAACACCAGTGTCCAACTTTATTTGTTGCTGCCTTTTATTTGGGGGGAGTTTGGCATTTCTCTGTTTGCATCATCAATACAACCCATTTAAATGCACTTGTAACTTTAATTACTTATATTGTATCACTGTATTTTGTTTAAGTAATATGTTATATTCCTTAGTTATTGTAAAAAGTAACCCGTTTCTGTAAGTCGTCTGTAATTACCCCCAACACTGCCAGGAACAGGTTTTGCTGTTCGCGGTTCAATTAAAAACCAGAGAAAGTGACACTTGTGTTTGGAACATGCTCCTGGACTGAAGGTGGGCGTACACTGTGACATTTTCGGTGCGATTTTCAACATGCCAATACGAGCAGAGCCCTCGATGGTGTGATTTTCAGTCATAAGCGTACTGTAAGCAGCTAATCGTGGCTCGTCGTTTCGTTTCTGCTGTGACAGCTCATGTTCCCACAGACTGAACGTCTCTAAAGCTCAAAAAGTGGACACAGTGGTTCTGACACATACCGGAAGTCCCACTGATATTCATGCAAGGGCTCATAGGGCGTAGGAATAAGGTGGATAAAGGCAGTGTGTATATTTAAAATTGTTAGTAGTTTTACACCAAATCCATTCATAACTTTCATAACAACAGAGCGAACCTGAGAAATGAGTAAAAGTGCACTTACGCTCCACACGCTTCTCCAGCATGGCCAGGCGGTTGGTCACCTCAGTCTTCAGCTCGTTGATCTTGAATGCCCTGCAAGAGGAAAAAAAACAAAAAAACAATCCTGACGCAACATCCACAGAGCAATCACTGAAAATGAGAAAGGACACAATAGAAAATCGTGCGGTCGTTTTGTCCAGATTGATGCTGATGAGCCACTACCATCCCCTGATAAGTTCTTTTGATGCCAACTTCGACATCCAAAAAACTGTTTTCAAATCAGTTAGAAACAGCCACGATAGCTCTGGGTCAGTTGTCCAGGATGGATGGAGCCGATGACGTTACAGACACTAGAGTGTATCCCATTCAATGCAGTGAAGAGTGCAATGAGCAGTGTAAAGAGGAAACAAAGCAGCTTCTTCACAACATGTCGCTTCAGCACCGTAGGGGGAGCGGCACAGAGTGGTCTGTGGACAAGTGTGAAGACCACTAACCTGTTGACAGTGAGGTCAAAACTTCAGCCAAAGCAAAGAGATTGTAAGGGGGAGCAGTAAAGACGGTAAAGATGTTGGAAAATAAACGAGCCTTCCCTGAACAGGTTTGGTGGTTTGGTTTGAGAAAAACAGTCCCCTCTGAACAATGGACTGGACAGATCGCAGGGGCAGCAGGACTTTGTTATTGAAAATGAGACCAATGCGACTCGAACGAAGACTATTTCAGAGGAGCTAGAGGTCAAATAGGCTTCAGGTTTGTGTGGTAATGGTATCATTTTGAAGCCTTTAAAGAACCTTATCAATTGAGTTGTATCTGTAAAGGGCTTTTGCGTTCAACTGACATCACAACATTATAAAGAGCCTATCGTTTAAAAGTGAGGGGGTGGGAAACTGAAAATTCCATGCTGGTAACAGTGGTAAGTGTTGAACTTTATGAGAGTTTGTTTTGTGGTCAATAGGCTCAGAGTGCACAGAATGTTGCGGTTAACTTCCTGCAGGAGCCTCTTTGATTAACCCCAATGAACGGTATATATATATATAAAAAAAAAAAGGTGGCGTCTTACCTTGAAAACTGCTCGGCCACCTGCGTCAACACATTCTGGAAGAGCTCCTCCTTATCTGCAACAAACCAAAGGGTCAAACCAGGACCTAACTGCGATCAAAGTCAAGACCGAACCAGGTCTGAACCAACACGAAACGGTTGATAACGCAGCCTCAACGCCGCCTGGAGACGTGTTCAACTGGGGAACCAGGTCAGTACGTAGACGGTCGGGACAACAACCTGTGTTCTGTAGGTGAGAACACACTGTGCTTACAAGGGCCAATCAGAGCGCCGGGACAGGGCTGGCAGCTTTATAGCTCCATCTGATTGGCTGAACACTGGTCAAAGGTCGGTACCGGTAGCCAATAAAACAATGGGGTGAGCAAAAGGACGAGGACAACAGCAAGACAGCGTGTCCTTCGGCATCCGTGCTGGAGTTTTGCATTGAAGACTTAAAGGCACCATACTTTATTTTTTCCCAGTAGTGGAAAGTTGTTTATTGTCAGTTTTACGTTTATTGTAAACCTATACACATTTGAGGGAAAAAGTTTAGGTTACATTTTGGTTAACCTTTTGTAAGTAGTGTGTAAATATTCCTTTTTGTTTGAATTGTTTTGTTAATTGTTGTTAACTTTACCCTTTACACACCTTTTATGAAATTACAACTTCATTTATCCATTTTCCATCTTGGTTTTTATTACAAGTTTTTAACATAGCTGAGCCGGGTTGTAACACCAGGGTTCAGAGGTTAGCTTTGCGGCGGTTAGCATTCATTGCATCACTGCCCCATGTTCAATAACTAATGCTCATGTCGCGTTAAAAAGTACAGAAATACTGTTTTAAAAGGAGGAAACAAATGTTATATTTGATATAAATAGAAGTGAATGATTTGAAGTGTTTGACAGAGGAAATCCATGAACAAATGGAGCTGAAGTCTGTGCCGCCGATAAAACTGGAATAACATCGGAAAAACTGCAATAACTTTATTTTCTTGCCAGATCTGACATAAGGTCAGTCACAATTATCAAAGAGTCATGAAATAACTCAAAACAGATCAAACCAGTATGAGTGGTGGTATTCAAAGTATTTATTGTCAATGCACAGTGTGGTTCCTTGTACTATAAAAAACGTTCTCTGCCGTCCACGCTGACGCTTTAAAATCACCCACTTTTTGTTCCACCCCCAAAAATAAACATTTGAATAAACCAAGGAGGACTCACCGGCCAGCTGTCCTCCGCTCAGGGGGACCACTCTGTACGCTGACCTGAGACAGGACACACTGTTACACGGGACATAACAGCTACTACTACTACTACTACTATATCTGCTAGTACTACTACATCTGCTACAACTACTACTACTACATCTGCTACAACTACTACTACTACTACTACTACTACTACTACTACTACTACTACTACTACTACTACTACTACTACTACTACTACTACTACTACTACTACTACTACTACTACTACATCTGCTACATCTGCTACATCTGCTACAACTACTACTACTACTACATCTGCTACATCTGCTACAACTACATCTACTACTACATCTGCTACTACTACTACTACATCTGCTAGTACTACTACATCTGCTACAACTACTACTACTACTACTACTACTACTACATCTGCTAGTACTACTACTACTACTACTACTACATCTGCTACAACTACTACATCTGCTACAACTACTACTACTACTACATCTGCTACATCTGCTACAACTACATCTACTACTACATCTGCTACTACTACTACTACATCTGCTAGTACTACTACATCTGCTACAACTACTACTACTACTACTACTACTACTACATCTGCTAGTACTACTACATCTGCTACAACTACTACTACTACTACTACATCTGCTACAACTACTACTACTACTACTACTACTACTACTACTACTACTACTACTACTACATCTGCTACATCTGCTACAACTACATCTACTACTACATCTGCTACTACTACTACTACATCTGCTAGTACTACTACATCTGCTACAACTACTACTACTACTACTACTACTACTACTACTACATCTGCTAGTACTACTACATCTGCTACAACTACTACTACTACTACTACATCTGCTAGTACTACTACAACTACTACTACTACATCTGCTAGTACTACTACATCTGCTACAACTACTACTACAACTACAACTACTACTACTACATCTGCTACAACTACATCTACTACTACATCTGCTGCTACTACTACTACATCTGCTAGTACTACTACATCTGCTACAACTACATCTACTACTACATCTGCTGCTACTACTACTACATCTGCTAGTACTACTACATCTGCTACAACTACTACTACTACTACTACTACTACATCTGCTAGTACTACTACATCTGCTACAACTACTACTACAACTACTACTACTACATCTGCTAGTACTACTACATCTGCTACAACTACTACTACTACTACTACATCTGCTAGTACTACTACATCTGCTACAACTACTACTACTACTACTACTACTACATCTGCTAGTACTACTACATCTGCTACAACTACTACTACAACTACTACTACTACATCTGCTAGTACGACTACATCTGCTACAACTACTACTACTACTACTACTACATCTGCTAGTACTACTACTACTACTACTACATCTGCTACAACTACTACTACATCTGCTAGTACTACTACTACTACTACTACATCTGCTACAACTACTACATCTACTACTACTACTACTACGACATCTGCTACAACTACTACATCTACTACTACTACAACTACGACTACTACGACTACGACTACGACTACTACTACTACTACTACTAGTACTACTACTACATCTGCTACAACTACTGCAAAAACTACAACTACTACTACTACTACATCTGCTAGTACTACTACATCTGCTACAACTACGACTACTACTACTACTACTACTGCTACTGCTACTGCTACTACTACTACATCTGCTACAACTACTGCAAAAACTACAACTACTACTACTACTACTACTACATCTGCTACAACTACTGCAAAAACTACAACTACTACTACTACTACTACTACTACTACTACATCTGCTAGTACTACTACATGTGCTACAACTACTGCAACAACTACTACTACTACTACTACTACAACAACTACTACAACTACTGCTTCTTCGACTCTGGGTGAGATAGACTGACTGCATGAGAAGTTGTAACGCTGGGCCCAGGCTAACAACAGCGCTAGCATTCCCGTTCATAATCCCCACAGACTTGCATGAGTTTAAAGGTGTGATGGAGGCTGTGTGTTAAGACATTAAACTATTATTTGAATTAGAAAATGTATCTGAAACTCCAGTTTAGTATTGTATGGGTGGTTAGCTTGGCGCTTACGCTCTCCATCCCACCGGCTCCTATGACACTTCAGGATGCATTTTATTCCAGGTCTCGCCAATTTGTTTCTGGAATATTTCAGTGATACTTTTTTTTAATGTAATGAATTTGGGTTCTGTCTGTAATTTAGACAAATGGTCGGAGATGATCATGATTGTTTTTAGTGTGTAGGCCTGGTTTATGTAAAAAAAAACAACAACAACATACACACACACACACACACACACACACACACAATCTTGAACAAACAATGACAATAAAAAGAACAACAAAGTTCTGAGAATTACTTGGACTCTCGTGTCAGGTCCCGAATGGAATTAGTCAAGTTGAATGAGAGCATATACAGGTGCTCGTCATATAATTAGAATATCATGAAAAAGTTCATTTATTTCTGTAATTCAACTTAAAATGTGAAACTAATATATGATATAGACTCATTACATGCAAAGTGACATATGTCAAGCCTTAATTTGTTATCATTTTGAGGATTATGATTTACAGTCCGTTTAAAAAATATTCTAATAATTTGGGTTTTTTACAAGCTGAGCCATAATCATCAAAAGACCGCTTCACAACAGTCTTTCACCATCTCTCATTTGTCCTTTTTGGTTTCCTGTAGCTCCTCTTGTGACGCCTCCTCTGTGCTGCAGGGGGGGCTCTTGGTTCCTCTTCAGTGTCTCAGAACAAGAAATGTGTAGGTCTCAAATGGGTTTAGCTGAATAGCTAGCATTTTGTTTACCTTTAAAAAGCTGCTTTCTTCAGGACCATTTTAGACTCTCAAAGTAAACAAATCCACCAAACCTCCACAAAGACACGGCAAAGACGAACAAAAGTATCCAGAAAAACAATGTGAACACATAAACCACAAATGCAGTTCCCAGAAAAAGGCAAAAAGAACTCAGCTGCACAAGGAGCGAGCGAGGTCGCCTCCTGTTTTCACGTCGTCATGACAACAATCTTTTACTAAAGGCTATGCACTGCATGTAATGAGTCTATCATATATTAATTTCACGGTTTAAGTTGAATAACAGAAGTGAATGCACTTTTTCATGATTTTCTAATTATATGACGAGCACCTGTAGTCGTAGTCCAGAATGCCATCCATTTCAGTGGAGATTTGTGACTCCTGCACATTTTTCTGTGTTTGACCTTTCATACTCAATTCGTAATTCAGATATGAAACCATTATTATGTATCCATCCCATATAGGACCTTCTTTACGTGCAAATTCACCAGATTTGAATTTACACATTTTCCCAACAGTTTTAAGGCCTAAAGCCTGGTGAAAGCAGCTGCTCTCCATTCATTTCAATGGCAGTGTGCTCCATGTTAGTGAATCCTGCTTTATTCCTGCCTTTCAATCCACCTTCATTTAAACTCCAGATCCATAATTTTTATTACATGTTCACTCTACAGGACCTCAGCTACACGCACATTTACCAGATGTTGAATCCACACATTTTATCCTAGTACTAGGACCCAAAAACTAGAGGTCGACCGATATGGGTTTTTCTCAGGCTGATGCAGATTTTATTGGCTGATGCCGATATGCACGGCCGATATTTTTGGCCGATTTTTACAAATGTCTGGTCTATGTATTACTTTAGGTGATTCAACCATAGTTTCTGTCCCAGCTGTGATTAGTTGCCGATAGCATTAGCATACTGTTGCTAGTCGTGGCATTTTGCGCGGCGATCAAAATACAATTAACCTCTTAACCCCCGCCTTAACCAAGCGCAGCCAAACTGCAGAAAATGTGCTCGGTTCAGGTGGGGGTTAAGAGGTTAAAACTAACTTGGCCAATACATTCTCCAGGTTCTATGCTTCAAAATGACATACAGCATGACCAATAGCCAATTTTTTATCGGTTGACCTCTATCAAAAAAACCATGCTATAGTTTTTATATATACCCAAATTGTGATTCCCGTTCACAAGTCTACTTTTATTTCTGAGGAACGCATCTGAATTAATCAACTTTTAACAAATGTCGTTCAAGCAGAATCTATGTATTTTTGGTTGATACAGGTGTAGCCATGAGCTCAGTGTGCCACGTACCTCTCGGTGTTGTGGGGCATGGTGGGGTCGATGGACACCATGGCCCCGGTCGAGTCCAGCAGGGACAGGTTAGTGCTCCTGCAACAACAGTAGGACTAATAATAGGCCTGATATTTAGAGAAAGGACAGTATTCCTACATCAGCGACTAAACCAAGTCCAAACAGTAGCTGCACAAGGTTTAAACAGGAACAATAAAAAAAAACTTGGTCTAAACAAAGTGGCTAATAGCAGCTAACGCCAGAAAACATGTTTTACTCTCTTCGGTAGCATGGTGGCGCAGTGGTTAGCGCTCGTGCTTCACAGCTTAGAAGCTCGCGGGTTCGATTCCCATCTGCACCTTTCTGTGTGGAGTTTGCATGTTCTCCCTAGTGTCTGTGTACGTTTCTTCCGGGTACTCCGGTTTCCCCTACCACTAAAACATGTACAAAAGGTTCCGCTCTGGGGCCAGGACTCCCCTGAAAAGAAAGATTCTCTCAGTGGGACTATCCAGGTTAAATAAAGGTCAATAAAATAATAATAACAGGTTCAGTTTCCTTGTGTAGCTTCACAGTGACAGCAGCTAATGCTAATGCTAATGCTGTTCTCACAGACACAGAGCAGGAGGAGGAGGCGGACACCCTCCTCAGAAGTCAATCAGAATTCAACATTGGCTTTGAAGTTAGCCAATCAGAGGCTGCTTTCTAAAAGCAGAGCTTCAATGGGATTTCCCAAAGAGCTTCAGCAGCTCACTCGAACACCTGACTAACCACTGACTTACTCACAACATTGAACACACTCTTGTGGATTCATTACGTATTTAATTCTTTCATTTACTGAATGACAATTCTTTTAGTGAACTTTCGGGGAATGACTTGTAATACAACTTTTTAATACAACTTTTTAATGTGATACCGTTGTAGAATAAAACATGAAAATCCTACATTTCCTTGCAGTGTTTTGTTATTGTTTGTCTTGGTCAATATGTGGGACAGGACCCAGTACAGTCCCTGACCTCAGAGCCGTGTGCCAGTGAAGGAGGCCTAAGGGTTGGAGTGTGTGTTACCTGGGCAGACCCAGAGCTGTGCAGAAGAGCTCTCTGATGTCACACGGACTGCAGTATCTGCTGAACACCACCTGCAGAAATACCATCAGTCACAAGTTACTCTTCACTCAGACACGGGCACATCGGGAGGAGACCTAGATGGGCCGGTTTATCTAGGGTATCTTAACATGTCATTTTACATCGTCTAATGCTGTGGTTCTTTGGGTCGTCTGCAATCCGTGTTTAAAGGAACAGGCCAGCGTGTTTCCACACTGAGATCTGTTCTTACCTGAGCTTAGACGAGTTGATACGCACCTGTCTGGTCTTCGTGCCCGTGGAAGAGCTTCCAACTTCACCCCGTTTGGAGCCATAGGAATACACTGGGAGAGACCCAAATGCCAACAACTTCTTTGGTCTTTTTGCGTGACTGAGCGCATGCACAAAGACCAGACAGGTGTGTATCAACTCGTCTAAGCTCAGGTAAGAACATATCTCAGTGTGTAAAAACAGTGGCCTGTTCCTTTAAGTTTGACGTTTCTTGGACCCAATTAGACACAATTTAGGACGATTTAGGGCAGTCCTTTAAAGCCCTTTGTAGACCTGGTTTAGAACTGACTGGATCTTGATTTGATCAAATATTTCATGAGGTGGGACTTGGTGAGTAAAGTTTGAGAAGTGCTGCTCTAATGCACACAATAATAATCTGGTTTACTGTTTGGCTGATCCAACTTCCCTCTTCAGATTCATGGGAACCTGTTTCTTCAAAGGCCGTACTCTCACACTGTTACAACACTGCACACCATGTTTACTTAACATTTTCAACACTTTTTGTAGAGGGATTTCATTTGTAATCATTTGTTTCTTGCTTTATTTGTCATTATACATGGAACTGTACAACATTTATTTAGCAGATTATTTCATTAGTAACTCTAATAGTAAGATGATCCAAATCCCTTATGAATCTATGTTTGTATCTTAAGTCCAAAGGAAGCTAATTGGTGCTAATGTTTTCAAAAGATATTCTATTAGAAGACATTCCCTCTGATTTCTCGTCTGGTGAATTCACTCCAATTACAAAAGAGCTCCTAAAGGCATGAGCGCTCGCACAGTTTCACTTTCGTTTTTTTTTTACCGCGACATCACAAACACTCCCACAAATGCTTCTTTTGGGACTCTTCCTTTGGCAGCGTTATCAGACGTGACGGCGGTTAACCGTGGGTCCCGAGGATGAACCTCCCGTGATTTTATACAACCGTTGGGATTGTAGAGCCTGTTAATCTGGACGTGTGTCTGAATGGATTTGATTTTGCTTGGCTGATGTAAAAACTAAAAACAAATATTATTACACACACAGAATGCCTGCGAAGTCTGGTCATGGGCTTTATGCACAGTGTCCCCATGTGATCTCTTCCTGGACAGTAAGATCAGTCCTGTACTTCCTGTCCCCTACCTTTTTCCAAAACAAATGAAGAGACAGCTCAGGATTTGATAAAAGGCAACGGGTTTCTGATGGACGGAGAACAAACATCATGTTCACTGTGAATCTGCCCCAAAGGAAACGCCAGAGGCCGTTAAGGGGCTTTAATCTCGGAGCTAAAGGCTAGCGTTAACTACGGGATAATGCACGACCAGGTGTCCATTATCAGACATAACTGGGGGACTCGACGACGATTAAAATGCATAAAAAAGGCAATTTAAAAAGTCCAAAAAGTGACGACAACGAACGGAAAAGGATCCGTTTAGATGAGTTTTGTGTGAACTCATTGCAAATCACCATAGCAAAATAAAATACTCAAATTACCCCGTATTGGGAGGAGGCCTCGTGGAAGGCCCAGGACATGCTCGTGGGACTACGTCTCCGAGCTGGCCTGGTGTCGTCTCGGGGTCCCCCCAGAACAGCTGGAGGAGGTGTGCGTGGATCGGGAAGTCTGGGCATCTCTGCTGAGACTGCTGCCCCCGCGACCCGGCCCCGGATAAAGCGGAAGAAAATGGATGGATGGAAATTACCCCGTTTAAAAGTTCACACACCCCAGTTCCCTTTAGCATCAATGGAGTGTTTTGTGGTTGTTGTGGAGAAGGTTCCGTATATAATCTAAAGTTAAAGCGGCCCATTCCTCTTGGCAAAAAGCCCTTCACCCGCTTCTATTACTATTACTACTACTACTACTACTACTACTACTACTACTACTACTACTACTACTACTACTACTACTACTACTACGAAATATGGAGGTGGTTTGCTGATGCTACTGCCTCCAGCAGAATAAAGTGAAGGTCCTGTTAGTGCCATCTCGGTCTCCTGACCTCAATATCATTGAACCACTGTGGGGAGATCTCAAACGTGCAGTTCATAACAGCCCAGGACCTTACAGGAACTGGAGGCTTTTTGACAAGAAGAATGGACCGCTTTACCGTTCGATTACACAGAACCTTCTCCACAACGACCACGAAGACTGAGATCTGTCGTTGATGCTAAAAGGGAAATACACAGCGTTAGGAACTGGGGTGTGTAAACTTTTCAACAGGGTCATTTTGGTATTTTATTTTGTTCTGGTGATTTAAAATGAGTTCAGACATTTTGAGAGTGTTTTCCTTCATATTCTTTGAGAAATGCCCCCAAACAATCCACCAGGGTGTGTAAACTCTTTGGCACAACTGTTTTGCTTCCAGATGCTATTTCAGTTGTTAAATGTATATTTCACAGTTACATTTAAAGAGTGTGAAGTCACAATTCGTTTTTGGGTTGTTTTAAAGACTTCAAAAAGTTGCAAAATGTTGCTTAAAAAAAGTTTTACAAAAGTGTGATTTTCTCTTTTGACTGTTTTTGGTGAAAACTACAGTTGTTCATTTGTCGATTAAAATGTAACGGATGAACGTATAATAATGTACTTTTGAAAAAGGAAAGTACTGACTTAGATCTTTGTTTTTCGGTCCTAGCGTGTGGTTATCAGAGTTGTGCTACATGTTCTGTGGGCAGATTCTGAGTAAAGGGCTGGCAGGTAAAGAACTACTAGCCTTTAATAAGAAAAAGGTCCCCTCCTGGAGCCCCCACCTTAACGTGGTGGAGGGGTTTGAGCCAGAATGATCCTGGAGCTCTGTTGTCGGGGGCTTCGTGCCCCTGGTAGGGTCTCCCAGCACAAACAGGTCCTAAGTGACGGGTCAGACAAAGAGCGGTTCAGAAGCCCCTTATGAGAGACCAACAGGCCCGATTAGAACCATGAGGGCTGACTGTGGACCACCACCTGCAGGAGGAGCCATAGGGGCTGGTGCAGCTCCAACAGCTGCCCCCACGACCCGGCAACGGACAAGTGGAAGAAGATGGATGGATGAAGAAAAAGGTGAAGACTTTTACACTTCTCCTGCATTTGAACATCCATCAGCTTTAACACACAGTCCTTCAGTCCTGCTTTATGGACAGTGAAGTCAACTTTCATAGTCACGCTGATGATAGACAGTTGTACATCTCCATGTCTCCTGATGACACCAGGCCAATGGATGCACTTTTTAACTGCATTTTAGATCAAATCCTGGATGGCAGAAAACTTTCTCCAGCTTAACCAGGACAAAACTGAAGTTTTAGTCATCGGTCCTGAGGCCCAGAGAGAGAAACTTTTACCCAAACTACAGTCATTGTCTTTTAATCCTTCGTCACAGGTGAAGAACCTGGGTGTGATTTTTGACTCTGAGCTGACTTTAATTCCACACATTAAGAATATCACAAAGATAGGTTTTTACATCTAAAGAACATAGCCAGAGTCCGCCCCATTCTCTCTCGGGCCAACACGGAGACGCTCATGCATGCTTTTATCACCAGCCGTATTGACTACTGTAATGCCCTGTTTTCTGGTCTTCCCAAAAAGTGTATCTCAGGTTTACAACTTTTACAAAATTCAGCAGCTCGTGTCCTGACGAAGACCAGGAGGCGGGACCACATTACACCGGTTTTAGAGTCGCTGCATTGGCTCCCCGTGTGTTTCAGGATCCATTTTAAAGTTCTTTTAATGGTTTTTAAATGTCTTAATGGTCTTGGTCCTTCTTATCTTTCAGAACTGCTTTTACCTTATGAACCTTCACGGCCCCTTCGCTCCTCCAGCAGGGGTCTCCTAGTTATTCCTAAAGTCAACAGAAAGACTCACGGCGAGGCGTCTTTCCAATACTATGGCCCTCGCCTCTGGAACGACCTGCCAGAGGAGCTCAGGACCACAGAGAACGTTCATGTTTTTAAGAGCAGGCTCAAGACCCACCTTTTTAGTTTAGCTTTTAACTGATATTTACTTATATTAACTCTATTCATCTGTTTTAGTTCTATACAATAATTAATTTATTTAATCTCACTCTTTTTTATCTTGTGCTATTTCACATTTTAGCCTAGTTTGACCTGTTTTTCATTTGTAGCTTTGTATCCTTGCTTTCTGTTATTTTTCACGTTCTCCCAGTTTTCCTCTGAGGGGGCCCCCTGCCCCGGGAGTGCTGGATGGCTGTGGCCGAGGGGACGCTCCCGGTGCAGACGACTCCCTGGACGGCGTTTGATTTGAAACCCATTTGAGTGACCTCCGGGTTTATCGGTGAGAATCGGGGCTGGTTGTCACATTGCTCTTTATGGCCACACTAGGGGGCGCTGTGACGGGATATTGTTACTGAAGATCAAGCTTAACATTCTTCCTGCTGTAATACTGTGCCGTCATTCACGCCAAACACATAGATAGACATAAATCATACTGTGTTGGCTTGGTGGTCTGGTAGTGATGTTTTTAAATAAATAAATAAATAAATAACTGAGCCCTTAACTGAGCACATTTTCTCCAGTTTAGCTTTACCCAAATCTAAAAGCTTCTGGACTGTAGAGTCAGTGCAACACCTCATTTGAAAGCTAAGAAATTAGTTTTTTTGTCGCATTTCTTGTGTCTTTCTTGTTGCTTTTTAGTCACTGTTATCGTTGCCTTTCCGGCACGTTTTTGCGCTTTCGATGCTTTTTTGTTGTATTTGACACCACTTTGTTGTTGTTTTTTGTCACCTTTGTGTGTCTTTTTGTGTCATGCCTCACTTGAACAGAGCTGTGGATCTGCGTGAGTCTGCGTGAGTCTGCGTGAGTGGGATGTTCTGCGGGTCACAGTGGAGTGTGGCCCTGGATACACATCCTGAACTGACTCTTATTCACTGCTCATTTGTGTACAACCACGCAGAAAAAAAAAAAACACACACGCACACACACACACGGCAATTGAGGTCACGACAAGTCACGTAACAGCCCTCGACATGTGGTTTCACGATGTATAATCACTAAATAAACACAAACCTCTCACTGGCTCCAACTTTCCCGATTTCAAACGTTGACGTGCGGACTAACTGAAACTAAAACCATTGCGTAAAAACAGCCAACTCCGACTCATGCGTGACCCCCGAGCAGCTGACCGCGCTCCCCCCTTTGCCCTGTCCCGTCCTCATACCTTCTGGATGCGCCCGTCCACGTCCAGGTGGATGACCCGGTACGAAGAGGAAGCGGTGCCCATGATGGGATCAAGCCTCTCTCCGTCCTTTCACTCTGCGGAGCTCCACGCACTTCTGACCCCGGGGAGAGACGCGCTGTCAGCGGCCGCCACCACGACACCACATCCCCGCTCTCCTCTCTCCCTGGAGCCCTCCGCGCGCTCTCCGTGCCCTCTCCGGTAGGTCTGATCGCTGTTTTTTCCCTCCGGTGACAAAGGGCGCAGACGGAGCGGCGGTGGTTTCGTTGCGCGTCGTAGGGCGCGTTTGGCGCCGTGTTTGCTGGTTAGCAGCAGGTGGAGAGCGCTGGACCAATCGCAAGGCGCGCTGGGGTGACACGTCACCCTGCCCACGTGCGGGTTACCCTGTGCGTCACGCTATTGTTGGGGCACGCGCTCGAGGGTCCTTCAGGTCCGAGACACTTTTGAATGAAGTGACAACGAGGAAGGAGCAGCCGGAGCAGCAGGCGGTTATGAAACCACTGCGCCAAACACGCGTCCGGCTCATCCAGGAGCGCGTAAAGGCATGGTTTTACGCACAGGAGGTCTGCAGGACCGCACAACAAGGACTAAACTAGGACTTAACTACGATACGATACGATACGATAAGATATACTTTATTAATCACGAAGGAAATTCAGTTCATCAGCTGCACAAACAAGTCACACATAAAATCAAGTAGTAAGAGTCTATCCTTTGAGCAGTGGAGCGAGAGCAGCCTCTCACTGAAGGAGCTCCTCTGCCTCATCTCCAACTCATGCAGGGGGTGGTCCTGTTGTCCATCACAGAGAGCAGCTTCACCAGGTTCTCCTCTCTCTGTGAGTCTGCACTGCATTTTCTTGGACTAAACCTGGACTACTCTTATAATCTTATTTTCTAATGTTATATTTAGCAAAAAACCCTCCTGGAACCGCCACCTTAACGTGGTGGAGGGGTTTGAGCCCGAATGATCCTGGGGGCTATGTTGTCTGGGGGGCTTAGTGCCCTGGTAGGGTCTCCCATGGCAAACAGGTCCTAGGTGACGGGTCAGACAAAGAGCGGTTCAGAAGCCCCTTATGAGAGACCAACAGGCCCGGTTAGAACCATGAGGCCGTCCTTCTGTGGACCCACCACCTGCAGGAGGAGCCATAGGGGCTGGGGCAGCTCCAACAGCTGCCCCCACGACCCGGCAACGGACAAGTGGAAGAAGATGGATGGATGGATGGATATTTAGCAAAAAGCGTTGTAATGGAGTCTGTGAGAGCTGTTGGTCAGATGGGGCTGGTTGTCTCCGGTGGCTCAGGGGTTGGTTGTCACCTGGAGTCCAAATGTTTGTTGTGCTTGATGTTTTTATGATCACATTAATGCAATCCTGAAGGGTGTTTTTGCACATGTTGGAGCGCCTTGAACTTGAATTGACTTCAAAGTGAGTTCAGTCAGCTGTTCAACGAACTTATTCCCATGGCAACGGGCCATGGTGGTTAAATACAATGAGGCTTATATACAACGTGAGGAGAACCTTCATGGGCTCATGGAGAGGAAGGTTTTACTGCAGGATGGGCATATCGCCCACCTGGATGATATGGCCTAAAGTCGATCCATGCAGAGCAGTAATCCAGACGTCCTCAGCGTTTGTTCATCGTTTCATCGAGCAAAAAAGAGGCGTGAAAGTGAGAGTAGTTAAGTCTGAGGTCGGCCGCCTTCACACCAAACACGTGCAGCTGCTCCGGGACGTCCCGTTTCAGCCGGACTCACAGCAGCTGTTTGGACCAGCTTAAAGCGCTGTGGTTGGATTCACACTGACCCAAAAGTTCCTCTAAAATGTGACATCATTTAATTCAATAATAATATAATTATTTTCTAATGTCCCTCCCTTTGCTGATTTCAGCAACTAATCAGAAGCCATCAGGCTATCACTTTGACCAATGAGACGGGCTTTCCTGTGGCCGGTCTGCTCCAATCAGGAGGGGGAACTGGACCGTTTACTCTTGCACTCTAATGGTGCTTCCACTTGATCTCGGAAGTCGGAATTTCCGAGCTCCGAGTTGGAAATTTCCACTGGAACGCGCCGACTCGTAATTCCGACTCGGAAACTCGGGACAGAATCAGCTGACCCGAGAAGGAGCTGCGGCCGACGGGACAGGGAACGCTTCATTAAACCACGTTATATAAGCTTTACTGCTCTGTTGCATCTTATTAATGGCAAAGAAAAGAAAGACACTGATAAATGATCACTGTATTTACAACAATTATAATAAATATTTATACATGTTTCCGACCTGGACGACTGGAACACAACAACTCTAGACCTGCCCCGTACATGGGGCACATTGTCTTTGACAGATAATCTGTTACTGCACTATAGGGCGGGGTACCGTTAAACGATACCAGTATGGTATTAGAATGTTTAGATACTGCTAGAAAAATAAATAAAAGTGAGCGTATCAAAAGCAGGAATTGTTAACAAGTATTATATCTTTAGATCCAAGTTTTGATGCTGTTGGTCCAGGAACAGCATTAGAGGAATGCCCCCCCCCCCCACCCCCCCTCATTTTTCCTACTAATAGTTTCCCTATTTAAACCGAAGATTACAGTTAACAGTTTAATGACTATTTTATGCAATTAGATGTAAAAAAAAAGTTTGAGAGGCCTACTTTGTGTCAAGGGTTTAAGCTCCATTTAATGTCTGTGTGGCTCTTGTGGGACGTCCTGTTGATGAGCTGTGGACTCTATAAAAAAGTGTGACAACCAGCCCCAGGGTCCCCACTGCTGCTCTTCATGACCGGGAGGTGCTCGATAGACCCATGTGTTTACTTTCCGTACGTCACCATCATCTTCATTTTTTGTCACAGAGCTAGACATTAAAAGACAAAACTGAGATCATTGTTTTTGGCCCACAGACACAAAGACAAAGTGTTATCAGTCACCTTGAGTCTCTCTCTCTAAAACCAAAAAATCAGGTTAGAAATCTAGGAGTAATCATGGACTCAGACCTGAACTTAAACAGCCACATCAAAGCAATAACATCATCAGCTTTTTACCATCTGAAAAACATTAAGATCAGAGGAATAGTGTCAAAACCAGACTTGGAGACACTCATCCATGCATTTGTCTCCAGCAGGTTAGACGACTGTAACGGCTGCTCACTGGCCTTTCTAAACGAGCTGTTAGAGCTGCAGAACATCCAGAACGCTGCTGCTCGAGTCCTGACAAGAACCAGGAAATACCACCATATTAGTCCAGTGCTCCGGTCCCTGCACTGGCTTCCTGTCACTCAGAGAATAGAATTTAAAACAGCTCTGCTTGTGTACAAGTCTTTTCATGGTTTAGCACCAAAGTCCATCTCTGACATGTTAGAGCCGTATGAACCATCTCGGGCCCTGAGAACTTCAGGGAGGGGTCTCCTGGTGGTTCCCAGAGTCAGGACTAAACACGGTGAGGCTGCGTTTCAGTTTCATGCAGCTAAAATCTGGAACAGTCTTCATGAGGATGTGAGACAGGCCTCAACTCTGACAATGTTCAAATCCAGGCTGAAAACAGCTCTTTTTACCCGAGCAGATGAAAACTGAAAGTATTTCATCTGCACTCTTGCCTTTTACTGTCATTGATTAACTTTATGTTGATGTTTTATTGATTGATTTGATCTGTTTTCTTGTAATTTTATGCAACTATGAAGCACTTTGAATTGCCTCGTGTATGAATTGTGCTCTACAAAGAAACTTGCCTTGCCTAAAAGTCACCAAAACCTAGAACTAAGTGAACTAGTGTTATGTCTGCTCGTGTGTATGTAGCGTTCACAGATTTCTTTATTGTTGGCACCATCCCCCTTGCCCCGGGACGGCGCCAGCTCGTGTTTGACACTTGTGAGGAGAGGCCGTCTGCTGCTGTCAGTGAGAGCCACTCTGGAGCGTCCTGCCACCTCCAGCTGAGCGGCCCCGCCACTCCACGCCACGGCCGCCCGCTCCGGCACGGCGGATTAAGACCAGAGTAGGGGCCCGGGACGGTCGCAAATTCTGCTGTTTCAGAATCACAGACGACGTCGGGCCTGCGTGCACTTTCACCAAAACAATATTCCGTTATATTATTCATTCATTTATTTCACAGTTGTCCCCTAGTTTGAGTGTTTTATGAGGACTAATAAAGACTTTAACTGGGCTGCATAGTATTTACTCTCACGGACATAATGAGTAAAAAATGATGGGCTCTAGGGGCATGGTACACTTAGTACTGCTGTGAAGGCATTGACAGATGGAACACACATCTGATTTGTGTAATAATATTTCTAAGAATGACCTTGAGGGCCAGAGGTTCTATGTTGGAGGGCTGGTTTTAGCCCGTGGGCCTGACATTGCCCACCCTTGGTCAATTTGATGCACAGCGTCTTTAAAAATAAAAGTCTACTTCTACCATTTACTGAAGGAGGACTAAACAAATACAATTTCACTACCAGGAAAAATACCAGGTACAAGGCCTTCTACACCGGTTGAAAATTGGGTAAATACTTTAGGAATATCCCAGGCCTCAGAAGGACCTCATCGGTCCACCACACAGACCTCCATCCCACTCCACCAATGTTCATTTACCAAACAAACACGGCAGGTCCCAGAAGAAAACATCTCATATGTTCTTTTTATTCCATTTTGATTCAAACCAAAGGCACAGGATTCCATAAATAATCAACGCAAAAGATTCAATAAATTATGTTCATCATAAATACATCGGTGTCTCCAGCATCAGTCCAGCTACGTTCTTCATCTTCAGAACCTCACTATGTACAGAATCTCTTTGGTGCATTTTCGTAAGGCAGTGGTATGTTCCAGACACTTGTATAGTTCACCCAGTTACCATCTGAAGGTCTAGTGAGAGCAAGAAGATGGATGGAAGGCTGCCAGTCCTGAGGAGCATCTCCTGAAGAGAACTGAAGAAGTTCTTCAGGTGCTACAGAGACGACGAGTAAACTCCTCCACGGTTCGTCAAGTGTTAGTGAGAAGGAGCATGTTCCTGATGTTTGGGGGGTCAGGAGGAGCATTCTCTTCATATTCTTACAGATGTTCCTTAGGAGACAGTTCTGAAGGTGCTACACTCAAAAAGGTGAAGGTCAGGAGCATGTTCCTGATGTGTGGAAGACTGCAGGAGCATGTTTCTCAGATGTCCCTTATGCCGGATGTCTCTGCTTGGACTAGACGTTGACGTTGTATATGGGTATTTAAAAATATTGACTATCAGCTGATATCTCTGGAACCGAAAATGATAGAGACTTCCCGGAGCTGAGAAACATTGCGGTGAAAATTGGTACAATTGTACTAAAGTTTGTACACCTTGGAGTCTCGGAACAAATTTTTATATTGTTTACTTACTACCGACTTTCGCGTCAAATTTTTGGACCATAAAAGAGTGAGACGTACGGTTTTTAGTTTTGGAATCTACTGATTTTTGTAAATAAATTAGCCTTGCTTATATTTTCAGCGAAAATATCTAACTAATGTATTGTTTAGTTTTAAAATAAGGTAAATTAGTGCAAAAAAAAAAAATCTGTACTTTTTTTTTTTTTTTCCAATCTAAAACTCCATAGATCATGCAGGAATGAGATTTTTTTAAATCCCTCAGTAAAAACCTTCAAAATATTCTCAAATTCCCCCCCCCCCCCCCCATATGAATCTATAGAGAAACATCGAATCAGTGCAATAATTAATTGTTATTGTGAGGATTAGGAATTGTTTGTCCCGGGTAAAAGCTTTTATTCATTGTATACAAGATATCTCTAGTTACTGTTACTTGACAACACATTTTCCTGTCTATTTTGTACCCTGAGTGTGTGAGCTGAGGTAACAAGTACATTTCTCCATTGTGAGATCAATAAAGTCCTATCTTATCTTATACGTTTTGTGATGCAGCGTCTTGTGTGACTGAGCGCACACAAATGTTGTTAGCATTTAGCCTCTCCCAGCATAGCTTGGTAAATTCTAACTTCAGGAGCTATACCTTTGCTTGATATACCTTTAGAGGCTAAATGCTAACAACATTTGTGTGACTGAGCGCACACACAAAGACCAGGCAGGTACACGTCAACTCGTCTAAGCTCAGGTAAGAACATATTATCTCCGTATGGAAAAACGGTAGCCTATTCCTTTAAGAGATAAAGCAGATTAAACTGATCGGAAACGGTCACTTTAATTGCGGTGAAGCTGTGGAGTTAAGGCATTGTTGCAAATAAATTGTGTTTGTTTGATTTTGCGATTGCAGAACCCTGGGAGGGACTGATTTCAAACTCAACTGCAGCTTCGACTTACTTCCTATCCACAGGATCAGCGCCTAGGATTGTAGATCTGTAGTGACTTTGCTCTTTAGCCGACGGTGCACTAGCGTTGTTTATTTGTTCACCTGACAGACACTGCAAACTGTGTTTTTGAGCTACGACGTACGACTTCCCCCAAGACCTTTCATTTAAGACGGCCAAAATTGTGCGGTGTACACCCGGCTTCACATGTAGAACCCTGGAGGAGCATGTTCTTTAGAAGGTCGGTGGGTGCTACATTCAGAAGGTAAAGATCAGCACCATTAGACTATCCTAAAGGTGCTACAATCAGGAGGAAGTTGTTTCTCGGTGTAAAACCCCCTTGAGGAGCATGTTCCCGGGGTGTAGAGGGGTAAAACCGCCTGGAGGAGCATGTTCCCGGGGTGTAGAGGGGTAAAACCACCTGGAGGAGCATGTTCCCGGGGTGTAGAGGGGTAAAACCGCCTGGAGGAGCATGTTCCCAGGGTGTAGAGGGGTAAAACCGCCTGGAGGAGCATGTTCCCGGGGTGTAGAGGGGTAAAACCACCTGGAGGAGCATGTTCCCGGGGTGTAGAGGGGTAAAACCGCCTGGAGGAGCATGTTCCCCTGGTGTAGAGGGGTAAAACCGCCTGGAGGAGCATGTTCCCGGGGTGTAGAGGGGTAAAACCGCCTGGAGGAGCATGTTCCCGGGGTGTAGAGGGGTAAAACCGCCTGGAGGAGCATGTTCCCGGGGTGTAGAGGGGTAAAACCACCTGGAGGAGCATGTTCCCGGGGTGTAGAGGGGTAAAACCCCCTGGAGGAGCATGTTCCCGGGGTGTAGAGGGGTAAAACCGCCTGGAGGAGCATGTTCCCGAAGTGTAGAGGGGTAAAACCGCCTGGAGGAGCATGTTCCCGAAGTGTAGAGGGGTAAAACCGCCTAGAGGAGCATGTTCCCGGGGTGTAGAGGGGTAAAACCGCCTGGAGGAGCATGTTCCCGGGGTGTAGAGGGGTAAAACCGCCTTGAGGAGCATGTTCCCGGGGTGTAGAGGGGTAAAACCGCCTAGAGGAGCATGTTCCCGGGGTGTAGAGGGGTAAAACCGCCTGGAGGAGCATGTTCCCGAAGTGTAGAGGGGTAAAACCGCCTGGAGGAGCATGTTCCCGAAGTGTAGAGGGGTAAAACCGCCTAGAGGAGCATGTTCCCGAAGTGTAGAGGGGTAAAACCGCCTAGAGGAGCATGTTCCCGGGGTGTAGAGGGGTAAAACCGCCTGGAGGAGCATGTTCCCGGGGTGTAGAGGGGTAAAACCACCTGGAGGAGCATGTTCCCGGGGTGTAGAGGGGTAAAACCGCCTGGAGGAGCATGTTCCCGGGGTGTATAGGGGTAAAACTGCTAAGCGGTCAGATGGTCCGAGATGAAATAAGGCAGGTTCCTCTGATGCAGTGGTCAAAAGGAGCATGTTCTTCAGGAGCAGCCCTCACGGTCCTAGTGCTCCTTCAGCCTGCGACACAGATGGAAACAGTGAGGTGAGGGCACAGAGGAGGACAGATAAGAGTCGAGAAGGTCCCACTCACTGGACAGTGGTGATGGGTCTGGGCTGACTGCAGCTCAGCTCCTTAGTGACCAGCCGGAGCAGCAGCTGTGAGGGAAAACACAAACAGTCAAATCATTCATCCTGGAGTGGTGCCTGAGTGGTTAGCACTTTTACATCATGCTGGAAGGACCAGGGTACAGGTCAACCAAAATATCAGGTATGGATTCTTAATATCCAATACTGAACAGAGGACATGGACAGGCCATACCTCATTTCAAAGCTCTTCACCTGAAGAGTTCAGTCACTGGGTTAGCGTTACACGACCATACCACAGCGAGCAGCTGCCAAGGCCGTGGGAACCCAGGGTGCTAAGGGGGCTGCGGCATATTAATAAATAGGAAAGGACCACAGAAAGCATTTTTTTGTGTGTGGACAATCTAGTCTCTCAGCCTCCCCTGACCAAAATATCCATCTTCCCACGGCTCTGGCAGCAGCATGCTAATGCTAGTGTAAACTAAGCAGGAAGCTATGACTGGGGCACACCTATCGATATAACATACAAGAGATAGACATAGCCATTCTGTGTTTTTGGAAAATTAACATGGCTGCTCAATCTCCTCCTCCAGAGCATGTTCCCTAAAAGGGGAGCGGCCAGAGCTCCAGAGCCTGTCAATCAAAGCACAGGATTAAACGTTTTAATTCTACAGCACAAAAACAGCGTGGTTAAAGACCCCGCCCAGCATTGTAACATGGATCACAGACATTTTTAGATAAAATAAACTCTTTGGAGCCAGGCTTTTCAGCAGTGTTTAGGAGGTGCAAAGTCTATAGTGGAATCCGTTTTCAAAAGTGTCTTTTGGAGTCGCCCCTGGCCACCAGGGGGTGGTATTACAGAAATGTCAGCTCCTGGCCATGAGGGCTTTACTCGCCCATGGATCACACTGAAACAGAGGCGGGTCGAGTACACAAATATTTCATATATTCACTTGGAGACAATGTAACTTGAGCAGTGTTTGTAATAACACCGTTTAAAAGAACAGCATAAGGTAACGGCGTTATTGTTTCAGTAACGGAGTAATCTAATTCATTCCTCCCTCCGTCGTTACAACGCCGTTATCGTTACTGGGTCAACAAAGTGGCACATTACAATTAAACTGAATGAGCTCCGCGGTGTCAGCATGGGGAGGACAGCGGAGGGGGGGGGGGGGGGGGGGGGGGGGGGAGTACTCGCGCTGCCTGTGTGTGCAGAGCTCGTGCTCTTGCCTGATGAATGAACGCAGAGACTTTATGCACAATGCCTGTGCGTAAAGTCTGCCCTGATCGTTGGCACATGTTTCTTTTACTCCTGTTCCTCCTCATTCTCTTTGAATACGGCCGTATTCCTACATTAATAAAACAGCGGCGCAAATACTGGTCAATACCGTTCAGTCACAGAGGCCCCCCCTCTACTCTACCCCCCATTCAGTTACTATGAACATCTTGTACATGATAGTACATACAAACACCTGTCTGTTCTACTCAGTTCAACTGACTTTTGAAAACTGCTAAAAAAGAGAAAGAGTTACTTTCATTATAGAGTAGTTCAGTTACCAACTCAGTTAGTTTTTGGAACAACTAGTGAGTAACTATAACTAATTACTTTTTTAAAGTAACGTTCCCAACACTGAACTTGAGTAACTGAGTAAAAGTCTGATTCATGTTTCAGTAGTGACATTTACGTAATTTGTCACTTAAAGATTTACACAGTGCCATTTTTTTTTTGAGTACAGTACTCAAATAGTACTGTATGAAAAAAAGTACATTAGTACTTAAGTACAATTACTTAAAAAGGTCGCTCAAGTACATGTACACCTCTGCACCTAAAGTAATGTACTGTATTTTAGTTTATAAAATGCTGGAATAGAGAGACTTATTACTACAGGTGTCTGTACTGATGAAACCAGCCTGGGTCATGTGACAAGGCCTGCTTGGGTCTAAACGCTTTTCATTTCCGTTCATTAACTATAACATGTGGATCACTTACTCTCTCCCAGCCACTCTCCTCACAGACACATCAAATCATCTACAAGCCACTTTTAAGGCAGTCTTGTGGACCCGCATATATCGGGTTAGTCCCAGAGGCTTTGAACAATGGGTCAAACGTAGAGGACAAAGGACACTGACCAGGAGAGCTATGAAGTCCGAGGCCATCAGCATGTAGAAGACCTGGTCCCACCCTCCTGGAGACAGCAGCCCAGCCAGAAGAGGACCCAGCGCGGCTCCTGCAACAGAAAACAGGGAAAATACACACAACCGCTGAAGTAGGAAATGGTAAACGAATGAACAGAGAAATGAAATCAACTTCTGAACGCTCCACTGAAGGTAAACGGGCTGAGACACTGACCCACAGAGCCGGTCCCGTCGATGATGGCCGTCACCGTGGACAGAGCCCGCGCGTTCCCCTTCAGGCTCTTGTGAGTGCCCTGACACAAAGACACAAACACTTCGAATGGGTTTTCAATTTTTTTTTTCTACTTTTGACAATAATATGGAGCATATGAAGCAAAGTTATTAGTTGCAAAGAAAACTGGGTTTATATGCTTTGAAATCAAATACTGGCATTGGAGCAAATACTGGAAAAAGAGAGTATGGACAATATGCATCTCATTCTGAAGCTCAGAACATGTAGTTAAGGCCAGCGCACCGCGGCGTGTCATGGCTTTTTTCTAACGATGCTTTAAACATGTGATTTATCCATTTATCATAAATAAAGTAGGTCATTGTTGTGAGAGAGGCAGGTTAATAGCGAGTTGGCCAGACAGGAGTTTACCTGTTCAGACTGTTTATCCGCTGCTCCTCTCGTCCATAGACATAATAATAATAATAATAATAATAGACTCCTCCCCACTTGCCATAATAATTACGTTTGAGGGGGGAATCATGGCGGATTTACAGACTCCTCCTACCCTGCTGTGACGGAACATGTTCCTAAAAAGGGCATAAGGGCGGGATCTTCACTGTAGACTCGGCCCTCACAGGGAGCATTGTTCGGTCGTAGCCACGCCATTAGCGCTCATGCTAATGGAGGGGTCATTTACTTTGCAAAATGAGGAGACAGAGAGGCTGGGATTTCCAAACTAGGAGTGTTTTTTATGTCCAATATTGCGATAAGTCATTTGTCGAGCTTGTGTAATAAGAAAGTGTGAGCAAAGGGAGCTTACCAGGTCAGCGGAGACGGCGGTGGTGATGAGCGCGTACGGCCCGTTCACCAAACCTCCACACACCAGCAGCATCCCTGAACACAGCACTGAGGTCAGCTTCATCACAGACACCCGTATGATGGAGTAAAAGGACAGTTTGAGACACATCCCTTGAAGCTAGTGTTGTTTTTGACAGCCCTCTTAGTTTTAGTCACATTTTAGTCATTTCTAAATGACCCAAGATGGTTTTAGACAAGTTTAGTCACTTTCATAAAAAAAAAAAAAAAAAATAGTAATTAAGTACTAGTATTCAGGGTAGGGCAGGGCGATATGGCCTAAAATATATATCCATCCATTTTCTTCCGCTTTATCCGGGGCCGGGTCGCGGGGGCAGCAGTCTCAGCAGAGATGCCCAGACTTCCCGATCCACGCACACCTCCTCCAGCTGTTCTGGGGGGGGACCCCGAGGCGACACCAGGCCAGCTCGGAGACATAGTCCCACCAGTGTGTCCTGGGCCTTCCACGAGGCCTCCTCCCAGTGGGACATGCTTGGAACACCTCCCGAGGGAGGCGACCTCCCTAATATAAAATAATAAATATATATAAATAAATATATATCACGATATAAAAAATAAATTATCACGATAACGATATATTTGACGATATCATTGACAATGGACAAATTGTACTTCAAAATCCCAGCCTTACACCTATTGGGAAGATTCATTCAGTGATATTTTCTTCTTTTTTTTTTTTTTAATGGCATACTAATTTCTACTCAAGCATCCTTAATCTCATTTGACTTTTTAAGCACCTGTCCCCGTGTTCTACAGTCAGTGTTTATGCTGCTCTGATAGAGCTGAACGTAACATGAATTATATCGTGTCCACAACGATAAAAAAAATTACAACGATATCAAATAATTATATTGCAATAACGATATGCGATACGATATGGCCCACCCCTATTCAGGGTTTCCGTTAGCCGGCTGTAGCCGGCTTTTAACCAGTTTGAAAAGCAAATGGCCAGTAAAAATAAATTCCATCAGCCAAATAATAAAATGGAGAATATTAAAAAAGATATTAAATACAACAGTTGATGTAAATCAGAGACTAACACAACAAAGTGTTTAAGACAGGTACGCCCTTAGCCCATTTTACAAAGTGCAGTTGAAGCGCCATCATCGCTCTCTGGAAATGTAATGCTTCTTGGAAAACGTCACATTTTCCAAGAAAACGGCGAACTACAGGTACATTTACTTTTATAAAAGTGTGATAATAGCTCAACAGGTATACATTCAATTAGGATATTCTGTAAACTCTGTGTGTTCAGTCAGACTGAGAGGCTCTTCCCTCGGCCAGTCTGCGCAGACGCCTCGGCTCAGTTAGCGTTCTTCGGAGCCGCTCTAGAGCATGTCAGAGCTGGGTCTGTGGTGAAACGCTGACACAGACTTTTGATGACTTTAGCATCGTCAATTTGTCCCTCTATAATATTTCAGACAAAGCAGGTCTAATCCAGGACTAATCCAGGACAACCCTACAGCTAGTTCAGCAATAGGCCTGCTACAGGGTACACTACAACTACTGTGGGGGAAAACAAGCTGTACATGGAAATGGGACTAAATAAGAACTAAATTTAGACAAAATCAGGATATAAAACAGAAATAATCAGGACTAAAGTTAAGTCTGATTCAGGACTTTATGAAGTGCTAAAAGAACCTAAACTGGGACAATTCCAGGACTAGGGACTAACACCACTACAGGCCCACGTACCACAGTGTGAGAACCACCGTCGTAGAGGCTTTAGAAAAGAGAAGAACCATCAGGAAAAGTGTCGTACTTGAATTTGGATTTGTCCACACATATATAGACTAACCCCCCCCTAAAGGTGGCTTGAAGAACTACTCGGTCTTAAGCTCTACACGTTCCCTATAGACGTATATTTCAGCTGAGACACTGCGGGGAATAGAAACTAACTTTTGCACTACATTACTGACAAACATTTCCCTCATCTAATATTTACACAAAAATAAATAAAAGAGCTAAGATAAAGAAAGGGTAGGATATATACACAGCCTGTCAACAAAACAATCCTTAGTTGCTGACAAAGGTTCCTGAGGTAAGACATGAAACATCCTCAACACTAACTGAACCTCATATCGGAAAACTCTTACATGACAGAGCTAGCAAACAAAGGAACAGTGAAGCACAATGAGCAAACTGAGGGGGAAAAGTTATTTTATCTGGTTTTGTGAGGTTTAAGTGCAATAAATTAGACTGGGGATTGGATAAAAAGAAATACTCGGGTTTTTATAAATCGGGAAACTGCATTTATATGATCGAAGACAAAACCGGAATATTAAAAACTCCCGATAATAACCGGGAATTTCGAGCTCTTGTAGACGCACTCTGAAGGGTTTCTGGTAAGGTTTCACTGCTGATGGAACGTTTCACCCAGTTCTAGAATTTGTGGTCATAATTTCAGATGGAGGTCAGGGCAGCTTTAAAGCAATCTCTAAAAGGTAACAAAACATCATTGGGAAGTGATTCACAAACCTGTCGTAGTCATCTTATGGCTGAAAGTACATTCATTTGACCAACATTACGCACATGTTTCTGAATATTGTCACCACTTTTGGACGCCTTTATGTGAAAAGAATTGTTTCATGTGGATTTTCCCAGTACAGACAGATACAAGCCACAGACTATAGGCTCTTTAGGATGTTGGTTCTGGAGCGTCACAGAAGCTACTGTGATGGAAAGCAAACCACCCATACAGCCACCGAGTCACTAAAAGGTCAAATACGGTATGAACTTTTTGACATTTAAAGTTTCATAATACACCTTAACCCTAGAACACTATTGCCGGGTGATTTTCACCCGAGCAAAAAAAATTATGTGATTTTCATTATGCTGCGTTTGTCTGAGTGTCATGGGTCTCTGCGCAGCTTCAGCATCGTCTTTGACATCTTTGATGGCATGGGTGTTTTCCTAATCCAAAACACACTTTTTCCTACAGGCACATGCTTGGGTGATTTTCACCTAGCAATAGTGATAGAAGGTAGGGTAGGTTTCGGGTGGATTTTACCCAGGGTTAGTGTTAGTGTATAAAATCACACAATCTTGCCCCCTTTTGAGGTTGAACATTCAGGACTGCCACATTTACTTACTGCCTACTTCAACTTTGGAGCTTTGCTCCTGTTGCAGAGTTGGTGTCCTTGGCATCCAAGCCAGTGAGTAACACATAGCTAAAGGTTGATTTACCTTAGCAGTTGTTAGCTAACTAAAGTGTGTCCGCGACATTACTACCCTGCATGTACCAAGTGCATGTAAGGAATAAGGCAAGTAAGAGTGGTCCTGGAATTGCATGTTGTCTTTATTTAGTGCAGTGGTTATGAATAACTATCACAAAGTGGTGATTTCCAAGAGAATTCATATGATGATGAAGTTATTTTAGTCAGCTGGTCATGTTTACCTATTCAAAATATGCATATTTTGTTTCTCTCTCCGTCAGCTATTTGTGTGTCAAGGACACTGAGCCTCCACCAGGGAAGTCTCAAATATCTTAGGAATGGGTGGAACAAAAACCAAGTTTCCATGTTTTTTTTTGTTTTTTTTTGGGGGGGGGGATTTTTTCCCCCCCCAAATTCCTGATTTTCCACTCGTTTTTGAGTATTTTTATGTGGACCCCTCATAAAGCTTTTTTATTTATTTTGTTGGACATATGACAGTTTAAAATAAAAGAACACTACTCAAATTTGTCATGTTTTGATATATTTTGATGACAAGTACTTTTTATTGGGTGTATTATCTCGGGTAAAAATCACCCGGCGGCCAGTGTTCTAGGGTTAAAATGTTTTCACTCTGACCAATGAGATGAGCTTTCCTGTGAACGGGCCGGTGAGGCGGAGGGAGAGTTCATTTTCACTCTCCTCATTTTGAAAACCACAACCGGCTAAAGCTTTCTGCAGTGTCCGAAGGTACGTCACAGAATAACACATGATGTGTATGTGTACTGCGCAGCCAGGAGATCCACAAACAAAGGAAGTACAGTATGTTTGATTACACAATCTAGCTCATGTTACAAAAGCTTTGTGTCATCTGCCTGGAACTGGTATCCCGCTTAAACAAAAAAACAAGGAAACAACAAGGAAACGCTCACCTATGGTCGGTCCCATTCCAAACTCACTGATCATGGAGAATCCATAGAGCTGCAAGACAACACAAGGTCACATTTATTTGCTAGATTTCCCATTTTATTATTTCAATCTCTTTTTCTGCAGCTAAAGACGAAACAAATCAGCAGAACAACAATCAGGATTCAGGAAGATCCCATAACTATATCAAAAACATTATTTTTTTCAGTTAAACATTTATATTTTCCTTTGATCATGCGCAATGAATGTAAATGACCACAGATCTTAACTACTTTTTAAAATGAAGACAAAAGATAAAGTCAACATTCAACAGTTTTAGTGCAAGTTTTCCCGCTCAGTCTCGATTCCAGGCAACAGTGACCATCTATCTCCCTCTGCTGGAAGTATGGTGCAATGACAATATGAACAGCTGAACTAATAGGAGAATCAGCTGTATTTCAGAACATGTTTGTAGAACTCTAAACTACAGGGTTAGCAACTTTAAAGGAACAGGCCACCGTTTTACATACAGAGCTTGGACGAGTTGATGCGCGACTGTCTGGTCTTTGTCCCTCCCAGCATAGGTAGAGCTCCAAACTGGGGTGAAGTTAGAAGCTACCAAGCTGTTCCACGTTTTCCCCATTTAAAAACATGATCCATGTATTTTCTAAGTGGATAAAAAGGCACTATATTGTAAGGCGTATAATACCTTGGGAGCACTTCGACTTTACTGCGCGGACGTCGAAGTGCTACTGGTGTCATTACGCCTTACAATAAAGTACCCCTTTATATCTGCTTAGAAAATTCCCATGTTTAATTTTGTGTAACTTTTCACGCTTGGTCAATTCCAACTTCACCCCAGTTTGGAGCTCTGAATATGCTGGGAGAGGCTAAATGCTAACAACGTCTTTTGTCCATTTGCGTGACTGCGCGCACGCACAAAGACCAGACAGTTACGCATCAACTCGTCTAAGCTCAGGTAAGAACATATCTCAGTACAGTGCCTTACAAAAGTATTCGGCCCCCTTGAACTTTTCGAACTTTTGCCACATTTCAGGCTTCAAACATAAAGATATAAAACTGTAATATTTTGTGAAGAACCAACAACAAGTGGGACACAAACATGAAGTGAAATTAAATTTATTGGATATTTCAAACATTTTTAACAAATAAACAACTGAAAAATTGGGCGTGCAAAATTATTCAGCCCCCTTAAGTGAATACTTTGTAGCGCCACCTTGTGCTGCGATTACTGCTGTAAGTCCTTGGGGTTTGTCTCTATCAGTTTTGCACATTGAGAGACTGAAATATTTGCCCATTCCTCCTTGCAAAACAGCACGAGCTCAGTGAAGTTGGATGGACAGCGTTTGTGAACAGCAGTTTTCAGTTCTTTCCACAGATTCTCCATTGGATTCAGGTCTGGACTTTGACTTGGCCATTCTAACACCTGGATATGTTTATTTGTGAACCACTCTATTGTAGATTGTGCTTTATGTTTTGGATCATTGTCTTGTTGGAAGACAAATCTCCGTCCCAGTCTCAGGTCTTTTGCAGACTCCATCAGGTTTTCTTCCAGAATGGTCCTGTATTTGGCTCCATCCATCTTCCCATCAATTTGAACCATCTTCCCTGTCCCTGCTGAAGAAAAGCAGGCCCAAACCATGATGCTGCCACCACCATGTTTGACAGTGGGGATGGTGTGTTCAGGGTGATGAGCTGTGTTCCTTTTACGCCAAACATAACGTTTTGCATTGTTGCCAAAAAGTTTGATTTTGGTTTCATCTGACCAGAGCACCTTCTTCCACATGTTTGGTGTGTCTCCCAGGTGGCTTGTGGCAAACTTTAAACGACACTTTTTATGGATATCTTTAAGAAATGGTTTTCTTCTTGCCACTCTTCCATAAAGGCCAGAGTTGTGCAGTATACGACTGATTGTTGTCCTATGGACAGAGTCTCCCACCTCAGCTGTACATTTCTGCAGTTCATCCAGAGTGATCATGGGCCTCTAGGCAGCATCTCTGATCAGTTTTCTCCTTGTATGAGCTGAAAGTTTAGAGGGACGGCCGGGTCTTTGTAGATTTGCAGTGGTCTGATACTCCTTCCATTTCAATATTATCGCTTGCACAGTGCTCCTTGGGATGTTTTAAACTTCTCCACAACAGTATCTCGGACCTGCCTGGTGTGTTCCTTGTTCTTCATGATGCTCTCTGCGCTTTAAACTGACCTCTGAGACTATCACAGAGCAGGTGCATTTATACGGAGACTTGTTCACACACAGGTGGATTCTATTTATCATCATTAGTCATTTAGGTCAACATTGGATCATTCAGAGATCCTCACTGAACTTCTGGAGAGAGTTTGCTGCACTGAAAGTAAAGGGGCTGAATCATTTTTCACGGCCAATTTTTCAGTCGTTTATTTGTTAAAAATGTTTGAAATATCCAATAAATTTCGTTTCACTTCATGTTTGTGTCCCACTTGTTGTTGGTTCTTCACAAAAAAATTACAGTTGTATATCTTTATGTTTGAAGCCTGAAATGTGGCAAAAGGTCGAAAAGTTCAAGGGGGCCGAATACTTTCGCAAGGCACTGTATGTAAAAACAGTGGACTGTTTCTTTAAGAGGTAATGAGACCCAAATGTGACAGTTAGCTTGAAACTTTCCCATTGTGATAGTCGAAATGAAAAAGCCCAAACCAGGTCGAAAAGGGCGCCTTTCAAAACGAGCAGAACGTCCCAGGTCACCAATGTGCAACTCTTTATGCTGTAATGCAGAAGACTTTCTATAAATAATGGCCAAAAGTAAAGAACTACTTTCTTCAAAATGCCAATGTTAAGGGGTCTGGGGGTCTTTTTGTAGGCAGAGTACTTTAACAGGTATTTTGTGTACGTAATTTTACTTTCCAACATGGTCAGCCCATCGGCTGGAGGGGGCATTAACCCTATGGAGGTCCATTGCCCTGCTATCTACAACGTCACCCACTTTGGGGGACACCAAAGCCCAATCCTGTCGAGGGGACCTCATTGGTTAAGACTGACCCTGCTTCTCAATATCATCTTGGGGGCCAAAAGTTCTATACTAAAGGGCCATTGCCTACTTCTGCTGTAATGGATTTAACTAATATTGGATCTTTTGAAATGTATCGTTTCAATTCTTGAAGTGAGTGCCCAACCAGAAACAGCCGTCTCTGTGAGCCGGATTTGTTTTTATCAAAGCATTACCTTGCCATTTTATACAAAATAGGACTTTAATCCCCAAAACACATAAGAGCTTGGATAAAAAAGGGAAACACTTAAGTCTATTACCGCTTTTAGTCTTGTTGTATCTACAGCGTTGTCTCTCATCCAAACAATACGTAGCAGCTTTGGGAAAAGGGGTTTAAGTTATGGAAACACCCCCAGACTGTGGGAAGACGCCTAAAGAAGACTGAACCATGCTGAGGCACCGAAGGTGCTTGTCCCAAACTACGAGCCTGTGTACCACAATTTGACCAAAACCTCTGAAATCTTAATTCTTTCACACTCACAGTGGGAGCAGCCAGCAGAAGCATAACGGCACACGTGGTGGCCCTCATGCCAAGTTTATCGGAGACCACTCCTGCCAGGACCCCTCCTGAGGACAGAGGATACACACTACTGAGGACAGAGGACACACTACTACACACTACTAGCAAGAGCGCTAACCGCTGCGCTACCGTACCAGGCGTCACGGTAGTGCAACGGTTAGCGCTCTTGCTTCACAGCTAGAAGGTCCAGAGTTCGATTCCCACCAGAACGGGGCCTTTCTGTGTGGAGTTTGCATGTTCTTCCTGTGAGTGAATGTATGGTGGTGTTCAGAGGGACCATTGGTGCAGATGCGTGCAGTTGCGACAGCGCTTCTGTCAGTCTCCCCCAGGGGAAACTGAAGCTACAAACGTAGCTTACCACCACGGAGTGTGGAGTGAATGTACAATTGTCTCATGTAAAGCGCTTTGTGAAAGGCGCTATATAAATAAAGATCTTCTAAGGAGAGAGGACACACACTACTGAGGACAGAGTAGAAACTACAGAGGACAGAGGACACACTACTAAGGAGAGAGGACACACACTACTGAGGACAGTAGAAACTACAGAGGACAGAGGACACACTACTAAGGAGAGAGGACACACACTACTGAGGACAGAGTAGAAACTACTGGGGACAGAACAGAAACTACAGAGGACAGAGGACACACTACTAAGGAGAGAGGACACAAACTACTGGAGGACAGAGTAGAAACTACTGGGGACAGAACAGAAACTACAGAGGACACACTACTAAGGAGAGAGGACACGCACTCCTGAGGACAGAGGACACACTTCTGAGGACAGAGGATAAACAATACCATTCTGGTGCCTTAAGCAGAAATGTTTTCTTTATTTTGTGTGTGTGTAAAAATAAAAAATAAAATGCTATTTTATTTTATGTCTCTATTAAAGACAATATTGTAGTCCATTGGTTCCCAAAGTGGGGGCCTCAAAAGCACTATAGGGCGGCCTCCCCAAAACCTGGCAATTAAACAAACAAAAAAAAGAGCAAATGATTATTATTGGGGTGACCCCTGAGAGAATTTTGGCTCGATAAGGGGGCCGCTATGTCCCGGACTTGGAGAGTGGCTTTCGTCTAAATACAAAAGTAGTGGGGGCCTCGTAGGAGTCCCTTTAGTCCCAGGGTCCTGGTGCATACCTATGATGCCGCCCACGTCAAACAGGGTGGACAGGTCTCCGGCTCTCTTGGCGTCCAGGTGAGCTGAAGACAGAGCGACAGTGAGGCAGAGGACGACACAGACACGGGGTCAGGACTGACTGGGGTGTGGTCCTCACCTGCTTTGGTCATGTAGAGGGGCAGCCAGAATAGGAAGGTGTAACTGACCAGTTTGGCGAAGAGCAGACAGAGGGAGAACTCCACTACGCCCTGAGGAAAGACAAACAAAACGTACAGAAAACAAGAAGTGGTTAATCCTTCGTTATTTGCACAATCCGTAAACTTAAGCCCAGGGTCAGATCTGGCGGTTGTTACGTCTACGGCAGAACCTGTTTTGGACCTTTCCTTCTTGAAAACTCCGCCATCCATTAAAGGGATATTTCAGGATTTTTGACATAGGGCTTAATTTCCTAATTATCCAGAGTTTTGTTGATTTATGGAGATGTATATATTTTTTAATTTATGCAGTCCTTGTATTTGAAAAATCTAGTGGCGCTAGGCTAGTCTTAGGCTAGCGCATTTCTACGGTAACAGCTAGCCTGCATTAAAAACAGTCTGTCTGTGTTGATAGAATCATTTTAGAAATAAAACTGAGCTTGCATCGCATTTTTTGAGGGACTATTTTCTAGCCGATCACTCCGCTGCTGCGTAGCTTACAACCACGAAGCTGATGCTGCTCAAATATAAAAGTTATTTTAAATGCAAAATGGTTAAAATTATGCTCTAAACACAGACATTTATATCATTAGTCTGGTGTTGATGTGTGATTTGCCTCGGGTGCCTCAGACTGTTTTTAACGCAGGCTAACCCCCGGCTCACACTGAATCCGGTCCGGGTCCAGTCCGGTTTCGGTCCTGATCCGGTCCGGGTTTGCCCCAAACTACCACTCACATTGAGTCCGACTGACACTGTGGCTCCGCCAGCTCCGGCGCCAGAAGCTGCGCCAGGCACAGAAACGGCCCTCGCGAGAACAGAAGCGCACGCGAGTTTCCCTCTTGGTGCGAGGTCACGTCATAAGTCGCCCCATATAAAGGTAGTTTTTGTAACAAAAGCCGTATTTGCCAGAACAACAACTCTCCCCAGTGAAGTGGATGCTTTAAACACACTAATGCCCCTGTGTCACTGGTAATGGAGACATGTATACATTGTTTTTCGTCAGCTTGATCCGTTGGGGCTCCGGTATCCGGCAAAAATAGACTTCTTGCGGATTCTTTCCGTTGCCGCCGGAAGGCCGCCGGATGGCCTCGGTAGCCGGAGCCGGACTTCGTGGAGCGGTGTGAGTGTGCTACATTGGTTTTAATGACTTTCTAAGTTGGCGGACGCCGTACCTGGCGTTAACCGGATTCAGTGTGAGCCAGGGGTAACTGTTACCATAGAAATGAGCCACAAGACTCTTCAAATATAAGGACTGCATGAATTAAAAAAAAAAATATCTCCATAAATCAACAACACTCTGGATAACTAGGAAATGAGGTCCTATGTCAAAAATCCTGAAATATCCCTTTAAGCTGTGCCGTATCCTATAAGAAAATACCTCGGAAACTCGGGTAAAACATAAAAATGACTGGCTGAACAGTTTTATGACATTACAGGCTCGTTATTAAACATTATTATACTACATGAGCGTCTTCTCCAGGGCGTACTGACCGGTATATTCAGCGCTCCCATGAAGCTGATGGCTCCCGGCTCTTGGCTCTTCACCACCACCACGGGCTGCACCTGCACACGCTCACTGTCCCGGGGCAACAGCAGCTCCGTGTCATAGCTCTGAAGGTCACACAGGTTCCAGAAGTTACAACGGGAATACCAGACGGCTCAAAACGTCAACCTATCCAGAGCTGAGAGTCAGAGGGGCGCAAGTGACATTTTTGAGATATCGGTCTGGACAGTTCACAGGCGGACTACCGCACAAACTAGGCGTTCCAACACCGAGCTTAACAGGTGCCTACAAGTGCAGAGGGTCAAGGCAAAAGAACATTCCCAGAGAGCCCGCTCAGTCTGTGGCTATCATACATGGTCCTTTACAAAAGCTCAAAGGACAAGAAGAACGAAAGAAGATGCACAGTTTGATATGATATACACTAGCCAGAGGTCTCCAAGATGGCGGCCATAACACCAAAAGTCACGTGACTGAAAGGCATGTATTTCAGTGACATATTGTAGAAACCCAATCGTCATATACTCGATATTGAAGAGTCATGTTGCACTTATTTAAAAGGTGAGGTACAGTAACTCGTATTTCAAAATAATTGCGCCCTTTTGATTCTCAGCAATGGTCGTGTATATTGTCTGATTATCCAAGTAAAAAAAAACATCCCCAATGGGCCGTCGTTCCGCCTCTGGAATGTTCCCGTGAAGGACTGGCAGTGTCTCTCGCACAATTAGGTAAATACAGAAGTCAATATCTGCCAGTCCCTCACAGGAACACCCGGGCAGCAGTCGGACAGTCCAATCGGCGGTCATGTGCGCACCCGTGTGCGTTGAGCCTGGTTCACACCGCAGGATAATTAGGAAAATTTTTGCCCAGATTTTCCCCTCCCGACAATATTAAGGACCCTCCAATTATCGTATTGGCTCTAAAGATAATTTGATCAGATGTTCCTGCCGTGTGTGGTGTATTAAGACTGCTCTTGTCTACTTAGGACGTTTGGACCGCTCCGATCTCAAATCTGGGATATTGAACATGTTGGATTGTTCTCTTGGGGCCTTTCCGAAACCGCTCCCTCCTCCATCACTCAGTTTGTGCGTGCCCGCAAAGTGGAGTTCTGCCCGAAACGGAGCACTCAGCGAGGGGAAGTGGCTGAGCCACACACACCCAAGCGTTCATTTGAACAACTTTACCGTCATATAGACATTTATTCATGAACATGAGACCGGATATGACATTAGTGGGAGAGGAAACGTTCTCACTTGTGAGTTTGAAGAAGCCAAAATATATAATGTAAATATGAAATATTTAAAATCTGAATTACTTTGTGAACTCTTAAGGGAACTTTTTTTTCCCCCATTTAAAAATATGATCAGTCGAACTGATTTTTGCAACATTATGGGCTGTGCAGTCCGTGGGTGTGAGGGGGAGTGTGTCTGAAAGTCACAGCTTGAATTTCTCTGATGAATGAACCTCTAAAGGTGCCCTCACTGAGGGAGGGTGCAGGGGAAGGGAGGCGGGAACAGTTTCGGAAAGGCCCCATGTGTGTGGTGAGCGTTGAGGACAAACGAGCCTCAGCCTGCGGACCGTGACGTGTAGCCTCAGAAAGCGAGGTGACGAGGCAGCGAGAAGCACCGGGAAACACGGAAGGGAATTCAAAATCAAAACAGCTGTCATGGCGCACCAGAAAGTCCGGTGGACAAACAAATAAACTATGGCCACCGCCTCTTCTTCGTCCGCCATGTTTGTTTACTCTGAAGTCACGTTTGAGGCTTTGAGAGATTTCCCGTCTGGCCTGGGAATGTTCGTGAGTGAAAAAGGTTCTTGTGTGACGTGTAGATTTGCCCCGTCTGACCAAAACTGTTAGATGTGTGGGGTCTCTCAGGTTTGGAACATTTTAAAATCAATTTTAAAATCTTCCCGTGTGAACCAGGCTTAAAGCTCATAACTACAGGACAGTTTATCATCTTCATCTCCAGATAACCAAAAACCATGATTCGGATCCTAGTACAGTGGACACACGCTGAAAGCCAAACAAATATGTTTATCCCACTGTCATTTCCAATGCGAAAACAAATTACCCACATTTGTTATGCACATTTCACGACAGGTGAGGCTGGTTCTGTGGCTTTGAGTGTGTCTCCACCCAAAGAAACAACAAGAGACACAGCTATTACCTAGCCTGGGAACCAGACTCACCGCTGTACCAGCCGGTGAGTCTGGTCACCGATGCGTCCATTCCATTTCCCACAGCGGTACATACGCAAGCAAACAGGAAGTGGAGTAAACCAATCAGCGAAGGGCGGGCGTCTGCCATTCATGTGGTGTTTTTAGGTTTGAGGTTGATCTTTGCGCAGGATTATGAATCACAAAACTCCCCTATGTCTATGTGTTTTTGGTCATTTACTGTCAATTGGAGACACGCCCTTTCTCAGAATCAGAATAGATTTTATTCGCCATTGTTTGAGAACAGGTTCACAAGCTAGGAATTTTTCTTGATGCGGACGTGCAACACAAAACATATAACACAGAATTTAGATCAAATTAAGCTATAAAACTTTAAACTATAAGGCTTTAGGGGGCATGCATACGGAATATTAATAAATAAAATACAAAATAAAAAGTAGAATATGGTAAGATGAGCGCCGTTCGTGGATTGTTATTGAGGGACTTCCGTGCTCGTGAACAACACGAGCCACAAAGAAACGAATGTGATTGCACGGGAACGATTTGATTTTGCGGATACCGCCAACAGGGGGCGGGGGGGTCCAGACTGATCCCCCTCTGTATAAAAAAAATGTAGAGGGGAATCATTCTGGTCTCACCAGGCTTATTATTATCTACTGTACAAAAGGAAAAGAAAATTGAAAAATGGACAACTCAATGTTTTTTTTTTTAAACAAAAGAGGAACGTTAGCCACAAAAAAAAAAGCACCAACACCTCCGGTACCCTCAATCCAAATGCACAGACTTCGTTTTTCTTGAATCATTCACAACATACAGTATAAATCAGAAAGTACAATCATGCTTTAAACTAGGGCTGCACAGTAGAAAAAAAAAAAAGAATCATTTAATTGCAATTTTTCTGAGAAGAATTGCAAATGTGATCACATTTACGGTTCGGTTTTCAAATCAATATTCAATACGGATATGCAGATTAAAAACAATCTCAGGAGCATTCACGTTTGAGAGGAGGCTGAATTATGAACTCACATACGGAGGACAAAAACTGCCAAAACAAATACATCAGTCTGGTGGATTCAGTAACTTTGTATGGGTGGTTAACATGATGCCTTGGCTACGGTGGCCTCTATGGACCAATTGTTCTTTAAGGAACCATAGAAATCGGCATGGTCCTCTGTGTCTTTTATTTGATTGGTTTTAATTTAATTTGATTGTTTTTACAATTTTGTTATTATATTTTTAATGTCTTAAACCTTTTTACTGTATCTCATGTATAGTTTTGATTATTTGTAGTTTTTTTTAGCTTATAATTATTTAACATTTTCTAGGTAATTGATTGGTTGGGTTTTTCTTGTTCTGATGTTGATTCCTATATACTGTCAATCTTATGTGCAGCACTTTGGAAACGCTGGTTTATTAAATGTGCTCTATAAATGAAGTGGATTGGATTGATCGGATTGAAACGGTTACAATCGCCAGAGAAAACCAACCAGGAACTCTAAAAACAACTGATTCTAGAGCATCACAGAGGCTGCCGTGCTTGAAAGCGAAGATGCCATGCTAACCATCCAAACAGCCGCTGGGTCGCTGAAAGGTACCAAATATAAAGTTCCATAATGCACCTTTAAATGTCCATATTGGCCATTTAACAGGTCATGTATGGTTATTAGGGCCGGGACTTTAACGCGTTACTTTAGATTAATTAATTACACAAAAATAACGCGTTAATATTTTTTGACGCATTTTAATCGCACATGTTTTTACAACGCGGAACGTTTCTCACTGGATGAGTTTAGGCGGACCGATTATACTGGAGCACCAACTTGTAGCACAGTCAACATATAATTTATGTTTAACATTATTTTTATTGTAAACGCAATCCGGTGTGTACTTTGTGTTGTTATTTACGCGCCCAGCTGAGGCAGGCGCGCTCATTGTATTTCTTCACGCATGTGTGCGCGCCCTCGCTCCCAGTCACACGCAACACGGACTATTCCTCACATGAACTAAAGCCCGGGTTTGAAGCGGGTACACGACTCTGAAAGACTTGGAGTTTCTGGATACTGCTCAACAGGACCGGTGAGAGTTTTCCATTACGTTTGTTTTCGGGTTGTGTAGTGTGGCTGCACGGGCGCTTCAGCTGCGACCTCGCGCTAATAGTTTACGTGCCTTTAAACCACCTGTTGCTAAATCAACAAAGTCTGTTATGGCCTCTGAAGCAACAATAAACAATATTTTGTTGCTTAAGCTCATGTATTCAGTCATTATTCAATGGTATACTAAAAATCCATATGAAAAAACTTCACTGTTCTCAGGTCAAATATTTATATGCGATTAATTTCGATTAATTAATTACAAAGCCTGTAATTAATTAGATTAATTTTTTTAATCGAGTCCCGGCCCTAATGGTTATATATAATGGAAGCCATATATCAGGAAAAGAGGACAAAATAAAAGCATGAATAAAATAAATGCGTAAATAAATAAATATAGGGCAATATATATGCTATGAATAACCTGTTAAGATAAGGAAGGATTTTATTGATCTCACTTTTGTATTATTTTTATTTAGACAGACAATACAAAAAAAATTATGAATTAAAAATAATAGTCTTATTATTATTATTTTTTTATGACATATATTTCTACAAATTCATTGTGGCAGTTTTAGTCTTCCGTGCACCGAGTTCTAAGCTAAAAGTTTAGCAGAGACAGATTTTTTTCTCTCTACCACAGTGCATGCACTCATTAAAAGTCTGGTGTATTTGGAGTGAGATCAGGATCCAGGCTGCGCTGAAGTCTGCAGACACTGACCTTCCTATTCGGCATTGTGAACTCAGACCAGTCAGACCAGCTTTGTAGAAAGTCATGCTGGGTGTGGGGAAAAAAGGCTTTAAATGTGCACTACTTGAGAAAAAAATACGTCTGAATACGTCTTTAAATTGAAGAGGAATGCTTCATCAGTGCAAAATGAGTCGTACATGCTGCATGTAAAGTAAAGGGGCAAGCACACTGACCTGGGGTTTGCCGTCCTTGTACTGAGGGTGGAAGTGTCCATCGGCCGCGCTCCACTGGGACAGACACAGTCAGATCAATACACACATTCTGACCACTGAGAGGACGCGTATATGGACACAGCAGAGATCATTTGGCATTCTGTCAATAAGTGGGTCATTTATCAAGACAGATGCTCAATAACAAGTGCAAAGCTGTGTTGGACCTGATTAACCCTTTGAAATAACACATTTCATTCCATATTACCGTCAACAACAAAAACATTCTGTTTAAGATAGATAAGAAAATATTGATCTCGCAATGGAGAAATGTACGCCATTTAACAAGTGGACTTTTTAAGAACGTTTTGCTCATTGGGCTCACTCCAAGGCTCTGACTGAGCTCTTTCCAATGCACTGTCAGTTCCAGAGGTATTGGCCCTTTAGAAGCATGATATCGGCCCATAGCTGATATTGTAAAATACCCTCTAGTCGAGTGTTCTTGATAAACCCAATGGTGAGCGAGAGGTGTATTTATAGTGGACATGTCATGCATATTTGGCTTAAAAATAGACTTTAAAACATTATCTTGTTGTCTCAGTATGATATTTTATATTTTATCATTTGAAATTATGTCTTCCTGTTCACTTTATTCCGGAGGTTCCCGTGGGCACCACAATGAATAGTGTCTGCCCCTTGGCTTGTATTATTTCTTATTTATAGTATATGCAGCCTGCCAGTAAATTACATTAAACACGCTACAACTACATTTCCCATGAAATGCAGCGGACGCGAGAATGACAACATCAGTAAGGGCAAGGGACATGCGGCGCTTCTGCAGACGACTTATCAACTTTAAAAAAAAAAAAGAAACGGACTAACGGCAGCAGACTGTGAGAGGAGCTTCTGAAACAGGTGGTAGATTGTCACAACACGAGGGAGAAACTTTAGTTGTTCAGCTAACATGTGCTGGAAAAGTTACAGCACTGTAGCATGACAATAAGCAACTTTTATGACTTTGCAAAGCGAACACATCGTAATTAGTGTTTAAAAGCGTCACAACAGTAGCCTGGCCTTAGCCACCCGTAAACTTCAGTCAATTATAATTTCCCTACATGTACGAAACAAGTACGAGTACGAGGGTATGGTAAAAACCAGGCTATCACAACAGTAAACTGAGAGCCTTTTCTCTCCATCTCTCTCAGAGCCACATTATCATGTCAATTAATGTAATCTTAATTAAGGACACATGTGCGACCACATGATCCATAGTTACATTAAAAACAGAGAATACGGAAATGTATACAAATACTGCAAATAATTACAGCAACATTGGCAGTAAAAAATATAAGCCCCATCAATTCTCTAACTGTAGGTCACAGAAAGGCATGAGGCCAATGACTCCACATTATTTACATGAGATGAATCTCACTGAGCTGATCTCAGACTCAGAGTCTTTAAAATGGCATTTGGAGAGTTGCCAAGTCGACACATTCATTGATGTATTGATTTATTTAGGGTCATTTAAAATTAAATTAAAACAAGTTTGTAGCTGATGCTCAATATCAGCTCCAGTCCCTGGTCGGGCCTTTCTACACTAAATTAAAATGACATTTGTTTCACATTTTGCATTTCTTTCTAAATAGGCCATCAGACAGAAACTGAACACTGATGCCCTAAACCAATTTACCTGAACCAAAATTAGATTAATTACAAAAACACTAATTGTCTACGTCTATAATTTCTAATTTAGAAGCTCAGCAAATGTTTGGCTAATTGTAAACCTCTGGAAGCTTAAAAATGTGCAGATAAGTCATGTACAGTTTATTTTATGGTATATTACAGCAAAACAATAAAAAGTTGCTATATCATAATTGACCTAATAAAAAAGGCTTCGTCTGTTGCAGCCCCCGACCAACACTGGGTTTTCATTTTTGGCCCCCAGTCCAAATGAGTTTGAGACCCCTGACGTAGAAGAAGAAACTTCAATAGGATTAACCCAATGATCACTCAAAACTGCGTGAAATACTACTCCAGGTCTGATTTTGATGAGGAAAAAATTTAAATCCACAAAATCCATAATCCCAAACACTGCACCTGGAAAATAGACCTCTGGTTTGTGTCTTTACTAGTCTCACATTCTCAACCCAAGAGTGAGAAGAAGCTTCTAAAGATAAACTACATCATCCCGGTCCAGTCGACTTGATAAAGATGGAACATTCCTGGATGACTGAGATCCTACACCGAGAGCTTACACAAACACTCTTTAAAAAAAATTCCGGTGTCTTTCCCGTCTCTTATGCAAACTGAAGTGGGCTGTGGCATTTGCAGTAACAAAATATCAAACTCCTTCCTACCCGGATCCGATAAATGACATGCAGTTATGAATATACAAGGAATAACAACCAATTAAACAGCTCCAGACAAGAGCAAAAGTCTGCACTCAGAGTCAGACTGGGCAGACATGTTCTTTTACTGCCGTAGGCTTATACTCACCGCTTTCCCAGGAGAGCTCGGGGATGACATGCATTTCAGGTCATTTGGATCTGCAGGAAAATGCTATTCAATATTATAGATATGTGTCAGTGTACACTTAAAGTCAAAATGGCAGAGCACTCACGCTCTACCAGGAAGAGGAAGCAGACGAGGCCCATGGCGGCGATGATGAGGCCGGGCACCAGAAAGGACAGACCCCAGTTGGAAGAGACCCAGTACCCTGCGATCAGAGAGCCCAGGATGTTCCCCACGGAGGTGTGAGAGTTCCACAAGCCCATGATCAGGCCGCGGCTGAGGAAACAGAGGAAACAGAGGGTCAGTACCAGTCTGTCGCAACAGAACCAGCGAATACAGCCTCACCGTCCTTTGCCGAACCAGTTGCCGATGCAGGTGACCACACTGGGCCAGCCCGTGGTCTGCACCAGGCCATTTGCCACCTGCAACCATGTGCATTAGAGTGAATATTCAAGCCTGGGGGGGTTGGACAGGTGGGTCAGGTTAAGGGGACAATGATCTAGGGAGCAGTGCCCGGCAGAAACCCTGTAATGTGATGTACAGTAGTGATGGTAGTGATATTGTGCTCCATCACTCCTTTAACGTTGCAGCCAACAACTCAAAGCGAATAGGAAAATTAGCAAAGTTCTTCGCAGGTGTAGGTTTGCAAATGCTAATATTTTTTACAATAGGTCTCCACTTGAACCCTCGCCTTAACCACACCGAGCAAAGCCCGGCATCCGCCTGGACATACGTGTTGGTAAAAATAGGGAAGTGGGACTCCTCTCAAACCTGTACAAAGATGTAGAAGCCCAGGTTGTGGATGTTGTAGAAGTAGCCCAGTCCGAACAGACAGGTGAAGAGCCCGCTGAACAGCATGCCCACACTCAGGTACAGGCGGATGGGCAGGCGCTCACCAATGATCCCACTGCGGAGGCCATAGGGACAAACTCAGTACTACTACAACACAGACCAGAAGCAAACAAACAAACAAACACTATGCACCAATCCAGGTTTTTTTTTGCTTCAAAAATACCAATACTGGGGGTTTTGAGTATCTACCGATATCTGATGTTAACCGATACCAAGAGACTTTCTTAAATGTGGCTTTCTCTTAGTGAAAAGATGAACAGTCTCCATTATCCAGTCTGAGATCAATACAGTCTTCACCCTAAAAGTTTTTTTCACTCATAGTTAGTGGTTGTGTGAAGCCATTTTTGCTCTATCAACCGAGTTTTCCCTTTTTAAAATCATAATGAAAACATTGACCCTTATCAAAGGTTCACATACCCTGGTGATCTTGGCCTGATAAAATTGCACACAGGTTGACACAAAAGGGTTTAAATGGCTACTAAAAGGTAAGTATCCTCACCTGTGACCTGTGTTTGTAATTATTGTGTGTGTATAAAAGATCTGAGTTTTAGGGCTCCTGACAGACCCTTGCACCTGTCATTCAGTGCTGCACTGACATTTCTGCTTTGTGAATCATGAAGAACTCAAAATAATTGTCAGCAGAACTGCAAGAAAAGGTAGTTGAACTTTATAAAACAGGAAAGGGATTTCAAAAGGTACGGAGCATCAATCAGCAGTGTTAAAACTAAGTGGGAAATGAAGGATTCTGTTGAAACCAAACCACGGTCAGGTCGACCAACAAAATGTTCAATAAAAACTGCTAGGGAAATTGTGGATGAAAAGAAAACCTTTTAACTTCAGCTGAAATACAGGACTCTCAAAAGTCGTGTAGCCGTTTCAAGATGCACAATAAAGAGGCACTTGATGAACAATGGGCTGCATGGAAGACATTACTTCACAAATGCCACAAAGTATCTGCTTACAATATGCCAAACAGCCCAGAGCCTCAACATCTCTGAAACCATGCAACTTGGAATGATGAAACCAAAATGAGACCTTTTTGGCCATAACCATAAACATTACATTTGGAGGAGTCAACAAGGCCTGTGATGAACGGTGCACCATTCCTACAGTCAAACACGGAGGTGGATCACTGATGTTTTGGGCATGTGTGAGCTACAGGGAACTTGGTCAAAATTTATTTCAGGATGAATGCAGCATGTTATTAAAGAATACTGAAGGAAAAGTGTCACTCATCGGCCTGGAAGCTGCACATGGACGTTTCAACATGACAACAATCCAAAGCACAAGGCCATGTCGACCTCTCATTGGCTCAAACAGAATAAAGTAAAGGGGCTGGAGTGTCCATCTCAGTCTCCTGACCTCAATATCATTGAGCCACTCTGGGGAGCTCTCAAACGGGCTTTTTGCCAAAAAGAAGGGCCAGTTTGTACCATCCATCCATTTTCTTCCAGTTGTCCGTTGCCGGGTCGTGGGGGCAGCTGTTACAGCTGCCCAAAACACATTGCACCAGCCCCCTATGGCTCCTCCTGCAGGTGGTGGGTCCACAGAAGGACCTCATGGTTCTAAGCGGGCCTGTTGGTCTCTCATAAGGGGCTTCTGAACCGCTCTTCGTCTGACCCGTCACCTAGGACCTTTTTGCCCTGGGAGACCCTACCAGGGGCACGAAGCCCCCGACAACAGAGCTCCCAGAATCATTCAGGTGCTCAAACCCCTCCCCCACATTAAGGTGGCGGTTCCAGCTGCCAGTTTTACCATCCAAGGAAATAAAGAGGCCCATCCACAACTACCACAGAAGACTACAAGCTGTCATTGATGTTAAACGGGGCAATACACAGGATTAACCCTTGTGGCGTCCTTCAATTTTGCACCCTTTAAAGACCCTAATGTCAAAAAATTTATACTTCAAAAAAGAGCCTGAAAATTACCACACATTCATATTTTTTTCTGCTTCATTTTACAAAAATCCTTCAGTGGCTTTGGGCCATTTGGATGGGCTGCGGCTCCAGTGGCTTTCGGGTCAAAATGACCCAAGGACAACGCGAGGGTTAAGAACTGGGGTGTGTGAACTTTTTATCAGGGTCATTTTGGTAGTTTATTTTGACATGATTTAAAAAGAGTAAACTCACTTGTTTGACAAGAAGAAGAAGAACAAGAACAAGAAGTATATAGCGCCTTTCACAGACATGGTCACAAAGCGCTTTATATGAGACAATTGTACATTCACTCCATACTCTGTGATGGTAAACTACGTTAGTAGCTTCAGTTTCCCCTGGGGGAGACTGACAGAAGCGTGTCGCGACTGCACACATCTGCACCAACAGTCCCTCTGACCACCATCATTCACTCACACACATCATTCGTCCTGGCCTATTGTACATGTTTTTAGCGGTAGGGAAAACCGGAGTACCCGGAGGAAACCTACGCAGACACGGGGAGAACATGCAAACTCCACACAGAAAGGTCCCGTCCAGGTGGGAATCGAATCGGTTCAGCTTTCCGATGGCCTTGTGTATGAAACTGTTCTTAAGTTGACCGGACCTGGCCCATAGATTCCGCAGTCTCCTCCCTGAAGGCATTACCTTGAATAGACTGTGTGATGGCTGTTGTAAGGCGGTTTACCAATCAAATTTGATTGATTCATATCATTCATATTCTCTGAAAAATGGCCAAATAAATATAAACAATTCTGCCAGGGTATGTAAACGTTTGAGCATGGACTATTCACCCGTCTCCCCTCAGGCAGGAGGCTACGGTCCATCCAGACCCATCAATCCCACCACATTAACAGTTTTTCCATCATACTCATGAACAAAAAACAAGACCCAATATCTCTGTATCACTCATGAACGTAATAACCTGTTCCAGCCATTTGCACTGCTCTATTACACATGTGGTATGTCCAAACTTATGACTGCTGCTATTACTTAATACACCTGCACATCTGTGAATACAATACTGCTTTTGTTCTATGTCAAATTGTTGTCGTCTTTATTAAAGTTGTCATAGCTTATTTTATCAAAATTCGGTGTTATATGTTGCCCCGGGAAAAAATCCTAGTTTGTGAACCTGTTCCAAACAATGGCAATAAACAATATTCTGATTCCAAGCACAACTGTACTGTATACCACTTCTTGTCGTTAGTAAATACTGCGTTTCCTTTCAGATGGCATTTGTTTTAGCCCTGCCCCTCTTTAAACTATCCCCGTTTGTTCAGTGTCAAGTCTGTCCTGTCACGCGTCTTTATATAAAAGACGGGGTCAACGGTCACTCTGTGCAACGGAGAGGGATACTCTTTATTTAGGTTTCATCACATGTATAAAAATAAAACACGAGAGCTACACTATTGCTTTATTTCATTACAAATTCCGTTGTTTAACAATAACTTAAGTAAAACCACACTGCCGACTACTCCAGGTTATATGTTGTCGTAATGAGCCATGCAGTTGAACAAATGTAATGAGGTTTAGTAGAATGTGTCCAACAAAAGTCACAACGTCACAGAAGTTTTTTGTGTTTTATGCGTTTATGACTTTTATGACCAGGATGTTGTCCACTTCCTGAATCAGGGCCTGGATGTTCAGATCCAGACAGAGAAACTAGTTGTGGCCATATTTGTTGTCACCATACTAAAATTTCCAATTTGTTTTGTTACTGAAAAGAAAACAACTCGATACGTAATACCGAATTTGATACCATGGCAAGAGAATGGGACAAACCAAAAACGGACGAGGCAAAGCGGTGGCAATATTTATGTGGACGAGCAAATTTCAATGTGTGGAGCAGATAAAGGGCAGCACTTATATTTGTTCTCTGCATTTTGTCTGTGAGAAAGGTCCTGTGGCTGCGGAGTTTTCTAGGAAGTAACAACGGCGTAAACGAAAGGCCCCAGTTAAACATCTCGACCAAACAGCGTGGCCACCCAAACAAAGGGTGACAAAAGCTCTAAGCCACGGAGAAGGCTCATCATTACGAGATCCTGCGGCTCCGCTAAATGACAACATTGTGTCTGATACACATCACCAGAATGCGGTTTGTTGGTCTAGCTCTGTGTAGTCATCTGTAAAGTTGGCTATTCATCCAGGTTGAAATCCCTTATCGCAACATTATACTTATTGTGACACGCTAGGTTTATCAATATCAAATCGCAATCGAGGTTTAGACTACCGCAATAACCTCAGAGTTTCTGTCTGGCATTTTAGTTATAGATGTTACCGATCAGAATTGTGGAGCCTCTGATCTCAGGTTCAGTTGCAACAGGTAAAAAGTCTGAGTTTCTCGAAAGCAGATTCTAAAGACAGACGCATTGTGATTCTATCCTGGACTGAGAGGTACTGTGAATGTCGGGGAAACTCCTCCAGAAGAGGGAGCTGTCCACAAAGTGGATTATTGTGTATTGTTCTAATGTGGGGCAATTAGAGCAAGACTATGAATTTTGACTAAAATCTAAAAGTAACATGACTTCCTTCACTGATCATTTTAGCAGTTTATGCGTTTAAATGTATCAAGTATAAAAATTGCAAATCAAAATGCAATATTTGTCCGAAAAATCACATTAGGTTTTTTGTCAAAATCGTGCAGCCCACACGCGTTGGTGTGCTGTTTAATGTTTCTGGCCCAGAAATAAAGTGTTTTTTTATTTTTGCAACTGATGAGTTCGTGGACCTTATCTTTTTATGCTTATACTTATTGTGTTGCAACATGTATCGTATCAGGTCACTATGTATCGGGACAAACATGAATGCACGCCAACTCCACACTGTAAGTTCCCACCAGGAGAGTCTAACCAAGGACCTTCTTGCTGTGAGGAGAGGGTCTCAGCCACTGCTTGTGTGTACAGTAAATGTGAAGTCCTCCTCACCTGAGGTACATGCCCACGGCGTAGGCACACAGGAAGGAGTAGTCCATGGCTCCCAGCAGCTGCTTGTAGTTGCTCTTATCTGTGGACACACAGGCACAGGTCACCTCAGGACGTTAGCACATGCAGCTAAACCAGATGTGCCGAAACCAGAGCAGTCAGAGCTTTAACAACAAACAATACAATCTTATATAATAAAATAATCTCCTAAATGAGCCGGGAGCCAGTGCAGAGGTCGCAGTGACGTGCTCATGCTTTGTCTCCCATTTAAAAGACGCACCGCAGAATGTTAAACCGAGTAAGCGGGACAGTGATGTTCAAAATATGGCTAAAGCAAACAAAGACGGCAATGTTAGGATCATTTCAGTTTTATATATAGCCCTTAGAAATACTGACAAGCAAACAACCCAATACAATGAAAGTAAAAAGCGACGGCTAGCTTTAGCCTTCTCCTTTATGTACTTTGAAGCAAAGGATTAGGTGCCCAGGTGGACCTTTTGAAGGGAAATTTCCCGGTGGGCTGCAACTCAAAAAACTTATATTCATTAATTAATTGATATCAATCAATAACAGACACTCACACTTGGGCTATCGCAGACCTACAGGCTCATAACGATGGAGAAGTGCATGTTAGTGACTCTTTTTGGTGTAATACCAGCGCGCCATTAGGCAGATTGAGGCTAAATGGGTTACACTGTGCAGTGGAGGAATATATTTGAAATGAATGAAGGAGGCACTACGAATATCAAAGCTAAAGCGCCAGAAATCAAGCTGCCTTAAATGCAACCAGCACAGTTGTGTGGACGAGTCATGCTCTTGCCAGGTGTGTACTCTTCTTCTGTTAATCTAGTATTGAAATAATATGTGCTTTCAGCGCTGGCAAAACAAATACATCTTGTCTGAAATAGCAAGGCTCAGCTAAGAACAACTAAATGCTTCCTGTAGCACTTTAAAAGTAAACGTGATGATGTCCAACAACGAACACTCAGGAAACGGTTGGCAAATAACTAGTCTCACATGTTAGCAGGAGCTGCCTGTGCTTTTATTTCCGGCTTTGAAAGGGGGAAAACATGCAGCGCTCAAGTAAGTGTGTGTGTGCGTGTCTGACCGAAGGGTTTCCAGCTGCAGTGGTCCTGGGGCGGGGGGGGGCAGCGTGGAGGGGGTCCCTGCTGAGCTCCATGTGTCTCCCACAGACGAACAGTTCTTATGCAGCTCACTCTGCGCAAGGCAAAGCAACGGGACAACTCGATACAACTTGTGACAATAATATTCACCAGTAGCTTATTTGGTTATCAAATCGTCTGTACCTTGACGATGCTGATGGGCTTCCTGGACAGGTGGAAGCTGGTGTAGAGGAGGAAGGTCAGGGAGAAGGTCAGAGCGCGGTACCTGCACACATTAAAGTACCGTACACATTACTCCAAACTAAGAACCACCCAGGCTCATCATTTCTTATGAGCCACCATGTTTGTTTTGATGCTGACGGACCATGCAACGCTCAGGTTAATCTGCCCGTCAAAATACAAAAAGCAGCATCGCACACTCCAAATGTATCTTTTACATCTAAGCTTTAATCTGCCTGTTAATCATGACAAAGTAGGGATGATCATGATTAACCGGTTAACTGTCACCTCTGCTCTGTGTGCACTTCGGATATATGTTTGCCATGGAGTGCATCATTAGTTGTGTTGCTATCAAAGAAATTGTTTGGACTTTGGACAAACAACTGACTGCGGCTCAGCATCAAAGCACTCCAGGATCCCTCCTGTGGAGCAGTTTGTGCGTGAATCACAACCTTTAACCAGCCGGCTTCATTAGAATGAATAACTCAGAAAAGTTTATTGATACTGAAAGAAAACTTGGTCAACAAAGTAAAGTTAGCTCTAATTACGATAACTTCAAAAGGAATATAGATATTTATTTTGGTCATAAATAAGTTAACGGAAATCTGTTTGACAAAAAACACAAAGAGAGACTCAAAGTAAAGAAGAAGACAGAAGAAGTTAACAGCAAAACATAAAAGGCCACAGGAGATGTTTAAAAATACCAAGGGTTTAGCTCAATGAAGCGGGGAACAAGGTTTGAAATGTCTCAGGATATTTTGGTGCATTTATGGTAAAGATTGGTTGAGGTCATGGACGGCTTTATTAAAACATTCTTTAACCGTCATTTCTGCTTGTGTCAAAAAAGTCAAAACTGCTCTCACCACTGGTCTCTGTTGAAGGAGACCAGGAAGCGGATCCCAGGCGGAAGAGGAGCCATGGTCCAGGACAGGGGTCACTGAAGAGGGTCAGCTGCCTCCGCTCCGCCCCATCACACTGGAACAACAGCACAATTCACATTGTTTACCTTAGAATCTTTGTTGGACAAGAAGTGCAATTTGTTAATAAATGCTAAAACATTTGCAGGTATTTTATAATAAGACCCTATGGAGAAAAGGTATTTCGTTATTTGGAAAGCATCGCCTAAATCAGTGGTTCTCTGTTCAAACAAACAAAGTACCATCCCATAATAGTAGCACATAACCTGGCAAACTGAATTGATGCTACAGTAACATTGCATAGTGATAATGTATCTGGAAAGGTTTCAAATGTTCTCGAAAAGGACAGACTTTTATAGGGATATTTGCTGCTGATTGGATAGATACACAACATCCCTGGAATCGCCCATATATAAGCAGTCAGAGGGAAAACAAAGAGGGGAAATATGTGCGTTAGTAATGTATGTGTGTGTACATTGTGCTTTGATTCAGCACTTTGAGAACATCAGACTTCTTTTGCTATTTCCTTCTGAGCCTTTTGTCAATGATGGTTTTCTGCACAACTGACAGGTCAGCGGTCTTCCCATGATGGTGAATTCTACTGAAACAACCGAGAGGCCGTTTAATGTCTCAGGGACCCTTTGCAGGTGTTTTGGATGAACTGATGAAAGGAGACAATTTGAATAATAGTCCCTTTTCACCATATTCTAACTTTTTGAGATTTTGAATTTGTGGTTTATTACAAGCTGTGAGCCAAAATAATCATGCAAAGTGAGATTATATCAAGCTTTTATTTGTTATCATTTTGACAATTTTGGCTCACAGCTTGTATTTTGTGAAGAACCAACAACAAGTGGGACACAATCATGAAGTGAAATTAAATTTATTGGATATTTCAAACATTTTAACAAATAAACAACTGAAAAATTGGCCGTGCAAAATTATTCAGCTTTACTTTCAGTGCAGCAAACTCTCTCCAGAAGTTCAGTGAGGATCTCTGAATGATCCAATGTTGACCTAAATGACTAATGATGATAAATAGAATCCACCTGTGTGTGAACAAGTCTCCGTATAAATGCACCTGCTCTGTGATAGTCTCAGAGGTCAGTTTAAAGCGCAGAGAGCATCATGAAGAACAAGGAACACACCAGGCAGGTCCGAGATACTGTCGTGGAGAAGTTTAAAGCCGGATTTGGATACAAAAAGATTTCCCAAGCTTTAAACATCCCAAGGAGCACTGTGCAAGCGATAATATTGAAATGGAAGGAGTATCAGACCACTGCAAATCTACAAAGACCCGGCCGTCCCTCTAAACTTTCAGCTCATACAAGGAGAAAACTGATCAGAGATGCTGCCAAGAGGCCCATGATCACTCTGGATGAACTGCAGAAATGTACAGCTGAGGTGGGAGACTCTGTCCATAGGACAACAATCAGTCGTATACTGCACAACTCTGGCCTTTATGGAAGAGTGGCAAGAAGAAAGCCATTTCTTAAAGATATCCATAAAAAGTGTTGTTTAAAGTTTCCCACAAGCCACCTGGGAGACACACCAAACATGTGGAAGAAGGTGCTCTGGTCAGATGAAACCAAAATCCAACTTTTTGGCAACAATGCAAAACGTTATGTTTGGCGTAAAAGCAACACAGCTCATCACCCTGAACACACCATCCCCACTGTCAAACATGGTGGTGGCAGCATCATGGTTTGGGCTTTTCTTCAGCAGGGACAGGGAAGATGGTTCAAATTGATGGGAAGATGGATGGAGCCAAATACAGGACCATTCTGGAAGAAAACCTGATGGAGTCTGCAAAAGACCTGAGACTGGGACGGAGATTTGTCTTCCAACAAGACAATGATCCAAAACATAAAGCAAAATCTACAATAGAGTGGTTCACAAATAAACATATCCAGGTGTTAGAATGGCCAAGTCAAAGTCCAGACCTGAATCCAATCGAGAATCTGTGGAAAGAACTGAAAACTGCTGTTCACAAACGCTGTCCATCCAACTTCACTGAGCTCCAGCTGTTTTGCAAGGAGGAATGGGCAAATATTTCAGTCTCTCAATGTGCAAAACTGATAGAGACAAACCCCAAGGACTTACAGCAGTAATCGCAGCACAAGGTGGCGCTACAAAGTATTCACTTAAGGGGGCTGAATAATTTTGCACGCCCAATTTTTCAGTTGTTTATTTGTTAAAAATGTTTGAAATATCCAATAAATTTCGTTTCACTTCATGATTGTGTCCCACTTGTTGTTGGTTCTTCACAAAATATTACTTTTTACAGAAGGGGGCCCCGAGTTGTTGGTGGAATGAGTCTGGGGGTCACAGCCTGAAACGTTTGGGAACCCCTGGTCTATATCTATCAAGCACCTTGCTTGAGCCAGTCACAACCAAGTTTCAAAACGTAGCTAAGCAACAAAAATCCAGTCTGAACAGAGGAGTCTGAAAAAGGGTCAGGTCAGAGGTGGAGGAGGTAATGATGCAACGAAGGGAAGATGTAGTGAGGGCATTGGATACAGAAAAATCAAATAGACAAACAATGGGGAAGTGATCCAAATTAGTTGTTAACTTTCTTTGATAGGGAAATCAGTGTAGCATTTTAAGAATAAAGGTGAACCTAGTCAGATCGATAAGCAGTAGGTTTTAAGTAGGGTTGTTACGATAATTACTATATCGACTTATCGTTCAATAAATAACAGCTAAATTATCAATTCTTGGGCTCAATGTTCATCATCTGTGCATTTTCTTTCTTTTTTTTCCTTTGTAAAAGAAACCGAAGCAAATTGTGTTACATTATATTCCATGTGTATTGTGTGGTATTTTAGGATATGATTATGCTTTTAGGACAGAGGTTTACTGTCATTTTTATGTTTAAGAGTTGATCCAGTATCTTTCCAGTCAATAATATCGTTTATCGCGATATTTTCCTCCCTCTATATATATCAAACTTCCAAATGTGCTATCGTGACGGGCAGTGACATAAGTTCTGAAAACGTTACCCTGACAGGCTGAGTGCAGGTCTCACTTGGCGCCGTGGTGATGTTTGACTTGGCTCTTTCTCAACAGCGTGGCAGAGTTCAGCGGAGCGCCGCAACAAGCTCTCAGCAAAGTGTCAACCCTCGGTCTGGGCTGGGGGGCCGCGAGGACGCCACGTCGAACAATCATTTATATTTTAGAAGAAGATCTTTATGTATAGAGCGCCTTTTACAGACATAGTCACAAAGCGCTTTACGGGAAGAAACCCCCCTCTGTCCTGCTACAACTTAATTTTTCACCTTTTTCTGCGAACTGCATTTGTGGTTTCTGTTCCACATTGTTTTTCTGGATACTTTTGTACGTCTTTGCCGTGTCTTTGTGGAGGTTTGATGGATTTGTTTACTTTGAGAGTCTAAAATGGTCCTGAAGAAAGCAGCTTTTTAAAGGTAAACAAAATGCTAGCTTATCAGCTAAACCCATTTGAGACCTACACATGTCTTCTTCTGAGACACTGAAGAGGCCCCAAGAGCCCCCCCTGCAGCACAGAGGAGGCGTCACAAGAGGAGCTACAGGAAACAAGGAAGGACAAACGAGGAGATGGTGAAAGACTGTTGTGGCACGGAGGAAGCTGCAGGAGGAGCTGACCAGTGCAGGACACCACGCTCTGAAACAGGAAACGTGCACCGTTTCAGAGGATCAGAGGAGACAGTGACAGAGGGCAGTCAGCCAGGTTTCTTCCGAGTGCTACAGTTCCCTCGACCTCCAAGGTCATGCGGGTCAGGTTGACACAGTGGCAGCGCGGCTCAGGACTAACGCCTGAACACTATTTTGTTGTACGCTTGTACAATGACAATAAAGCACTTACTTACTACTTACTTACATGAGAGCATTGTACATTCACCCCACACTCAGTGGTGATAAACTACGTTAGTAGCTTCAGTTTCCCCTGGGGGAGACTGACAGAAGCGCTGTCACGACTGCACACATCTGCGCCTACTCTGACCACCACCATGCAGTTATATTATTATAATATTTTAATTCGTGATATTGTTTCTCATCCCATCCATAATTAGCTGTACCCGCGGCTCCTGACAGGTTGCTCAGAGGCCCTGGTATAAGGATGGGCCCCGAAATGCAGCAGGACAAGTTTACCAATGGAACCGTGTCTGCAGTAATTGCCACGTCGGCGTAGCATACTTGACTTTCCAAGCACCACACAAGGCCTAGATCCAAATCAAATCAATCAGGTCTAAAAACAAGTGGATTTTCTCCAGTTCGGCTTTAACCAAATCTAAAAGGGTGTAAACGCCTCATTTGAAAGCTAAACCAATCTCAGTGTTTCCCACACATAGACTATAATCAACACCGCCCGCCACATATTACGTTTCATTTTTTTAAAATATATTCGTTTTATTTAAACCCCACCACCATGGGTTTGTCGTCATTTTTGGAGTGTTGTATGCTTGTCCACAGGGCATGCAACAAAAAAAACGACGTGTACTAGAGTCACACCGGGAGGCATATTGCTAGTGCAGATGGGGGGGGGGGGGGGGGGGGGGGGAACTGGCCACCACTTTAACCAAGTGCATTTCTCCAGATCGGCTTTACCCGAATCTAAAAGCTTCCCGGTGACTATAGGCCAGTGTAACGCCTCATTTGAACGCTAAGACCTGCAAAACTGATCATATCTTTATTTATTTTTTTGTCGTCGCTTTTTATCACATATTTGAAGCGATTTTCCGGTTGTGTTTTCGTGGCATACCTGTCACTTCATTGTTGCATTTTTGTCACTTTTTCGTGGCTCTAATGTTGCTTTTTCGTCACTCTTTAGTCGTGTTTTTTATTGCGTTATTGTGACGTATTTGTCGCTCTTTTTCCACTTTTTTGTCACATTTTTGTTGCGTTTTTGTCCCTATTCTTTGACACATTTTTCCAGAAGCTTTTAGATTCGGGTACAGCCGAACTGGAGAAAATGTGTTCAGGTGAGGTTTAAGAGGCGAAACCAAGCTAGCTAACAAAACAACACAACATGCCCATAGCTCGCCTCGGTAAACTCACCAGACTTCCACGTTAGCTGGAGAAGATCCTGGTCCAGAAGCTAGTCCACCCCGCGGCTCCTCCGGGCAGCTGTTCCGAGCGGTCAGGCAGCCGGCACAAGGACCTCTATACCCGGGCAGCCTGTCCAACAACCTCCCGGTGCTTTCCTCAGTGTCCGGGGCTTGGAGGCTCGATCAGCGACGCACACGGGGGTATGTCCGGGTTGGATGGATGTACCTAATGTACCTCAATGGTCTGGGAGTGACGCGCAGCTGCCGTGACGTACGCGCTGCTCTGACGTCATCACGCTGCGTTTTTTTGTTGTTGTTGTTGTCCGGACGTAAAAAAAAAAAAAAAATCAATTTATATTGACTTTTCGAAAAATTCTAATATTAAAGATGCATTATACACTCCAATATCAACAAAGTTGATATTGGAGTGTATTTGACCTTGCAGTGACCCAGTGGCAGTATGAGTGGTCACATGGTGCCCCTACCTTCGATCACGGAGGTCTCTAGGACGCTCCAGGATCAATTGTTTTGTAGGTTTTCTAGTGAAAAGGTCTAGTTGTAGGTTTTCAGCAGTAAAAGCCTTCTAAAAGATTGATCCTGGACTGTCCTAGAAATCACTTTATGGGAAGTAAAGGTGCCATGCTGGCCACTCATACAGCCACTGGGTCAAATCCATCCATCCATCCATCCATCCATTTTCTTCCACTTGTCCGTTGGGGGTCATCACATTGCACCAGCCCCTATGGCTCCTCCTGCAGGTGGTGGGTCCACAGAAGGACCCTTTTATTGTATTTTTTACCAGAAATGGGTGGGACTGTCCAGCTATGCTGCACGTTTTCTCTCATTTCAAGGTGCATTATGTAAGTTTTATCCAGGAAGTTGATGCTAGTGTGTAAAGGCTGTGTAAGTGGTTAACCAGGTGTAACAGGCCAAATTAACCCCCGCCTTAACCCCGGTATATTATGGCCTGCCAGAAACTAACAAAAATAAAGATATTATTTTATATTTATCATTCAGACTGCAGGGAAAAGCAGCTCATGTTAAAAAAAACTCTGTTTAATTTGCTTTAAAGTAGGCCACCCCGGGCCCCCTTCCATAAAATGCTGTCCCAGTAATTTTGTACATAGACAACAATAGCCTAGCCCATAAGACACCCCGGAGTATATCATGGCCTAGGCCATTTTATACCCGGGTGTAATCCAGATGAGGGGTATACTCTGGCCTGTTACACCGGCACCTTTACTTTCCATCACAGTGGAAATATATTATAACGCTCCAGGATCAATTGTTTCTAAAGTTTTTGGTAAGTTTTCACTGTTCATGGAACCATGGTTACACATATATTCCATCCAGAACACCTAAAACAGGCCACCGTGATGCTATCCACTTGTACAGCCGATCGATCACTGAAAGGTCAAATATGCACTCATGTCCACCTTTTCCCGCACAAAAAGTTATGTAATGCACCTTTAATGTTTTCATGTGACAATGCAGCTACACAATCTGAATCATGGATCGAGCCAGGTTTAAATGTATGGGTTTATTTTGTCGGTCAATCTTATTTTTCCGGGTTCAAGTTCAGAAAGATATGGATTATGGAAAAATCCCCCTGAAAAAACGTTCAACAATATAGTTAAGTACAACTGGAACATTTGATTTCTGTATGTGCTACTAAAGTGGAAATTTTGCCACAATGTGAGAAAAATGAAATTTATAAAAAAAAAAAAAAATCTTTGTGAACCTTATAGTGCAAATTAGAAAATCATGTCTCACAGGTGAAAGTTTATATGTTAAAATAGCAAACTGACCAAGTCTTTTTATGCACTAGGACTAGAACAGTCATTTTATAATATGCATAACGTGAGGCAACAAGAGTAACTCGCCAAAGTGATACTTCCACAGTGCAGTTGAATAACACGGCGCTTTGGCGCTCCCTGCTGGTCACATGTGTGAAGGGCAGTTTGTAAACATGAAGCTACTATGCAGTATAGTCCCAAACCTTTTGCTCGCACTGATCTGTATTTTATCAGTGGATACCGTGGTGACCCCAACCCCCTTCCAGCAGATAAATTACTTTATTTTAAAGACTGAAGACTGAAGGCTGTGTGTCCCCGGGTTAAATTGGAGAAAATAATGTGATAATAATCGTCTGTTGTAATTTTTCATATTTCCTTTACAACATTTACAAAAATACAAAGACAACATTTAAAATCATAATGTCATTTTAGAAATATATATTTGGCTAATATGAGTATACTGTAATGAGTTTACAGTCTACAGTCTTTACATGTCTTTTGGGAGTGTTTCAGAAAATGAATCATGCATCACTTCTTGTTTCCTGGGGTTATGGATATGAGGTCACACATGGGCCATATCCTCTATGAAATAACCTGGCAAATGACATGCGTCTAACTTTTCTCAGAGCGCTGCCAGGAGGATGGCTCCAGTGGTTTAAACATGATCTGAAATATAAATTTAATTTCTCTCATATTCACCAGAGGGGCCACTATCTTTTGAGGGCACTTGAATATAATATTATGCAGTATTAAAACAACAACTGAAGAGTGACAGACACTCTCTTTCACATTGCATTAACTGCACAGTATACACATGAGCCAGTGTTCATTTTGACAAGATATTTTAATTTAGTTTTAGTCTTTTGACAAAAATGTAATTCAATTTTAGTCGAGATTTAGTCAAAAAAATACCTTAAATTTTAGTCGAGATTTGGTTGACTAAAATTGCAAGTCAATTTAGTTGACTTAATTTAGGACAAATTTAATCGACTTTGTATTTATAATATTCATTATAATCATATTTAATGGAGGTCCTCTGCTTCATGGAGCTGCTCCTCATGAACAAAGCTCAGAGCTGTTCCTTTAGCAGTGAATGTACATGATATGAGGCTCTTTCAGACTCAATAGAAGTTTGGATGATTTTAGTCTCTCCTTTCCATTTTTATTTAGTCTCATTTTAGTCGACTAAAATATCTGGACATTTTAGTCGTAGTTTTAGTCGCATGAAAAACTTAACTTTTAATTTAGTTTTAGTCCAATTTTAGTCGTCAGAGAAATCACTTTGACTAAAATTAAGACTAAATATTTTAGTCGACGAAATTAACACTGCCATGAGGGAAGTTTATAGAGTCGTACACATAGCAAGTGTGCAGACGGGGTTGTTAATAAAAATCTCGAAGTGATGATTAAAGGACGAGGAAAGTGGGTGCTTTTGGCAAAAGTCACAATGACACTCAATATTGTGGTGGAATCTGTCAGACAAAAGCACAGTCTGTCAACCTTCATCCACATTTACAATGCTTATTTTCAAAAGGCTACTTATCAAACTAAATTGACCTCATTTGTTCTAATAATATTTTTTTTTTTATGAAACTTAAGTAAAACTTGACTAAAACCGTCACACTTAGAAATGATTAAAATGGGACTAAAGCTTAAAGCATTTTCTAAAACTAAGAACAAAAAATAAATAAATTTTTTTATTTATAAAGTTGCCAAAAACAACACTGGTTTAGACTGCAATAGTTTTCTTTCTGACAGTGTTTTTAGAAACGTTTTATACATTTATGCACGGATTCAGACGGGCTAAAAGATGAGCTCCACGGTGAACTGTGCTGCATCGCCTCATGCGATGGGGGGGGGGGGGGTCAGCGGGTGTGTTAAACTGTATTTGGGTCAGGAGAAGACGTCCACACCATCACATCGACGTCCGCCGCCACTTCCTGCCGGCACCGGGTCACTTCCTGTCTGTGTCCCCCACGCCGTGTCACTTCCTGTCTGTGTCTCCCCGCGCCTTGTCACTTCCTGTCAGAGACAACAATTGTACGGGACAGGAAGTGGTCCGGCTCCGCCCCCTGGCCGCTCTGACCATGAACTGGATCGTGGACCAGCACCTGCGAGAGTTGAGGTGGTTTCGAACAGTACAGGGGAGATGGGACACCCCTGACGGAATCCTCTTTTGGAAATGCTTAAGACCCTACCTAGCTCAAAACGGCACTGGGTCCAGAGTAAAACTGACTGATTGTTTTTCTCCGGCTTTTTGGGATAACCTAAAACGGTAATAATGTTGAGAGTTTAAAATCACAGCAGAAGTCAAGCAGCATGTGGCGACTACTGACCAAAGCCCCAATATTTACAGCATATCAAAATAAAAGACTCATAGTTTAATGTTTTTATAACTTTTTTAATGCTTTTGATATTTTTCTAAAGTTTTAATAAAAATAACATGTTTTACGGCCTGTTGTCACATCATTGCTCATTAGCCTTTGGGGTATTGTTAAATGTTAAATATATTTTTTCATCGCAAAAGATAATGAACTGGAATTTCACTCAGAGCCCAGACTGTGTTTCACAGTAGTTTAGTTTATTTGTTTATTTGAGCAGTAAACATTCTGCTCAAAAGGAGTGGGCTGAAGCAAGAACATAGTGGAACAAACAAAGGAGCAACACAATGAAACAGAAACAAACAAAAAAAGATTACATACACCTGCAGTTTCTGATCATGGCTGAAATGACCATTTACAAGATAGCATTTACATAAATACATTACATAACATAAACTCATGTACTGTAAACATTCCCCAAGAAGGAGTAATACTGATTACGAAACAACAATGATAATGCTTCATAAGAAACCGTGTCAGTCACACGACCTCTGCAGCTGCACACCCGTTTATGAAATAACTTTATCCTATTGCAATTACATTATCAATCATACAATTGTCCATCCATCCATTTTCTTCCACTTGCCCGTTGCCGGGTCGTGGGGGCAGCTGTTGGAGCTGCACCAGCCCCTATGGCGCCCCCTGCAGGTGGTGGGTCCACAGAAGGACGGCCTCATGGTTCTAACCGGGCCTGTTGGTCTCTCATAAGGGGCTTCTGAACCGCTCTTTGTCTGACCCGTCACCTAGGACCTGTTTGTGCTGGGAGACCCTACCAGGGGCACGAAGCCCCCGACAACAGAGCTCCAGGATCATTCAGCTCAAACCCTCCACCACGTTAAGGTGGCGGCTCCAGGAGGGGAATCAATCAATAAATCATACAATTAGCAGCATCATATTTTGATTTGCCTTCTTGGCAAAAGAGAACCAGTTACACTTCAAAGCGGCTTTTTTAACACAGATCAAATTACAAGCATCGTTTGAAACGTTCATATAGAAACAGAAACGAAGCACGACAACCACGGTCTCGTTTCAGGCACGAGCTTTAGTACAAAGCAAGTAACAGAAGGCACGGTAGCACAGCGGTTAGTGCTCTTGCTTCACAGCTAGAAGGTCCCGGGTTCGATTCCCACCTGGACGGGGCCTTTCTGTGTGGAGTTTGCATGTTCTCCCCGTGTCTGCGTAGGTTTCCTTCGGGTACTCTGGTTTCCCCTACCACCAAAAACATGTACAATAGGCCAGGATGAATGGTGTGTGTGAATGTATGGTGGTGGTCAGAGGGACCGTAGGTGTGATGTGTGTAGTCGCGACAGCGCTTCTGTCAGTCTCCCCCAGGGGAAACTGAAGCTACTGACGTAGTTTACCATCACCGAGTATGGAGTGAATGTAAAATGCTCTCATGTAAAGCGCTTTGTGACCATGTCTGTGAAAGGCGCTATATAAATAAAGATCTTCTTCTTATTATTATAATATAATATATTTCAGCATGTTACCAAGGCCAAACCTAATATTACCGAAAGTCACTATTTTTATATATATTTTTATATATTTTTAAAAAAGGCACTTTACTATGCAGTACATATTATACTTCATGATCAGTTGTCATTACCATCCTCAGTATAATATTAATTTGTGTACAATTTGTTTTTTTTATGTATAAAGTATTATGTAAGCCCTACATAGTTTAATGAACAGCCAGGGTGTAGAGCGGGCCAGTTGAAGAGGACAGTAGCCTCTGTCAAAGTAATAGGGATAATAGATGATATTTGCACGCTGGACATCCTTACCCCACACAGAGACGATTTTTACTATACACTGACTACACAAGGCCCCCGTATCTCAGTCAAATTACTATGTTGTTTTGCCTGTTAATCAATGTGTTGTCACGGCGACAGGCTCTGACAGCACCCACTCACTCTCCGCTTATACTTCGACACATATAACACCAACATGGAGCAGTCTGCTGAAGTGGATGTGCAGGAGAGACCTCCCCCCTGTCCCCCCCAAGGCTTCTCTCGTCCCTTCACTCCCGCTCACCTGTCTGTGTCCCGTCTCCCGGGCGTGTTCAGAGGACACTCATCTCAGGACAGTAGTTTGATGAATTGAAGTGAGCAAAGCTGTTGAATTCGTCTCAAAGAGGAGCTGAATCCACACGGCTCTCAGGGGCGAGATTCAGTTCTCTGAATGTGCACGCTCTAAAACGAGTTACCATGAGGCGAATTCTCAGCGGTAAGATAGAAATAACCATCAGGTGCAGGTTTCAGTTAGTTTTAAATCAGTGGTTCCCAAAATAAGGGTCAGAGACCAGAGATGAGAGAATGTGACCATTTACTATTTTAAAAAGTGTCGTCCTAAACACTAATCTGACAGTGGCTTAGTGGTTAGTGGTTCTCACATAGCGGGGCAGGGCCCAAATGGAGGTCCTTGTGTTCCACTTCTGTTTTGAACGGTGAATGGGTTTGTTCTTCATTGATTAGCCTTAGGGTGCGTACTGTTCGGGCCCCTAAGTGGCCTTTTACTTTGGGCCCCAGAAAGGCTAACACCGGCTCTGACCCCACAATAGTAGCTTACCACCAACGGGTGTGGTGTGACTAAATAATGACTAGCTCTTTGGGAAACACAATACAACTATACCCCATTATCTTGGAAGTACGGATTTACTTAGTTTTCATTGTCAAAGAAAACCTTTAATGTTCTGCGCTGAGTGGCAAAACCAACCAATATCAAATGTAACAACAGTCCCATTCGGACAGTCATGGCATCATCATTTAGCCCGTGCACAGCCTCCATACTGGATCAGCTGTGACAGGGACACGTGTGTGGCCTGTAGACTCTCTCCACTCTCTGCTCAGACAGACCTGACCCACTTGAGCTGTTTGTTTATCTCCATACACACTTAACACTCGCTCAGCTCGGGTCAACAGCCGGCCCAGAGGGAAGGCACTACTTGAAAAAAATAAATAAAAAATAACTAAAGTCCTGCTTCTGGTTTAAGTCTGGCTTGTGATCATGTTTCACAGGCTTTTGGGTGAGTCACTGAGCGCTTTCTGACACCAGCAATTACAGATGGAGGCTTCAAACAGTGAGATTAGAGCTCGACCGTAGCACAAGCTGCTTATATGCGAGTGCTAAATGCTCGTTATTGCTTTTATATTGGCCATAACAAGTGAGTTTCTGATGCTGATTAGTCTATTTTCTATTTGGATCAAAGTCATTTTCAGGATCAGAGAAGGCAATGCAAGGAGAAGAGTGTAAAGTGTTTTTTAATGTTAAAGTATCAAGACTGTAGCTTTATTCCTTATCTATTGAATGTGATGATGTCATAATCTCAGATGGAGCAGGGGCCAATACAAACTTTGTCATCTTATGGCTGAGGGAGAGTCCTTTCATCTGACCAACATCCCGCATATGTTTGTTAATGTTGTTACTGAACTTACGAGAAGATAATGGTAGTTCATATGTGCTGATAAGACACACAACTTTGATACAGCGTTTGATGCCTGTGGATTATCGTACAGGAGTTGTCCATCTTCAATAAAGGTACTTGAGGCACCTTCAGTAGTTGAAGTCTTCGAACGTTTCTCCTCTCATCCAAAAGGCTTCGTCAGCGACTAAAGTCCCGCTCAGCCCGCAGCTTAGATAAAGACCAATGGGGAGGAGTTAGGGTTGGCCCGGCTCCTCCCCTCTAATCACAGCTACTCTCACCTGTGGGTGAACACCTTTGAAGTAGAGCGTCTCTAACGATCTGCTCACCTCAGTATAGTCAGTCCTGTCCTATTCATAGATGATCACTGCCCAGTATCTGTCCTATTCATGGCTGATCACTGCTAATTACCTGCCTATTGTTCTTTTGTTGGCCGAGGTGCATCTCCTTGGACTGGCCATGCCCTGTCAGTTAGTAAAGTGACGGAAGATTAAATCTGAGCCCACCATTCCGGTTCATGGGGGGATTTTCTTTTCTGACAAAAATAGCTTCTTTAACTCCTCTTTCAAACCAACGTTCTTCTTTAGTTTAAATGTTGACCTCCCCGTCCTCAAAGGAGTGGTTGGAGGCTTTGAGGTGGAGGTGCACCGCCGACTGAGGGCCACTTGTGCTTTCTCTTCGGTGTTGATAAAGTCTCTTCTGTAAAACTTGTTTCGTTTCTCCAATATAATGTTGTTTGCATTCTTCTTCTTTGCATTGAATTGAATAAACCACTAGCTTTGTTTGTGGCTCGGAGTTTTGTCTTTGGGATGAACTCATGTTTGTCTCAGTGTGTTCACCGGTTTGTGGTTCACTGGAATCCTGTGCTGCCTAAAGATTCTCTGAAGTTCCTCTGAGACCCCGGCTACATACGGCACTACAACTCCCTTTCTTCTGGGCTCTGGAGTCTGTCTTGTTCTTTGGGTCTTCTTGCCCTTTGTGCTTTAGTGAAAGACCAGTTAGGAGAGCCACAGTCTGAGAGGGCTCTCTGGACATGTTGCTCCTCTTTGGTCTTTCCTTCTGCACTGGTAGCACCTCTTTAGCTCTATGTCTGAGCGTCATGATGACCCATAGTTTGTGCTGGAGTGGATGGTTAGAGTCAAACATCAGATACTGGTCAGTATGAGTTGCCTTCCTGTAAACCTCTGTCTGACGTTGTTCGTTTTCCTCTATGATAACTTTACAATCTAAAAAGGCAAGTTCTTTCTCTTTGGCGTCCTCCTGAGTAAATGTAACGCTGGGGTCCACAGCATTGATGTGATCTGTAAAAGGTGCCACTTCCTGCTTAATTTTGACCCACGTGTCATCTACATATCTGAACCAGTGGCTGGGTTTGTTTCCTGGGTATGAGGCCAGGGCATTCCTCTCCATTTCCTCCATGTAGAGGTTAGCCATGTAGAGGTTAGCCATGTAGAGGTTAGCCACTATGGGTGAAACTGGAGAGTCCATGGCACAGCCGTGGATCTGTCTGTAGAAGTTTCCCCTGAACTGGAAATAAGCGTGGCACGTAAACCGTTGTTTTTATTATTGGCTACGTGCTATCGCGTTGTGTGGGTTACGCGCCCTCTGTCCTCTCACTGCCACCCCTGGTCTCTGGGCCAGGGTCTGAGCGCTCCGTCATGGCTGCGTCATTAATCCGCAAATGACTGTGTTTACTGTTAACTTCAGTCCTAATGCGGAGTTGTCCACCTCAGCATGTCGGCGCTGCTGGTGCCTGGTGCGCAGGTTCAACCTTCCGATGCTTGTGGGAGGTCAGAGTGGCAGCTAGCCCTTTAGCTTATTCTCGTCAGAGCTGCGGTAGCTCGGCGTGGCGTCCGTCTCTAGCTTCGCCCACTGACAGCGTAGGATTCCCTCGTTCATTAGCAGGCAACGTTTTACTTAACCCCTTAACTGCCGTCTCCCCTGATCAGGGGGTTAGGGTTAGGCGTAGTTAACCCTAATCAGGATATAATTAGGGTTAAGAACGGCAATTGTAACGCATGTTGTGTGTCACTCACACATATTTTTAGAAACTAGAATATCTTGGCTTTCAAATTAGGCATCACACTGGCACACTGGTAAGCTCTCCAGTCAATAGGCTTTGAGACTTGGATGTAAACAAATAACCCTAACCCTAGGGTGGCAGTTAAGTGGTTAAGTAAGGCCGATATGTAATTTGATTTAAAGGAATAGGCCACCGTTTTTACATACTGACATATGTTCTTACCTTACCTTAGACTAGTTGATATGTACCTGTCTGGTCTTTGTCCGTGCGCTCTGTCATGCAAACGGAGCACAAACGCAGCCTCTTCCACATACTGTGTAGTTCCAAATCAGCTCCCGTTAGAAGCTACCAAACTCTTCCACGTTTTCCCTATTTAAATACAGTTACGTGACGTGTTACACTACACTAGAAATGTAACATGTCGATTTTCTCAGCGGATAAAAAGGGGTACTATATTGTGAGGCGTAATAATACGAGGAGCACTACGTCCGCGCACTAACTCCTAAAGACCTCTCCCCCGCTCACTTCCGTCAATAGAAGCAGCGTGACTTGTAGTGAGCGGGAGAGAAGTCTTTAGGAGTTAGTGCGCGGACGTAGTGCTCCTCGTATTATTACGCCTCACAATATAGTACCCCTTTTTATCCGCTGAGAAAATCGACATGTTACATTTCTGTGTTACTATACTTTGTAGTGTAACACATCACGTAACTGTATTTAAATAGGGAAAACGTGGAAGAGTTTGGTAGCTTCTAACGGGAGCTGATTTGGAACTACACAGTATGTGGAAGAGGCTGCGTTTGTGCTCCGTTTGCATGACAGAGCGCACGGACAAAGACCAGACAGGTACATATCAACTAGTCTAAGGTAAGGTAAGAACATATGTCAGTATGGAAAAACGGTGGCCTATTCCTTTAAATAGTGCTTAAAATATACATGTTTGTGCAGCCCTTCATATCTGTGCTGCAGCGGACATCGAAGCAGCTGCTGTCTTGTCTTGTCCTGTCCAATCGCAATGGAACAAGCCCAATGTGAAATAAATATGTTTACTGGATAATGGACTGAAAATAGGGACAACTGGAACTGAATCTAAACTAACGTGGACTAATGGTGCCAATGAAACTGGAAAGTAAAAGGCATGAACTAATGTCTCTAGCTTACAGTAACTTATAATAAAATAAAGAAAGCTTTTGTAATGTGAACATTGCCTGCCTGTCATTTCACATCATAACAAACCTGTGGCCTTATACTTTGTTTGTCAGCATACGTTAAATCTCCAGGTGAGACTCCTGGGGTGGCGTTGTGGCATTTAAAGCTAAAGTAAAATCGAAGGTAACCCTCGCCTTGCCATATAAGGCAGATCTCCAGAAGTTGGCAAATGTGGTCAGGAGTGAGCTGGGTCCCATCAGCTAGAGTGCTTTCCTCAGTCAGGCTCTTCCTCACCGCTGTGACTGCTGCTGAGGTCGGGACAGATGTAAACAGTGCTGTCACATCGTAAGACACCATGGTTTCATCTGTTTCCAGCTGCAGGTGTTTGATCTTCTCCACAAACTCCTTGGTGTTTTCCACATGGTGTTCGGTGTTGCCGACCAAAGGGGATAAGATGAACTTGAGGTGTTTCGCCAGATTATAGGTGATGGAGTTGATGCCACTCACGATGGGTCTGAGAGGAAAACCTTCCTTGTGTGTTTTTGGCAGACCATAGGAATGGACTCTCCCGGGTAAAGCTTGTAATACAGCTTTTGGTCAATTATTTCTTCCTTTTTTAGTTTCTGAAGATGCTCTATAATTTTCTTCCTGTAACGGCTGGTGGGGTCTCTTCTCAGTCGCTCATACATGTTTTTGTCACAGAGCAGCTGCTTGACCTTGGACTCGTAGTCAGCTGTGTTGAGGACAACTGTGCATCTACCTTTATCCACTGGAAGGATGGGCAATGGTGGCGCTGATAGTAGAGTGGGTCATCTCGTGATCGGAAGGTTGGGGGTTCGAATCCCGCCTCCTGAAGGTGCATGCTGTTGTTGTGTCCTTGGGCAAGACACTTCACCCACCTTGCCTCCAGTGTCTGCGTACACTGGTGTATGAATGGGTGAGAGGTTCCTTGCTGTAAAGCGCTTTGAGTGCCTAATGTAGGTGGAAAAGCGCTAAATAAGTTGAGACCATTTACCATGGTGATGGTCTCGTCCTTCTTCAAAGCTCTTCTTTAGTTACGGTTATGTCATTTTTTACCGGCACCACCTCACAATTTAAACTATAGGCTTTATAGAATGTTGTGATGTCATGTGAACGCGACCTGCAAACCAAACATGACCTGAACTATTTAAACCAAGACTGAAACAGATACAGACGGCAACGCGTCACACGAGGGGGCGTGGCCCAGCCGAGGAAGGAGGAAGTGTGTTTTGGAAAACAAAATGTGTCACCATTTTAAGCCGTTTTCTGGCAGAATATAAATGTATTTATCACACACAGATAAAGTCAAGTCTAAATCATTTGGATGTCTTTTTCACTTCAGCTTGTCAGCCTCATGTCAGCATTCTCTGGTATGTTTGTACTTCTGGGCTGTTAAACCACTTTGCTCCTCTCCATGTCTTTGGATCTTTATTGGGTAGAAAAAGTTGTTTTTGAATAATTATTCACTTTATTCCGCACCGCCCACTCTTGCCTCTTTTTGCTTTGGATTTTGCCTTGACTTCTCCAGCCCTATGTTAACTAATAGGAGAACATGGGCGGGCACATTTCATGGCGGCGCCCACGTGAACGTCCGGGATAAGGTGAATAGAAAGTTTAGATCGTTCTCCTCTTCGTTTTCCCGCTCAACTGCTCCAAACATGACCATATATGGGCGATATATGGAACCAAACCAAACCAGGACCTCGAGCGAACTGGCAGAGGACTAGGCCTGAAACACGTCTAAACCGGGACAAGGACCAAACTGGGACCGCACCATGGTGGAGCCGAGACTCAAACCGGGACGGGACCGTCGGCACACGGGCGGACATGATTGACCAGAGTAAACAACTCGAGTTTATGGCATTTCCTGTCAATGACCTGACCCTGCCTCTTCCTCTGAATCTGCGCTCTGATTGGTCACACACACACACACACACACACACACACACACACACACACACACACACACACACGCATACTGTCCCCACATGCATCTCTCCGAACCGTCTTTCAAAGCCAACAAACAAATGCACTTCCTCCTTTTCATGGAAACACAAAGATAATCCTCCGCTCCCGACCAGAAAATATGTACCCCCAAACACGAAGACATGGAAAAGAGAAAAGCAATGGTTGGAGAAAGCAGCTGGACGTCCCATAATGGGAACTGTGGAGAAGTGTGTGTCCGGATGTCCACGCCGGTTCCCAAAATCAGTGATTCCCAAAGCGGGGGCCGCAAGAGACAATATTTCTGACATTGAACATGACGTATGTTTGATTGAAAACACAAATATTCTTACAGCACAAATATTCTTACAGCACAAATATTCTTACAGCTTTTTATTTTACAGCAATATTATTTTTATTTTAACCATATTTTACCTTGACTTGACAAAAAAAAATAGCATGTCCTCTTCCTTATGAATAGTTTCTTTAATGTATTTAGCTTTTACATCTTTACCAAACCATAGATCTGACTTTTACACAGCTGCTCTTGTTTAATCATTTTTTTCCGCATCTACATGAGCAAAACAAAATCAATCTTCCACCCCTTAACCCCCACCTGAACCGAGCACTTTAGATCAGTTGATCCGTTTTGTAGGTCTTAGCTTTCAAATGAGGCGTTTGGGTATAAAGCTGAACTGGAGATGGTAAATACTTTGCGGTGGACACTTCCTCCTGTGTCAGATGGGGACACACATGTGGTGCGCAGAGGGGCCCCCGGGCGCCTCTCCCCCTCAGCGGGGCTCATATGGCTCGCCTCGTGGGCTGCATCTGCGGACACGGCCCCCGTCACTCACTCGGAGGACGCTTTGATCTGGAAACGTCGACACGTGTTTGCTCCAGAGGCTCCTGTGTGACCCACACAGCTGTGAACGACAACTCTACACACTTTGTATCCCTCCAGGAGACGCCCAGGAACCCCGTGAGCAAGCACTTTTTCACTTTGACTTTGCGTCGTTATTTCACAGGTTCTTTTTTTTCTGCTTTTCTGTGTGAAAAGGGGAGAGGCATTTGAGAACCTTCCAGAGCTCCAAGATGAAATCCTCTGGAATTACAGGTGGAGAGAGTGTTTCAGGTGATTTCACATGGACACGCCACACAAACTTCAGCGAAGACTTTCTGAGAGTCCCGGAGAAGGAGGACCTGCCCTCACACCTGCCCTCACACCTGCCCTCACACCTGGCCTCACACCTGGCCTCACACCAGCCCTCACACCTGCCCTCACACCTGCCCTCACACCTGCCCTCACACCTGTCCTCACACCAGCCCTCACACCTGCCCTCACACCTGCCCTCACACCTGCCCTCACACCTGCTCTCACACCTGCCCTCACACCAGCCCTCACACCTGCCCTCACACCTGCCCTCACACCTGCCCTCACACCAGCCCTCACACCAGCCCTCACACCTGCCCTCACACCTGCCCTCACACCTGCCCTCACACCTGCCCTCACACCTGTCCTCACACCTGCCCTCACACCTGCCCTCACACCTGCCCTCACACCTGCTCTCACACCTGCCCTCACACCAGCCCTCACACCTGCCCTCACACCTGCCCTCACACCCGCCCTCACACCCGCTCTCACACCAGCCCTCACACCTGGCCTCACACCCGCCCTCACACCAGCCCTCACACCTGGCCTCACACCTGCCCTCACACCTGCCCTCACACCAGCCCTCACACCAGCCCTCACACCTGCCCTCACACCTGCCCTCACACCTGCCCTCACACCTGCTCTCACACCTGCCCTCACACCTGCCCTCACACCTGCCCTCACACCTGCCCTCACACCTGCTCTCACACCTGCCCTCACACCAGCCCTCACACCTGCCCTCACACCTGCCCTCACACCCGCCCTCACACCAGCTCTCACACCAGCCCTCACACCTGGCCTCACACCCGCCCTCACACCAGCCCTCACACCTGGCCTCACACCTGCCCTCACACCTGCCCTCACACCAGCCCTCACACCTGCCCTCACACCTGCCCTCACACCCGCCCTCACACCTGCCCTCACACCTGCCCTCACACCAGCCCTCACCTGCCCTCACACCTGCCCTCACACCTGCCCTCACACCAGCCCTTACACCTGCCCTCACACCTGCCCTCACACCTGCCCTCACACCTGCCCTCACACCTGCCCTCACACTTGGCCTCACACCAGCCCTCACACCTGCCCTCACACCTACCCTCACACCTGCCCTCACACCAGCCCTCACACCAGCCCTCACACCTGCCCTCACACCTGCCCTCACACCAGCCCTCACACCTGCCCTCACACCTGCCCTCACACCAGCCCTCACACCTGCCCTCACACCTGCCCTCACACCTGCCCTCACACCAGCCCTCACACCAGCCCTCACACCTGCCCTCACACCAGCCCTCACACCTGCCCTCACACCAGCCCTCACATCTGCCCTCACACCAGCCCTCACATCTGCCCTCACACCTGCCCTCACACCAGCCCTCACACCAGCCCTCACATCTGCCCTCACACCAGCCCTCACACCAGCCCTCACACCTGCCCTCACACCAGCCCTCACACCAGCCCTCACACCAGCCCTCACATCTGCCCTCACACCTGCCCTCACACCTGCCCTCACACCAGCCCTCACACCTGCCCTCACACCAGCCCTCACACCTGCCCTCACACCTGCCCTCACACCTGCCCTCACACCAGCCCTCACACCTGCCCTCACACCTGCCCTCACACCAGCCCTCACACCAGCCCTCACACCTGCCCTCACACCAGCCCTCACACCAGCCCTCACATCTGCCCTCACACCAGCCCTCACACCTGCCCTCACACCAGCCCTCACACCAGCCCTCACACCACACCTTACATTCTCGTGTGATACAGTAAAAAAAACACAAACTGGAGTTCTGCCTTCAGTCTCCTCTGAGCCTCCGAAACGGTGCCGCGCCTCCCAGGTTTGTCCCCGTTTCAGAGCGTGGTGTCCTGCACTGGTCAGCTCCACCTCCTCCTTTGTTTCCACTGTGCTGCAGGGGCTCTTGGTGCCTCTCCAGTGTTTCAGAAGAAGAAGTTTGTAGGTCTCAAATGTCTCATCAGCTGCTGTTTGTTTACTTTGAAACGCTGAGTCCTTCACAGATGTTTAGTTCACATTCTCCGGGGGGGGAAACTCCCATGACCCCCACTGCTGATAAAATGTAAGACACATGAGTGACACATGAATAAAGAATGAATATTAGATAAATGTGACTGTGCTGCGATGAAATCATCTCTTGTAGCTCAGGCCATATGTCCGTTCTAGAAGAGCACAGACGGGCCACTGGCTCCAGGCCACTTCACTCTCTCCTTATGCACACATCAGGCCAGGGGGCGCTGCTGCCGGGCCGGCCCTGCAGTGTCACAATGAAGTGTGACTACTCTGACATGTTGTGGAAGGCGAAGAGTTGAAGGAGCCGTGAGGGTCTTGAACTAAGCAGGCAGTCATTGTGCCGACTGCTTTGAACACAACCCAAGCAGAAGGCAGATGCAGAGCGAGAGGGGCTGGTGCAGGCAGGTGTGAGAGCAAGAGGAACACCCGGCGGGACAAGGTAAAGGGCAATACAAGGCTTATACAAGAAAAAGCTAAGACAAGCTTCAAAAGAGCAAAAATAGACTGAAATGCCTGGCAAGCGGGGCCACAAAGGGAACGCAAATATTCATTAGCAGCTGCTACAACTGACAGAACTTCATTTCTCTATTTTATTTACTTAACAGCTCTATTGTTGTAGTCATTTGGTGAGTAAAAATGATTTTAAATTGATGTTAACATATTTGTGGAAGTGAGTTACGCTCATTTGGCTGGTCAGAGTCCCGGGACGTATTTTAGTCCCAGTCTGCCCTGAGCCCAGGGGTCGACTTCTTTTTGTGCCACTTAATAAAGAGACAGAACGGAGAACTAAGTAACTAAAATGTCCCTTTCACTTTATTGATCGTGAAAAGTTAATTTCATAGTGATGTGACTTTTAATTAGTAAAGTTTTATTCATAGGGACTCCTTCGGCCCTGGGTCTCTATAGCCTGTCCGTCCATGGGAGTGGATCTCTCCTTCTGTGGTTCTCCTCAAGGTTTCTCGTTTCTCCCACTGGGTTTTTGAGTTTGTCCTTGCCGTGCTGGAGAGGACAGGGGACACCCGAGCTGCTCGTCCCACCCACTGCTGACGCTTATTTGGACTTTATGTTTGCCTGGATATTTGATTCTCCTGAACTTCTTGAGTCTTATTTACTGCTCTGTTTTATTGCCTTAATGTTTGTTGCAGCCCTATGAGGCAACTCCTGTTGTGATATTGGGCGATACAAAACCATTGATTGATTGATTGATTCATGTCACTCAACAATTGTATGATTTATTTGTATTGTTTTGATCTGAAAAGCAGGTCACGTGACCCTTTCATTGGATTATTTGATCTGAACACGTGTGGATCCCTGGGTTCTGCATCGGGACTTCTCTGCTCAGGTCTATTCCATTCCACTTTACACCGTTTTTAAAGTTTTGAACGGCCCCTCAGTACATCACGGACCTCATCCACATTTACCCACAGCCGTGCATTCTGAGGTCCGAGGACCAGCTCCAGCTTGAGGTCCCCAAGACCAACAGGGGGGCAGGCTCTTCATGTGGTCGGGCCCCGACTCCGAAACTCTCTGCCCCTCCCCGTCCAAACAGCGACAACAGTGGAGTGTTTAAAAACTCGTCTTAACACCCACTTTTATTCTTTTAGCTCAGCATGTTTGGTCCTCTGTGTCCGTTCATATTTTTTATTGGTTTATTTTTATTTTTAATGACAATTTTTATTGCATCTTATTTATGTTTTTTTATTAATGTATGCATCACTTTGGAAACGCTTATTTAAAAAAATGCGCTGTAGAAATAAAGTGGATTGGATTAACTGTTGACAGCACACTTCGACCTTCTTTACCCCCGCCAAAAAGAAGAAGAAGAAGATATTTATATATTATTTATATTTCGCCTTTCACAGACATGGTCACAAAGCGCTTTACATGAGAGCATGTACATTCACTCCACACTCGGTGGTAAACTACGTTAGTAGCTTCAGGTTCCCCTGGGGGAGACTGGCAGAAGCGCTGTCGTGACTACACACATCTGCGCCAACGGTCCCTCTGATCACCATCATGCATTCACACACACGTCATTCATCCTGGCCTATTGTACATGTTTTTTGTGGTAGGGGAAACCGGAGAAAAACAAAACTGTATTGAACAGAGATGCGCAGAGAGGCCTAAGTCTAAAGACGTGTGTGTGTGTGTTTTTTCCTGTTTTGTGGTGAGCTCCGGTGCGCTCACGCTTCAGTGACAGAGGAAGCGGAGCGCGCGTGGGCGAGGACAGAGGAAACACCGTTACACGAGCACGTGCACACACACGCGCGCGCGCACGTAGGGCGGGCTCGTCGTTAACCGCTCTCCAAAACTTTGGCAGTCTGCCTCCGTCCTGCGGTGAACGCCATAAGACCCTTTTTCCTTTTACGCACGCTTTACGCACGGATTACCCGGGTTGGAACCTGCGACTTTTTTTTTTTTACCCCGCGGAGCGTTACTCACGGCACACGCGCTGACAGGTCTCCCCACGCGGCCGACCACACACCGACCACCGAGGAGCGACGAGTCTGCGGGGTTTGGACACGCGTGGTTTCCCGGATGTGTGGATTGTAAAAGCGCAGTGAGGCACGAGGAGCTGCTGAGAGCGGGTCTAGTCCTGGCCGGGTGAGTGCCCACATTAATGACATTTATATTATCTGTGGCTGGTTGTCCACAGCTCATCAACACAACGTCCCATAAAGAGCCACACTTACATTAACCCCTTAACCCCCAACTGAACCGAGCACATTTTCTCTTGTCTGGCTTTACCCAAATCTAAACACAAGTGTCAAAATAGTGACAAAAATGAGACGCAAACGAGGATGAAAATGCAACAAAAAAAAAGCAGCAGCGATGAGAGCAACAAAAAAGAGCAACAGAAAAGTGACAAAAAACCCCCAAAAAAACACGATGGGGCGGGGGGAAAATTCTTAAAACTGACGACAGCGCGGCAACAACGTGAGGAAAACGATCCATTTAGATGAGTTTTGTAGGTCTTAGCTTTCAAATGAGTCGTTACACTGACCTCATACTTTTTGATGTCTTATTGTAGAAAATAGTTATAGTCAGGGAAATCCACTGTGACAATGTGCCCCATGCGCAGGGCTGGTCATCCCAGTTTGTCATTAATGATACTTTCTTTAAAAGGGGGGGGGGGGGGGGGGGTAACTTTTTTGAGATACAAAGACGAAATAACCTACAGGCAACTCATGCACCAATGGAGACGGGTACTGTTGAACGATCCCAGCCTGGGATTGGAAAAAAAAAGTCTTGGTACTTCTGGTATCATGAAAGAATAAAAGTATCAAAAGCAGGCACTGAAAAAAAAAATTGTTTTATGAGTGTTGGTTATTGAGGAAAAAATGAAACACGAGGTGAAAAAAGTGGAAAAGAAAGTGGAAACATTGGGGTAAAAAATAGGGAGAAATTACGTTTCACCTCAAATAAATGATACACATGTAACCGAAATGAAATGGAGGGAAAATAAATGAATGAACATTATTAATCTGTTTTCTGGGTCTAGTATAGGTATTAAATAAAGTATTTTTTAGGTATCGGTATCAAAAACCAAGTATCGTTAAAGTACCGGTATTGTAAAATAATGTAACGGTTCCCAGCCCAAACACCAATAAATGCCGGATGTGCCTGACATGTTCAGCTAAATCCTCTGTAGTGAGGCAAGGCGAGTGTATTCAGACCACACACTTTACACACACGGTAACATGAGGCTTAGAAATGGAGGAAATCGCCCAATGTGGTCAAATATGTGCTCACCAAACTAAACTGCTGAAGGTCACGGGGCCGATTGAACGTGTGCGAGTGAATGAGTGTGGTGGTCAGATAGGCCGATGGCAAAGCTTGGCAACCCTGTCTCTGTCAGACTGCCCCAGAGGCTACAATAGTCGCTTACCACCACTGAGTATGGTTTGAGTGAATAATTACTACATGTGGCGCTTTTAGAAACTGTTCAATTGCAAATGGATGTCAATCGGCACTGAGGTCAGTCGGCACTGAGGTCAGTTGGCACTGAGGTCAGTTGGCACTGAGGTCAGTTGGCACATTCTGACAGAAAAGACGCACTTTGACACCAAAACATGACCGAACAATGATGCCAGAGTCATTACTAAGTGTGTTTAATGCTGATTGTGCACAAGCTGTAATGTCAAGAATCGCCTGTTCATGCCATGAGTGTGGATATTTCTACAGACTTAGACTTGGGTTTTAGTGTGTGAGTAATGAGACTGTTTTCTTTCTTCACTTCAAAAAAAAGAACAGGAACTTGAGTGTTTTTACAAACGAGTAGCGCATAGAGCCGAGCCTAAAACAGGACGGCCAGAGGAGAATTCTCACGATCCGTCTGTGCAACTTCCTTAGCAACGTTAGACAAACGTTAGCCTTTGGAGATCACCCTTTTCCCACAATACCCATGAGGAGGAGGCGCTCTGATGAATCCCCACGACCAGTTTGGCACCATACGTTTTTATAATAATGCCTGTGAGTTGAGATCATTTGATGGGACGTTGAAGTGTCATAACTTCAGTATTGTCCCAATATGATGAAATATGGTGAGGCTCTGACGCCTCACCATGAGGCCAGAGAACAGCGGTGATGCACAGTTGTTCAAAGGTCAATTTCAAAATACTTAAATGTACATCATTTTCTTTTTTTGTCCAATATCTTAACTGTCTGCTTATACAGAGAAGGGCCTGGAAGCTGAAGTTTGTGACCAGGCTGTGACGCAGTATGACATATGTAGAACAACCATGGCATACATACACAATAAAGCAGTGCGGGACAGTGCATGTTAATGAACATACATGGGTCTCATGCATGTAAACAAGCCACACCGGATTATCCTGCCGATAAACCACATCTGCAGGGAAGTCAAATCTGAACTGTTTTCGTTTTGACTTGACTTTGAAACTTCATGTGTTGTTCATCCAACTTCCTGAATAGGTTCATGGTCAAATTAACCTTAAAAGTACTGTCAGGAGACCTCTTCTTGACAGAAAACCCCAATGAGAATGTTTTTGAATGTTAGGGGTGTAAGACAAGGCGAAGAAATGATCTTTGGTGGTTCCGGAAAGTTAAGGGCAGGCAACATGTTTTTATGTCAATATAAGATGTTGGGAACATATTTAATGAAAATGCCACCTGTGTGTCGCCTTTATTTATTAAAGAAATAAATGAAAAAGAATGTTTACTGAAAACTCTACCTAGTGTAAGGAAGAGTGCAGTGAGCAATGCATTGGCAAAACTAAGCAGCCTCTGTTCCAAAGGATGTACCAACATTGTAGGGGAAGTGGCTCACAGGAGTTCATCCTCATCTTAAAGCCACAAATATTGTTGATGACAGTGACCTCTAGCTAGAGAGAAAATATAGTGTTAAAGAAAAGTAAAGGAGGCCAAAAGCACTGTGTTTTTTTCTGTGTCTCATACTTTTCTGTTTTTCTGTTGGAAAATGAAAAACGTAATAACAAATAAGCATGATTTATTTTTTAAATGACAGCACATGACTGCATTAAAGATGCAAGAGGGCACAAATGGGAACATAGGTCTATGTAATTATAATTCCTCATTTATCTGCGTGAGGGGAATCGATCATATTGGGTCATGAGGCCATACAATCTCTGTAGTCCAGTCATAACCTCAATTTCATAATCAATAAATCTGCTAATCACATCACACTCGCTAATGCTAACATGACTAGTGCTAACGTCCACAGCAGCTTATAAACACTCTCACCGGGTTCTGCACCACTAAAACAGCATTACTGCAAGGTAAGCTTTACCTTTCCATGTCGCCTTTAGAGCAGAGTCAAACTCTGGGAGAATCAGTCCAACAGAAGTATGTGCTTTGTTCTCCGCATATTAAGTAGCCATGTGGTCTGGGTGCGTCTCAACGTAATCCAATGGAACTGGGAAGGCATTTGTACGCCACTAGGACTTTAAAAACATATGCTAATGAAGTCTTTCCTTAATGATGATGTTGTTAGCAGCGCAGACCCTCCTCAGTGTGAGTGTGTATACGCTGCTGTGGATGTTAGCACTAGCCGCGTTAGCATGAGAGAGTCTGTTGTGATAAGCCTATTTATTTATTATGGAACCATGGTTATGACTGCACTACTGAGATGGTATGGCCGTACATGACCCAACATGATCAATGAAGATGCTTTTAGACTGACCCCGGCACCAAATATTTCCACAGTTTTGGCTCAACATTCACAACAGGGCCGCTGCAAGCCATTTTGGAGCCCTAAGCAGAAATGTTTAGTGCTCATTAAAATGAAACACACTCTCAAGACTACACTAATAATATTTGTAGAATGACATTAATTGAGTTTAGATGTAACAGTTTAATAGTCGGGGCCCCTCTCTTCAGACCCTGAGTTTCTCTGCTCCGCCCCTGCAGCCACAGTGACATGTTTTCCCTCTCTGCGGTTTTTCCCTCCTTCCTTTCTCACTCACCGCTGCGAGCACAGGCTCCGGAACACGACAGGACACTGATGTTTTGTCAGGATCTGAACTTAAGCTTGCAGCGACTCTACTATGTCTCCAGGGATTCATCCCTCTGTGTGTCGTATCATCGCTCACTTTGGCCACATTTCTGTCGCTCTTCTTTCTCCTCGTTCTCATTGAGTATGGGCCGTTCTTTTGTCAGCCGCGTTAATAATCAGAGAATCAGAGAAATGCGGAATGAGGGATTCCAGGCATACAGTATGTCATTAAATAACACAACACCAGTGCAAGTGCTGTAACACAGCAAAATGCAGAAACCACCTTATAACATCCAAAATCCCCTTTGGAGAAGTATTTGAATATTTGCCTTCAGAGAAATGGGCCCAAAACTGTAAAACTGAAGAGTGTTGATGCAGTTTCATGTGATCGGGTACGGTCATAATAAGCTCGCCTGAGAACACGGACACCTGCTCGGCTTCTGTATCAGGCGTTTCATTATCGCTCATGTTCACGTGAAACTACTCTCTATTATGAAACTACTCTCTGTACAGTGAAACTGTCTAGGTCAGGGGCCGGTCAAAACCTTTACCCCCAAAATGTGTAGACGCGTTCACACGGACAGAGACCGCAGGCGTCAAAACAATTAAAGACCTGAGAAAACGAAAATGACTCGAGAACCAACTGACTCTTTGACACCATAGACCATACAAGGCTTTTAAATAAGATTGAAAGGTTTGGTGTCAGGGGACCTGCTTATGCCTGGCTGGAAAGTTATCTTAGCAACAGATACCAATATGTACATATACACAATGTCGACTCTGAAAAAAAACTTATCACACATGGAGTTCCACAAGGTTCTATTCTGGGTCCAAAATTGTTTATAATGTATATTAATGATGTCTGTGAAGCTTTGAAAAACGTATAATGTTTATTATATGCGGATGATACCAGCCTCTACTGCTCTGGAAAGGATTTGAAACAACTCCTTTCCACAGTAGAAGACGAGCTCACAGTTCTAAAAAAATGGTTTGATCTAAACAAACTTTCAATGAATCTGAGTAAAACAAAATATATCATTTTTGGAAATAGAAAAGTTAGTGTCCATACCAGTCTAAAATTAAATGATATTGAAATTGAACGAGTTATCATTGATGGAAAACTTGAATGGAAATCGCATATAAGCACATTAAAAACAAAATTAGCAAAAACCATTGCTGTAATTGGTAAAATGAAAACTGTACTTGATAAAAAATCTCTTCTATTACTGTATAACTCCCTCATACTTCCTTACCTAAATTATGGCTTGGAAATATGGGGAAACAATTACAAATCCAATACTCATCCTATTTTTCTACTCCAAAAAAAGGCAATAAGAATCATCACTAAAGCAGATTTCTATGCACCAACAACCCCCATTTTTGTAGAGCTAAATCTATTGAAAATCCATGACCTTGTTGATCTAAATACTTTAGTAATAGTGTACAAAGCACATAATAATCTTCTCCCTCCAAACATCCAGCAGCTTTTTGAACACAGGGAAAGTCCGTATAACCTCCGAGGAACTGCCATATTCAAAAAAGCAAAAGCTAAAAAGAATAAAAAAAGTTGATGTATTTCTGTAAGAGGTGTTCATCTGTGGAACGATTTGGAAGATCATTTAAAACAGTCGAAAACAGTCAAAGCCAAAGTTGTATAAATCTTCTATCATTCAAAAATATATAAGTTAAGTATAAACAAAGTAAGAAACTAGTGAAAAGACTTTAATAGATCCATATTGAATGAATTTAAATTATGACATGATTTAGTTAAAATAAATTAATGTAAAACAAAATGTATATTTACATATATATTGGAGTGTTGAAATTTATGTTAAAATCAATTCTAAATACATACTTATTTCTCTTCTGGTTGACACTTGATATTGTTTACTATTAATGTTTGTGTTTGTTTTCTCGTGGAAGTCTGTGAATCGGGTTAGGCACAATACGTTTTTTACTTCAGCCTAAACCCTTTCGGTCGTGTTGAGCACGAAATATTGAGATGCTTGTTTTATGTTTAAAAGAATGAAAATGAAAATGACCGAATAAAACTACTACTACTACTACTACTACTACTACTACTACTACTACTACTACTACTACTACTACTACTACTCCAAATGACACAAACATGTGGATTCAGTGTCACTTTCTGTATTGACTCTGTCATAACGTCCTGATGACAAAGGCAGAAAAAGCTCACTACTGTCGGCTCCTTCATTTGGGTCAGATTCAGATTCAGAAAACTTTATTGATCCCTCAAGGGCAATTCATTTGCTGCAACCTCCGACAGATATTTGCTTCCAACAATACAGACAATAGTAGATCATAAAAAAGGACACATTTCACAAAGGTCACTTGGTAAACACACTCCCTTCAGAATTCAACAGTTCAGTGACAGAGGGGACAAAGAGTTGGAGAAACCATTTGTTTTCCGAAAAGGGTACATGAAAACAGAAGGCCTGAGCGAAAACTCAGAGGACCGAGCATGGAGAGTCCAACCCAGGATACAGTTAGCCTCCTTTAGCGCCTGCTCCTCCCATAGAAGCTGCAGGTCTCTTTGTTAAACTCCAATGATTTTAGAGCAGAGTTTGACAATGTTTTGCAGTTTGTTTTTATCTTTCACAGACAAACCCTTGAACCGGCAAACAAATGGAAAAGTTAATAGGCTCGAGGATCCTCCAGCCAGTTGGTTTCCCAGGTCTGTGCTTGGGATCTTCCAGCAAAGTTTAATTGTTGTTTTCAATAAAAGATTTACTCCCTTTGTTTTTTTGTCTCACTCCCATTTCTTCTTTGAAATGTTAAGATCCAACCATGAGAAATGTGAAGTTTTACCATTATTCCACTGGTCTTAAACATTTAATCTGTTTTAACTTGTTCCCGGATAAAAAAGTTACAAAATGCACTTTTAAATGTGAAGCACAATTGGGGCTGGGTGCCATTAAACAACACCCTGGTCTGGCATTGAAAGAAACTAATCTAGGTACTGCTGGTATCGCAATGAAAGATACTGAAACAAAAAATACAGTTTTGATGCTGTTAGTCCAGGGACAGCATTAAAGGAAGTGACTTGTTGTTTCATCTCAAATAAAATAAAAATTCCGACAATATTTTGTGAATGTTTGCCCCATTTCCCCCAATTTTCTTTTACAAATGTTTTCCTCATTTTTTCATTTTTTTTATTACTAATATTTTTTCTTAACATTGGAGATGAACCCGATATTGTAAATGTGCATTATTGTTTTTTTTTCTAGATGATACATTTTTTAGTATACAGTATTTATCGGAAAGAGTATTATTAAAGTACTGCTATAGAAAATGAGCCGTACCCAGCCCATTTCTTAAGACTTTTCAGTTTTTTTTTCTCTTTCATGAGTGTAAAAGTTGACTCACTCTTGTGTCCCTGATGTGTGTGTCCTCTGTCCCTCAGGTCCCACCATGCGTCCAGCGCCTGCCCGTCTCCTGGTGTGCCCCCTGGTCTGGGCCCTCGTCCCCCTGCTGTGTGTGTGGGGCTACACTGTGGACCAGGAGCACAGCCTGCAGTTCAGAGGCCCCGGGGCCTCCATGTTCGGGTATTCTGTCCTGCTGCATCGCCACAAGGCCCACAGCTGGTACTCCGCCCTCTACTCTGCTCGGACTGACCACGACTGACCATGACTGACCACGACTGACCACGACTGACCACGACTGACCATGACTGACCACGACTGACCACGACTGACCATGACTGACCACGACTGACCACGGCTGACCACGACTGACCACGACTGACCATCAGTTCCATTGGTGCATCATGTTAAAGCAGGAGCCTGCACCTTTCACCTCTTAACCAAGGCGCATTGAGTTGCCTTGTGTACGAAATGCGCGGTATAAATAAAGTTGCCTTGCCTTGCCTTGCCTTAACCTCCACCTGAACCGAGCACATTTTCTCCCGTTTGGCTTTACCCAAATGGAGGAAAGGCACTCAGTTCAGGTGGGGGTTAAGAGGTTAACATAAAAGAATCCCCTTGGCCCGTTTCAAACCAAGTCTGAGCTGTAAAAGCAGCAAATGTATTTTCTATAGAAAATCGAGACACGGCAGGTGGAAACTAGGGATGTCAAGATTAACCGGTTTTACGATTACCACGATTATAAAAGGACGCGGTAGGTTAACCGTAAGAATTTCAGAAGCCAAGGTTTACCGCAGAAATATTTTTCACGCTGACGCTCAAGCCGCTGCTCGCCTCAAACAGCGCGTAAACTCACCGGTAGTTGAGCGAGGCAGAAGGACGCTCTCCTCCAGTGTTGTATCCACCCAAAAACGATTGAAGTCAGCAGAGTGGGACCTCTTTAGGATCCAAAAGATGATCAAGGCTTTGTTGTCGATGGACGTCCGTTATGCTAACCCTGTCGTCAGAAAGTTGCAGCTACGTCGAATATAAACAACATCTTGGAGATAATCCTTCGCTCTGAATGTCCAGGTAACGAACTGCATACTTCCCAAAAAAGTTGTCCAAATGTTCGGAAATAGCCGCCACAACTGGCTCAGGATGTAAACAAAAGGCTTAACGCTCCGCTCTGCTTCAGCTACGCGTAGCAGAAATGAAAGTGAAACCGCGCACATGTGGAGATCAGCTGTTCAAAAGAGTCTCCTTAGTCACTTTGTAAACACGTTTCATTCTATGTTCATCAAAATAATTAAGCAACAGCTTATCTTTTGAGAGCATAAAACCTACTCTAGCTTGTGGCCTAATAATATATAGTAAAATAATTATGATAATTATGGTCATTATAAAGAAGTAAAGTTGACATTGTTTTGTATTATTCAATGTAGGCCTATTTATTTTAATGCAAAACAATCTTAAAGCATTTTTCATTTTTAGAAACAGTGAATGTTTACAAGTATTAAAAAGCTTTTTAAAGACAAAAACTAAAAATATCAGTTCTTTCCTTTTCATTTTACGATTATTCACGATTATTCCAATTGTGAATAATCGTAAAATCGCAATTTTTTGTCTCACAATAATCGTGACTCAAAAAATTGAAATCGTGACACCCCTAGTGGAAACATACATTTTTCGTGCAGTGGTCTATGTTGAGATTTGTATCTAGTTTTCTGCCTTAACATTTTAGTTTTCATGAGTATTCAAAAGACGAAACTGCTTATTTTATGATGTTTTGAGATTTTCACGAAGTAACTCCAACATGGTGCCAGAAAAGCTGGGTTCCCCACGCTTATTCATTCCCACATGTTTGGTATCCACGTGTAGCATGAAAGGCTGTGACCGAGATGACGCTGTAATCCAAATATGGTCATTTCCTTTGTGGGAGACAGCGAAGAGAAATATGCTCAGGGCGCATGTGCAGACAAAGGGACTAAACTTTAGGGCCGTTTTCATTCCAGTCTTTAACAACATCTGCACTTCAGTCGCTCTTTATGCAGCTTCCAACCCAAAAAAAACAATGTGGAAATTTGTATTTGTTGTTGAGATTTTTTTTTCTTTTTCAAATAGCGTATTCAAAAAATAAACAAGATCTAAAATCCTAAAACCCTAATTCTTAAAAAAAGAAAGAAAAGAAATGCAGGGGGAAAATAAGCGATGAAGAAAGCAACAAAAAAGCTTCAAAAATGTGACCAAAACTCGGCAACAAAACAAGTCAGTCAGTTTTGTAGGTCTTAGCTTTCAAATGAGGCGTTAACATTGGCCTAGAGGCCGTGAGCTCCAGTCGAGAAGCTTTTAGATTTGGGTAAAGCCGAACTGGAGAAAGTGTGCTTGGTTAAGGCAGGAGTTAAGAGGATAATGTGGTGATTCACCACATACTTCCATCGTATCATTTTGTGATCGGGGTAGATTCACCTGCGTGTCCAGAGAGTTGGGGAGTGACCAGTGAGGCCTTCGTGGGAGCGCACTGGTCAACGTTTACTGTAATGACCAGACTGAAGGGAGCCATATGATTCATACCACACCCTTGCCCTGTTTGTGACTGGACTCGGGCGCGGTCAGCAGATGTGTGTCTGACGGGCTCGCCGTGCGCTGTGTCCAGGCTGGTGGTGGGGGCTCCGGTGGCTAACTCCTCTGACCCCTCCGTGCTCTCTCCGGGAGGACTGTACCGATGCAGCCTGCAGGACCAGACCCACCAGTGCCAGTCGATGGACCCAGGTCAGTCCCAACAACCACATACAGGATTACACACACACACACACACACACACACACACACACACACGCACACGCACACGCACACACACACACGAAAGAGACAAGGGAAGTGGTTTCTGTCATCACACCATGGCTTATTCGTGTTGAACGACGACCAAAGAGAACTGCTCCATAAGGGCTGAGAATGAGTGGAGAGTCTGCTTTCGTGAATTCTTCCAATAATAGCTCCTATGTCCTGACCCCAGCTCCTATCCCCTAGTCACGCAAAAGGTCAACTGTCAGATCCCTTAGCAGTAAGGAACTAGAGCGTCAGCTGCTATCCAGGTTGAAATACATGCAGTAAAAATAGAGCGATGCCATTGAATGGGTTCCGTCTCTAAGGAAAAATGATATTTTCTAAGAAATTTCAATTGAATGCAAGTTTAAATCCAATGTAATGCTTTTTAATGACCCCCTGTATAAAAGACTATTCAACAGGCTCTACGTCGGACGGAGGAGCTGGAGAGTGTCAAACTATACAATCACGAGCACAAACAATAAAGTGTAATATTAGTATCAGTCCTCTGGTGATGGACATGAGCTGAGGTGACATGAGGTGTTTTGTGGTTTGTGCAGAGGTGAGCAGCTGTGGGAAGACCTGCGAGGGGGAGAGCTCCCACCAGTGGCTGGGAGTCAGTCTGTCCCGGCAACCGGGCGCCCAGGGGGGACATGTGCTGGTGAGTTACGGGCTCAGCGGGACAAAATGACCTTTCGGTATGAAAAGTGCTTTAGAAATAAAGATTGATTGATTGACTGTTCGGACAGGCAGGAAGATTAGGCTACTACATGTTTTTGGGGTCAACAGGGTGATAGATAGAGGTCCACCGATACGGGTTTTTCCACGGCCGATTTTTGGGGATCTTTGATTGGCCGATGCCGATACTTTTGGCTCATGTGATGCGTGTGTGTCCCCAGGCATGTGCGCACCGCTGGAAGAATGTTTACTACTCCAAGAGGGACGGCCAGAACAACAAGCTGCCCAACGGGGTTTGCTTCCGCTACGGACAGGACCTGGAGCACGCACAGCCCATCATCCCCTGCTACAAAGGTATGTTACTCTGCTCAACCTTTCAGCGTGTTCTGTTGATATGGTCACGTTCGAAGCACCCAGACGGGAAAAAACGCCACCATTACTTTAGAAATGCTGAATGCTTCTTATATTTTCTACTAAATAAAGATACAGAGACATGGAGACGAGCAAAGTGGTTCAACAGCCCAGAAATTACTTAAAAAACGAAAAACGCTAACCAGAAAGCTACGTTAGCTTCACGCTACATATACTAACACTAGCTAACCAGTGCATTTTTTATTCACTTCTACTGCACAATTTGCTGTGAAAAACATGCATATGGACCGGATTTTGGCTTGACTTTATCTGTGAGTGATACATAGGGCGACACGGTAGCACAGCGGTTAGCGCTCGTGCTTCACAGCTAGAAGGTCCCGGGTTCGATTCCCACCTGGACGGGGCCTTTCTGTGTGGAGTTTGCATGTTCTCCCCGTGTCTGCGTAGGTTTCCGCCTGGTACTCCGGTTTCCCCTACCACTAAAAACACGTACAATAGGCCAGGATGACTGATGTGTGTGCGTGAATGAATGATGGTGGTCGGTTATGGTTCAATAAATAACAACTAAACGGTACATTTTTAGGCTATAGGAAAAAACGTCTCTTATTGAGCTGATTTACTGTCCCCTGGTATCACATTTGCTGAACAATGAATGATTAAACTTTAAAACTGTCCTAAAGAGTTGTGCAGAGTTTTCATGGTGCTCCTTTTCTGTGGCCAGATCACCAGAGGAAGTTCGGGGAGGACTATGGCTCGTGTCAGGCCGGCATCTCCAACGCCCTCACAGAGGTCAGTGACAGTCCTGCATTTGCCAAGTCGTGTACACATCAAGCATTTAAAAAGAAGATCGATTTTGACATTTATTTGATTGCAATTCTTTTAATCCGTGTTTACTCATTACTTCTTGTACTTTTTATATCCAAATGTGTGAGTAGATGTAATCTGTTGTTTTGAAAGGAGTGAATTGTCAAGGTTCTGTCTGGGGACTTTGAGAATGACCGATCTAATGTCAGAGTTCCCTAAAGGGTAGAGTTGCATTAACATGTGTCCCCCTAGGAGCTGATCGTCATGGGGGCCCCGGGGACATCCTACTGGACCGGCTCAGTCCTGGTCTACAACACGTCCAGCGGGGTCCTGTCCTCGTATGTGGATGACCATTCTTCCACCGTGAGCTTCGGCAGCTACCTGGGTGAGACCCGCCCCCAGGGCAGATAACTCGGGCTGGGTACAGTTATCATTTTTGACAGAAAACGGAACAGAACGATAAAGTTAATTTATTCCATAAAAGGTTTGAATGTGGTTATTTGGTCGGGGTTACACAGTTCTGATCAAGTTTTAGACCAATGAAAAATAGCAACAACAAAAAAGAAAATCACATTTGCATGGTTGGATCTTAACAAGGTTCCAAGTAGAACTTCAATATATGCAACACGAAGAAATGGGAGTTTTTTTGAGTAAAGCTTTAATTGAAAACAACAAACTGATATAGTCTGTTTTTGCAGCTTTTGCAGCTGATCAAAAGTTTAGGACCACATGCCTTTAAAAGGCCCAATCTGTGCTAAAAATGTGGATTCATTGTGTAATTTTCTTGTTATCTTCAACCACGATTTAGAGGGTTAGCCTTCCTGATAAATATTTAGCTCTTTGACTCATCTCAAACTATCTTTTTAAATGTGCATTATGGAAAATTTTTGCGGGGGAAAAAACAAACTTTTTTTAGTTTGTAAAAAAGGAGGAAAATAAAATTTAAAAGAAATTAAAACCCCAACTCATGGTGACAACCCCCCTGCAACAACCACCCTCTTTTGGATATCCACAGGTGGACAGAATCATACATGGTTTCCAGTAGGGCTGAACGATATGGACACAATTTAATATCTCGATATTTATGCCAGATAGCTAGATATAAAAAACAAACTTGATACTTGTGCGTAATTGACCTTACACTCGTGCAGGTTACTCTGTGGGCGTGGGGCACTTTCTGAGCCCTTCCTCAGTGGAGGTGGTAGGGGGCGCTCCGCAGTACAACCAAAGAGGCAAGGTACAGTATTTCAAAAACATCGGAGAAAAAGAGTCAGTAGTTTAATAAAGGCCTCTAAATGTGTTCCATGTTTTTTTTTAAGGTGTTTATCTTCACTGTGGACTCCAACATGCTTCGGGTGCTCGCCAACGTGTCGGGGAAAGAGGTACTACTCGAGCTTTCGAAATAATGAGACAATGACCCAAATGTTGTGGTATCAAAAGTTCTGTATGGGCTGAAAGTGCAGACTCTCAGCATGTTGGACTGGCACTGATTAGATGAGGAAGAATATTCACTGAAGAGCAGATCCAACAAACCTAAATACAACTTGATCATATTGACCCACCTGTTTTGCCGATCACAGCAATATTCTGTGAGGAAGTTAATGTTGGAGTTAAATTGTTTAGCAAAGCAATTCCTCATTTCTGAATAGGTCACAGTTGAGGCGAGGTGTGACCCTCAACTGACCCTCAAAAGTTCGCACAGTTGAGGCAAGCTGTGACGAACCACATGGAACCACAGTCTAAACGCATCGTCAGTTATCATATTGGGTCATGCTGTTGTGCCATACCATCTCTGTAGTACAGTCATAACCTTGTTTTCATGACAAATTAATAGGATTTTGCTTCTAAAACATAAATATTGTCCAACTCTGGTAGAATCGAGTCCAACAGTTGTAATTGGGACCACTGAAATACTGCTGTTTTTCAGCATATTAAAGGTGCACTATGCAACTTTTTTTTAGAAAAAAAGTCTTATCTCTCTCTGTGTTATACCTTACCTCATATGTTGAAGCTGGGCTCGTACTTCGGGGTCAGTCTTACCTCATATGTTGTAGCCGGGCTCGTACTTCTGGGTCAGTCTTACCTCATATGTTGAAGCTGGGCTCGTACTTCGGGGTCAGTCTTACCTCATATGTTGTAGCCGGGCTCGTACTTCTGGGTCAGTCTTACCTCATATGTTGAAGCTGGGCTCGTACTTCGGGGTCAGTCTTACCTCATATGTTGTAGCCGGGCTCGTACTTCTGGGTCAGTCTTACCTCATATGTTGTAGCTGGGCTCGTACTTCGGGGTCAGTCTTATCTCATATGTTGTAGCTGGGCTCGTACTTCGGGGTCAGTCTTACCTCATATGTTGTAGCCGGGCTCGTACTTCTGGGTCAGTCTTACCTCATATGTTGAAGCTGGGCTCGTACTTCGGGGTCAGTCTTACCTCATATGTTGTAGCCGGGCTCGTACTTCTGGGTCAGTCTTACCTCATATGTTGTAGCTGGGCTCGTACTTCGGGGTCAGTCTTATCTCATATGTTGTAGCTGGGCTCGTACTTCGGGGTCAGTCTTACCTCATATGTTGTAGCCGGGCTCGTACTTCGGGGTCAGTCTTACCTCATATGTTGAAGCCGGGCTCGTACTTCGGGGTCAGTCTTACCTCATATGTTGTAGCCGGGCTCGTACTTCGGGGTCAGTCTTACCTCATATGTTGAAGCTGGGCTGGTACTTCGGGGTCAGTCTTATCTCATATGTTGTAGCTGGGCTCGTACTTCGGGGTCAGTCTTATCTCATATGTTGTAGCCGGGCTCGTACTTCGGGGTCAGTCTTACCTCATATGTTGCAGCTGGGCTCGTACTTCGGGGTCAGTCTTACCTCATATGTTGTAGCTGGGCTCGTACTTCGGGGCAGGTCTTACGTCTCTCTGTGTTGCAGCTGGGCTCGTACTTCGGGGCAGGTCTTGCGTCTCTCTGTGTTGCAGCCGGGCTCGTACTTCGGGGCAGGTCTTACGTCTCTCTGTGTTGCAGCCGGGCTCGTACTTCGGGGCAGGTCTTGCGTCTCTCTGTGTTGTAGCCGCGCTCGTATTTCGGGGTCAGTCTTACCTCATATGTTGTAGCTGGGCTCGTACTTCGGGGCAGGTCTTACGTCTCTCTGTGTTGTAGCTGGGCTCGTACTTCGGGGCAGGTCTTACGTCTCTCTGTGTTGTAGCTGGGCTCGTACTTCGGGGCAGGTCTTACGTCTCTCTGTGTTGTAGCTGGGCTCGTACTTCGGGGCAGGTCTTACGTCTCTCTGTGTTGCAGCCGGGCTCGTACTTCGGGGCAGGTCTTACCTCATATGTTGTAGCCGGGCTCGTACTTTGGGGTCAGTCTTAACTCATATGTTGTAGCCGCGCTCGTACTTCGGGGTCAGTCTTACCTCATTTGTTGTAGCTGGGCTCGTATTTCGGGGTCAGTGTTACCTCATATGTTGTAGCTGGGCTCGTACTTCGGGGTCAGTCTTACCTCATATGTTGTAGCTGGGCTCGTACTTCGGGGTCAGTCTTACCTCATATGTTGTAGCCGGGCTCGTACTTCGGGGTCAGTCTTACCTCATATGTTGTAGCTGGGCTCATACTTCGGGGTCAGTCTTACCTCATATGTTGTAGCTGGGCTCCTACTTTGGGGTCAGTCTTACCTCATATGTTGTAGCTGGGCTCGTACTTCGGGGTCAGTCTTACCTCATATGTTGTAGCTGGGCTCGTACTTCTGGGTCAGTCTTACCTCATATGTTGTAGCTGGGCTCGTACTTCGGGGTCAGTCTTATCTCATATGTTGAAGCTGGGCTCGTACTTCGGGGCAGTCTTACCTCATATGTTGTAGCCGGGCTCGTACTTTGGGGGCAATCTTACCTCATATGTTGTAGCCGGGCTCGTACTTCGGGGTCAGTCTTACCTCATATGTTGTAGCCGGGCTCGTACTTCGGGGTCAGTCTTACCTCATATGTTGTAGCCGGGCTCGTACTTCGGGGTCAGTCTTACCTCATATGTTGTAGCTGGGCTCGTACTTCGGGGTCAGTCTTACCTCATATGTTGTAGCTGGGCTCGTACTTCGGGGTCAGTCTTACCTCATATGTTGTAGCCGGGCTCGTACTTCGGGGTCAGTCTTACCTCATATGTTGTAGCCGGGCTCGTACTTCGGGGTCAGTCTTACCTCATATGTTGTAGCTGGGCTCGTACTTCGGGGTCAGTCTTACCTCATATGTTGTAGCTGGGCTCGTACTTCGGGGTCAGTCTTACCTCATATGTTGTAGCTGGGCTCGTACTTCGGGGTCAGTCTTACCTCATATGTTGTAGCTGGGCTCGTACTTCGGGGTCAGTCTTACCTCATATGTTGTAGCCGGGCTCGTACTTCGGGGTCAGTCTTACCTCATATGTTGAAGCTGGGCTCGTACTTCGGAGTCAGTCTTATCTCATATGTTGTAGCTGGGCTCGTACTTCGGGGTCAGTCTTACCTCATATGTTGTAGCTGGGCTCGTACTTCTGGGTCAGTCTTACCTCATATGTTGTAGCTGGGCTCGTACTTCTGGGTCAGTCTTATCTCATATGTTGAAGCTGGGCTCGTACTTCGGGGCAGTCTTACCTCATATGTTGTAGCCGGGCTCGTACTTTGGGGGCAATCTTACCTCATATGTTGTAGCCGGGCTCGTACTTCGGGGTCAGTCTTACCTCATATGTTGTAGCCGGGCTCGTACTTTGGGGTCAGTCTTACCTCATATGTTGTAGCCGGGCTCGTACTTCGGGGTCAGTCTTACCTCATATGTTGTAGCTGGGCTCGTACTTCGGGGCAGGTCTTACCTCATATGTTGTAGCCGGGCTCGTACTTCGGGGTCAGTCTTACCTCATATGTTGTAGCTGGGCTCGTACTTCGGGGTCAGTCTTACCTCATATGTTGTAGCTGGGCTCGTACTTCGGGGTCAGTCTTACCTCATATGTTGTAGCTGGGCTCGTACTTCGGGGTCAGTCTTACCTCATATGTTGTAGCTGGGCTCGTACTTCGGGGTCAGTCTTACCTCATATGTTGTAGCTGGGCTCGTACTTCGGGGTCAGTCTTACCTCATATGTTGTAGCTGGGCTCGTACTTCGGGGTCAGTCTTACCTCATATGTTGTAGCCGCGCTCGTACTTCGGGGCAGGTCTTACGTCTCTCTGTGTTGTAGCTGGGCTCGTACTTCGGGGCAGGTCTTAAATCTCTCTGTGTTGCAGCTGGGCTCGTACTTTGGGGCCAGCCTGTGCGTGTTGGACCTGAATGCAGATGGGCTCTCGGACCTGCTGGTGGGGGCCCCCATGACGACAGGGGCCAGTCGAGAGGAGGGGCGTGTCCACGTCTACATCAACCAGGGACAGGTCAGTTCACCTCTTTGCAGATTTCACTTCCTTTCATTAGTATTCATGTCCCTTCAATTGTCCCATAGAAGTTTTGAAAATATAAAGAAATCACCAAAGAAAGATTTAAGCTAATATGCTAAGATATGCTATCTTCAATGAAGGTACTTGAGTCATCTTCTGTACTCAGTAAGATATGCGATATGCTATATGCTATATGATTTGGATTTTATTTTTCATTCAAGGGGAAACACTGCTGGCAAAACTATTGATTTTTCCCTCCTAACATTTTTTTTGTATTATTATAATTTTTTTTATCTAAGACTTTGCCACAGCTACACAATGATGATGCACAATAATATTGTTAATTCCAAGGCCAGAAGGCATTTCTCTCCCATTGTGGGAGAAAGGATTTGTTTGTAGTTTGATTGAGAATTTTCTTTTTTTTAAATGTAGATTTATTGAAAATGTAACCCCACATGCTTTTTGGAGTTACATTTTCAGACTCAAAAACATAAACATAAATAATCAAATTTTGCTGATTATTTTTTTCTTCTTAGACATTTTTACATATTTGTTTTACATTAAATATAAAAGGGCCAACATCATGCCATTGTAGGCCTCCCAACACCTACCACGGCTCCTTGCGTGTTTCACATCCTCTTCCTGTGCCGCGAACCTTCCTGTTTGTTTGTCCGAGTGATTCCCTGGGCTTGACCTGACAGGCGCTGCAGCATCAGCGACAGGATTGGCCAATAGTCCTGTCGATTAACCACGCGATTATTGAGATGGACCTTTGTTAAAATCTCGATTTGATTAAAATGTAATTAATTGCCCAGCCCTACATTACCATAACAAATAAACGTGTGTGGTTCTGTTCCTGTCCCCAGGCAGAGCTGCCGGAGTTGGACTTTGCGCTCTCGGGCAGTGAGGCCTACGCAGCGCGGTTTGGAGAGGCCATCGCTGACCTGGGAGACCTGGACGATGACGGATATCCAGGTGAGGTCGACGCAACGCGAGCTCCATGAGGACATGACGGACCTTTAGGTTCAGGCTAAATAATGTCAGTCTCAAGACTCTGTGGACGCACTACAGCAGCAGTCAGACGGGCGGGAACAGGCGGGATATTTGGGATATGTTTTAGCACAGTTTGGTTAAAGTTAGTTTTCTAAGCACATTCTGATCTTTTTCTCTACTGTCTTACAGTAGAGCAAGGGTTCTCTTTCCTAAAAAATTAGACACGGTCTGAATGGTTTGCCCTGTGGCTTCAAACGAGTGAGACATTCTTTGGAGAAATATTGCCTCATTCATGTGTCTGGTGTGTTCACTTTCAAGAAGATTATAAAGTGTGTCTCAAATTCCCGTATAGAACCTACAACTGTTACAGAATGTGAACTTTGGCAATTTTTTAAGATTTCGTCCTGAAGTCACTAAGGCTTTTCCACATCCTTCTGAGTCCCGTCCCGTCTTCATTCACAAAAACATGACTGGCCTGGTCCCGCTGTAAAGCGCTCCCCCTCCGTCATATCACTGTGTTTGCTCATTTGAATGAATGAATGAAACATTTTTGTCCCTCTTGGGGAACTTTGCTCTGGGCCCATGGTGCAGATGTAGCTGACAACATGTAACAATCAATTAGACATCAACAGCATTTCCTTTATGGAAGATTCTACAAAATAGATCTTCAGCATTACATAACAAACATTTTAAACACACTTTCTCAAAATTTGTTTTTTTATTACTGACTTGTGCAACATCTCCACTTTAGTAGCTCCTACAGTCACCATATTTCCTGTAATAGATTTGTTGATAGCTGGTTCTTTTCCTCTCTCACGCTGTGTGTGTGAGAGAGGAAGGACACCTCTGCCACACTGTTTTTCTCAGTGTCTCTATGTTCTCTCACCTTCACCCTGTTCCCTGTGTGAACTAGGCAGGTGTGAGCTCCGTGCTGCTGCGGCTGTCACCCACCCCCACGGCGAGGTGGGTGGGGCCCGTGCCTCTCTAACTGCCGGTCCCTGCGCTGCACGGGGCGTCCTGATAAGAGAGGGGCGGAGGGTGTCATTAACCCCGTAATGACAGAGCCCAGGGCCATCTGTAATTTCAAACCAGCACGTTTGTTTATTGGAGCAGAGCCCACCCACACGTCCGCGTGCATCACCACCGGGACAGGAAACGCCACTCCTGTTCGCCACATTTAGGACCATAAAGATGAGCGTTGAAGTTCATCTTTTCCCCATTTTTAATCATATAGCTTCAACTGCTGCTGTTTGACTGACATAATTGTGGCAATTAAGATTCAAGATATTTTATTTGAAAAACCATGTGAATGATTTGAAATTATATTTCTCTCATCCTTGATTGTGGAGCGGGGGGTGGGGGAAGAGGGGTGGGAGGGAGGTTTAGGGAGTCCAGCTTCCCGATGGCCCTGTGTATGAAACTGTTCTTATGTCGACTGGACCTGGTGTGGAGGTTCCCCAGTCTCCTCCCTGAAGGCATTACCTTGAAGAGACTGTGTGATGGGTGCGTAGGGTCCCTGGTGATTCTGATGGCTTTGCGAGTGAGACGGGTGGAGTACATGTCCTTAATGGAGGGGAGAGGAGCTCCACAGATCTTCTCCGCTGCTCTCACGATGCGCTGGAGGCTCCTTCGGCAGGAGGCATTGCTGGTACAGTGATGTAGCACCACTGCAGCACCATTGATTGTTAGAGGAGCATGCTGGACCCGTGCTCTACGAAAGTCCACAACAATCTCTTTTGTCTTCTCCACATTTAGAGAGAGGTTGTTCTGTGTGCACCACATGGCCAGACTGCTCACCTCACTCCTGTAGTTTGACTCGTCTCTGTTGTTGATGAGACCCACCACTGTTGTGTCGTCTACAAACTTGATGAAGAGGTTTGAGTCGTACTTTGGAGCACAGTCATGGGTCAGCAGAGTGAACAGGAGGGGGCTCAGCACACAGCCTTGGGGAGCTCCCGTGTTCAGTGTGATGGTTCTGGAGGACTTTCCGCCGACGTGTACAGCCTGTGGTCTCCCCGTCAGAAAGTCCAGCAGCCAGTTGCACAGTGATGTGTTGATCCCCAGGTGGAGCAGTTTGTGGATGAGCTGCTGTGGGATTATAGTGTTGAATGCTGAGCTAAAGTCTAAAAACAGCATTCTAACGTAAGAGTCCTTTGTTTCAAGGTGAGTGAGGGCTGAATGAAGTGCAGTGGAGATGGCATCTTCAGTCGAGCGATTAGACCGATAAGCAAACTGGTATGGGTCCAGGGTGGGAGGGAGAACAGACTTGATATGTTCCATGACGAGCCGCTCGAAGCACTTCATAAGAATTGGAGTGAGTGCTATCAATCAATCAATAGTTTTGTATAGCCCAATATCACAACAGGAGTTGCCTCACAGGGCTGCACCGAACATTAAGGCAATGAAACAGAGCAGTAAATAAGACAATGTAAAGTTCTGGTGAATCAAAGATCCAGGAAAACATGAAGGAGAGATCCACTCCCATGGATGGACAGGCTGCAGAAACCCAGGGCCGATGGGTCACTGTCACAGGTTTGTCGAGGAGGTTTATAGTCTGTGATGGTCTTCATTCCCTCCCACAGACTCCGAGTGTCTCTGCTGTCTCTGAAGTGATCAGTTATCTAGTCTTTACTCCACACTTGAATCTGTTTCCGAACCGGTTTAGTGACTCTAACCAGTGGCCTGTATGCTGGCAGTAACATAATAGTTATGTGGTCCGAGGCACCAAGATGGGGGAGGGGGTGTGCCTTGTACGCTCCTTTTTTGGTGGTGTAAACCAGATGCAGGATGTTGTTTCCCCTTGTTGGAAAGTCAATGTGTTGATAGACTTTGGGGAAAACGCTCTTTGGGTCTGCGTGGTTAAAATCCCCAGCTAAGATGAGAAAGGCATCTGGGTGGGCTGTCTGTTGGTCGCTGACACATTAACTGTTTGCCTTTCAGTGTGTTCCTCAGAATCGTTCATAAAACTAGCAATACGATACAAATCTGCAAGTGGCAAGAATGAGGCGTAATGAGGAGTAGTTAACTGAAGGAGACTGCCTCCTTCCTTCAAAGCATAGAGCAGGAGGGGGTCAAAAGGCAGCGGTAACGCAAACTCACGCACAGTGACACATACCAGGAAAACAGGTGACACTGTTTTCTGGATCACAAGCTGCAAAACGCTGCTTGTTTGATGAAAATCCGTCTCATATTTACGTCAAAAACCTGCTGCAAAGATGATACAATTACATGTGGCAAACGACGCCCAAGTGTGGCAGCAACTGGCTTATTCTTTTTTTTACAAACTGATCTGACTCTGATCCCGTCTCATTGAGCCTTTGTTTGGGCTTGTCTGCTGGGCTGTGTATGTTTTGGTTTTTCATGGATTTTATTCGGACAGTGGAGCTCTTCCCCGCTCGGCGTGCTCCAGATGTTCTCTGAGAGGTCTCTGAGAGGTCTCCGTGGTCTCAAGCAGTTGTGGCAAAGTTACGAACACCATTTGTTGTCCTCAACCAATGACATTTTTCTGTGACATCCCTGCAATGTCTCCGAGGCCTGTCGGAGGCCAAAGAGATCTCAAATAGTCTTACGGAATCTCTTTGAGATCTCTTTGAGATCTCCTTGGTATCCGACAGGTCTTAGAGACATTGCAGGGAACTGTTTGAGACCACATACAGGTTTTGTCCGTTGCTTGGACACTATAGAGCCGTGCTTAGACTAAAGTAACACAACTTGAAGCTTTTGTTGCCATACCTCAAACACATGTACCCATACCTTAAACAAAAGCACTGCTTTGCACTCTAGTTGCAATTCTGTAACACACTTACTCCTTTATGCAACACACTTGGTCCTGCATACGACACTCTATTTTATACATAAGACACTTCGTTCAAAAATGAAATTTTGGAAAACACATGTATCCAAAATACAAAACACATCGGGGAATTGCAACCACTCAAGTACACACCTGAAGGCACTGACTTACAAAACTAAACACCAATCAGCCAGCTATAAAAAGCCTCAGTTTAGCCATTTCAACAACTTGGATGGGGGGGGAAATCAACATTTATTTATTTATTTATTTTACACCACAAATTATCTCATTCACCCGAGATAATATGTGGTAAAAAAAAAAAAAAGGTATTTTTTTATATTTCATCCAAAAATATTATTAAAGGACCTGTATCATGCTATTTTAAGCCATTCCAAAGTAAAGTATAGGCATTTATATGATATATTGTACCTCTACCACTACGGAGCACTAATTTTTGTGATAAATATAAGTATTTTCTGGAGGTATTTTTCCAACCCGGAAGACAAAACGCTTGGATTCAGTTAACTCCGCCCCCTCTCGCCGCTCATACAACTTTAGCAGAAGTAGAAATATATATATATCACAGCAAAAAGTGAAGTTACTTCATGATGCCGTTATAGGGAGTTAACATGTGCAACACAGCTTCATGGCTAAATGGCTAACACACACACGCTAACATGCATTTTGATCGACTCACCAGTCTGATGTTTCCATTATGGGATTTGCGCTGGTTATAAAAGTTAATCCACTTTGATTCTGGCCAAGGTTCATTAGCATCCATCAGCGACAGGCTCAGACAAACACTATTGTGGCTGATAGTCGCTGAATCCCGGAGGGAAATTCCAACTTCTATGGCCTCTTCTTTGGGAAGGTTGAATAAAGTCCAGTCCTCGCAGCCAAATGCGGTTTTCTCCGTGACATTATCGTGAGGTAAGAAAAAAGAACAGGTGTCCAGACTCCAGAGCAGGTTAGAAAAAGCTCCCTCTTCACAACTTTCGGTCCACATGACATGACCATCTGTTCAGACCGTTCGGACGCTCAGGGGGAGCGTTTGTTTTCGGTACAGGGGCAGCGCAGCGTCAGGCACTTCCTTTTTTTTTTTTTTTTTTTTTTTTTTTTTTCTTACGACAGAAATAATGAAAAAAAAACAGTTTTACAAATAAAAATCAGGCCGTAAGGCATTAGATTACAGACGTCGAGCACTTCCGTTCCGCTGTGACGACACAACTGAACATGTCAGTCGTTTACCAGGAGAGGGCGGAGCAGCTGCTCAGAGAGCAGGATTCAGGAGGATTACTGAGAACTGCGTGAATGAAGCCAAAAACCACTCTGGGGGTGTTTTTGAGAAGGAAATAGCATAACAACATGGTTAAAAGCTCAAAAAAGTCGATTTTGCATGATATAGGACCTTTAAGTTGTTTCACCCCCCAAAATGTTTTTGTCTGATGTCACTTCCAGAATCAAAGACTGCAGTGTTTTACATAAAGTAGACTAATGTGTTCCCCCTGATCTGAAAGTGTGTGCATATGATGCAAGTATGTCAAGTCATTTTGTCATCAGAGTTACATTTTGACAAAGGAATGTTTTGATAGTGGAGTTTAGGTTTTGAAAGTAGACTTTCAATTTGACACAGATGTGAATGGTATATTTCCCAGTGTTGTGTCATGTTTTCTTGTGTTTCGGCATAATAAGCAAAGTTTTGCAAAATGTGCTCAAGCAAAGGGCAAAAACTGTAATAATTATAATGCATTAGTCTTGGAGTATATAGCCCTTTTCCAGATACTCAAAGTCACTTTACAATTTCTTGCATTATTTATTCACGCCATACTTGGTGATGGTAGCTACTATTGTAGCCACAGCTGCCCTGACCGACGGAAGCAGGCAACCAGTCTGTGCCATCGGCCCCTCCGACCACCACCAACCACTCACTCACTACATTCACCCAGGCTTCCTGGTCTTTTCCAAATGGTCTCCATCCAAGTACCGACCAGGCCTTTCCTGCTTAGCTTTGAGATCTGACGGGATTGGGCAGAGCAAAGTCGGGACGGCCAAAGCGTAGACCAGTCCATGCAGTTTACGGCAACAGTTGACATTTTCTGCCGGTGATTCTTGCCAGTGGCAGTCAAAGAGTTAATGCGTCCATTATCTTATCGTGTGTGTGTGTGTGTGTGTGTGTGTGTGTGTGTGGCTATAGGGACAGGGTGGGCTGAGTATGAGTGTTATTGTCTGCTTCTGTTTGTAAGGGTGGATGGAAATTGTTTTTAATATGTAAATCACTTTTCACTACAGCTTAGTATGAAAAGCGCTATATAAATAGAGTTTTGATTGATTGAATATTTATTCAAACATCATGGAGTTTTTCTCCCATCCAAACGTTTGTATCCCATGTTTGTGATGACTGGGTCATAGCTGCAACAGAATAACGGAGACAAGACCGGCTTAAAGAGCGCAAAAGGAAGATTTATTTGCAGGAAGGAAACATTTATAGGAATGAGAGCACTAACATAGGAACACTAAACTTAAATGTGTACGATGTCTTGAGACGCCGACGTGGAGAAGCAGCAAAAGAAGAGAGGAACACTAAAGGCTTAGCCCAGCTCGAGACATCTGCCACGCTGGCCACATTGTGTTTTTGAGCATTGTCAACTTTAGGACTTTCAGAGAAAACAATTGGACCTCAGTGTGTACGCACTGACAGAGGAGACATTAAACTTTGAAACAGTTTTTGTTTAACAGTAGTTATGACAGAGCAAAAAAGAAAAGAAACAATACAAAAAACACGACCGATACCGTTTAATTCAGCATGCTGCATGTGTCTACATACGGATAACAAGCTGCATAAAATATTTCATCTTTTAAGACCCTTCCGGCCCAGATTAAGGTGACATCAAGTCTAAAAAGTGTCTAATATTGACCTATATTGGACTACATTCTGTCTAAACGGAGTGTAAACTATGTCTAAACCAGAAAAATGCAACAACAAAATAATAATAATAATAAAAAAACTGCAATGCATTACAGAAGGATCAAAGAAATTATCTCAAAGTGAAATTAATAAAGCCTGCAGATGAAGCAAGGTGAAGCACTGCAAAGGTACACGTACCACAGTTTGACAAACACATGAGAAGATTTTAAAATCTTGAACAATTTTGAGATGTGACAAAGTGCACGGACAGACATTCTACAAATGAACACATTCTCGTATGAAAGCACCATTCAGATAAATAACCAAGTCCCTCTCACGTAATCTGTCTGCTGTGATTGTGCCAATGCAAATGTCGAGGTTTATCTAGGCCCACACACCGCATGTCACCCCCAAACTTCAGACCGCCTCTTTTAATGCAATTTTTGACTTTTGTTCATGGGTGGGGAAAGGCTTTGGCACGCCCGTTTAGGTACTCTTTAATATCATTACATTGTCCAGCCAAATAAGTAAGGATCTCAAACAATAAAATTGTGTTTCACTTCCACTTTGAGGTTAATTTATTATCCCTCTGTTTAAATGAAAGCTGCAAGAAACATGCAGATATTTTTATGAATTGGAATTGATAAAGAACCGGATCAATAAGAGAAATGGTCAATGACATTGATATTGATGAAAACGTATCCCCTCCGTTTTTGTTAGTGTTCTTCTTGTGTGTCTGATCATTCCCTTGTGTTTCAGATGTGGCCGTTGGAGCTCCTCATGAGGACGAGCTGAGAGGAGCAGTGTACCTCTACAACGGCAGACAAGACGGCATCTCCCCCACTCCATCACAGGTGAGACCACAGCCCACCACAAGCGACACCACGCCTTAACATAGGTGAGACCACAGCCCAACAGAGGTAAGACCACAGCCCATCACAGGTGAGACCACAGCCCACCACAGGTGAGACCACAGCCCATCACAGGTGAGACCACAGCCCAACACAGGTGAGACCACAGCCCAACACAGGTGAGACCACAGCCCAACACAGGTGAGACCACAGCCCATCACAGGTGAGACCACAGCCCAACACAGGTGAGACCACAGCCCATCACAGGTGAGACCACAGCCCAACACAGGTGAGACCACAGCCCAACACAGGTGAGACCACAGCCCACCACAGGTGAGACCACAGCCCATCACAGGTGAGACCACAGCCCAACACAGGTGAGACCACAGCCCACCACAGGTGAGACCACAGCCCATCACAGGTGAGACCACAGCCCAACACAGGTGAGACCACAGCCCACCACAGGTGAGACCACAGCCCACCACAGGTGAGACCACAGCCCATCACAGGTGAGACCACAGCCCATCACAGGTGAGACCACAGCCCAACACAGGTGAGACCACAGCCCACCACAGGTGAGACCACAGCCCATCACAGGTGAGACCACAGCCAATCACAGGTGAGACCACAGCCCAACACAGGTGAGACCACAGCCCAACACAGGTGAGACCACAGCCCATCACAGGTGAGACCACAGCCCACCACAGGTGAGACCACAGCCCACCACAGGTGAGACCACAGCCCACCACAGGTGAGACCACAGCCCAACACAGGTGAGACCACAGCCCACCACAGGTGAGACCACAGCCCACCACAGGTGAGACCACAGCCCATCACAGGTGAGACCACAGCCCAACACAGGTGAGACCACAGCCCACCACAGGTGAGACCACAGCCCACCACAGGTGAGACCACAGCCCAACACAGGTGAGACCACAGCCCATCACAGGTGAGACCACAGCCCATCACAGGTGAGACCACAGCCCAACACAGGTGAGACCACAGCCCATCACAGGTGAGACCACAGCCCAACACAGGTGAGACCACAGCCCATCACAGGTGAGACCACAGCCCAACACAGGTGAGACCACAGCCCATCACAGGTGAGACCACAGCCCATCACAGGTGAGACCACAGCCCATCACAGGTGAGACCACAGCCCAACACAGGTGAGACCACAGCCCACCACAGGTGAGACCACAGCCCATCACAGGTGAGACCACAGCCCATCACAGGTGAGACCACAGCCCATCACAGGTGAGACCACAGCCCAACACAGGTGAGACCACAGCCCACCACAGGTGAGACCACAGCCCATCACAGGTGAGACCACAGCCCAACACAGGTGAGACCACAGCCCACCACAGGTGAGACCACAGCCCACCACAGGTGAGACCACAGCCCAACACAGGTGAGACCACAGCCCATCACAGGTGAGACCACAGCCCATCACAGGTGAGACCACAGCCCAACACAGGTGAGACCACAGCCCATCACAGGTGAGACCACAGCCCAACACAGGTGAGACCACAGCCCATCACAGGTGAGACCACAGCCCAACACAGGTGAGACCACAGCCCAACACAGGTGAGACCACAGCCCAACACAGGTGAGACCACAGCCCATCACAGGTGAGACCACAGCCCAACACAAGCGACACCACACCTTAACACAGGTGAGACCACAGCCCATCACAGGTGAGACCACACCCTAACACAGGTGAGACCACAGCCCATCACAGGTGAGACCACAGCCCAACACAGGTGAGACCACAGCCCATCACAGGTGAGACCACAGCCCAACACAGGTGAGACCACAGCCCATCACAGGTGAGACCACAGCCCAACACAGGTGAGACCACAGCCCATCACAGGTGAGACCACAGCCCAACACAGGTGAGACCACAGCCCAACACAGGTGAGACCACAGCCCAACACAGGTGAGACCACAGCCCATCACAGGTGAGACCACAGCCCAACACAAGCGACACCACACCTTAACACAGGTGAGACCACAGCCCATCACAGGTGAGACCACACCCCAACACAGGTGAGACCACAGCCCACCACAGGTGAGACCACAGCCCAACACAGGTGAGACCACACCCCAACACAGGTGAGACCACACCCCAACACAGGTGAGACCACACCCCAACACAGGTGAGACCACAGCCCAACACAGGTGACCCATAGATTCATCATTTGCACCACCACTCAAACCATCCCCTTTCTGAAAGATTTAGAAAAGGACAGGATTTTTTGTACATTTGTAATGTATATTAGGATGTCATTTTGTTTAGTGGAAGGGGAAACTGGGGTAAACCGGAGGAAACCTACGCAGACATGGGGATAACATGTTAACTCCAGAATCAAACCTGGGACCTATGAAGCACAAGCGCTGACCGCTGCACCACCGTGCCGCCCATAACGGCAGAGGGCTCAGCGCAGCCGTAGCCACAGTCCTGCATGAACTCGGAGCAACACACTAATTTAAAGCAAAGTTTTAAAAAATGTATTATTTCTCTCCAACTGCTGCCTTTGCTGACGTCCTCAAAAACTCCACCTTGCACAGCAAAGAATATATTCTATGGAGCCCGCGAGGGGACGTGACGAGAATTTTTTTTTAAAGTTTTGCGAAATAACGCAATAGTTTTGCGAAATAACGCAATCATATTTGGGTAGAGAATGAGGCCACTTACAGCATCTACGGCGTATAGATACGCTATCATCCTCCACACACAATGGAGCATCAATGGGGGAAATTAATTTACCTTTATTTCGAATTGGGTTTAAATGACAGAGAATCAAGATTAGTGCTGGCCAACAGACATGGTGTTAATGTAGCCTAGGCGAAACACATCTTATTGGCCTACGTATTATGTGGAAGCGGTGCGAGGTCTTGGAGGGTGTCCCAGAGTCCTGAGAGGCGATCTTGGGACAGAGAATTGTTATAGGATTTCAGATTAGCACAGCCATGCCCCGAGATCAGGAGAGAGGGTCACTCCCCGACCGATGTCTAGCTGATTGTGGAGGTGTCAGCCCCAGATTCCAATCCCATGGCCGATCATAGCCACATAATACGTTCAGCCCCTGCAACTTTCAGTCAGTCTGCACAAAACTGGCCTGAATTTACGATCATCTATCCACCAACCCGGGGGTTAATGCTGTCGCTCATCTTACCCACTGCAGCTGCGCTAAGTGTCATGGGCACCAGCACGCGGACAGGCACCAGGTTCGTCCCAAATGCTCCAGCACTTCCACCCATCCCGTCAAGGAGCGTTGGCTTCTCTTGAATTAAAAGTGTGGCCTGTCTGAGAACGTAAACGACCCTCTCCCTGCGCGCGACATCTTTGCCTCTGGATCATTGTGCGCTCTTTTGGATCGGGAATTACCAGCGCCCAAGTCGACTAAATGCTGAACTTATGAATTCTTTACTTGTCATAAAAGTCAATATGTTAGATAAAGTTAGGTCCTCTGAAAAAGACTTCTTTGATGTCTCCTGGCTTGCCTTCTGGACACCGTTTGAATCCAATTCCCTGAGGATAATGCACGTCTTCCTTTCTCATGCCTAAACCACTGCCCAGTATCTGTCCTATTCATGGCTGATCACTGCTAATTACCTGCCTATTGTTCTTTTGTTGGCTGAGGTGCCGTCTCCTTGGACTGGCCATGCCCTTTCGGTTTCTCCCGAAGGAGATTGGAGTAAAGTGACGGAAGATTAAATCTGAGCCACCATTCCGGTTCATGGGGGGATTTTCTTTCTTGACAAACCAACGTTCTTCTTTAGTTTAAATGTTGACCTCCCCGTCCTCAAAGGAGTGGTTGGAGGCTTTGAGGTGAAGGTGCACAGCCGACTGAGGGACGCTTGTAACGTAGTTAAAAGCTCTAAAAAACGTTGATTTTGTATAATACTTTGATGTTGTGTCTCTTATTGTGTGTTCCAGAGGATCACAGGGGCCACTGTGGGCCGGGAGCTGTTCATGTTTGGTCAGTCACTCAGCTCTGGAGTGGACATAGACGACAATGGATATCAAGGTACAGATGGTCCATGCAATGTCACCACATTACTTTTGAGATTTGAGCCATGCTTACAACAGTGACTGGTGTGTTTACAGACCTAGCTGTCGGGGCCTTTCTCTCAGACTCTGCTGTGGTTCTCAGGTAACACACACATTAGAACTGATCTCATGAATCTAAATAGAACCCCTGTCAATTGGTCCGGAAACGTTCTTCTGTCCTCAACGTTGTGGGATCAAGTCCAGGCTGCAACAATTCGCTAAATGTCTCTATTCCCAGCTTCAACCCCTTTCCTCCTGAGCTGTCTTATCCAACAAAGCCTACGGGGCAAACAAACCTTCAAAAAACAGATACTGCTCCATAGAGAGATCGGAGAAATGCGTCTATAGTTTAAAATTGAAGTGGTGGGCAGCTATGAATTCAACGGTGGTAACTATGGTAACAGTGAAAATGCTAATGTTTTTGACTTAGTGTACTGTTAATATCTGCTAAATATTCCTGGGTCTATCCACATGAAAATATTGCATTGTTTGTTTGGTTTCATTGTTTTAATGTGTGTGCAGTCCTGTGAGGCGACTCCCATTGTGATTGATTGATTGATTGATTGATTGATTGATTGACTGATTGATTGTGAGGGAATCTGTCACACTAATCATTTGGCTGAAAGTCCTTTTAACTAGCCGACGTCGAGCACATGTTTTGAATGCTCTCATCCCTTAAAATAAACAAAAGCAAAAATATCACTATGGGTAACTTATTTGTGCGGACAGTGAAGATGTCAAATGCCACCCTAAGATTCACAATAGAATGTCGTCACGTCATATGAACTTCAGCGTAGACCTGTACATCAGCTTTCTGACATTTTTGTTATTTATTTCACCCATTAAATCCCTAAAATAGACATTAAAACAAAACAGGAAGTGTAAAGGAGACGCAGAGAAGACGATTCTTATCTGCGTTTCTGCGTGTGAATGCATTTCCCGTCAGACCCTGTTTCCACATTCTCTTCAACTTTGCTCTCCTCCATAACTGTCATAACAGAGCGTGTTGCTCACATGGGGTCTGGGGAACTGAAACTCCAGCCCCCACTTCACCCCGCCATTATGTCAGTCTGTAATGCATCTGTCACACATGACTTGAGAGAGACTTGAGTTTTTGTCCTGGTGGCAGGTCCCGCCCCGTGGTGCGTGTGCAGGCCTCGGTGCACCTGCCCCAGCACATTGACCAGCAGGCGGCGCCGTGCTCCGACAGCAGGGCCTCCTCGGTGTGCATCAACGTGACCGTGTGCTTCCGCGTCAGGTCACGCCGCTTCAGAGGACCCATCAGTGAGTACCACAGCAACGATGTGAAAACAGCAGGGGTGGTAGTACAGGGTAAACTAAACCTGAACACTTCCCCTCAGAGGCAGAGCTAAACGGAGCTAAACCCTCCGTGTGTTTTATTCATCTGGGCCCGTGCCCTTGTTGGCTGCTCGAGAAAACCCTATCGCACATTTGGAATATTATGAATTCCAAATTCTTTATTGCAGATACACTCCTGATCAAAAGTTTAAGACCAGTTGAAAAATGGCACCCAAAAAAAAAATCACATTTCTCATGGTTGGATCTTATCAATATTCCAAGTAGAACTTCAATATGCAACAAGATGAAAAGGGAGTGAAACAAATTTTTTTTTTTATTAATATTTTATTGAAAACAACAGTTAAACTGTTTTTGCAGCTGATCAAAGGTTTAGGACCACATGCCTTTAAAAGGCCGAATCTGTGTAAAAATGTGGATTCAGGGTAATCTTCTGTCATGACGTCCTGATGCAAAGGCCTCTCGCGGCGCCATCGCTGCTGAGGTGGAACACAGTGAGATCTGAATCATAATGAATTTCTTAAAGGATCCTGAGGGTTCACTGACCCGGGGATCTGATTGGCTGGAGGATCCTCGACCCAAATGAAGGCCGTTACTGGAGCCGACTGCAGCCATGCGACATTTTTCAACTGGTCTCAACGGGACTGTATTTGGAATCAATCTCCGCCATCATATTTTTTTCAGTATTGGCTCCGATACACCGGTATTGGATAAGTGCATTCCTACCAAATCGTGATCGCAACAATGACACCTCTCCGCCATTGGACGATTGGTTCACTTCACTTCCGGTTTTACTCGTGCTGGCTGCACCTCAGAACGTCGTTGATGCCACGGTCACCGGACTCAAACGCTGCGCTGAGTCTGAGTGATCTGTTCTACCCAACATGTCCAGAGCATGATTCCTTCCGCTTTTTTGTTTTATGATGATGTTTATAAGACCAATAAGAAGATTTAAGTCCCCTGGCGTTATCTGTAATACGGTCAAAACAAACACAGCCATGCAGCAATGCAGAGCCAGACAGGAAGAGGAGGCGGGACATGCGCCACAGGAGCCAATTGTTTAATAGCTTTGGCCCATCAGAGCAGAATACACATCGCTGATTTGCTAGTGCTTTTAAACTCTTAATATTAAACATAAAAATCAAACTTGGAAGAAAAAAAACTTGAGTCTGTGAACACGACAGGGGTAGTCTGGCCATCAACTTTTGTATCAGGTAATTTAATTCAAGATTTCAGTATTTTGGAGTTATATCAGAATTTGGGCCTGCCCCCTGGAGGTTCTTAGCTTTCAAATGAAGAATGTAAAGTGTGAACTGGCAGAGAAAACATAAGTAGGACTAATATAAGTAAAAGGACTAATATATATATATAAGGACTAATATATATATATATATATATATATATATATATATATATATATATAATATATTAGTCCTTTTATTTATCCAGGATAAAAACTCATTGAGATTAAAAATCTCTTTTTTAAGAGAAGAAGATCTTTATTTATAGAGCGCCTTTCACAGACATGGTCACAAAGAGCATTTACATTCACTCCACACTCGGTGGTGGTAAGCTATGTTAGTAGCTTCAGTTTCCCCTGGGGGAGACTGACAGAAGCGCTGCACACATCTGCCCCTACGGTCCCTCTGACCACCACCATACTTCACTCACACACATCATTCATCCTAGCCTATTGTACATGTTTTTTAGTGGTAGGGGAAACCGGAGTACCCGGAGGAAACCTACACCGACACGGGGAGAACTCCACACAGAAAGGCCCCGTCCAGGTGGGAATCAAACACGGGACCATCTAGCTGTGAAGCGGGAGCACTAACCGCTATGCCACCAAGAGTGTCCTGGTCAAGATTAGAAAATAGTCATATGCATTTATATCCCATTGTCCCACCCTTTGCCCGGTCCCTGCTTCATCCCAGAGCATTCTTCTCTCAGCCTTAGTGAAAGTCCATTACTCTGTGGTCATATGTTCTCTTAGTCATATGACCACAGACAAACAACGACATGCCAGAAAATAGGAATTTAGGAGGAATTTACCGAGTCTGTAGCTCGACTCCGGCCCGGGGCACGGAGAGGCTCCAACATCACTCCCCTCTAGAGCTGTACGGGAGGAGTAACTAAATTACATATTCAATGACTGTTTCAGATACTGTGATAGATATTATTAATATATTTTACTAAACCATTTCAACACAGACACACATTGAATTGAGTTTGTTCATCAAAATGTGTCAAAACAAGACTTTAAAAACACTAAATGGAGGCTAAAACAAGGATAAAATGGAACACAATTAGGAAAACCATGAAACTGCGCCTTTGCGATCCTATGTTCTAATTACAATGCAATTTTGATTTAGGTTTTGTAGGAAAAAAGTATGTAATTACTAGCTAAGACCTTTATGACTTTACGATAGCGTGTATTGCTGCTTTTTGCGTATGAGTATTGTGTCACCAAATATCGCAATAACGATAATTTGGCTATACATTGTGGAGCCCAACTGCACTTCAGCTCTAACAGCTCGTTTAGAAAGGCCAGTGAGCAGCCGTTACAGTCGTCTAACCTGCTGGAGACAAACGCATGGATGAGTGTCTCCAAGTCTGGTTTTGACACTATTCCTCTGATCTTAATGTTTTTCAGATGGTAAAAAGCTGATGATGTTACAACAACAATGATGACTCTTTTTTGATTGCCAAGACCCCCCCCCCCCCCCCACACACACACACACACAAAAAAAGAGGAATAGGCCTATATATATATAATGATATTGTAATAACCCTGGACTCTATCATTTATATATTTATTTATATCATGTATTCATAACTACACTCAGATCTGCTCAAATAAACAACAGTAATGGACTGTTTTAGCTGAGCTCTCACAGACCTCTGCTCCTCTTCAGATCTCCAGTACAATGTGACGGCTGACCTCCTGCACAAGCCGTCGTTCCCTCACCGCTTCTTTTTCCACGGCAACGGCTCGTCCAACAGCACCAGCGGGCGTGTCCAGGCGCGGCTGGGGCAGCAGCGCACCTGCATCCCTCACCTGGCCTTCCTCAGGGTAAGCCCCGCCCCCAAACACACTGCGATAAGGCCGATTTGACTTTGTGCAGATTATATTTCTGATTTATACTTTTAAGTCGAGTTTGTGTTCAGGGCGCACATTTAAAACACATCGACAAGGACTAAGCATAGTTGATGTAATCGTTTCACTAAATATTCATGAATATGACTACATTACTGCACTACTTTATTATGAAAGTATGAATCAATAATATACATTTCTTCAAACTGCAATAGGAAAATATCTAATATTTTTTAAGGTTTTAATCGTGGAATTATTAAAATTGCAGTCAAAAGTACCATCTCTGGCATTGTGTGTAAATGAAGCCTGAGAGTCTAAGATAATATTCCAAGTAGAACTTCAATATGAAACAAGATGAAAAGGGAGTGAAACCATTTTTTTTTTAATTAATCTTTTATTGAAAACAACAGCAGCTGATCAAAAGTTTAGGACCACATGGCCTAAGATCTAAGATATAATTTCAAATTGAGTGCGTGCATATCATTTGAATCCCTTCACTTTTTCACAGCTGCCATGTTTAAGGAAGTCTCTTGGTATCGGTTGGTATCGGATATCAGCAGACACTCAAACCCCCAGTATCGGTGTTGGAAGCCACAAAGCTGTAATGCTAGCTCTAACGCTAGGGATTCATTTAGCTGCATCATGTTTTCTGACACCAAGGGCTGGATTGGTTCAGAAAGGGTCCAATGATCTGGAGTGGTGGAGTGGAGTTCAATCTATTACACAATAACATTTAGGAACAAGGCGCTGATGTCGTAAAAGACGATCGGACCACAGGACGAAAGGAGCAGAAATACTTCTGATAAAGGCACGACGTTATAACATAGTAAACCGCTCAAAGAAGTTAATATATAACCTTTGAGAGAAGACTGAAATATGAACGGTTAGACTAATACAAGAATCCGTGGCATTGCAGAACATGTTTGTAGAGCTCTAAACTATAGGGTTAGCAGCTTGTCTACAGAATAATGCTATTTAGTAGTTTACAAAGGATATTGTGTGTAACCTACATCATTGTTTTGCAATTTGCCGATGGCGACCATTCAAATTGCGGTTTCCACAGATCTGTTTGGAAATGGTTGTGCAGCTCCAGACTGAAGTAAAGCTCTATTGTGTAGTTTATCTGTGCAGAAAGCTCCTTTCACTACATGTTTGCCTCAGGGTTCCAAGATAATACTCATGACAAGTGAGCCTTTGACTGAGCACTAATGTCAGTGAGTCAGTTACATAACAACTGTCAAAACACTCAACATGGACTTTTTACATTTTAATAATAAAAATAAAGAAATAAAATGAAACATTTATTTTTTATGAACTTAACTAAATGTATTGTTGTTAACCTTACAGCTGTAAAATAATAATGCTGAAGCTTTCTTTTACATTACACCCTTTGTTACGCTACTGTCATTATTTATGTTTTTATCATCTGTGTTCATGAATCAGCCCTTGTTTACGTAACAACATGTTTGTTACCACTAACACATAAAGGTAATACAGCTTTTTATTGCCATGTTTGTGCACGTTCTCACTCGTACAAGTAGATGAAGGTCCTGTGTCATCATCAGCTGTTGTTACGCTGGTGTCCGGGACGTTTCACCCAAGAAGCCACACTAAGGTCTCTGGCAGACTTCACGACCAACACTTGAACCACAGCGTTCAGATGATCACCGTGTGTCATGAGCCAACAGGCCCTTTAATGACACACTCTTACTCGTCTGTCAGAGTGTTGTCCGTCCAGTAAACCGGCTCTTTAATGACACACGTCCAGTAAACCGGCTCTTTGGACCTCACACGGATCTGACCAAGCAGCTGTTAGACTCACGTTTAGGATCCATCCAATACAGTTGTATCACATAAACACTTTGGAGTGGCCGGATCAGCCACAAACGAAGAAGCTCGATCAAACAAACACGCGTGTCCCTTCTAAGCAGTGTTCTGCATCAAAGGAAGCGGTGAAACAAAGTCCGCTCAACTGCGGGATTAGCTCCCAAACTAAATGTTTACTCAAACGTTTCGGGCTAGGCCCGGTCATCAGACATGAATGCCGCATTAGGCACACCCTATTTAACTAAAACATGACCAACAGGTTGGCGATGTGTTTTTGCCCGAATGTTTTTCTTTGCACTACAGAGACTTACTAGTTTGTTTCATACATATTCTCCCATTTTTGAATATGCCCCTCCTGCATGGACTTCCCTACGTGTGACTCAAACTGAACCATCTGCGATACAGGCACTAGTGCTAACCTTTCTCTTGCTGCTATGGTTAAACTGATACAGGGTGTTTTGCCAAGAGGGCAAACTCAATTTGTGTTTTTTCTCATCCAACTTCACACACTTTCAACATATCACCGATACTATTCCCTGTGCATCTTTAAATATATATCAACACTGCACATTGCAGCCCATCTGACCTCCATCTAGAGGATGGGCCATTCCAGAATTGGAGGACATTTTGACTTCAAAAATGTTGAAAAATAAAAATGTATTATGTATTCATCAATAATAGGTAATAAAACATAACACACTTGATTGGCTCAGCTCAGGTATCATTATGTCATTAGACATTAGTTATATTGTATGTTTTATATGTTATTTGATATATTTGGTGAAACCCTGTTACCACTATTCAAATACATGAGAAAAGCCAATAACAGGATTGCAAATTTGTACTAATGTTAGTTTTTTTCCCTCAGGAATAGAAACTAGCTGTTTAGCTAGCTGTTACTACTGACCAAGAAGATAAACCTGCTTAAGTAAATTTGTAAATAAAAAGAATGAATGCATTTGTGTCACAGGGTTGCATGAGGTAGAGACATTCAATTAAGGCTAACAAAGTTACAACAATATGACCGGGCATACCTTTGCTTTACCCATGCTGTTGGAAAAGGGTCTAATGATAATTCCATTTTTTACATTTCTTAAAATTTGTAATACATTTAGACTTCCAGACTATCACTTTAAGTGACTCATGTTTTATTCTTCTTCTACTATGCAAAAGAGTAGGATAACAGGGTTGCATGCATGTTGTGGGACATACATTTCTTGCATAATAATTCATATTTAAAATATTTTGTTGATTAAAATAAATGTTTACCCAATTACAAGAAACATCACTTGACAAAATAATGCAAAGGAAAATTAATTTAAAATGTATTTTAATGGTTTAATTTCAGATTCAATTTGATGATCAAGGGGGTGGGACAAGCCACAGTATGCATTTTAGGGGGTACAGACATAATTGGTATTTTAACAAATATTGTAATTACCATTTTATCTCAGTTTATTTAAATTTGGGCACAGGACAAATACAATTTAATCCAAAGCTGCATGCTTTCATATTTGTACATGGATTATGTGAAATTTCAAGGCTGGGACGTAAAATGTCCCCCAATTCTGGAATGACCCAGATATCGCGCTGGTATTGCACCAAAAAGAAGAAGAAGAAAAATCCATCCATCCATCCATGTTCTTCCACTTGTCTATTGCCGGGTCGTGGGAGCAGCTGTTGGAGCTGCACCAGCCCCTATAGCGCCTCCTGCAGGTGGTGGGTCCACAGAAGGACGGCCTCATGGTTCTAACCGGGCCTGTTGGTCTCTCATAAGGGGCTTCTGAACCGCTCTTTGTCTGACCCGTCACCTAGGACCTGTTTGCCCTGGGAGACCCTACCAAGGGCACGAAGCCCCCGACAACAGAGCCCCAGGATTATTCGGGCTCAAACCCCTCCGCCACGTTAAGGTGGGGGTTCTAGGAGGGGAAGAATAAAAATAACTTTATTTATATAGCGCCTTTCACAGATATAGTCACAAAGCGCTTTACATGAGAGCATTATAGATTTACTCCACACTCAGTTCAGTTTCCCCTGGGGGAGACTGAACACCACCATGTGTTGGAAGTGCTGTGACTGCACACACCTGCGCCAACGGTCCCTCTGACACCACCATGCACTCACACACACATCTTTCATCCCGGCCTATTGTGCATGTTTTTAGTGGTAGGGGAAACCGGAGTGCCCGGAGGAAACCTACGCAGACACAGAAAGGCCCGGCCAGGTGGGAATCAAACCCGGACCTTCTAGCTGTGAAGCACGGGTGCTAACCACTGCGCTACCGTGCCACTTACACACACCTCCCCCCGTTGTGATTGGCCCATCTGAAGACTCATCTTTTCAAAATGGCTTTTGACACTTTAATACTGAGGCATTTCAGACATTGTATCAATAAGTGCACTCACTGCACAGCACTTTATCCACTGGTTGTTGTGAAGCACTACACAAATAATAAAAAGCACTGTGAGATAAAACTACTCTCAGAACAAAAAGTAACTCAAGAACATTTAGTACTGCCCTCCTCTGGTGTCGAAGTTTAACACAGGACATTGTTTTTCCTCAGCGGCCGGTGCGGGACATCTTCACTCCGGTGCAGTTCCAGGCGTCGTTCAGTCTAAGAGAGACCACGCCCACTCGCCCCACCAGGCAACACCGCCCTCTGAGGCCCATCCTTCAGCGGGGCGGGGCCAACAGCGTCAGCGCCCAGGTGAGACTGAGGGCTCCAACCGTCCAAACTATGGGCTGAGTGTGACCAAAACATGGCCTGGGGGTAATTGCGGGCGTCCGATCACGTTTGGTTTGACCCGGGCGTTCGGCTGAAAGTGAAAGGCTTTGACTTTTAAGGTAAAACAAAGACAGTATGGTGGGTTGTCTCGGGACTGGAGGGGTTGTCTCGGGACTGGAGGGGTTGTCTCGGGACCGGAGGGGTTGTCTCGGGACCGGAGGGGTTGGCGGTTCCAATCCCGCAGACGCACCCTGTGAGTGTGAGTGTTTCCTTGATGTAAAAGTGCTTTGAGCCTAATGAAGGTAGAAAAGGGTTAGTATATAGATTGAGGCAGTGGTTCCCAAAGTGGGGCCCGGGGCCACTCCTCAGAGGCCCCCCAAAGCTTGTCTACAAAACAAGTACTTTGTAAAAAATATAAAAATAAATAAAAAAGAAGAGTGCTGCTGCGGGTCCCAAATGGTCACTACGAGGGCCACAGTCAAACGAAGGGGGCCAACAGGGAAGGAAAAAATACATTTACCTATTTGCTCAAATCAATGACCAGTTTTTAGCGTGTGACTGAGGAGGGGCTGGTGGGTCTCGGGGACCGTCCCCCAACTGTTTGTGAAAATGTGACCCAGATGATGTTTTTTATTCACATGCCGTTGAGTCGGAGTGATTCTCTGTATCAATGACTGCTGAAACTGTAACAGGCTGGACTCTGCTGGACTCTGGACTGGACTGAGACGATGACAGCGAAGTAATAAGGAGTCGAGGCTTGGAGGACAGGCCCGTTTGGGGAAATGAGATTTGTCCCGGTCTGACCACTTCCTTCCTCTGTGTGAGAGGGAACTGTGGCTGAGTGACTCTCTGACTGCATTAAACCTTCTAGACCCCCCAATCCCCGTCTTCCTCTTTAGAAAGCATTGAAGACATTTAAGTCTAAACCAGGACTAAACCAGGACTAAACCAGGACTAAACCAGGGCTAAAACAGGGCTAAAACAGGGCTAAAACAGGACTAAACCAGGGCTAAACCAGGACTAAACCAGGGCTAAACCAGAGCTAAACCAGGGCTAAACCAGGGCTAAACCAGGACTAAACCAGGGCTAAAACAGGACTAAACCAGGACTAAACCAGGACTAAACCAGGGCTAAACCAGGGCTAAACCAGGACTAAACCAGGACTAAACCAGGGCTAAACCAGGGCTAAAACAGGACTAAACCAGGACTAAACCAGGACTAAACCAGGGCTAAACCAGGGCTGAACCAGGACTGAACCAGGACTAAACCAGGGCTAAACCAGGACTAAACCAGGACAACACCAGGACTAAACCAGGATTAAATGCGTGTTTGTCCTTCAGTCTGTGCATTCCTTTCCAAACACAGTCATTAGGACATTACATGTATTTGAGTGACACACTTCCTGATGTAGTATCCGTTGTAGACCCTGTAATGATCTGGACCTTTGCCTGACAGTTTCATCTGAAGCTGGACCTCTGTGAATGTTTATCCTGACCTCTGTAAACTTCTGTGTCTCTTCAGTCCTGTGAAGTTTATGGTGTTGGTATTCCTGACGCTGGGGTATTCTAAAACCTCACTTATGGTCGTCCTGATAAAGTTGTGCATGTCTTCCAGACGATCTTCTCTCGGCCCTGTCTCCTGGACAACTGCTCCTCAGACCTGCAGCTGGCAGCGCAACTCGTCCTGCCCGGGTACGAGGATTTAAGCCTTATTTTGGTCCTGAGTCTTGTTGAAAGGCTTGTTGAAAGAAGAGATTGTTTTAGATGTTTGAGAAACTTTAAAGGAACATACTGTGTTGAATTGGTTTAGTAACAATTGGGAAAATATCCCATCTTTCTCGTATCGTGCAGCCCTAGTCCTTCTGCATGTTAATGTGATGAGTTGTTGTCAGCTGAGACAAAGCATCCCCCTGTTTTGAACCAAATTGGACTATAAAAAGTAAAACCCACTCTTCACTTCCGAAATAGGTGCTCGAGTGTTGAGACAGGGCATGCAAACATGGGGGAGAGTGCAGGACTTGGATTGACCTCGGTCAAACATCAGAGTAAATGTGCCAGAATTGTAGATATACAGGTGAAACTCGGAAAAGAATATTGAATAGAATATCGTTCAAAAGTTATTTCTGTAATTCAACCTAAAATGTGAAACTAATATGATATAGACTCATTACATGCAAAGTGACATATCCCAGGCGAAAAAATATATATACTTAAGTATGTTAAAATTTAATATAATAAATACATTTTAGTATCCAACTTAAATTAACTTTTAGTGTGGTATTTTGGAACCTTTTTTGTATTTAATCTATTTAATTTGAATTTAAATTGCATGTGCATTTAGTATACTTTTGCATGCTAAAGTGGACCTATTTTACGCATACATAATCTATGTATAGCATATTGGATTTTATTCAATGAAGGTACTTCATCTTTTTTCGCCTTCGGATGAGAGGCGAAACGTTCGAAGACTTCAACTACTGATGGACAACTCCTGTACGACTGAGAACTTACACAGACATATTGGATTTTATGTATTAAATGTTGATCTTATAGAACATTTAAATGTAACTTAAATTTTACATAAAGCTAACTTTAAATATATTAGAAGCATATTTTAGACATATTTCAATATATTTTTAATATATTCTAAGAAGTATTCTTGTAGGCCTATATTTGTTTATTGGTTTATTTAGTAGGGACAGTGTATGTTAATGAACAAGCTACACCAGATGTAGCCTTGTAGCTAATTTCCATCTGTCTTCCCCCATGTGCACTCTCAAACACACTCTCATACCCGCTGGACTACCGTGCCGCCCAATCCAAGTGTTTCTTTAACACGATAATCAACTCAAGATATCTTCTACATTTATTTCTCTAGTGTCAAAAAAACAGTAATGTGTTTCTGCTGATCCTTTGTCATTTAAATGTAAATGTGTAATGTTTGGACCCTTGGACGAACTGTTTGTTATTCCTCTCCCGAACAATATTGAAAGATTATAAGTGGACGAGTTCAGACATTGTTTTGTGTGGTTGTTTACCATTTTGGGAGAAAAAAGAAGATACTGGGTTAATGCATTTGTTAGCTGTGCAAATTCTGTACTGGCAGATTGATAAAAAAATGTATTTCAAATGTGACAAATAATAATAATTAGTTTACACCATTGAGGTAGTATACCTTAAAAGTATTTTCAAATATCCAATTCAAATACATACTTTAAATAAATCCTTCAAAATATATTTCAATCATATTTTAAATTAGAAATATAATAATGCTAAACATATTTTTCAAAAGTGTATTGTAAATATAATTAAAAATAAATTGTGCTTAAGTATACCTTGAAAATAGATGTTTAGTTTAATGTTAATGTACTTGCACATTATAAATCTATTAGAGAAAAACAAGTATACTAATAATATTTGGAAGTATACTTCATTTTCATCTGGGATGGCTCGTGCCTTACAGCATGAGCCAATATGATAAATAGTGATTTAAATGAGTGATACCGACTGTCACAGAGACTTTCTGCTAACCAACAAACAGACCTAGCTTAAGTGTTTTCTTCTCCGCCTTGTGGGAGTGTTCGTCAGGCTCAACGTTTCTCTTCTTTGCTTCTTCAACTAGGTTTTTCAATTCTACTTTACGATGCTTTTAGACTGTAATTCCCCTGTCCCACAAATACAGGTGAAACTCATAAAATTTGAATATCGTTAAAGTGCATTGATTTCTGTTATTCAACTGAAACTGTGAAACTAATAGACTCATTACATGCAAAGTGAGATATGTACAGCCTTTATTTGTTATAGTTTTGATTATTATGACGCTTTTAAAACCCCAAATTAAAAATCTCATAAAATTTGAATATTTTGAAAATGGACTGTAAGCCAAAATCATCACACACAAAAAAAAGGGTTGACTTGCACTCTCGCTCCTCGCTCCCGTATTCATGCAACTCGACCCAACATTAACCACGCACATATTTCAGAAGTGAGGGATTGAGGCGTCACACAGGAGTAAGAAAAAATCTATATGCTCTTCAGAATGTAAGCATTATTTTTGCTATAAGATACTTGACTGCTAGCCTGGCAAGAATCAGATTGATATTATGTGCTAATAACATTAGCGCCGATATCTGTGGGATTGTTTAAGGAGACAACAAAAGCTACTCCCAGCGGTGGTTCTGGCACAAGATGGATTCTTGTGTGTTTGCGAACTCATAAATATCACGAGAATTCAGCTTGTGGCAGCTTCCCCTTCATCACATTCAAAAAGTGAACACAACCTGCCATGCAGACTTATTTATTTACTGTCCCGTGGTGCTGAGGCAGGATGTGACTCTTGCATGTTGTGTCTCCAGTGAGCGCCCGTACTTCCCACTAGGATTGGGGCGGATCTTCCTGTTGAACGCGTCTGTGGTGAACGCGGGAGATGACGCCTTCTTACCGCGCCTGACCCTCAGCTTTCCCCAAAACATCCAATACGTCCGCATGCATTCTGTGAGTACTGCTGACCGAAACTAATGACGGAAAAGGATTTTCATTTGCGGTTCTGCGGTCTCTTCTCCAACTCTGTGACCCCTGTTGTCATTTTGGCGGTCAGGGCGAGACGGCGGTAAGCTGTGACATCATCCAGGAGGGTAACAAGACAATGGGCGTGGCCTGTGGGCTGCCGGGGCTCCTCCTCCCTGCTCATGCTCAGGTAAAACTAAGCACACACTATACAATTTTTTTTTGTCTTAAAAGATTTTGTGAAGAATGGGGGTCCACACTACACGGCTAGATTTAGAGCGATTATAGAATGACTGGGGGTTCACACATAACGACTGAGGCAAAAAACTATTCAACTATTAAAAAACGATTGGTGAGAAGCTAGGGGAGAGAAGCTAAGGGAGAGAAGCTATTGGTGAGAAGCTAGGGGAGAGAAGCTATTGGTGAGAAGCTAAGGGGAGAAGCTAAGGGAGAGAAGCTATTGGTGAGAAGCTAGGGGAGAGAAGCTATTGGTGAGAAGCTAAGGGAGAGAAGCTATTGGTGAGAAGCTAGGGGAGAGAAGCTGTTGGTGAGAAGCTATGGGAGAGAAGCTATTGGTGAGAAGCTAGGGGAGAGAAGCTATTGGTGAGAAGCTAGGGGAGAGAAGCTAGGGGAGAGAAGCTATTGGTGAGAAGCTAGGGAAGAGAAGCTATTGGTGAGAAGCTAGGGGAGAGAAGCTATTGGTGAGAAGCTAGGGGAGAGAAGCTATTGGTGAGAAGCTAGGGGAGAGAAGATATTGCTGAGAAGCTAGGGGAGAGAAGCTATTGGTGAGAAGCTAGGGGAGAGAAGCTATTGGTGAGAAGCTAGGGGAGAGAAACTATTGGTGAGAAGCTAGGGGAGAGAAGCTATTGGTGAGAAGCTAGGGGAGAGAAGATATTAGTGGGAAGCTAGCGGAGAGAAGTTAGCGGAGAGAAGTTAGCGGAGAGAAGTTAGCGGAGAGAAGTTAGCGGACAGAAGCTAGGGGAGAGAAGCTATCAGTGAGAGAAGCTAACGGAGAGAAGCTAGCATAGAGAAGCTAGCATAGAGAAGCTAGCGGAACGAAGTTAGCGGAGAGAAGCTATCAGTGAGAGAAGCTAGCGGTGAGAAGCTAGCATGGAGAAGCTAGCGGAGAGAAGATAGCGGAGAGAAGCTATCAGTGAGAGAAGCTAGCATAGAGAAGCTAGCGGAGAGAAGCTAGCGGTGCGAAGCTAGCCGAGAGAAGCAAGCTAGTGGTGAGAAGCTAGCGGAGAGAAGCTAGCAGATTTACTGTGACTGAGGTTTAGTCAATCAATCAATGGTTTTGTATAGCCCAATATCACAACAGGAGTTGCCTCATAGGGCTGCACCGAACATTAAGGCAATAAAACAGAGCAGTAAATAAGACAATGTAAAGTTCAGACGAATCAAATATCCAGGCAAAACATAAAGTCCAAATAAGCGTCAGCAGTGGGTGGGACGAGCAGCTCGGGTGTCCCCTGTCCTTAGACTCTCCAGCACGGCAAGGAAAAACTCAAAAACCCGGTGGGAGAAACGAGAAACCTTGAGGAGACCCACAGAAGGAGAGATCCACTCCCATGGACGGACAGGCTATAGAGACCCAGGGCCGAAGGAGTCCCTCAGCAGACGGGCCAAGATCACAGACCGTCCAGTCCTTGTTGTCAGTAGGCAGGGTTCCTCCGTTCAGCCGGGTTCCTCCGTTCGATCTAGACAGGCACTCCCAAGGGGGAGTGGGACAGGAGACACCATGTGAATAGTAATGAACAGACTACAGATAAAATAAATATTGTATCATAATAAGACAAAGTTTGCCGTAAGAAGAAGAAGAGGATAGAGCTCAGTGTCCCGTACTTCGCACAGCAGTGTTTCTTCTAAGGCAGCTTTACTTCAGGCTGAGGGTTAGAGCTTTACTTCAGGCTGAGGGTTAGAGCTTTACTTCAGGCTGTGGGTTAGAGTTTTACTTCAGGCTGAGGGTTAGAGCTTTACTTCAGGCTGAGGGTTAGAGCTTTACTACAGGCTGAGGGTTAGAGCTTTACTTCAGGCTGTGGGTTAGAGTTTTACTTCAGGCTGAGGGTTAGAGCTTTACTTCAGGCTGAGGGTTAGAGCTTTACTTCAGGCTGTGGGTTAGAGCTTTACTTCAGGCTGAGGGTTAGAGCTTTACTTCAGGCTGAGGGTTAGAGCTTTACTTCAGGCTGAGGGTTAGAGCTTTACTTCAGGCTGAGGGTTAGAGCTTTACTTCAGGCTGAGGGTTAGAGCTTTACTTCAGGCTGTGGGTTAGAGCTTTACTTCAGGCTGTGGGTTAGAGCTTTACTTCAGGCTGTGGGTTAGAGCTTTACTTCAGGCTGTGGGTTAGAGCTTTACTTCAGGCTGAGGGTTAGAGCTTTACTTCAGGCTGAGGGTTAGAGCTTTACCTAACTGACCTGATCATAAGCTAATTCGAAGAGGTACATTTTGAGCTGTTTCTGCTTCTTTAACGTGAGCGGAGTTTATTCCATAAAACCGGAGCTTGGAGCTAAAGGCTCTTCCTCCTACAGTGATTTTGGAGCTAATGGCTCTTCCTCCTACAGTGATGTTGGAGCTAAAGGCTCTTCCTCCTACAGTGATTTTGGAGCTAAAGGCTCTTCCTCCTACAGTGATGTTGGAGCTAAAGGCTCTTCCTCCTACAGTGATGTTGGAGCTAAAGGCTCTTCCTCCTACAGTGATTTTGGAGCTAAAGGCTCTTCCTCCTACAGTGATGTTGGAGCTAAAGGCTCTTCCTCCTACAGTGATGTTGGAGACCTGAGGAATCACTAGTAGCCCTGAGTTTTGAGAGCGGAGTGCTCTGGTTGGCCGATAGTCGCGTCTTTTTGCCGCCCACGATACGAACGCGAGTCTCTCTGCGACTGCCTTCGACTCATCACGGCTCGAGAAGACTCGGCGCCACTGAAATTATAGAAAAATCGGGGGGGATCGTGTAGTGTGTGCTAAGCTTAAGACCGCACAGGTGAGTGATTGAGAGGGGTGGAGTCTAACTATCATGTGACCTCCTGCAGCTCAACGTCAGCTTTCTATTGGATGTAAGCCAGAACAGCACGCCGGGTGACATCGTCCTCCAGGTGACCAGCCGCAGGTGAGCGCCTCCAGGCCTTTATTTATCCTCCCTCACCACTGACCATTCTGTCATCATCATGTCTGTCCTGCGTCCTCTGCAGCGACAACTTGGAGAAGGAGGAGTTTCTCTGGGACAACTCTGTGAGTCTAGTGCTGCCGCTAAAACGGGAGGTGGACATCTCCATCCACGGGTCAGTGCTACCTTTAGTCAGCATTATCTCTTGTCCACTGGAGTGTATGACCAGAGAGACGCTGAGCTGAGCGTGAGACATTACGCCACTCCAGTGCCATTACGACTGTTACAGGTTTTGTCCGTTGCTTGGACACTATAGAGCCGTGCTTAGACTAAAGTAACACAACTTGAAGCTTTTGTTACCGTACCTCAAACACATGTACCCATACCTTAAACAAAAGCACTGCTTTGCACTCTAGTTGCAATTCTGTAACACACTTACTCCTTTATGCAACACACTTGGTCCTGCATACGACACTCTATTTCATACATAAGACACTTCGTTCAAAAATGAAATTTTGGAAAACACATGTATCCAAAATACAAAACACATCGGGGAATTGCAACCACTCAAGTACACACCTGAAGGCACTGACGTACAAAACTAAACACCAACACTGAACACTCAGTTTAGCCATTTCAACAACTTTGCAAGTATGGATGGAGGGAGAGCGAGAGGCTATGGAGCCCTGGAAGTGACATCAGACAAAAACATTTTGAGAGGTCAATAAATAAATACATGTTTTTGGATGAAATATATGGATGAAATATATATATATATATATATATATATAATTATAATTATTTTACTTTATTTATTTTGTTTTGTTTACCACATATTATCTCAGGGGAACGAGATATTACAGTATGTCGGGGGAATTTTTCTCCCAAAATGTTTTTTTTTTAAAGAAATCTAATTACAGTAAAACATTTGTACTTTTTTTTTTACACCACAAATTATCTAATTTCCCCGAGATACTGTACGTAATATGTGGTAAAAAAAAAAAAAGAACGCCCCAAAATGTTTTTGTCTGATGTCAATTCCAGAATCAAAGACTGCAGTGTTTTACATAAAGTAGACTAGTGTGTTCCCCCTGATCTGAAAGTGTGTGCATATGGTGCAAGTATGTGTCATTTTGTCATCAGAGTTACATTTCGACAAAGGAATGTTAGGTTTTGATAGTAGAGTTTAGGTTTTGAAAGTAGAGTTTCAATTTGACACAGATGGTATATTTCCCAGTGTGGTGTCATGTTTACTCGTGTGTAGAGTTTTTCGGCAAAATGAGCGAAGTTTTGCAAGATGTGCTCAAGCAACGAGCAAAAACTGTAATAAGCATCTATCAGCTGGGACAGTGGTTGACTGTAATATAAATGAGAGGTGTCTAACAGAAATGTGGTCCACAGACACGCAAGCCCGTCCTCCTTCACCTTCTCCGAGCTGGAACAGGACTACGCCCCGGTCGACTGCTACACCGAGAGACTCAACTACACATACAAGGTACTGCTCTAAACCCGACTCTACTACACATACAAGGTACTGCTCTAAACCCGACTCTACTACACATACAAGGTACTGCTCTAAACCCGACTCTACTACACATACAAGGTACTGCTCTAAACCCGACTCTACTACACATACAAGGTACTGCTCTAAACCCGACTCTACTACACATACAAGGTACTGCTCTAAACCCGACTCTACTACACATACAAGGTACTGCTCTAAACCCGACTCTACTACACATACAAGGTACTGCTCTAAACCCGACTCAACTACACATACAAGGTACTGCTCTAAACCCGACTCTACTACACATACAAGGTACTGCTCTAAACCCGACTCTACTACACATACAAGGTACTGCTCTAAACCCGACTCTACTACACATACAAGGTACTGCTCTAAACCCGACTCTACTACACATACAAGGTAATGCTCTAATCCCAACTATAGTACACATACAAGGTACACATTACAACTCAAAGACTTACAACTATATAAGGCAGAGGTGGGCAAACTAAGGCCCAGATGATTTAATTCGGCCCCTGACTTGTAGAGCACAAATTCCTGAGTATGTAAAAAAAAAAGTAAGTCTCTACCCCATTCCTGTGTGGAGTTATGATTTTTTAAGGAAATACCCAGTGTGGTCATTTAAGCCACTAGGGGGCAACTTAAAAAAAAAAGGAAAAAGGAAAGAATTTCAAACGTGTCCATCAGAGGGCACTGAGATAACAAGAGATCAGGGTAACACATTAAAGCCATTAAAATCACAGCTCATTATTATTAATTTAATTATTACCTAAATGTAATAATTTAGGTAGCTGGATTTCGGCCCACGACCCAAATGAGTTCGACACCCCCGGTTTAAAGGGTGAACAATATCAATATTTTCACTGACATGAAGGATACGACATAACCGCTGCAATTTGTTGCACTTTTGTAACGTGTCATTACAGTCAAAATGAGAGTTGTACTTGTTTGAAATGCTCCAAACTGGTCCGGCCCTCCTGGAAACCCAATGTGGCCCTTGCATAAAAAGGTTTGCCCATACCTGATATAGGGTGTAGTGGCAGGTAAAATACTGTGTTTGACTTCTGAACTGAAGCTTAATATGCTTCATAGTTTACCATCACCGAGTGTGGAGTGAATGTAAATTGCTCTCATGTAAAGCGCTTTGTGGCCATGTCTGTGAAAGGCGCTATATAAATAAAGGTTCTTCATAAAGGTTCTTCTTCATTATAAACTAGCAGGGATATCCCAGTGTCCATAACAACGCTGTCCCAATCCCAATGGTTGCAGGTGTTGAACTCCGGCCCCAGCCGCTCGGTGGACACTGTCGTGGAGGTGCTTCTGCCCAGAGTCTTGTCCCCCCACCCCCACAGGCTGCAGCAGCTCACTGACTGGCAGGTACAGCATTGAATGCATGTATGAACTCACATTCTGCCTTTTGGAGCGCTTTCCACTGCGGCGACGACAACATGGTCTGTATACAACCCCATGTTGAGGGTCAGCTACTAAAGCATCTGTGAACCACAACTTTAGAGCCTCTGTGGATTAGATTAGACCTTGCGAAAGTACGAATACACCTTGAACTTTTGCACATTTTGTCTTTGTCTTTTCACTTTTCTATTTTTTGTAAAATAACGAATCATGTATCATTTTGCTTAATGATACATGATTCTGTTACTTGTGTGTGAACATTCAGTAACAAATTCTAAATAAAATCTTTACATTTATGGTTGTAAACATGACAAAATGTGCAAAAGTTCAAGGCGTATTAGTACTTTCGTAAGGCACTGTATGTATTTTATAGTGCTCACAGTACAAACACACCTAACGTCGATCCCACAACAGATACAAAGGTCACAAGTTTAAATATAGCTTCAAACGGGAAAGACACTGCACATACGTGGACTGTGTAGGGTTCAGGGACGGATCTACTGGGGTGGCACCATAGGCGTCGATCCCGTGTGTGCTGCGGGGCCGGAGCACCCACTCAAAACTTTGCGCACCCAGGTGAATTTGCCCTAATTACCATCCATCCATTTTCTTCCACTTGTCCGTTTCTGGGTTGTGGGGGCAGCTGTTGGAGCTGCCCAAATCACATAGCATCAGCCCCTATAGCGCCCCCTGCAGGTGGTGGGTCCACAGAAGGACGGCCTCATGGTTCTAACCGGGCCTGTTGGTCTCTCATAAGGGGCTTCTGAACCGCTCTTTGTCTTATTAATCTGAAATTGTCTCGGGGCCCCTCAATAATTATAATATACAATAATCAGGAATTTGTTATTGCTTCAATGCTAAAATGACATAAAGAACAACATCTAGCAATGACTGAAGACTAAATACTGGTTTGAAGTTGGACAGTTTAGCAAATAAATATATTTTTCCTTTCACAATCAATTATTTTCAAAGTACTGGTTTTGAGGTTCTTTTGTAAGTTATAAGTACTTTTGGAGACCCCCCTGTAGTGCCTCTGACGCCCCCCAGGGGGACGTAGACCCTACGTTGGGAAACATAAACATTCGACATTTTAGAATGTGTTGCCACCCCAGAAATGATCCCTGACCCTGCTTGCCACCCTGGGCCTTTTTTTCTAGATCCGCCCCTGGTAGTGTTCACGGTTAGGCTGCTGCATTTCTGTCACTCTACCAGGATGCAGCTGTGGAAACATACTTCACATATTTTTAAGAATGTGGGATGAAACGAGGTCAAACTGATTAGGAATAGAATCACTGATTCCCCAATGATATAAACATAGCAGTTATTTAAATTGAGTTTGTCTGTGCATGTATGTGTCCAGGCGTCTCAGGGTGGCTGCTCCCTCGGGGACAGGCCGTTCCCGGTGCAGGACGACTGCGCTGTGCCCCACGCCTCGCTCCTCCAGCAGCTGCTCTTCTTCTTCTCCCCGCCGGGCACACGCACGCTGGTAACACACACGCACACACACACACACACGCACACACACGCACACAAATGCTCATACTGCAGCAATTCACAGCAAAACAGGAAATGAGGGACTTGTCAAAACATGAATCCAAACTGGGGAACTTGCTGGGAGGGTGTTCTGAACTGCCTCTGTCAACTCCACAACAACTACACAACATTGGTTTAAATTACTGATATAAAATATGAATCTTGTTTTTTCCTGATCAGACCAAGAATACTCAGCTTGTTTCAGATGGTTCAAAGTAGGGCTCCACTATTTTGACAAAAAAAACCTAGTTGCAATTGTTTTTACATTTGAAACTGCTGTCAGTATTTGTCAATGGATTTGATACACGTGTTGTGATTTCTTTACAAAACAGCATAAAAAGAAGCATAATAAAGAGTGAGTTTGGTCTTTGTTTTTACTCTGACATTGGGGAGAAAAACTCTTGTGTCCCGTCTGTCCTGTGTCTCTCACCTGAGCACCTGTCTGTGCAGTTCTGCGGGCTGAGGGACTCGGTGTGTGAGCGCCTCGTGTGTCACCTGGGTACTCTGGAGTCCGGTAAAGTGGTCACCATTCACCTGGAGACAGCCCTGAACCGTGCTGTGCTGCTGCAGGCGCCGGTACGTACATCCATCCATCCATCCATTTTCTTCCGCTTTATCCGGGGCCGGGTCGCGGGGGCAGCAGTCTCAGCAGAGATGCCCAGACTTCCCGATCCACGCACACCTCCTCCAGCTGTTCTGGGGGGACCCCGAGACGACACCAGGCCAGCTCGGAGACATAGTCCCACCAGCGTGTCCTGGGCCTTCCACGAGGCCTCCTCCCAGTGGGACATGCCTGGAACACCTCCCGAGGGAGGCGACCAGGAGGCATCCGGAACAGATGCCCTAGCCATCGTTTTATTTTTATTTATTGGTTTAATTGGTCGGGACAGTGCATGTTAATGAACATACATGGGTCTCATGCATGTAAACAAGCCACACTGTAGCCTTGGGCTAATTTGCATCCGTTGTCCCCCATGCACACTCTCATTCATCCTGGCCCTATTGTACATGTTTTAGTGGTAAGGGAAACCGGAGTACCCGGAGGAAACCTACGCAGGTTGTGAACACAACCTATTCCTCTGATCTGAATGCCTGAGCTCAGGAAAGGCATTTCAAACCACAGCTATCATGAAGTTTTTCCTCCTCTTTTCAGGCCCTGTTTTCGTTTCACTTGTGATGTGGTCGAGGTGGTCGTGTTGCTCCAAATTCAGATAATGAATTGACTGATATGTGCACTATATAGGGAATAGTGAAGACATTTGGACACAGCCTTAGGTCATGCTGAGGTCATGCTGAGGTCATGTTTCGGCGACAGTCCTGTGATTATAATAAAAAATTCCGATTGTGTCTGTGTCAGGGTCGACACAGCATCATGAAGTTGGATAGCACGGCGTTTGTGACGTCTCCTGCTGAAGACCAGCACACGGTGATGAGGAGTGAGCATCCCACAGCTCCGGTAAACGACTCCTCTTACTACGAGTGTTTAAGCTCACTAACCACTCTGTCCCTCGTCTTCCATTAACCCATGTGCTGTGTGTGTAGGCCCAGGTGGTGGCGCTGTTTTCTCAGAAGCCCTCTGCTGCAGTCAGGGTGCTGCTGGTGGTGGTCAGCCTCGTCATGGGGCTCCTCATCCTGGCCGCACTCATCTACTGTCTTTGGAAGGTACACCATCAAAGGCCCTGTACCTGATTGTTTTGTTGTAATGGATTTTCATGGTGTCTCGTAAACTCAGACATTTAAAAAAAACAAAAAATAACTGTCCATTAATCATAAAGCCAGTATTGGACTCTGAAAGTAGTGAAAAGTGATTATAAACTCAGTGATGTGCGATTCTTGAATGAATAAGAAATAAGTTTGGTGATACTTCACCAAACTTTAGGGTAAAAGAGGTTGAATATTTCTGTACAGACGAGAGTTGTGCACTCTGAAGTCATATGGGGCTCATTGTGAGTGAGTGACCAGCTAGTGTGAACTGGGAGAACCAATCACTCTGTGGTTCACGTCAATCAAAGGCACTGATACGAATCAATCAAATGATTCAACTGCTAACCCCCGGCTAAGCTAGCCTGCCACTGAAATGTTAATAAATCTGTGGTCAAATCAGGCAGAGTGGAGAAAAATAGAAAATATAATTTAAACCCAAGATTGTGAATTACATTAAATGCTATTTTATACAGTTACATAATGCTAAAATAGCACCATATACAATCATTAACCATAAGTTAGCATTCACCATTAATAACATTGGTTGGATTTAATTTCTCGTGGAAGCTACGGTTTTCGTTCTCTGTGAGATGTGGCCGTCCACAGTAACCTTTTCATTGGTTTAAATAGTAGATTACATTAGACTGACTCACTGAATCAAACGACTCAAAACAGCCGATTCACTTGGCTGAGTGATTCATTTTAACTCGAGTCAGTAAAATCAATCGAATTTCACATCACTATAGAGAATTGGGAGTTAAACATTTTTAAAGATGTCCTCCCTCTTTCATTGTTTGTTTAACAAAAAAACTGGTATAGAGACTTTAATACATCATGTTCACTACATGAAAAGTAGAAATGTGGATGACAATTGCGTGATATCTAAAAACAAATCCTAATACTGTATTGTTCATTTATATTTAATATTTATTTGTTATTTTTTATTAAAATAAATAATACATTAACATGGTTCTCATTAATATGGCTAATGAGATAGATGTTTCAACGTAAACCTAAGAGAATGCTCTCCCCTTCAGTCGGTGTTAATTTTGACAGCATATTTTAATTTAGTTGTTGTGTATATTACTGGTAATTTAAGTAAAGATGTAGTCAAATACACTCAACAAATGGTGGAGAAATGAACATTCAATGCACGAGCAATAGATCTGGTTGACATTCCTGCTGTCAGCATGCCAAGTGCACGCTCCCTCAATGCTTGTGGCTTCTGTGGCATTTTGCTGTGAGACAAAACTGCACATTTCAGGGTGTCCTTTTATTGTGGGCAGTATAAGGTACACCTGTGCACTAGTCATGATGTCAGATCAGCATCTTGATGTGGCACACCTGTGAGGTGGGATGGATTATCTCAGCAAAGCAGAAGTGCTCACTATCACACATTTGGACTGATTTGTGAACAATGTTTGAGAGAAATGGTAATATTGTGTATCTGGAATGAATTTTGGATCTTTAAGTCCATCTCATGAAAAATAGAGCAGAAACAAAGTTTATATTTTTGTTGAGTGTAATTCCCATACATTTTTGTCTGGTTTTAGTCGACTAAAATTGCATGTCATCTAAATCTAAACTTAATTTAGTCAACTTTATATTTATAATATTTGATATAATTAACTTTTTTTATTTCTATATATTATATTTTTATTTTTTATCAACAAAAATATAGGGACATTTTAGTCATAGTTTTGGTCTCATTAGCTACCTTTTGATTTAGTTTTAGTCTAATTTTAGTCAGCAAAAAATATTACTTTGACTAAAATTATGACCAAATATTATTGATGGGCGAGTGAAGCCTTTCCTGCAAAAAAGTCTTGTAAGGTTCGGAGTTCTATTTGGACACTGACCTCTTGAGGACTTTATTACTGCAACTTCTCATAAACACGCCTGAAGCACCAACACAGTCATGTGTGCTAGAGACGTTTCAAACAGAAGTGTGGCGGTTTTATTATTTGCAGCCTGATATTGATGTTTGAATGTTCAAATCAATCATAGGCCAATAATTACAGTGAGAACAATTTTCTTTGTAACCTGGATTTGTGCTTCACGGAGCCCCAGTGGGCGACTCAGTCACCTGCTGCTCCAAGGCCATTTATATTTCATTCCGTCAGAGCAGTGCTTTAACTGGGCCGGTCAGTACCTCTGACTTTTAGAGTTAATTTAGACACTATTTGCTGTAGATGGCGCTCCTTACATTTCCCTTGCCTGGTCAGCCATGCCTTCTTTAGTATCTCTTCAAACGCAGGGCTTTGTGAAGAATAGAAAAAGCATTTATTCTGACTGGCCTGGAGCAGACACTTTCACCACATGAACACGGTCAAATGGGAAATGGGGGAAATGCACCATATTCATTTATCACTAATGATTTACATCGCTATATGGACCAGAAAACAAATGTGGTTTAGCGCCTCGCCGCTCAAGGCAGCAGTGAAACGCTCTGGGCCGATGACCCGCTTTGAGACACTGATACGCAACCTGCAGAATGAAGGACCTTTTGAGACAATAGACACTTTAGTCACATGACCAGCTGTTATTGAAACAAGCTCAGACACAGTGTTTCAAAGCAATCTGCTTCAGGAAGAGCAATATAAGCTCTGGAGCACCAGGTTGTTTGCCCATCACTGTAAAAATTAACACAAAATAGACATTAAAACAAAATAGTTTTTATCTTTTCCCAGAAAGTCCAAGCTTCCCTACAAACCATGTGCTGTTACTGCCAGAGGATTGGCCGTAGGCATATCTGTAAACAAAGCCGCATGTTGATTGATGAGATTTTTAATTCAAAATCATTTAATTGCACGCCCTTAGCAGTCATCAGATTGTCCCACGCATGTTGTGTGTGTGTGTTTCAGGCGGGCTTCTTCAAGAGGGAGCTGCAGAAGAAGAAACTGCAGCGGGACAGCTGGGACTACGTGCCTAAACTGGGCCCCAGAGAGAGCTTCTCCTAACACTCGCACAGGGGAACATGACAGGGATGTCCACTGGGCCCCGGGCTTTTCTTAAACTACTGTGTACCTCCACTGATCCACGGCCCCGCAGGCTGGCTAGTGTGACCGGCTTGGAGCTGTTGGGGAAGGACGGACTAAAGTTAGAGGAAGTGCCCTGTGACCTCTGACCTTCAGGAATCCTACGACTGCCTGCACTGAACAGACTGAGCACAGACCAATGAACTGCAAAAACACTGAACCTGGAGAAGCCACGTCCTGTCTGAGTCTACTGAATGTTTTTATGCTGAGAAGAAGCAGCTGAAGCCACGCCCATGTTCAGTCACTTCTGTCATTTAGAAACATAACATGCAAAATCATTTTTTATGAGCTTTTAACCACGTTAGAACCCATTAACCGAGCCATACTCCATCAGTAGAGACATTCTGGATTGGTGTTTTGCTTCATGCTGACAATGATCAAATGTTTTTAGCAGCCAGACAGACATTTTCATTGTAGTTTAATAAATACATGAAATGACAGAAATACGAAAGTACAATATACTGAGTGTGTTTACATGTACTCAAGTTTCCTGATTTCAGAAACCCAAAAATATCAATTTCCCGGTAATGAGAAACCTGGATTCTCCAACAGTAACTGAGATATAACAACCTGAACTGTATATGCAACTTCCCATTTCTTGCCCATGCGCCGTTAATTGTAAACAAACATGTTGGAGAATGGAGACTAGTTCGAACATGAGTCCAAAGACCTGTTTCTGAAGACAAGAGGAGGTGGCGTTTTGTATTTTAACCGTAAAAGAACTCAAAGTAGTGCATATTTAAGATGGAAAGAAGCATCTCAATGTGGATTTATATCAAACTGTCGCAGATCGTTTAAAAGGTGGCTGGTTCCCTATTTGATCTGGTAAACAGGGAACTAAATCTAGATGATACAAATAGTGGGGGGGAAATTTTCATCATAGGTATACCTCAACTATCCAAAAAACAAATCCAGAAAATCACATTGTCTGATTTTTTATGAATTTATTTGCAAATTATGGTAGAAAATAAGTATTTGGTCAATATCAAAAGTTGTTTAGTTTAGTTTAGTTTGGTTTGTTTAGTAAACATAAATTGCATGATTACATCATTGCAATAAAATAAAACTCAAAAGGAGTCGGCCGAAGCAAGAAAGCTTATAAATGCCTACCCCGCATTCAAAATATTCTAGAAATACAAAACATAATTGTAAGTCCTTTCAAAAGAAAAGGTCCATCTCTCGCCGGCCCTCGTTCTATTTTGTTTAATAGTGACCAGTGGAAACAGGCTGTTACAGCATAGTTATCTTTTGCTAATTCATTTCTCTCCAGTTCCTTTTATTCATTACAACTTAAACTTCAAGGTTGGTGACATTGGTTCTATCAGCAATGATATGGTTAAACAAATTCCACAACATTACTTGTAGATAATAAGAATAAAGTCACATGTCTTTAGCGTATTTCTCAAACACACTTCTCACATACCTTTTTTTTAAATGGTTGTAGACTAACAACAATTTCCACAGGTTTACTCCTCTCCGGGTGATACAATGACTTTTTAGGGTAGAATGAATACATTGTACTTTCAGATTATGAGCACCCCTTAGATCGTATCTTCCCTCTCTTTTACCAAACATTTGTATATTGCTAGGGAGCTGGTTGTTTACTGCTTTATATATTTGTAACAAAGTATTATATTTTATAAGGTCATCAAGTTTCATGGTGTTAGATTTTAAGAACAGACTGGCTAGGCCACTCCAGGACCTTGAAATGCTTCTTATTAAGCCACTCCTTCGTTGCCCGGGCGATTTGTTTGGGATCATTGTCATGCTGACGGATCAGTTGCCCTGGTCCCTTTGCAGAAAAACAGCCCCAAAGCCTGATGTTTCCACCCCCATGCTTCACAGTAGGTATGGTGTTCTTTGGATTCTTTCTCCTCCAAACACGACGAGTTGAGTTTTTACCAAAAAGTTCCGTTTTGGTTTCATCGGACCATATGACATTCTCCCAGCCCTCTTCTGGATCATCCAGATGCTCTCTAGCGAACTTCAGACGGGCCGGGACATGTCCTGGCTTAATTTTCTAATAATTGCTTCCACGGTTGATTTCTTCACACCGAGTTGCTTACCAACTGCAGACTCAGTCCTCCCAGCCTGGTGTAGGTCTACAGTTTTGTTTCTGATGTTTCAACAGTTCTTTGGTCTTGACCATAGGAGTTTGGAGTGTGACTGTTTGAGGTTGTGGACAGGTGTCTTTTATATTGATAACAAGTTCAAACAGGGGCCATTAATACAGGTAACGAGTGGAGGACAGAGGAGCCTCTTAAAGAAGAAGTTACAGGTCTGTGAGAGCCAGACATCTTGCTTGTTTGTAGGTGACCAAATACTTATTTTCCACCATCATCTGAAAATGAATTCATTAAAAATCAGACAATGTGAGTTTCTGGGATATTTTTGTCATTTTGTCTCTCATAGTTGAGGTATACCTATAATGAAAATTACAGGCCTCTCTCATCTTTTTAAGTGGGAGAACTTGCACAATTGTTGGCTGACTAAATACTTTTTCCCTCACTGTAGAGCCAGGTTTAAAGCTGCCCTCAGCCATTCCACTTTTGCTGGACCCGCATGGTTGTATTCTCACATTGCATCGCTAGATGTGCCACCTTCGAAACTTTGAGCTAACTTTGAGCTCCGCCTCACCCCCAACACAACCCCGACCCACCCCTCTCTTGCCCTCGCACTATGTCAACCCAAACATGCAGGGATTGCAAATGTTTGAAGCAGCAACAGTTAGCGACTATCACAGTCAGAGTTTAGCATTATGACTGAGGTTTACTAAAGAAACATGTGATGCAGCTGAAAGACGCAGATTATTGTTTAATAATCCAATATCTACAGGGAGCTGTCAGGTCTTTATTTATTTATTTTTTATAAAACACGCTACGAATACAAATAAAAGCTCTGCACTGTCAATTTAGTTGTAATTGGAAAATTAATACTTTAAAAGCCAAAAAACACAGACTTGCATCAGAGTTGCAGTTAAGCAAATATAGGTCTCACAATGTTTACTTTGCTACATATTTTATTTATCTTGCTGATAAATGTGTTGCACACATTATTGATACTTCCCGTATCACAAGACCAGCGTGTGGAGAGGGGTGAGTGACGTTCACCTACTGACGACAAACAAACCCAAAATAGGGTTTTATTTTCCTAAATGATCAATCAAAGATTTGTTCAAAGTGCCAATGTCTTTTGTTTTTTTATCAGCTAGTTATTTGTGAAAAAAAAAAAAACATTAAACATTCCATGTTTTGGGGTTTGTAAATAGGAGATTGTGAAAAGATTTGAACCAAAATGACTTGTATGTATTTCTATTGTTTTGGAGCTGATGCTGATCTGTGGGTGCACACATGTCCGTCCTCTTAATGACATATTTCTACAGAGATTATAACGTTCTCAAACTGCTGAGGGTTTGTTTATTAAAGTCTGCCGTCACACTGCTGTCGTGTCTTTGTGTCACTGCTGCAGGGTCGCCGCTCAGATCTGACAATGTTCAAATCCAGGCTGAAAACAGCTCTTTTTACCCGAGCATATGAAAACTGAAAGTATTTTATCTGCACTCTTGCCTTTTACTGTCATTGATTAATTTTTATGTTTTAATGATTGATTTGATCTGTTTTCTTGTAACTTCATGCAACTGTGAAGTACTTTTAATTGCCCTGTGTATGAATTGTGCTCTACAAATAAACTTGCCGCGCCTATGCCTTTTCAGCTCTGCCCATACATTTTCAACTGGATTCAGATCAGGACTTTGTGATGACCATTTCAAAACATTGACTTTGTTTTCCTTAAGCCACTTTGTAACCAGTTTGACCGTTTGCTTTGGGTCATTGTCCATTTGGAAGACCCATCTGTCCAAGCTTTACTTCCAGGCTGATGTCTTGAGATGTTGCTCCAATATTTCCACATAGTGTTCTTTCTTCATGATGTCATTTAGTGAAGTGCACTAGTCCCTCCTGCAGCAAAACAACCCCACAGCATGATGCCGTGGCGGCACGGTAGCACAGCGGTTAGCGCTCGTGCTTCACAGCTAGAAGGTCCGGGTTCGATTCCCACCTGGACGGGGCCTTTCTGTGTGGAGTTTGCATGTTCTCCCCGTGTCTGCGTAGGTTTCCTCCGGGTACTCCGGTTTCCCATCCATCCATCCATCCATTTTCTCCCACTTGTCCATTGCCGGGTCGTGGGGGCAGCTGTTGGAGCTGCCCAAATCACATAGCACCAGTCCCCTATGGCTCCTCCTGCAGGTGGTGGGTCCACGGAAGGACGGCCTCATGGTTCAGGGTTTCCCCTACCACTAAAAACATGTACAATAGGCCCAGGGACTGCAGGTGGAAATTAGCACAAGTGCTATAACCTGGTACAATGCATCTCTCCTTTCTGAGGCTAATGTAGATTGTACACTGTCCCTGTTCAAATAAATAAATAAATAAATTTAAAAAAAAAAGGCTGCCACCCCCATATTCCACAGTTGGGATGGTGTTCTCAGGCTTTTCCTCCAGACGTGACCATGGTTATTATGGACAATAGACCACAGGATATGTCTAAAAAAAAAATTAAGTCTTTATCCTTATGTGCATCTGCTTTTTGATGTTCTTTTGGAGTAAGAAGGAGAGTTCCCTCTCAGCCCATGTCGGTACAGGACTTGTTTCACTCTGGATAATGACAAACTCTTACCAGGTTCAGCATCTTCTCCAGGTCTTTTGCATTTGTTCTTGGGTTGATCTTCACATTTCAGACACAGCACGTTCATCTCTGGGACTCAGAACCCGCCTTCTTTCTGATCTGTCAGAACGTTCTGGTTGTTATGAATTACGTGATGAATTAAACTTTAGGATTCAGAAACATAGCACAACTTTGAAAAGTTTTAGTCCAACAGTTAATGGTGTACAATTGTGGAATAAACTGGAGATGGAATTGAAACGATGTCCAAACATCAACCTGTTCAAATTTAAATACAAACAAAAGACTTTTGAAATATACAGACCAGAAGAAATGTGTTGCCACTAGGGGGAGCAGTAGGATCCATTATGTGTATTGTTTCCTCTATAATCAGGAAGAGTGTTGCTGCTGGAACGGTTGTCATTCTATCGCTCAAATTCACAAATGGAGAATTAGGGTTGGCAGGTTATGGATCTGTTAAGAGGGACCCTCCCAACGGGCTCAAAACCTTGTCCTTTAATGCACCACTCAGCATAGGAACATCATCTACAAAATCAGCTGTTAGGGCAGCCGTGTGGGGGTTTGTTGATGGGGAGTTACTGCCCTCTTCAACTGGCCCGCTCTACACTCTGGCTTTTTAATGCACCACACTATGCAGGGCTACAGCATACTTCATATATAACTCAATTAAATAAATATATAATAATAATGATTATGAAAATTACACCCAAATTAAAATTATACTGAGAATGGTAATGACAACTGGGAAGTATCAAGATCTCGGAGTTTAATACCTATTAATGTACCTTCATAACATAAAAGTAACTCTCGGTTATCAAGGGTAAAAATCTGAAAGAAATATATTATGGATCACATTTGTTTTTTTGACTGCTTTGTTCTAGACATCGTACATGAAACGAGATCGTTGTTGTAGTTGTGCGTTGTTTCAATTAATTGTATAAACAGTTCATATATTTTTTTGTAAGTTTGTAAGTTGGTCTGTATGAATGTAGCTGCTTGAAATGTTTTGAAATGTTCTTTTTTTATTTATTTTATTGCACTTGGGGGTGGGCACTCATAAGCTTTTGCTTCAGCCCACTCCTTTTGAGCACTATGTGTACTGCTCAAATAAACTAAACTAAACTATCTGTATGATGATTGGTCATTTCCATCATTGTTTTAACCAATGAACCTGAACCTTCAAGTGTCTTGAAATTTCCCTCAAGGATGAACCAGACTTGAGCTTCCAAGGACATGACATCGTCATCTGGGCTTTCCTAAATTGTTTAAAGGTATAGTATAGTAAACCTAGTGTAGGTAAACCTCTGACTTTGTAGTAAGTAATAAAAACATGTCTAAAGAAAAATCTCTCTCTCATTCTTCTGACATTTAGCAAATATAAATAGTTTTGAGAATTCTAATTGACCAAAGCAAAATGCTTATGTGTCTTTTTATATAGTGTATGTACACATCTGGTTCCCACTGAATAAGGCTAAATGCTAAAGCTAAGCAAAGCAACAACAGGAGATTTTCAAAGAAATGTGATGTTTAGTGATTACCATCACATTGTGTCCGTGTGATGGACAAAAACCGTAGAAAAATTACAAACATGTTTACACTGGATTCAATAAAAATCAGTCCTGATGCTTTTTTTCTCTAACAAGTCATTTCCACAACACAATGTTATTTCCATCACTAAACTAGGATTAATAATAATACCACAGTCAAATTAGAAATCAGAAGATAAGAAAAAAGACGTTATAAAGTAAATATAAATCTTTATTTTTGACCAAAAGTACAAAAATATCCAAACGCTCATTGTTATGCTTCTGCATTTGCTGGTTTCCTCCTTCTATTTAAGTGGACCCCTGTGTGAGGCCCCGTGTCTCAGATACAGCCGCAGGAGGCCGTGGACTCGGCCTGTTCCACCTCTTGCCCGTACAGACACAGGAGGCGCGGGTGGACCCTGGGGACGACAAATTCAGAGTAAAGCAAATGGACATGTTCTAGTTCTGAGCCGGTTTGCTCCCAGCGTATTAAAGTCCGAATAACAAGGTCTTCAAATATGGCACTGGCTAAATGTTTCTGGAAGGGTCCGTGTCAACCAACACGTATTTCGGAAATGAGCAATTCATGTTAGCTTCATGCTACATATGCGAACGTTATCAATGAGTGCAGTTTTTTCACTTCTACTGAACAATTTTTGACCCGATTTAGGCTCGATTTATTGGTGTGGGATAAATATGTTTATAGTCTGCCAGAAAACGGCTAAAAAGAGTGAAACATTTGGATTCCCATGAGCGGTTTTCTTTCCCTCGGCTAGGCCACGCCCCCGTCTGTTGTGACCATCTCTATGGTTACGGTAAGTTTGAGTCCACACCCATCGTTACTCCACCTGATGAGGACTTCATGCTCGAGCCGCACCAGCTCTCCGTCCATGTTCCAGGGGAAAGCGCCCGTCTCTGATTGGATGGCGGGATCAGAGCCACTCTCTGATTGGACGATGGGCAAGGCGCTGCTCTCCGACGGGACGGGCTCCTCTTCGCTCTCCTCTTCTGCACCAATCAGAGCACAGGGGCGGATCCTCACGGCGGTCACGGTGTGGGCCTCCACAAACGGGAAGTCCAACTGCAGAACAACAAGAAACATGACGTTTTGTGCATAAGTAAAGTCAATCGATAACTATTCATCTTATTCCGCCCCGTTTTGGCCATGGACCGGCACTTCCTTTGTGCTGTCAATGGATTTATATTTTTAAACATTTCTACACGCGCTTGATAATCATATTTTAGATCATTTCTTTTTGAAGCTGAACATTTTTATCAGAATCTGCAAAGTTTCAGGTTCAACATTAAAGACATGTTTGTTGAAATAGTATCATAGTCGCTGATGCATAAGTAGGCAAGGCAACTTTATTTATACCGCACATTTCGTACACAAGGCGACTCAATAGCTCTTCTGTTGCATAAAAGTAAAGTACTTTGTAACCAGTTTGACCGTTTGCTTTGGGTCATTGTCCATTTGGAAGACCCATCTGTCCAAGCTTTAACTTCCTGCTGATGTCTTGAGATGTTGCTCCAATATTTCCACATAGTGTTCTTTCTTCATGATGTCATCTATTTAGTGAAGTGCACTAGTCCCTCCTGCAGCAAAACAACCCCACAGCATGATGCTGCCACCCCCATATTCCACAGTTGGGATGGTGTTCTCAGGCTTTTCCTCCAGACATGACCATGGTTATTATGGACAATAGACCACAGGATATGTCTCCAAAAAATAAAGTCTTTATCCTTATGTGCATTTGCTTTTTGATGTTTCTTTTGGAGTCGGAGCTTCTTCCTGGCAGAGTTCCCTCTCAGCCCATGTCGGTACAGGACTTGTTTCACTCTGGATAAGGACAAACTCTTATCAGGTCTTTTGCATTTGTTCTTGGGTTGATCTTCACATTTCAGACACAGCAGGTTCATCTCTGGGACTCAGAACCTCGTCATCATCATGTGACACGGTCGGAGAGCCCTTTGCTTAGTTAATAAAAGTGCTTAATGTGTGAGCTCAAAGACAGGAGTGTGTTTGGTCAAAACATATGATGCCATTAATTCATAATTAATGCACTCATTTAAAAAAAGAAATTGTTTATTGTGAGATTAATCTTTAACTTTGACAGCCATTGTATTGACACTTCCGGTAGAGCGCAAAGTCTGTTCATTAAGCGGAGAACGAAGGAACATTTTCGCTGCTAAAATCTGATGTTCAGTAGATTTGTGTAAAATGTCCAATGTTCATTTGCACCAAGTCGACACTGCACTGTTTCTCGGTGCGGCTTTGTGTCGGTGTAGAAACTGATTTTCTCGCAACTTACAGAATAAGCGGAATGCCCATCTGGGCTCGCCCGTTGCATTATGGGTAATGGAATGGAATTGGTTTCCAAACAATAATGATAGTTAGCGTAAAGCAACGAAGAACGCTCTGATTTGACCGTTTAAACCGCTGGAAAGTTGATGATTTAAATCGTTGTTGTCGTCGCCATGGAGACTGTTACAATATTAGCTTAAAGTCTATTTTTACAACCAGGGCTGCGCACGGAGAGAGACGGAAACGAAACTGACATATCTTTTTTTTGTCAATAAGGAGGTGGACAGTAGACGAAATCTTTTTCTTAATTGTGACCAGAGAGATCCACATACACACATTGTCTAAATGTATTTTATTTTTACTTTTTTTACGAGTGATCTGATGGAACAACAGAGCTAATCGGTCGCTAATTTGACAGATGGAAATTTACCCACAATATTTAACATCGACACCATTTTGAAACTTTTCCCTGTGATTCTAAGACGAATTCAAATGATTTAAAAAGTGAGGGTGTCCGTGTCGGGCCGATCCCGGGTCCTGTCGTTCCCCTGTCTGCGACGGTCCGCTCCGGCCTACGGAGCCGCCGCCCTGACGGTTCCCTCGCTTTAAGATGTTGACTACAGTTCACGTTATGGCTCGATACACTTCAGTGTTCTGAACTCATAATCTATTCTCTGCACCTTATTTCAGCTCTACGTCAGAAACCATGAAGCCTGCACTTAAATCTGGGGGAAAAACATTGGCTAAAATGTGGAGGAAAGAAAGGGGAGAAAAGGTTCCTCAGAACTCCAGGAGGGGGCAGCACAGTCTCGTCGTTAACCTTCGATAATTTTCAGGCAGTTTGGAGAAGAAAAGTGTATTTGCAAAAAGAGTGAGTCAAATCTGTGAATGGAAGTTAGAATGTAGAAGCTCGGACTCTTTTCCTGCCGATAATTCACCAAGATATGATGGATTATTAAGTGTTTTGTTTGGCTTTTTTATGATTTATCTAAAGGTCAGGTCTGTAGGACGTGCTCAGTGGTTTGAATAAGGCACAACAGTTCACCGTGGGTCGCCTTAAGATGAATATGAGGACACAGGCACAGGTGTGACTGATCTGAAAGCTAAGAACCTAAGAATAAGATGTGATTGTCGTTCAACACCGATTCAATTGGACAGTGGAATCCAAAATGATACACAGTGAGTAGTATTTTTGTTGCAACTTTTACTCCACTACATTTGAAAGAAAAATACTATACTTTCTATATTAATACATTTCTGAAAAGGTGGAGCCAAACATTTATTGACCAGATTTCTCTGTTGGATTTACCTAAGAGCACATGACCGGCTTTAATCCTTTTGTAATCATGACTTAGATGGACAACATCCGTTGTAAGTAATAATCATAGATTTATTTCAATGAAGCAGCAGTTCAATGAAGAAACATTTGGAAGAAAAGCTATTTTTTAAGTTAATTACATAAAGGGGAAGTTCCATAGAATTCTGACTCCGTATATGGTCAGGTTCAAAGCATGACCATTTTAAAAACGCATGAGCGGTTTTCTTCCCCATCGGCCAGGCCACGTCTTCTTGCATGACGCGTTGCTCTGTATGTATAACATGGTTGGCACGGTAACGGATTCAAACTGTTTACCTCTTATCTATGTCACTTCCTGTCACAGTCCAATAAAGAAATGAAACAATAAACATCACACAAAATGTCAAACTAACAAAAGCTATGTAAGATTTGAGTAAGACCTCATGAATAATTGTTTTAACAATGTTTTACCAAAACTTGTGTCCAATGTCTCATGTGCACTTTAGTACTTTTATCAGCAAATGCCTCAGGGCTTTCACTGTGGTGATCATTTGACAGAGCAACTTTTACTTTTATTGAAGTAATATTTGACCAGACAACACTGGTTAAGGATAAAACTGTATGTGGTATGACGTCATTTTGTAAAAAACACTTTGGGTTGCCAGGTCTTCTGCCTCAAACCAGCTCTCAATAAACCTAAAAGGACTCTCTCTGATGTAAATACTGACTACCAATAGCCCTGCTCCTGTCCCCAACCGCCAAAACAACACCTGAACCTGTCCTAGTTCGACACAGCGCTGACTCGGTGTTCTTCAGACGTCCCGAGGCGTATTCAGGAGCTTAACCTCTGACCTGCCGACAGGGCTCAGTGTCCCAGAGCGCCGCCACACAACCAGATTAGCCCATTTGAGCCTGGTCCAGGCCAATCCAGCATGGCTCTGCACCCACTGACCTGCTTTCTAAGCATGTTCCACAGAGGAGCCTGACCAACCTGGGCCGAGGGGAGTGGACTTCGCCGGAATCTTCACATATCACTCTCACATGTGTTTAGAGCGTAGTCCAGGGTCAGAGCTGCCGTGGAGCAGAGTAGGCGTTTTAGAAATGCCACGTACAGCACAGATGGCAGGTTACTCTTAGGGATATCATCGCCCATCGTGATGGATGACGAACATCACGATGGAGAGCCACCATCGTGATGCCACGCCCCCTCCTGTCAGAAACACGCACTGATCTTCTGTGGGCCTTGTAAACCTACAAACTTTACAGGGATTGCACTGTCAATTAAATCACGAATATAACTAATATGCACGCTAGTTTAAGTAGCCTGCCAGAAGCCCGAAGACATGAAATGTTAGCCGTAATTATTAAAGTAAAGACGCAGCACTGCTCTATCTCTCTCTCGAAAAGCAGCCTGTTTAACACCGCGTGGTCTCGCTTTACTTTCCATACGGAAACTAAACAGTTTTAAAATGCCGCGATGGATCTCACATTGGAGCTGAGAGCGCATGGGTTTGGATGTTCTCACGAAGGGCCGAGAGAGGAGAGAGAGGAGAGAAAGAGGTGCAGGAGGTACGAGGCTACGAGCACATGGACCGGCGGCGCGTGGAGCAGCTTCAGAAACGTAGGCTCCGACGCAAACTTCTAAACATTGTCCCGTTCACCCACTGTTTCTTAAACATTACGTTAAAATTGAGCAAATGCAGATAATAAGCTCCGATTTACATTTGTATTAGTATGAGAAGAGCCTTGTTATTGAGGAGCAGATGACGCTCTGAATAAGTCGTTTTACCCACGAGTTTTAACACATTTCAGATCATGTTTAGTTTAGATACATTATTCTGCAATCTCTCATTTTTCCTAACATAAATACAATGCAGCCTATACTATATAGGCACTATATATGTAAATGTCTTTAAAAAATGCTTATAATGATGGTTCACTGTAAACATCGTCACTGCCAATTAGGGGACATCGGCCCACCCTAGGTACGCTTTGTGTATTATTAATTATTATTAATGAGGCCCCAGGTCTCGGAGTACGTTGGACATCCAGAGTTAAAACTGAAATAGCGTTTATATGCCAACAACTAAACGATCTAATTAACTTCTGGTCACCATGTTAATCAAGAGGAGTAGGGAATTATTAGAACCATAAATTATTTGCTGCTCAAGGGATTATGGGGAAAGTCACATGTTTTTTATTAATAGCATGTGGAGCCGTAGTCGTAGTCACCCAAAATACAATTGCAATCCAATCTAGACTGATTATTATTGTTTTAGCTATACTCCTCCTCCTCCCCCACAGTGGGTTCACATACCTGACCAGTGGGGGCGCTGTATCTCTTCAGGTGTTTAATGAACTGAGTTCTGGAAGTGTTGCCCACGGCGATGAGTGCAGCGCTGCCATTGGCCAGTCTGAAACAGGACGTCAGCACTTGTTACAATGCAGTTAGACCAAGTTGTATCATGCATTATTCAGGCTCAGCTTCAGTCTCACCAGTCAGTCAGTCTCACCTGGTGTTGGGGGCCAGTCCTCTGGGCGTGTAGGGGTCAGTCTCACCTGGTGTTGGGGGACAGTCTTCTGGGTGTGTAGGGGTCAGTCTCACTTGGTGTTGGGGGTCAGTCCTCTGGGCGTATAGGCGTCAGTCTCACCTGGTGTTAGGGGCCAGTCTTCTGGGCGTGTAGGGATCAGTCTCACTTGGTGTTGGGGGCCAGTCCTCTGGGCGTGTGGGGATCAGTTTCACCTGGTGTTGGGGGCCAGTCCTCTGGGCGTGTAGGCGTCAGTCTCACCTGGTGTTAGGGGCCAGTCTTCTGGGCGTGTAGGGATCAGTCTCACCTGGTGTTAGGGGCCAGTCTTCTGGGCATGTAGGGGTCAATCTCACCTGGTGTTAGGGGGACAGTCCTCTGGGCGTGTAGGGGTCAATCTCACCTGGTGTTGGGGGCCAGTCTTCTGGGCGTGTAGGGGTCAGTCTCACCTGGTGTTGGGGGACAGTCTTCTGGGCATGTAGGGGTCAGTCTCACCTGGTGTTAGGGGGCCAGTCCTCTGGTCGTGTAGGGGTCAATCTCACCTGGTGTTGGGGGCCAGTCCTCTGGGCGTGTAGGGGTCAGTCTCACCTGGTGTTAGGGGGACAGTCCTCTGGGCGTGTAGGGGTCAGTCTCACCTGGTGTTGGGGGCCAGTCCTCTGGGCGTGTAGGGGTCAGTCTCACCTGGTGTTGGGGGCCAGTCCTCTGGGCGTGTAGGGGTCAGTCCCACCTGGTGTTAGGGGGCCAGTCCTCTGGGCGTGTAGGGGTCAGTCTCACCTGGTGTTGGGGGCCAGTTCTCTGGTCGGGTAGGGGTCAGTCTCACCTGGTGTTGGGGGCCAGTTCTCTGGTCGTGTAGGGGTCAGTCTCACCTGGTGTTGGGGGGCCAGTTCTCTGGGCGTGTAGGGGTCAGTCTCACCTGGTGTTGGGGGCCAGTCCTCTGGACGTGTAGGGGTCAGTCTCACCTGGTGTTGGGGGCCAGTCCTCTAGGCGTGTGGGGATCAGTCTCACCTGGGTTTGGGGGCCAGTCCTCTGGGCGTGTAGGCGTCAGTCTCACCTGGTGTTAGGGGCCAGTCTTCTGGGCGTGTAGGGATCAGTCTCACTTGGTGTTGGGGGCCAGTCTTCTGGGCGTGTAGGGGTCAGTTTCACCTGGTGTTAGGGGCCAGTCTTCTGGGCGTGTAGGGGTCAGTCTCACCTGGTGTTGGGGGCCAGTTCTCTGGTCGTGTAGGGGTCAGTCTCACCTGGTGTTGGGGGCCAGTTCTCTGGTCGTGTAGGGGTCAGTCTCACCTGGTGTTGGGGGGCCAGTTCTCTGGGCGTGTAGGGGTCAGTCTCACCTGGTGTTGGGGGCCAGTCCTCTGGACGTGTAGGGGTCAGTCTCACCTGGTGTTGGGGGCCAGTCCTCTAGGCGTGTGGGGATCAGTCTCACCTGGGTTTGGGGGCCAGTCCTCTGGGCGTGTAGGCGTCAGTCTCACCTGGTGTTAGGGGCCAGTCTTCTGGGCGTGTAGGGATCAGTCTCACTTGGTGTTGGGGGCCAGTCTTCTGGGCGTGTAGGGGTCAGTTTCACCTGGTGTTAGGGGCCAGTCTTCTGGGCGTGTAGGGGTCAGTCTCACCTGGTGTTAGGGGCCAGTCTTCTGGGCATGTAGGGGTCAGTCTCACCTGGTGTTAGGGGGCCAGTCCTCTGGGCGTGTAGGGGTCAGTCTCACCTGGTGTTGGGGGCCAGTCCTCTGGGCGTGTAGGGGTCAGTCTCACCTGGTGTTAGGGGGACAGTCCTCTGGGCGTGTAGGGGTCAGTCTCACCTGGTGTTGGGGGCCAGTCCTCTGGACGTGTAGGGGTCAGTCTCACCTGGTGTTGGGGGCCAGTCTTCTGGGCGTGTAGGGGTCAATCTCACCTGGTGTTGCGGGCCAGTCTTCTGGGCGTGTAGGGGTCAGTCTCACCTGGTGTTGGGGGACAGTCTTCTGGGCATGTAGGGGTCAGTCTCACCTGGTGTTAGGGGGCCAGTCCTCTGGGCGTGTAGGGGTCAGTCTCACCTGGTGTTGGGGGCCAGTCCTCTGGGCGTGTAGGGGTCAGTCTCACCTGGTGTTAGGGGGACAGTCCTCTGGGCGTGTAGGGGTCAGTCTCACCTGGTGGTGGGGGCCAGTCCTCTGGACGTGTAGGGGTCAGTCTCACCTGGTGTTGGGGGCCAGTCTTCTGGGCGTGTAGGGGTCAATCTCACCTGGTGTTGCGGGCCAGTCTTCTGGGCGTGTAGGGGTCAGTCTCACCTGGTGTTGGGGGACAGTCTTCTGGGCATGTAGGGGTCAGTCTCACCTGGTGTTAGGGGGCCAGTCCTCTGGGCGTGTAGGGGTCAGTCTCACCTGGTGTTGGGGGCCAGTCCTCTGGGCGTGTAGGGGTCAGTCTCACCTGGTGTTGGGGGCCAGTCCTCTGGGCGTGTAGGGGTCAGTCTCACCTGGTGTTGGGGGCCAGTCCTCTGGACGTGTAGGGGTCAGTCTCACCTGGTGTTGGGGGCCAGTCCTCTGGGCGTGTAGGGGCTAAGACAGGGGATGGACATGACGCTGATGTTCAGGTACAGCCCTTGTGTGGTCGTCCAGGACTCCTCCTCTTCCTCTGAACAAATCAGAGGGAACACTCAGTATCACTGAAGAACATTTATACAGTGTATTATCCATTACAGATCGGAGACCTGAGTGGGCGGAGTCCACCTCGGAATCTTCACTTCTGCAAAGACATCACAAGAGAAGAACACATGAGGCATGAGTGCGTTTGTGTATTTGTTTTTACTTTCAGTATTGCTGTAAGTAATATACAGGTTTGAAATGAACTAAATTAAAACTAAACTAAACGTGTTAGCAATCTGTGATCTCCTTGTAAAATAAAGGACTTTCATTCAAGTCAGAGTGCCCGGGATCGCGTCCTTAGTGATCATCAGATGTTCTACCTGGATCCTTGAAGAGCACCTGCAAAAGCTGTTACTGACCCAAAGACCCCATAGCATTGTTCTTTATCTTTAAAACTAAACAAAACATTAGATTGATAACAGCCAGTGCACACCGAGACTCTTTGATTTGGAGCAAAAAGCTTTCAATAATGTTCTATACATGATGGTTGGAGAGACACCTGGCGACACTCGGCCCCGAGCAGCAGGGGAACACACATGGACGCTGCGTTCTGATGCGCGGTCACCTTTATTGTGTTCAAATCTAAATCATTCAGAACCTTCGTTGCACATTCCATACATCCTGGTTCTTCACTGGAATTAGTTAATAAATGTGTTTCACAACTTCCACGAGGAGAAGCGATGGAGTTGTGTTTACAATAGCTAGCCTAGCCCGCAGCAGGCCTGTTGCTTTTAGCATTGGCGCTACTTCCAGAGGTAGGACCACAAAACATGGTCTACTGACAGCAAGCACATTTAGCTATAAATTGTTTATGCGTTTATAATAGTCATTACAGATTAAATATGAGAATACACAAAACTGAAGATACATATAAGATCCAAATGTATCGCTATCGATAAAAGTACTTAAATTAATTCGAGACACTGCAGGTGAATGTCAATCAATTTGTTGAAACCTTTGCTGAACATTACTGATATAAATATGAGAAAAAATGTATAGCAAGTTTTCTGCCATTTTAAGTTTTCATATAAAAATAAGGCATTTTGTGCATAAAATGGCCAACATTGTTTATATTTTCAGCGACACAATCTAAATAATGGATAGACACCAGGTTTAAATTGATGGTTTTATTTTGTGACATATTAGTAACAAAGATTTTTTTTTCGGAGGGACTTTTTGAATAAGCTAATCTTCAAGTGAAAACAATTTAAAAATTTTGAATTTTGCCTTGTTCATTTGGGATATAAAGCTCAATAAATCCCTCTGTAAAAAAAATCACAATATTGTTAAGTCCAAGCCTGTAAAGTTTGGATTAAGTTGTTGCAAGAGTGCAGCAAAAACCTAATTTTGAGAAAAGTGGCCCTTAAGTTTTGTAACATCTGCGCCTGTGCGTCTTTTACAGCGGTCAAGAAAATGACCAGAAAGACCTAAGACATTCACAACATGCACGGAATAAGTAAGTGAACCCTTGTTCACTTAAATAGCTGGCTGACTCTTCTTTTGCAGCAATAACTGCTTTCCTGTAGTTGCAGATTAGACGCTCAAACAATCAGGATGAATCTTGGACCATTCCTCTTCACAAAACTGCTGCAGTTCAGCCAGATTCCTGGGTTCACTTACTTTTTCCTCCCTGTCCTGTGATTGTTTACATGTTACGGCCAATAAAAATGTGATAAAATGAAAATGTTTGGGTGGTATTAGTTTAAGCAGACACTGTTTACTCATTCTTATGATTTTGATGAAGATCAGGCCACATTTTATGACCAATTTAGGCAGAAATGTGAGAAATTCCAAAGCGTTCACATACATTTTCATCCCACTAAAATATGTCAATATTTGTGAAAGAAACTGCAAGAACCCGGCTTTTGTGGCGTAATGTTAGAGTTACTTCCTGGATATCTCCATCTCGCTCAAGGCAAAACATCATAAAATAAGTATTAATAAGTCATTTTTATACTCTGACATGAAAACTAATATTTTAAGGGAGAAAACTAGCAAAAAACTCTCACCTGCCGTGTCTCGCCTTGAAGAGAAATGAGCCTTTAGAAACGTTATACACTTTGTTCTGCAGAGTCTTAAAGGTCTTACTGAGCTCTGAAGGGATCTGTGCTGGACTTCTTGGCCTTCACGAAGGACAGCTGACAGTCTTCTGGTCTACGACACAGAGAAGAAACATATACAATTCAATTGGCTTAAAATTCGTATTCCATTTCTAAGCAGCAGAAATAGCTGTAGCACGTTTGCTTCTACTGCCATATTTGTTTATGTTTTGAGTTTTACAACCGTTAAGTTCCTCTTCTGACCTGCCATGTCCCGCAGTGAGGCTTTGCCTTTGACCTTTACCTGAGCTTGGCAAGGGTTTTGACCACAGCGTAGTCCCTCCTCTGAGCCGACGGCATCCAGCGCCTCTTCTCCGCGCACGCCAAAGTCCGACCCCCGAAGCCGAGCATGGCGGAGAAACCGTAGCGCACCAGCCGCCCCTGGGACCAGAAGCTGCACATGTCCACCTGCTGGACGCGCCCTGGACAGAGGGACGGGAGGACCACGAGTTAGTCGGGCTGGACCACATAGGGAAGTCAATGCAAATGGGACGGTCAGTGACAAATAGGAGAAAAACGACTACAACTCAGGGCTTGGTTTAATTGTGAGAGCATTTCCACAGGCACGGAGCGAAGGGAACACAAAGGGTTGGGCCTGAAAGGTGTGTGGCCACAAGAAAACATGGGCATTAGGGGAACAAGAGAGGCCCAAAGAATGAGATCAGCTGATGACCTGAATATCATGAATGACCATCAACAGATTTCTTCTTCCCTGAGGGCATGGACATATTCCAAGATGACAATGCCACAATTCATCGGGACATAATTGTCACTCCTGGATTGGCCACCGTTGAGTCCAGATCTTTAACCCCATTGAGAATCTTTGGGATGTGCTGGAGAAGGCTTTGCGCTGTGGTCACACTCTGCCATCATCAATACGAGATGAAACATTAAGACAACACTGGATGGACGTAAAACATTTGAGATTTCAGAAGTTTACTGAAACAATGCCACAGTGAATGCTGCTGTGATTAAAGCTCGAGGCGGGCAAACCAAATATTAGAGCAGGTGACTTTTTTTTGTGTCAAGATCAAATCAGTCACTACACGAATACAAAGCCCTTTTCAGGCCGCGCAGAGAAACGGTGCAGTGTTGACATGTTGGTGCAAATGGACATTTTACACAAATCAATCTACTGAACATCCGATTTTAGCGGCCAACATTTCCCCGCGTTCTCTGGTAAATGACTGTACTTCGGGCTCTACCGGAAGTATCAACACAGTGAAGTGTCGATCAAGAGACAAAAATGGGCGGGGCGAGATAAGGTGAATAAGGTCATGTACACCAGGAACAGGGCTGAACATTTTCAATGAAGGGACTTGATTCATCTTCTGTACTCAGTAGTTGAAGTCCTCGAACAGCTACTCTCACCCGTGATTAGAGAGGAGGAGACGGGCCAACCCTAACTCCTCCTGGTCTATATATTCCGCTGCGTCCATAGTGGGACCTTTGTCGCTGACGAAGCCTTTTGGATGAGAGGCGAAACGTTCGAGGACTTCAACTACTGAGTACAGAAGATGAATCAAGTACCTTCATTGAAGATGGACAACTCCTGTATGACTGAGAACTTAAACAGACAGGGCTGAACATTCTTTGTACTGAAGTCTGGGGAGATTATGAACTAGGTCTTTTAGCCTATTATGATTATTTATCTATTCTATATTAGCCCACTCTAATTTCATATTTAGGCTTACCCTGATATCACTTTGAAAACTTTTATTTTAAGCATTGTTTAGATTCTATTTCAGTGTTATTTCTTTACAAACTAACTCCGTCCCCACTCAATTCTAATTCCTACCAGCAAGCGGCATAGATATAGTCGTCCTGTTCTGACCATATTAGTGCCAGTGAAATTGTCATTTTTTATTTTCATTTATTTCAGGCAAGGCATTCCACAATGGAGCACAAAGAAGACAAAAACTTCATGTTGTGAGCATGGTTCACAACATGTCATATCAAAAACACATTCAACCCCAAAAGAAGCAAGCTCCTATTTTGCCTGAAAGGAAGTAAGTACAAAAAACGTATTTAATCCCACCTCCATTACATGTTATACCAACAATACCAATAATAGACAATATACGAACAATGGTACGGAAACAAAAGCGTACATAGTAAACAAAATATGAATGTAATTAAGACCCACTCTCTACAGTATCTAGTGACAAGACCTGATGTTTATATAACAGTTTAAATCTCTGGATAGTCTAGCATTGCTTGAGTTGTATATCCAGTTTGTTCCAGAGTTGTACAGACTCAAAAGTGGATTGAGCTATTGGCAATGTAAAATCTCCATATCCTCTAAAATGATGCACTCTCTCGGAGGTATGGGAGTACCAAGGTGAAGTATAATGTACGGAGTGCATTCTCATCAAGGTATGGTTTTGCTTTATTTGCTGAACGATCTGAAGATGCCGAGCGTTGGCACACAGTACACGTTCCAGACCCCTTCTCTGGGATTCCTGAGCAGATTTAAGTGATTTAAAACTGACAGTGAGTAAAAAAAGATTACGCCTGTCAGGCTCTCATCCCATGTCAGAGGGAGGAGACTTCAAGCCGCTCTTTTAGTCCTCATAAAGTCGGTTCATTGCTTCAAATTTGATTAAAGCTTGCAGTGCAGGCCCACCAAAATGGTCTGTAAGCAAGGCCCAGAATGTGATGCAACACCCCGATGGCCATAAAACATGAAATACTTTCCTTCTTACTTCAACTTAGTTTTGTGGCTAAAGCTACCCCAGTCATTGAGTCAGTACAGAACTGGGAGACAAAGAAGAGTGAAAACATAGACTTAATACCGTCCCGTGGTGATTGAACCCTCCACCAGAGAGTGCTCTGCAGTGCCATCTGTGCCACACCTGCGTTCCCGCCCCACCCATATGCCCCTGGGTTGGGTTACAGAGCGCCCCCAAAAAACAAAACAGACCCCAGAGAAATGCCTGGATGGGGCGGCCAAAGTTTCAAGTGTTTCGAAGGCAAACCGAGGCTGAGGATCTTTAGCTGTGAGCCGTCACTGGTAAGAGCAGGACTCCAACTGCATTCTACAGAACTCAGTCTGCTCCTGCTCCAGAGAGCGTTCCTCTGTTTTAAATGATTTGGAAGGAAATGATCTAGAAACCTGAGCATTTGAATGAGGACTCACGTGCATATCAAACCATTAGATGATGAGGTTTCCCCCAGTTTTAAGACTTTGGTGAGAAATCCATGCCTTTGGCCGTTTTGAGCTAAATAGTGTTATTTGGGCTGTAAGCCTCTCTGCTGCCACGTAACTGAAGGGCTTTACACCCGACCAGTGGCTAGAGCCCTAGTCCCGTACGTACCCAGGATGATGTGCAGTGTGGCAGTGACCGGATCCCTCACTCCATGAACCGAACAGGACACGATGTCTGTTGACCCTGAGAGGAAAAGATTCATAAAAAGTTAACATTTACTGTCAACATGGACCTAGTTTTAAGCCTAAATTTGGATAGGATAGGATTTTACCAACAACCTACAACCTACAACCCACAACCCTGACGGACCGGAGACAGCACGTGCGGCTGGGGAAGATCGTCTCGGACACTCGGACTACAAACACTGGAACTCCTCAGGGCTGTGTACTTTCCCCCTGGCTTTTCTCCCTGTACACAAACTGCTGCACCTCCAGTCACCAGTCCGTTAAACTGATCAGGTTTGCGGACGACACCACCCTCATCGGGCTCATCTCGGACGGTGATGAGTCCGCCTACAGGAGAGAGGTGGAACGGCTGGCGTCCTGGTGCAGCCACAACAACCTGGAACTGAACGCCCAGTGGAGATGATCGTGGACTTTAGGAAAGACACAGCCCCACCGTCCCCCCTCGCCCTGACAGACTCTCCCACCCCCCATCTCCATCGTGGACTCCTTCCGTTTCCTGGGCACCACCATCACCCAGGACCTCAAATGGGAGCCAACCATCAGCTCCCTCATCAAGAAGGCCCAGCAGAGGATGTTCTTCCTGCGGCAGCTGAGGAAACTTAAGCTGCCAACCAAGATGCTGGTGCAGTTCTACACGGCCATCATCGAGTCCATCCTCACCTCCTCCATCACTGTGTGGTCCATCCTCACCTCCTCCATCACCGTGTGGTCCATCCTCACCTCCTCCATCACCGTGTGGGATATCCTCACCTCCTCCATCACCGTGTGGTCCATCCTCACCTCCTCCATCACCGTGTGGTCCATCCTCACCTCCTCCATCACCGTGTGGTCCATCCTCACCTCCTCCATCACCGTGTGGTTCCCCGGCGCTACAGAACGGGACAAGCACCGACTGCAGCGCATTGTGCGTGCTGCAGAGAAGGTGATTGGCTGCGAGCTCCATCTCTCCAGGACCTGTTCACCTCCAGGACCCGGAGGCGTGTGGGTCGGATCACAGCTGACCCTTCTCACCCTGGACACGGACTATTCAACCCTCTCCCCTCAGGCAGGAGGCTACGGTCTATCCAGACCCATACCTCCCGCCACTTGAACAGTTTTTTCCCTCCGCCATCAGACTCATGAACATTTACAAGTCTCTGTAGCTCAGTCACAGACTCATGGATGTATCTGCACTTGCTCTAAGTGTGTCCACACTTAGACCCGCTGATATCCCTTTATAACACTTAATATCACTCTATATGTCTACACATCTGTATATACAATCCCGCTGTTGTTCAATGTCAAATTGTTGTTGTCTATATGTCACTTTATTTTATCTTATTTATTTAATATTTTTTATGCATGCCCCTATAGCCTTATAGTTTCAAGTTCTTTAGCTTATTTTTATATTTTATCTTAACTCTGTGTTATATGTTTTATGTCGCACGTTTGCACCGAGAAAAATTCCTAGTTTGTGAACTTGTTCTCAAACCATGGCAATAAAAGCTATTCTCATTCTGATTCTGATTCTGATTCTGATTCTGATGCCCAGGGGAAGGCTCCCTCTGGAGTGTACTGACCTGCGGGGATGATGCCCAGGGGAAGAGTCGCTCTAGTGGGCTTGTCCAGGGCAGAGCTAGTGTCCAGTTGGGCTCGTAGCACCAGGGCGTGGCAAAGCTCGGCCACGGAGCCGTCCCCTCCAACCAACACCACCCTGCAAAAAGACAACATCCTTTATTCAGACCTTTTGCAGCATCAGTGTTCATAAATCATGGGTCATGAGGTGAAGTAACATGAAGAAATGGGGGACATGGAAAACACATGCTTGAAAAGTCCTTTTGGGATCGAATCATATTAAAGTGCAGTGGGGTTGTCTAATGCGAGTTAAATTAAATATCGCACATGGGGCCACAGTGGTGCAGTCTGAACCAAAGGGTCGTCAGTTCATATTTCAGTGAATCTATGGTCTGTGCAGTGTTACAAGGACTCTGTAACAACTACTCTTTTAATAGTACATCCACGGAGTAGACAGATAACTCCACTTCCTGATTAGCTGAAGCTGATGTGTCACTATGGAGACGGTCATGCTATTTGGCAAATGTGAGCTTTACCAAGTCCACACACACACACGCGCACACACGCCGGGCTAGCTTAGCAGCGGTGAGCTAATCTTCTCTGAGCACATTAAAGTTTATGAGGCTGAGCACTAAAGCAGCTTAAACCCACGCAACAGCTATGTCTAATAGTGCTGCAATTAGGTTCGCTAGTCACTGCATTGACGTCTGTTAGCCTCACTACACAGATATTAGGTCTGGATGCTACTTTTGTAAGAAATTCTCAAGTTCATTTCTACAATCCAGTTTAATCTAGGCATCTTGGCAAAAATCAAAATAAAAGTTGTTGCCTAGCTAAAGGGAAAAAATTAGAGGAACACATAACAAGCCTCAGATGACAGATTCACTGAGAATTGTCCGTGGTTTAGGTATATTATTCACAGATAAAAAATACCTCAGGATGTTGTTTTTTGTCTGTTACAACTAAAGCAACAAGCTCTTTCCCACAATAAAATGTTACTTTTTGAGGTATAATTGAGTAGAATTATGAAACTTAAAAAAGTACCATCTCTCACAATGTGTACTTATTCATCAAGAAGCCTGAGGGCCACCACAGATTGCTCTGAGGGCCACACTTTGGGCACTCCTGCGGGGGATGGGACGATAAACAATAATATCACCAATTGTGATCACCAAATGCGGCAAGTGCTAGATCACCACCTTTTTTAATAATTGTGATCATCGCGCTAGAAGATAATCGCTAAATAAACCAGACAAACACTGCCTGCATGTGCGATGTGGCATTAGGCCACCGGGGGGGCCCCGACTTCCCTAATCAGCGAGTCTGCTGTCGCCGTCATGGCAAGTGGACAGGTGAACGAGGCGGGAAAGAACTTCACACTCAGACTTGACTCTAAAGTCTGAGGTGTGGGATGTTTGTGGATTTACAGCAAAAGAAAACTAAGATGAAACTCCCACAGGCAGAACGGGTCAAAGAAAAGAGTCTGCGCCTCGAGCTAACGTTACTGCACCCCGACCTGGGAGACAACCACCGGCACCGTTTGCAAAGCGACAGACAGAAAACCGTAGTGTAACATAACATGCTGAAATAAACATGCTTCAGGCAGAGGTTTGTCAGTTTGCCAGGCAGCAAAGTCGATTCATCTGGTGCTAGCTCGTAGCACCGCATGGCTCTGCTGTCTTGTTTCTTCTGAAATAATTATACCAACAAGTTGCTGACACGACCTAAGTCTTGAATTATTTTTAATGTGGTTCTTTTGCGTTCATATAGTGCTGCTTTATAAAACCAGCGATGACTTCCTCTCGATTGTGGCCATGAAAAGAACAGCCGGGATTCGTTCTGTACTTGAATTTAGTTTATAATGTTCAGTTGTTTCTCTTCTGTGGATGGTCCATTAAACGTCAGAGACATGCCCCGTTTCCCTGGCCTCCTTGGCGGGTGGCCGGTGTTTGCTCCAGACCTGAGGCGAGTCTGGGTCAGTGTGTTTTACGGTCAGGCGTTAGAAAGGACTGACCAGGCTTAGTGCTATTTCAGAGCACAAACTCTGCTGACCTCCCCAGGCTCTCTTCACACACCGCCCGGAACGAGCACCCCAGTCCACGAGAATAAACGTTTACTGGTAATGAACAAGCGAACGATTCCAAACGTGCCAACGCTCAGACAGACAGCTGTAGGCAGGGCATGATTGGAAATGTTTGAATCAGAGGGAAAATTGCAATTTTTTAATTTTTCTTAATGACAGACTCATGAACGTAATAACCTGTTCCAGCCACATATCGGCTGCTAACACTTACGCACCTGCACATCTGTGAACAATCACACTGTTCTCATATGTCAAATTTAATATTTTAATCTTCTTTATGCATGCCCTTACAGCCTTATAGTTGAACGTTTTTTTATTTGATCTAAATGATGTTATATGTTTTATGTTTCTTGTTTGTGAACCTGTTTACAGAACCCTCACAGACTCACCCGTCGTACTGCTCCAGTCTGCACTCCGTTATCAGAGCGAGAGCGTGGCCTTCCTTCTCCGTCACTGCACACACAAACAAACGTTATGTATGTCACCATGGTAACAGCCAACAGAACCTTTATGGTCAGCAGCCACTGCGGCTGGTGGTTTCCTAAAGTTACCGGCCTCCAACTGATGTGTGATGTCAAGTGATATGTTAACATTCGTCAGCCAATCTCTACTTAAATCAATAAAGGCTGCATTCACTTTTTATACGGAAAAAAGTTGATATCAGTGTGTTTGACCTTTCAGGGATCCAGCAGCTGTTAGCATAACGCCTTTACTTTCCACTCCGGTGGCCTCTATTTCAGTTTTTTTTTTTAGGGTTTCTGGTAGGTTTTCCGGATGGAACGTGTAGGTAACCATGGAGACTGTTCCATCAACAGTGAAAACCTACCAGAAAACCCTAAAACAATTGACCCCGGAGTGTCCTTGAGGCCACCGGAATGGAAAATAAAGGCCCTATATGCTGGGTCACTGAAAGGTCAAATACACACAAATATACATGCATGCAAAGTTACATAATGCACCTTTAACATAGAATAACGTCAAAAATAAAAAAATAAAACCAAAAATACACACACTGTTTGGGCCTATTTGATTGAATTGATTGTTACAATGTACTCAGCCTGCTGTAGTAGGGCTGTATAATCACTCTGATGTGAGGTTGTGGTAGTTGTGAGTTAACCCTGTGTGTGTGTGTTGCTAATCACAAGTGTTGTGTCACAGTAGACATATTGGAAACATGTCACACAGATCTTACACACATCAGAAACTGCTAGGTCTTAGTTTTCAAACTAGGTATTGCACTGTCCTATACGCTGTAAAAAACAAAAATGTGTCAAAAAGTAGTAACAAAATTGGGACGAAAAACCGATAAAAACACAACAAAAAAGTTTCCAAAAAGTGAAAAAATGTTTTTAGGAATGTAATTGTAGAAAATGAACAGTTGAGAGAAGAATGCTTTTCCAAACATGTTGGTCGAGGTCTACACTACAGCTTTCTGGATGTCCTCGTTAGGACCGTGCAGATTGCGTTTCCGACTCTGCTGCATCGCGGCGGGATCATGTCCCCGCGAGCCCCAGCGGACAGATGGAGGGACATTGATATAGGCTCCATGTGTGGTCAGTCACCGAGAGGGACAGTGGACATTTCACCATCTGCCACTGGAGACGGGCCACGTCCACCACACAGGACAGACCAAAGACAGAATCTGAGAGTCGTGTTTGTTACTAACACGAGGGGACGTTAGCTGAAAAAGACTTTAACCACTTAACTGCCACTCTAGCGTTAGCGTTAGGGTTAACAATTATTTACATCCAAGTCTCTAAGTGTATTGACTGGAGAGCTTACAGTCTATATGCCAGTGTGATACCTAATTTGAAAGCCAAGACCTTCTAGTTTCTAAAAATATGTTTGAGTGAAACACAACTTACGTTACATTTGCCGTTCTTAACCCTAATTATATCCTGATTAGGGTTAACTAAGCCTAACCCCCCGATCAGGGCAGAAGGCAAAAAGGTCATTCCGTGTTTGAAATACTTGGAACATTAAACCAGGGAAGTTTCACTGAGATTCACTATCTTTTTTTCAGAGAGGACCCTATTGTGCATGCTTTAGCAGTAGAGCTGAGTACTGTAAAAAAAATTCCGGTACAAGTACTTTAACGATACTTGGTTTTCGATACCGATACTTTAACGATACTTTGTTTTCCATACCGATACTTGGACAATACTTGGTTTTCGATACCGATACCGGAACGATACTTTTATACTGATTCTGAAATATTTGTTTAAACAATAATGTGTGGAAGATCTGCAAATCATTATTTGAGTTCAAACGACTAAACCGGCAGCGCCTGGGTTACTGATGTGGCACTTTTTATAGGGAAAGTTAACATCAAAACATAAGGTCACCAGCGCCCCCCAATGGCTGGGAGAAATGTACATTTTGGCAAGTGCAGTTGATATTTGTGTTTCTAAATAACGGCAAAGGCCACAGCCCAAACTGAGCGCATGGGTTCTCATCAGTATACAAACTGGCACAGTGGTGAGTCTGGATTTAGCCAGGAAACGTATTCGCACGTCGCAAGTCCCCCAAAGTGCTTCAAAAATATGAACATACATCCAGGCAGCCAGCCTTCACCGAAGGGATCCAGGGTGAGTGTAGCACCTGTACTCTCCTGGTCCAATGTTTTAGTCGCATTGTTGTTTTAAGCAACAATCTATCACTTTGCCCACGATAAATTTCCCCTATTCTATTCCTTTCTATAATGTGTAAGAAGCAACATCCGTTTACACTACACTATACTTTAGGGCTTGGCAAGTAACAAAACATTTGATCAAAATCAGCAATCTTTACTTTGGTCAAGCTCAATAATCATCAGAAGACTTTAGAACCGCCAGGTTTACAGCCATTTCTTTGGCAGAAACAGAACCTAGTTTTGGCGTTTGACAATGGGGAGATTCCTCAAGATCGGTCGATATGAGGGAAAAAACATGGTGATACTTCTTTTGATGCCATATTGTCCACCCCTACTGTACTTACACTTATACTATAGTTAAAGGTCAACTGTAGCACATTACAAGTTTTATGTTTCTGTGTCACAAGGTCTCCAAAATGAAACTAAAGCCAACGCCATGACTCTCAAACAAACAGACAGGTCAGTGATACCAAACATGTTCCTGATGATCAGCTTAACATTTCTGCAGAGTGTTTAAAGCATTTGGAAAAGGGCCCCATCTTTGTGTTTTGCTGGCTGAGCAGCAGCATATCCAACACCCATCCCCAAACAAGTAGGAAAAGATAAATATGAAAAAATGACAAAAGGGGAGCAGCTTATGGGGATGGGACTCGGGAGATGGGGGAGGACATGGGGGGACAGATGGAGAGAGGCCTGTCTCCTGTCTCGGGTTACACAGTCCCACAGTGCCATTATCGCTGACCCCTGCTCCACTGCTCTGACTCATAACAAACAGGCCTCATGCACAATATGTCCCTCTACAGTCACGGGCGGAGGCGGGGGAGGGAGGAGGAGGGAGGGGACTGGAAACACAGTATGTTTTTTTTGGCTTCCTGTTGGGTCCCGGCTACTTCCTGTTTGCATTTTGAGCCTAAGATTCATAAGCCTAATCATAAGATTAGGCTAAGATTAAAAACACAGCCATCCATCCATTTTCTCCCACTTGTCCGTTGCCGGGTCGTGGGGGCAGCTGTTGGAGCTGCCCAAATCACATTGCACCAGTCCCCTATGGCTCCTCCTGCAGGTGGTGGGTCCACGGAAGGACGGCCTCATGGTTCCAAACGGTTCCAAACGGGCCTGTTGGTCTCTCATAGGGGGCCCATTCACACTCTCATTCATACACCAGTGTACGCAGACACTGGAGGCAAGGAGGGTGAAGTGTCTTGCCCAAGGACACAACGACAATGTGCACCTTCAGGAGGCGGGATTCGAACCCCCGACCTTCCGATCATGAGACGACCCGCTCTACCATCTGCGCCACTGTCGCCCCGAAAAACACAGCAAAACGTAAAATAAACCTCAAGCCGTGTGTTTTTCAACATTGTGGCGCTTATTTAACGTTTGTTAATGTCCAATTGCCGTTAGCCTTTAGCTTCGAGGATAACCCACTACGTTTGTAAAGCAATCTCCTCTAGTGAAGTGTTAACCTGTGTCCATATGGTAGACTATATAGCAGTGTCTCTCAAACCTTTTCAGCCCAAGGACCACTTTATCTTCCAATTTTTTTCTGAGGACCACCTAACAGAATCCCACTCCAGCGCGTTTTACAGTCGTTACATATTGACAAACAGGATGAGGAAAGATCACGCACGGTTCTGAGAAGTGCCCGCCGTGCACATTCATAACACTGTCCCTGAAAAAGGAAACACGCCCTGGTCACACTATGCTGGTTACTCTTCAAGTTTAATCAAGTGATAAGAGTTGGCCAATTCGGCCCAGGGAGTTCCCTGTGCAACGTGCGCTGTGGACGGGTCGGGGGGAAAAGGGGTTCGTGGACCACACTTTAAGAATTACTGCTATATATTCACTGATTCTGTTGGCTATTCGGATACATTGCTCACTACTTTCTCTGCAGAAAGGAGTGAGCCCGGTGTCCGAAACGCCAGCAGAATGAGTGACTACAGCTACTATAAGTCGCTAAACTCCGGGAATAATGTATTTCTGCGATAAAGACCAACCAAACTCAAGAGACAGTGGAATATTTATGGATAAATATTAGTCAGAAACATTGTATTTCACATGGATTTGACATGAATGAAGAAAACGGCTTGGATTATCGCCTTTTTGCCAGAGAGAGTAAGCTATCCAGGAAGAAGGCGCTTTGGTCAGACGAGACCAAAAACAAGATGGCCGCCGTGGTTCAGTCACACAGTCCGGCAGCTCCTGTGTTTGCTCCACAAAAGCTTTTTAAAAGCGTAGAAAGACCATGGCAAATGTCATTTTCCTATCTGTTACTTGTTCTTGTATCTCTATACCTGTTGGTGTGTTTAACATGTCCCCAAAGAATGGATACAAATCAGGTTCTCTGTCCTGCCTAGATGACTCCCCACTTTCTCTTTACAAAAGTACTGGATGATGGCCATGCAAGACCACCACGTAAAAATTATCATCAAAACCTTTTTTGGGTATTGTACATCTCATGATGATATTGCTCCAGGCGGGTGATGTCCTCAATCATTGGACCACATGGATGCTATACAGACACAGCTAACTCCACTATACTATCAGCTAACTGGATCTCTTGCACCAACAAAGGGATTACAGCTGCTACTTGACTGCACCCAGAGCTTATGGAATGCCCACTATTTCTACCTGGGCTTCCTCCACTGCTACCTGGGCCTTTATTGCTTCTTGGGCCTCCTCCCCTGTAACCTGGGCCTTCTCCACTGCTAGCTGGGCCTCCTCCCCTGTTACCTGGGCCTTCTCCACTGCTAGCTGGGCCTCTTCTACTGCTAGCTGGGCCTCTTCTACTGTTACCTGGGTCTCTTCCACTGTTACCTGGGCCTTCTCCACTGCTAGCTGGGCCTCTTCTACTGCTAGCTGGGCCTCTTCTACTGTTACCTGGGTCTCTTCCACTGTTACCTGGGCCTTCTCCACTGCTAGCTGGGCCTCCTCCACTGCTAGCTGGGCCTTCTCCACTGCTAGCTGGGCCTCCTCCACTGCTAGCTGGGCCTCCTCCACCTGTATCTGGAGTGCATCCATTGCTTGCCAGATTAACCACCACCAAGGAGGAGATGGCTTCATCAGGTCAGACAAATTTAATCACAGACTTTAATCCCCTAATCAGCAATACAGAAGAACAGACGAGAGGTAGCCAGGCCAAATTGCCTTCTCAGTGTGTAACTGCTAATTTGCAATATGGAAAATTCTAAAAAACATAATCCAATTATGAAGAGACATTGTTCACAAACATTTTTCTAGACACTGAATCAAGCAAGGACAATTTGGGACCCACTTTTTAAGCCCAGAGGTCTACTGGGTGGACACTTAAATGTTCGGAGCATAATACCAAAACGAGAACAAATGGAACATTTATTGATTCAATCAAATGTTGACTTTATTGGGTTCACAGAAACTTGGTTGACGACCTCCTCACCTGAGGCAGCCATAACTATGGCAGGATACAATGTATTTAGAAAGGACGGGGAGCCATTATCTCTTTAAACTTAAAGAGATAAGTTTAAATGTTCACAGATTATATGGCCTGAGGAATTTGCACTTGAGTGCGTTGGGGTAAATATTGAACTCTAAGGAAATGAGTTTCCAGGTTATTTGCATCTATCGAAAACCCTCAACTAATGTAGAATTCCGTGGTGTGCCGTCAGGGCCAGCAGGGCCTTCTCTGCTGGCCCTGGCCAAATGAAGAAAAAAAAAAGTAAAATATCTTGATATTATATTTAATTACTAATTTATTTATATAATGTACAGTTGAGTCGCTTATATTGGTTTTGTTGATGTGCAACTGTAATTTCCTCTGGCGAGCTGCTCCTCCTCAGGGCCTTCAGAACAGATTCTGCAGGCCCTGTGTCGTCAGGCCGCACACATGATTGACAGCCAGCGTGACTGACAGAATTATCAGCCAATCAGAATTCGATATACATTGACAGTCCGCCCCCAGGGCCTTCAGTAGCTCTGCAGCGCCCCCTTTTGTTCGCCTGGGGAAACCGCTAATGTAGCCGCGCATGGGCAAGACGTTCCAGCCACTCCGAAGAGAACCGGATAAACAGATATTCCTCTGGGAAACGTTCGAACGAGGCAAAATGAAGTGGATTTACTGATCACTGATATTTTGCGCTCCTTCATTATGAAGAGCTTCGAGAGCAAAGGGAACGACAGCGGGACGTAGACGCTCGGCTCCCCGGACAGGAGAAGGGTTTCCCCGCGTCAGCTGCGCTGGGACTCGGGCAGGGAACAGGTACGAGACTACGAGCGCTATAAAAAAGGTATGTCAAATACCACAAAACTTTAAGTTTAGTATCTTTTATTACGGTTGATACGGTGAGTTCATCTCTGGTGTCTCGCTCTGTCAACAAAACATCTCCTAAAAACAGCCGCCTGTTTCCACGTTATATCGTCTCCGTCTGTCATGTGTCGTGTGTTTCCGTATGCGAGCCCGAGTGTTCCCGAAGGTGTTTCTTTTTGTTTGGGGGCGGAGGCGCCGCTGCGTTAGCATTGTTGATAAATCCTTTAGCGAGCAAATGCCACGCAAACAGGCAGTTTTATCCACACGCCTGCTGTCGATCAGTTTTTATGGGTTTGACTGCGTGAACCCAGGTTGCTATTGAAGGCCCTGACTGAAACCCCACGGCCCGCCACTGGTAGAATTCTATGATCAGTTGAAGATGCTTCTGAAATCCTGCAGTCCAAATAAAGAGATAATATTAATTGGTGATTTTAACATTAACTGGGATAATAAGAAAGAGAGGAAAAACTTAAACAGGTAACTGACCTTTTGGTCCAATATGGTCCAATTAGTTGAAATGCCAACTTGTGTAACCAATCAATCTAAAACCACAATAGATCTACTATTTCCAAATAAAGCTGAACGAATGATAAAAACATATTATTTTTTAACTGGTCTTTCTGACCATAACGCAATATTTCTTTTACAAGGAAACTAAAATGTGTTTTAAAAGATCCTGTACATCTGATCATGGCTCTTCTTTTTATAAGGTTATCCCAAAAAAATCAATTACAAAATCTAGAACGAGCCATGAAGGACATGGATTGGAATTAAATTGTTGCATGCAGTGATGTTTCAATAAGTAGTACTACTTTCCACTCCAAAATTAGTGAGGTTATAGCTTCCTTCACAAAAAGGTTGAAGAAAAATCAAACCAGTCAATCCAACCTACCATGGCTTGGTGAAAAATGCAGAAAACTAATGAAGACCAGGGACATATTACTTAAAAAATCCCTCAAAACTGGACTCATTTCAGATGGGCAACTATTCACATCAGCTAGAAACAAAGTCATTCAAGTAATGCGCAAAGCTAAAGCAAATTTCTATGTGTCAGTTATTGAGTCTGCCAATGGTAATGGCAAAAAGGTCTGGGAAACCATACATAAAATAACTGTCAGGGGGCCAACAAAGATAGTGAAGTAGTACTACAAAATGAAAGTCAGTTGGTGAAAGATCCAGCCACTGTGGCAATGGAATTTAATTACTTTTTTAAAGACTCACAATGGCAGAAATTAATTAGATTGAAGTAGCATCAATTAATAAAAGTTTGAAAAACTCTAAAGCAAAGGACGTGTATGGATAGATAAAGATATTTTAGTATGTCCAATCACTGGTATGATAAATACGTCAACCACCAAATTCTATTATCTAGACTAACAAACTCAAACTCATTGTGTGACAGTCAGTGGTATTAAATCTACTTTCTGAACTGTCAGGTTGGAGTTCCACAGGGTTCCATACTTGGACCCATACTGTTCTCATTATATATTAATAACTTACCAAATATTTGTCCACATTTCCATACCCAGCTTTATGCAGATGATGCAGTCATTTTTACCACTACAAAATCTGATGTCGAAGTCTCAGAAAGATTGACTTCAGCAATGTGTTGCATTGATGAGTGGCTCAGTAAATCTTTTACTGAATTCAAAGAAAACTGTGTGTATGCTATTCTCCAAACGCCCAAGAACAAGCTCAAATGTATTTATAAAAGGAGAGGAGCTACAGATTGTGGAAATTTAAATATCTTGGTGTTATCTTAGACTCAACGCTCTCTTTTAAAAATCATGTCAAACATATGTGTAAAATTGTACACATAATTATGTTTGTGTACAAACATATGTGTACACAAACACATGTCTAAAATTATCTTCGTAATTTTAGACAAATCCGAACATCACTGCCAGAAAATGCAGCTAAAATGTTTCTTCATTGTATGATCTTTTCACATATTGAATATTGCATTACTAACTGGTCACTGACAAGTCTGACTACTTTAAAACCAATTGAGTCTCTATATAAAAAAGCTTTGAAAATATTTGATAAAAAAACATATTCATTTCATCATTGCTTAATACTTGAAAAATACAATATTCTAAACTTTGAAATTTTAGAACATTTAAAATGGCTTGTTCAGTTTATAAGATTCTGCATGGAATCTCTCCACCATCCTTGAATGAATTACAGTACAAGTGGTAGAGTGACCAGAGCCGCCACCAGAGGCGACTGTGTGGTTCCTTATAGACGCACAGCGTTTAGTCACAGGTGCCGTCAGTGAAAGGTACCACAGTATGGAACAGCATCCCAGCAGACATTAGAGACTGTACCACATTCATAGTATTTAAAACTGAAGGGGAATCAGACATGTGACCACTGACCATTATCTTTGTTTTATGTCTCAAGTTTAATTGTGTGGATGATCTGTGTGATGATCTTTTGTCTTTAATGTTGTATACTGGTGTTAATCTGCCAGGGACTACAGCTGGAAAGTAGCCATTGGCTAATTCTGGCATATACATTTATATGTTCATTAATATGCATTATCCCTTTAAATAAAAAAATAAAAATAATAATAATTTAACAGCTCAAGCTAAAGGTTAGCAACTTCTCACCGTTATGATTTATATTCAAGTAGTGAGACCAACAGGCCCGTTTGGAACCATGAGGCCGTCCTTCCGTGGACCCACCACCTGCAGAAGGAGCCATAGGGGACTGGTGCTATGTGACTTGGGCAGCTCCAACAGCTGCCCCCACGACCCGGCAACGGACAAGTGGGAGAAAATGGATGGATGGATAGTGTAAATGGAAAATACCAAATAAAAACAGCTGTTTTCACTCATTCGTGTTGTAAAAGACCTGTCTGTCTGTTCTCCTCCGACTCTCGCCATGCATTGTGTCACCGTCAAGTGACCATCGCTGCTCACGACTTTTCAGAATGCATTGTGGAAAATAAAGAAAAGCTCCCGCACACCGTCTCACTCTTTTGACGGCTCACAAAGCCAGACACGGCCCCGGCTTCCGCCTCACCTGTGATGTCGGTCTGCACGGCGGCCATCTTGAAGAGCGGGGACACGTGGTCGCGGTACACGTGCACCGCCTCCTTCCTGTGGCTGCAGGGGTTGATCAGGACCTTCAGGGAGCCAGGACGTCCCGCCATCGCTGCAGAGGAACACACAGTGAGAACAGACCTGGCGTGGCTGGGTGAACTTAGTCCACTTTCTTTAAATCCTTTTTTGAGCACTTCAGCGCTCATGCCACATCATTTAAATTTGGGCTGTACAATTTTGGCAAAAAATCTCATCCCAATTTTTCGGACAGATATTGTCATTGGGTTTGCGATGTTTTATTTTTTATGCAATTGAGCTGAATATAAACATCTAAAACTGCTATTAAACGTCACGGTAATCAGTTATTACATTTTAGCATCATCAGCAATAAGATACAAATCTGCGAGAGAGTGGTCAGACAGCTTTAGTTCTAATCATTCTCTAATAAATGTGGCGCTCTCACATTTGTTCTCCCTATTCAGCTTCATAAATGCATTCTTCGTATATGAAAATCCGCCTCATATTTACATCAGAAACCTGCTGTAAAGATGTTACAATTAGAAGCAGGTCACTAGCACAATGATATGCATGAACAGTGATTGGCCTTTGACCCACGACCCGCATCGTGCTGAAATGATCATTCCAGGATACAACCCGAGTCACTCGTTAATTACAAGCATGAGATTAGTTTGCAGTTTTCGCAGCGCGAGACACACGTGGAATTTGTTTTCAGCGACTGCAGAGCAGACAAACTTAATTCTCCTGAAGCCTCTTCTGATCGGCAGCAACCAAAGAAAGCGAGGCTCAATCATTCTGATTGAACATGTCTGTCCCTCAAACAGCGGCGGTGCAAGGCAGGAAAAGAAACAAAAAAACCTCAGTGCCTTGAGGTTAGGTAATCGCAGCAGCTAAAACCTCAATTCGATAAAGGTTAATTGTACAGCCCTAATTTAATTGAATGTATCAAATAGACACAGAGCGCCCTCCGCTGGGGAATTAACCATAGTAAACACAAGTACATTTGAAGATGTTATTTATATTGACAATAATTTGTACTGTTTGGGTATATTCATGGACCTCCAGAAAGCCTTTGACACGGGCCATGACTGTAAACTCCACTATCCTTAAGGTTAGGGCTATAGTAAGAGTATTCCCCTATAGTTAGGGGAAGTGCCCCCACTCCCACAATTAACCTCAAAGTCAGAGTAGGGGGGTGTCGGAATGGCGGGGTGTAACCCCACACACAAACCACGCGCTGGGGTTAGGTAGTGAGGGTTAGTGAGGTTTAAAGCTGTTGAGCTGGTCTTTGCCTCTGCTGTGGGACACAGTTAGCCGCAGTGGTCAGTTTGGCTGCATTATCTATTTACTCACTGACGCAGAAGAGAACCCATTTATTGTTTTCATCATTAAAACTAAAAAATCGATTCAAAACAAGCAGGGTCAAGACTGGAAGAAAAAAAATACGTTTTCAAAAGTGGGACTTTCCTGGTTCAAAAGGAAGAGTATGCAAGTTGAGATTTTATTTGTTAGAAAACGGTACTACAGCTGATTCTGGATTGCCCTACAGAGGGCTTCGAGACTTTAGGTACCCCAGATCAACATAATAATGTGAATAAGATGAAATGATCTCCAGAAGGCATGAGGTTGTAGATAACATTTGCAAAAATCTGGTTTTAGTTCCAAAAGAATATTAAGAGCACCTGCGGAATCTTTCAGTTGTAAATGAGTTTGAGGGACTTTTGCCCTTTCCTCCTTACATAAAAGTCCTCTTTGGAGGTCTTTCTACAGCTCGATAACGCTGGGTTAGTTACAATTAAAGAAACCAGGCTGGTTTTCATAAGTAACATTTGAGAAATCTCGTATATTAATGAGAGCCTGACTTTGACTGACGGGGCGGTTACGACCGAACCACACGCCCCGTGAGGGCGATACAGGGATGATACTGCCCTTTTTAGGAACATGCTCGATCGGAGCTGGGCAGGAGTCTATAAATCCAGCATGGATTTCGTCTCGAACGTGGTCATTGGCAAACACGAGGCGTGAGCAGACATTTTCTATTATTTTTTACAGTCTATGGTCGGATCACAGCTGACCCTTCTTACCCTGTCAATATGTCACATATTGTTGTTATCTTGACCATATTTTATATCCATTTAATCTTCTTTCTGCATGCCTTTATAGCCTTACAGTTTATCTTTAAATATGTTTCATTTTGCACGATTGTACCGAGAAAAATTCCTAGTTTGTGAACCTGTTCTCAAACAATGGCAATAAACCTATTCTGATTCTGATCATGTCAAAAGTTTTACGAATTGTCAATCTGGAAATGTACACACAGTACATTTAAATAAAGGTCAGATTAAGCCGTCACAGTCCACACTGTGATGTTGATTAGGAGCGCGATTAAAACCTTCCAGCTCTTGCAGGATCTCGGGATTGGGGCTAAGATTTTGAGAAAGGGCTCTCTCAGGGGTATGAGGGGTAGGAAAGGTCAGGTGAAGTGCATGGGCCCCTCAGGCAGTCAGTGACGGAGTGTGTGTGGATCAGTCCCGTCGGGGGCCCCTGAGCGCCGAGGTCCCGTCTGTGGGGACCAGATTATGGGATAATGGGTATTGATCTGTGGAGGCCTGAATCTCTAATGTGCTCTAGCTCTGACTAAAGAGTGACATCAGACTGGTCCTGAGACCTCTCGTTGGAGGGTAGTCTTTACAGCTTTTCATTCCGTTTCCACTTTAAGCATAAAAACAAATTTACACTAGAGGAACTGCAGCGTGTAAGCGCAGTAGAGCAGCATATACGCACGTGACTTTTTTCCGCCATTTTTCATGAGGTTTACACTAGCATTGTTATATAGGCATTTCCGACTCTATACACTGCACCTACATTAGAATGGAGTTCTAATTTGTAAGTCCACATACGCAGCAAACTCCGGCCTTTTAGCGGGTGCATATGGGAAAATGGTGATTTGGGGAAGAGCAGAGACGCCCAAACACAAGCTCAGCTTTAGCCGCTCTGACACCGCGTGAGTAAATGTATACTTTTGGAAATGTATGTGTGTACTGCAGTGCGTATGTGACTTCCAGTGATGGCTCCTGGTATCAATTCAGTGTTACAGTTCATTTCATTCATTCATTATCCGGGGCCTGGTCTCCGGTTTAACACTCACCTGTGTGAAGTTGGCTCCCATAGTGACCGATTCACACCAAGAGGCTTTGTTAGTGCCCAAAATGAGTGTTTGTGAGCGCTCTGCTTTTGAGTTATTGAAAGTTGATTGTTAGGGCTGGGTACTGTGCACAGGCTTAAAATTGACAGCCCTGTTGTGCCCACCTCTCCCCATTTCCATCAATTACTCCATTCAAGAGAGAATCCATGATGGCAGCTACAGAGCATATTCCACAAAAAGGACAAAAAGGCGTGAAACTCTCCGCCCCTGTGAGACGAGCTGAGCAGCAACAAGCCTCTGTCCATCAAAGTCTCAGGCTTAGACTTTTAATTCAACAGCACAAACCAGTGTGCTAAAAATATGACACCTTACTAGGGCAGGGCGATAAAGACCAAAAGTCATATCCCGATATATTTAGGTTGAATATCGATATACGATATATATTATATTATATATTTCATTTTATTTATTCTGTTTTCTTGGTAATGCAATATAAAATTAGTACAATAATCCAACAAACACAACAATAATACATTCCATGAAAAGAAGAACAGGAGTAGGATGAAGAAAAGATCTTATAAGCTCCTACCCCATTCGAAAAAATAACAATAGCCCAGACCAGATGTTATCAACTTTCAATTTTAACAATTTTCTTTTCTTTTTTTCTTTTTTCTTTTTCTAGATATATTTTATATATATATCCCGATATTTTTTCCACAAAGTGAGAGCTGTAAAATGAAACGTCAGGCCAAAGTCAAATACGAGTAGTTTTATAAAATGTAAACATAAACACTAGATAACAAAGCTCCGTAAGGTGCACATTTAAAAAAACAAAAAAAACATCTTAAATAAAAATAGCCAATAAAATAACCTAACCTTTTTCTGAGGGAAGCATTTATATATAAAGAGATAACAAAATAAAGTGCTCAGTTTAAGATAAACTTTTTTTTTAAAACATCAGCTTGAGACTGATGTTTATCTGAATTTAAATATTGCGATATATGCGATACATTTTTTAATGAGATATGGAATTAGACTATATCGATATATCGCCCAGCCCTACACCTTACCCAGCCCAGCGTTGTTACATGGGTCATAGGTGTTTTTAGACAAAAATGATCTAAATTCACTGTTTCCACCTTGTGACATCAGCAGGTGGAGATGGAGCAGAAACTATAAATCTGGACTTATTTCTTTATCTCCTCGCCCATCTCGCTCGTCCGAAACTCGACACTTTTTCCAACAGCACTGGGATTGTTCGCCATGACGACGCCAGAGGATTACCATGGCAACGGGAGCTGACAGCCACCTGATCTGGTGCTACGGAGGCTCAGATCAACATCACCATGAGCTCATCTCTAGAGGGACCGAGTAAGGTCTAACCAGGGACTGAACCACAGGACCAGACCAGGGCAAACAGGACTGACCCAGGACTTATAATCTCAAGAACCCTGCAGCTGAAATGTTGTCATATTTGTCAGTTCAAGTCCATCGAAGAAAGCTCGGAAATCACAAACACAGAAAACCTTTTTTAAGTCATCTTAGTGGGGTGCAACAAAGGTCAGGCAGCACAGCTGGAGAGGATGCAAAAGAGAGCTCAGATCATCTCTAGAGGAGGAGCCACACCTCCGTTACCCACAATGCAGAGCAGGAGTTGGTCAGAGAGATGAACACCCACTAGACCAATTGTTGTCTAGAGTTCAGACTTTAGCGCAATGTTAATAAGATTAATAAGATTAATAAGAATAACTATCACCCTGGAAGATTTGGACAACAAGCTCGGGCAGTACAATCAGGACATGAAAGGATGATCTTTCATGTCCTTCAAGTTTTATGAAACTTGAAGTTGAAAAATTGTGTTGTTTTGTTTGTTGCTTTATACATGAATTGTACAACAAATTTTGTCCTCTACATTTAACCCATCCCTCGACGCCACTGGACGACCCATAAAGGAGCTGTGGGCAGCAGCAGTGATACGCCCTGGGACCCATCTCCACAATGTGGAGCCAGGCTGGTGGTCAGAAACACCAGGGTGCACCTATTGCACATGTTATTTGTGGCAGGGGAAACCCAAATGAGGTTTACATTCCACTCTCCAGCACCATCTCTAGTTTAGTGGCTCCTGCAGATGTAGCTCCAGCCCTTTCTCAGTCGCTCACCAATGACTTTCTAGATTTCATGCATGACGTTTTGTTCTGAACATGCTGGACACAATTTGCAAACGTTTGGGTCAATACAGTGAAGTATAAGTAAAAAAACTCAGTGATTTTCTTTAAGATTTCATCTTGGCTACTAATTCTCCTGGCTGAACTCCCCCAAAGCCCCATTTTACTCAAGTGTCTTTGCAGCCCAAGTAGCTCTCGGGCGTTTTTTGTGTAAAAGTAGTTTGCCAGGTAAAAACTGTTGGAGCACACGGACCACAGACACAGACCACAGACTCAGTCACAGACTCATGGATGTTTCTGCTCTGTTGCTCTGTGTGGTGTGTCCACACTTAGACCCGCTGATGTCACTTTATAACACTTAATATCACTTTATATGCTACACATCTGTAAATACAATCCCGCTGTTGTTCAATGTCAAATTCTTGTTGTCTTACCACACGTCACTTTATTGTATCTTATTTATTTAATATTTTTTATGCATGCCCTTATAGCCTTATAGTTTCAAGTTCTTAGCTTATTTTTTATCTTAATTCTGTGTTATATGTTTTATGTCGCACGTTTGCACCGAGAAAAATGACTAGTTTGTAAACCCTGTTCTGAAACAATGGCAATAAAACCTATTCTGATTCTGATTCTGATTCTGATTCTGAAACTTTCCATTCTTGGACTGAACAATACTTTGTGTTTTCAGAGGGATTGTTTTAATATAACTCATGCTTTATATAAATGTTTGACTAAAACTTGTTATTTTAACTTATTTGTTACAAAAAAGAACATCAATTTAAACCTGGCTCTACAGTATCCAGGGTCCTCACCAGGATTTGTTCACAGCTTAGGGGCCAGCGCCGCAGGCACGGGTCCTGTGGGGGGTCCGGAAGCATCATCCCCTGGAACATGTTGAAATGTATACCCCTCTTAAACACTATTTCCTGCATTTTGAGGGACACATTTTCTGAAGATGTATTTTTAAAAATTTAAATCAGGTATTATTACGATGGTATTAATTCAAAAAGGAAAAGACTACAGAAAATCGTGGGGGGAGGAATTCACAGCGTAGGGTTCCCCTAAGCTCAATTGCACTAGAGAACACTGGTATCCATAATAAATATTCCATTCTTATTTTTACTATAAAAACAGCATTTGAGTACGTTTCCAGTAGTGTCTGGCCTAACACTGATGGCCCCCCCGGCTAACTTTGGGAGCCATCTTACGTGTGGAGTGATGTCATGTGAAAGCAGCGCTGTGTAAACTCACAAAGCAGGATTGACTATAGTAAATATTTGCTGCAGCTTTGCACTGTACAATTCCCCGCCCCGCCTTCGGTCTGAAAGTCCCCATTTCCATGCGCTCCGGCCTGCGCAGACTGCCCTCGGCGCCGGACCATTCTTTTTACCATAATGACTCGGTAAATCGCTTTCCCCGCCGGCCGGACCGCGCCGAGCCGCCCCTCACAAAAGGGCTGCACCGTCCTGATGAGGGAGTGTGACCGTGGGGCTGACACACGGCACCCGGCCCCTTTCACCCGCGCTGTCAGCCCGGCCCTGACTCCACGGCTCCCCATTGTGGGTCTGTGGGTCCGGACACAATCGGGACAGGTGACCGGCCGATGGACGTGTCACCGAGACGCCGTGGAAACAACTGACCTCGCCCCGCCCTCCTCACGCACACGGTGTAACGTCTCTGTCAGTGTGAGTTTGGAGAAGGCTGGGAGCTTTTCGGACTTAACATTTAGAATACTAACTTGCTGCTTTGTCCTGTGTAGGGAAATGTGGAAAAGCTTTCAATAGCCCTGCACCTGTCAGACCCAGGACCAGCAGGGCGTCTGGGAACAAGAGGAGAACCAAAAACACCCTTCAACAAATGTCAATCCAAGGAGAAGCTTTTCTTCCAGGGAAATAACAGATTGAGGTTTGTGTCAGCTACAGTGTTAATTATGGATGCACCGATATATCCGAGCCAATATCTGGCTGATTCCAAATATCCATTACCTAACCAATATCTGTTTTGGCTCACTGTTTTAAGAACACGACTTTCACCCACTCAATCCAAGTGACGCCCCACAGCAGGAGCTGCTTCACAGGGCTGTATACGGAATGGACGCTGTACCTCATTCTGAAGCTCTGAACCTGAGGATTCAATCGCTAAGGTTTAATCTCCGCAAATGTTCTTTTGATCACCTTCCCCGGATCTGTGCCTCGGAGTCTACAGACAGTTCCTTTGACTTCGGGGCTACGTTTCTGCTCTGACGTGCATCGGTCAGCTGTGGGACCTTATGGAGATGTGTGCGTCTTCAAATCAAGTCCAATCCATTTAATGTCCCACAGGTGGACTCTGGTCAAGTTGTAGAAACATCTCAACAATCAGACGAAACAACATGCACCAGAGCTTTGAGTGTCAGACCAAAGGGTGTCAAAATTTATGAACATGCAATATTTCAGAGATTTGTACATTTTCACTTTGTCATTATGGGATTTTTTATAGTGTAGATGGATGAACAATTATTTTTTGTATCCATTTTGGAATGAGGCTGTAACAACATGTAGAAAAGTGAAGGAGTGAATACTTTCCGGATGATACTTCAGTTGGAAAAATGGTTCTGCCACGAAAACAATGGAAATGTTAATCCTTCCCAGGACAGAGAGCGGATAATCTGCTAATCCCACGGACCATAGCAGACGACGACATGCAGACTCAGGCCTGTCTCAGACCAGGATTACTGACCACTGCAGACACGTGTGGACACATGGGGGCCGTTATATCATTACGTAGCACTGTATTACACTTCATGGACAGGTGTAATCTGGATTTGGGTCATCTGAAAGGGAATGACCAGCGGACTGCTCCTGTGGGGGTCAGCTCAGTCAGGCCATGGTATTGGTATACTTTCTCATACTGTCCATGAGTGTTGACAAGTATTGACACATTTAGTGACAATAAAGCCTTATAAGGTGAGGTGTAGGAGTTTTAGGGCATTTTTCAAATACAGAATCTAACTGTGTCCGTTGATCTCAGGTAAACGTGTTCCATAATAAGTATTGATTTATGCAAACAGGGGTTAAGCAGCGGATATCCTCTCTAACACAAGACAATCGGCATGGCGTATGAACGGCAGCTTTTCAAGAACTTATAGTGGGCAGACACAGATACATATCTTTCTTTATAAATTCAAAATGACATAGAATGTCATCTTTCAATGACCAGGAGACGTTTTACATTGCATTGTGCTAGACCTGGAAGCTAATCACAGCTGCTAATCATTTGTAATCCAGCTACACTGTAAAATGTAAAATTGTTTCAACTCAAAAAACTAAGTCCAAGGGCTGCCAATAAATTGTATGTGTAACCAATAACCAATTTACAATGTAATCGATTTGAAATTTCAGATTCACCTCTTTAGTTAGTTAGACAACTAGAAACAGTTGTCTGAAATGAAAAACGTCAGTTACAAATCAAATCAGTTGTGTCAACCTGAGAATACAATTCAACTAAAGAGGTGACCTGCCATATGATATTTTAAATGTTCTGTAAAGCACTTTGTGATACTCTTCTGTATGAAAAGCAACAGGCCCGGTTAGAACCATGAGGCCGTCCTTCTGTGGACCCACCACCTGCAGGGGGCGCTATAGGGGCTGGTGCAGCTCCAACAGCTGCCCCCACGACCCGGCAACGGACAAGTGGAAGAAAATGGATGGATGATTGATTGATATTAACCTTGAGTTTTATTAAAGGCTCTATACCTGAATCTGTTTTGTCGTTTACGAACAACAACAGAGGAAGTGAGTACACTGTAAATACGTTAGTCGTGGTCTGAACTCAGTCCACATGCTTTTCTTTCCAACTCTTCCCGGGGATGGCGAGTGGCGGCGTTACCTTTGAGCAGCTCTTTGATGGCGTTGTACCAGAGGTGGGTGTGTTCATTGGAAGCGTTGTGCAGATGCAGAGTCTCCTCCTTCAGCCGAGGGCCCTGGTGTTTAGCCCAGAACAGAGCCAGACCCAGCACAGCGCCCCCCGATGATTGTCCTGCAAACCTGCGCCTCTTCACCTTTACGGCGTACACGTCCCGGAGCAGCAGCTGACCGGAGGGGCTGGGACACACCTCTCCTGTGAACGCACAGGGCATGGACATTTGTACAGATGGGACACGGTGCAAGTGGACACATCTGATGGCAATCAATCAGTTAAAATCATTACTCATTTGGAAAAGACACTTCCCAAGTAATAATCACAAAGAACTGTGTGGCTTTGTTGTTTGGTAGAAGCGCTCTCTGCAGGCAGCAGGAATTTTCAGTCTTTAAAAAAGATATGCTGTCTGAGAGCAAAGCTTTTCAGGAGTGTTGTTGTACTGCCCCGGGGCGCCCTCTGCATGGGCGGCCCATGGCTCTTTAGGGAGTGATAGTGTTGGATAAAGAGCCGTGGTGAAGGAGGCCGTGTGGACCGTCTATAGGCTCGGGCCTCAACAGGCGTGGAGGACTGGTTCCCTGTGGTTACATCCCTGGGCTCGAGCTGCGGAGGATGAGGCCATTTCACCGCCCACCGCTAGCTAATGATGGTATCGGATATCAGAGCCAATACGGCAAAGAATACGATATCTGGTATCGATTCCAAATACCTCTTTTGGCTCTCAACAAACCTTTCACAAAGTCAGTGTAAGTGAATATGAACATGCTGAATGTCATTTGGAAGCTCTGAACATGGAGAATAGCACAAAATGCTGCATCTAGTAGCCGCATGCTAATGCTAACATAAAGGCTGGGACAGAAACTATGACTAGGTCATCTACAGTAATAGAATAATATTAGCCACTGTTCAGTTTCTAAAATGTTAAAGAATAAATGATGAAACATATAAGTTGTAATGTAACTGTAGCCTTACTGTATACCAAGGATATGAAGTGTAGAAAGGTCCGGTGATCATTGTTCAATGTTGTTTTTTCCCCATTCGTTTATTAATGGATAAAAATAATAATTGATCTGTAACATCGTTTGCACAAAAAGATATGATTTTATTGATCTCACACTGGTGGAAAGAGGACCATTCACTTTTTCACTCACTCACTGATGGTATCAGTTAGTATCAGATATCAGCAGATGCTCAAACCCCCTGTATCAGTATCAGAAGCAAAAGAGCAGAAGTCGTTCCTTTTACTTGTTCTCAAACCTTTCACACCGAGTACTGCTTTTCAAGTTCCTCCAGGCCTGGATCACAATGGAATCAGGACTCAAAGGAGCTTCTATACAGGTAGAACTAAAATGGAGACAACGTAAATGCATCAGTAGAGAATCAATGAAATGAATAGTCTGAAATGGCAAATGTACCTCCAGTGATGCATGCACCCCAGTTTGGGAACCTCTGCTGTAACTGAATATTAACATGTTGAGATCTGCACACATTGGCCCCGCGGTGGAGTGAACAGATGAAGATGTGGAGGAGCTCACAGGGGCCCTCAGTGTGAGTGTGCCCCGACAGAAGCTCGGGCCCCTGTGCTGGCTCCAGACTCTCCCAACACTCCGCAGGGGCCCCTCGGTCTGCAGGACCCGGCCAACGTGGCCACATTTCAACAATCACACCCATACTTTATGATCGTTTTCAAGAACAGTAGTGAGAAACAAAATCACAAACTGTCACCGCTTTGAGAGACTATTAGGAGATAATAATTAGAACTTCAATTCTAATGTTCATTTGTGCCTACAGAGAGTATATTGAACTCTGTGCCAGAGACATTGACCGGCACGGGGACACAGTGGTTAGCACTTGTGCTTCACAACAGAGACAAAGACAGAGAAAGGCCTCGTCCAGGTGGGAACGGAACCCGGGATATTGATCGATTTAGATGTTCTATTCAATGAAATGTTTTTATAATACAAATAAACACATGTTGCTGATTCATGAACTTAGACATATCTCTTATACAAACCTCAGCTCAAAAACAAAAGCTTTCCTCCAGTATAATTTAACACAAACATCTTCCATTGTCTAGCCTAAACTCCAAAACGAGGAGCTCTTTCTGCCAAAGAATCGTCTGTAAACCTGTGGATTTATAAAGAACCATGACGATTATAGAGGTGAACCAAGGTAGAGATTGCAATTTCTCATCCATCCCATAAACTAAGTGAAGAAATGATAACAACACACAGAGTTTGGTTACAGTTCTTTACTGCACGGTCTCAGTGTTAAACGGCGGTCCTTTAGAACGTTGCCATGTCACATGAACACATCCTATTGTTTAAGAGTCAAGATTTGTTATTTGTCAAACCATACGAATGATTTGAAATTCGATTTCTCTCATCCTTGATTGTGGAGCGGGGGGTGGGGAAAGAGGGGTGGGAGGGAGGGCGGGGAGTTCAGCTTCCCGATGGCCCTGTGTATGAAACTGTTCTTAATGAAAGATTAATTGTGGAGCTTTTTATGCATCAAACACCTCCTTGATATGTGGTGGGTGTATGGGTGGTGAGCCTGGCGCTGGTGGCCTCTATGGCTTTCTGGTAAGTTTTAAAACCTCCCAGAAACCCTGAATAAAGAAAGGAATGCATGTGATTCCTGTTTTAGTGTAATCCATGTTTCCGTCACCTCCCAAGTGTTAATGCTCCCCGATGCCCACACTGCTCAACTCCATGGCCTGATCTATGAGCCACGGAGGCGCTGGTGCGGAGCAGAGAGTGGGGTCCAGGCCAGGGCCCGGCGCAGCGTGAGGAAGAGGAGGAAGGATGGGCTGAGGGAGCTAATCTTCCTCACTCGGAGAGAGACCCCACAGTCACACCAACTGCTCCATGTCTCTGCCAACCCAACACCCCCCACCCCACTGCTGCCATCAGAACCAGCATGTCCCCGTCGGGGTCCCACACTGCGGAAGATATCGTCTCTACGGAGACGAGGTCTGAATACATTCAGGAAAACTGTATCTAAAAACTCACTGCAGGAATAGCTGTCGAGTTGCTCTTGGTAAATATGAATGCAGGCTTTCCCTCTTCTTCACAAAGACACGTCTGAGATCAGCAGGGCGGATTTCTTCGAGTTCCCGATGAGCGTGATTGACAAGCGTATCAACCAATCAGAAAATATGACGTAAACGGCATGTCGACCAGGAAGTGAGCGGTTTTACGAGCGGAGACGAATGTGAACGATCTGCGACACAAAAACGGACTCTGCTTAAGATTTTAAATGTGGGCAAAACGAACACGAATGCGCAACAGCATATTCAATCAATGTATGTTTGGAACGAGGCCACGGCAACCAGAAGAACATCCTCTGTGAGAAGACGAAGCAGCAACACAATGTGCATACGACACATTAGACACCATTTTTGCTAAAGCATAGTTAACACAATTATATTGTACCCAGCTTTCTTTAGTTTAACCATTTTTGTCAATCAATCAATCTTTATTTATATAGCACCTTTCATACAGTTCATGTAACACAAAGTGCGTTACAGATTTAAAAACATTCTCTCACACCCTCCTCCCACAAATACAAACACATTGTCGCATTCACACTCTCCCCACCCTCCACCTTCTCAGAGACACACCACACACACTCAAGGTAAAACAATGGACGCAATGGACATAAGGCTGAGATAAGGCTGGGTCCAGATAAACCAGGTAAGGAAACACCATCCAAGGAGCCGTCTGCATCGGGAGCAGCACCTCGGCCGTAGCCACAGGGCACCAACACAGGGCGCCCAGAGGAGAAACACCACACCTCCATCCAGACACCACCAGGACACTTTCTTATTGGACACTGACAAGAAGCTGCAACTAACAATTATGTTGGTTATCAATTCATCTACTGATTATTTTTACGATTAATCGTTTGGCTGTGAATGGAGTATGAACTTTATTTTTTCTCACATAAAGCTAAAGTGGCGCCGCATGAGGACATGTTGATGGAATAAACTTAAAGTGAGTGTTGTTGGAGGCCAATTCTGCTCTCTGATTGGATTAGACACAGACAGATATTTATGAACTTTACAACATAAAAAACACTACATGCCCTAACTTGAAAAACAAAGTAGGTTTCCATAAAAAAATAAAATAAAATCATCATAATAATAATAAGAATATTATCATCCCTCCTGGAACCGCCACCTTAATGTGGTGGAGGGGTTTGAGCCTGAATGATCCTGGAGCTCTGTTGTCGGGGGCTTGGTGCCCCTGGTAGGGTCTCCCAGGGCAAACAGGTCCTAGGTGATGGGTCAGACAAAGAGCGGTTCAGAAGCCCCTTATGAGAGACCAACAGGCCCGGTTAGAACCATGAGGGCTGACTGTGGACCCACCACCTGCAGGAGGAGCCATAGGGGCTGGTGCAGCTCCAACAGCTGCCCCCACGACCCGGCAACGGACAAGTGGAAGAAGATGGATGGATGGATGGATAATAATAATAATGCATCTGTTTTATATAGCGCTTTTTTGGACACTCAGAGATGCTTTACATTGCACTATTCATTCACTCCATACTTAGTGGTGGTAAGCTACTATTGTAGCCACAGCTGCCCTGGGGTAGACTGATGCAAGCGATGCTGACCAATCTGCCCCATCGGCCCCTCTGACCACCAACCACTCACTCACTCACTACATTCCCCCAGGCTTCCTGATGTCACCAAACAGTCTCCCATCCCAGTACTGACCAGGCCCTTCCTGCTTAGCTTCAGAGGTCTGACGGGACTGGGCAGAGCAAAGGCGGGATGGCCACATAATGTCATGTCATTTTTGCTCTACGTGAGTCTGTGTCTACTAGAAAACGATGACTCGATTACTAAAATACTTGTCAACTATGTCAATAATCGTTTAGTTGTTTCAGCCCCAACAGGAAGTGACATAGAGACAAACCATTTTAAAGTGCACTATTCGGGGCCAAACCATTCTGTAGGGGTGTCCAAATGTCCGGAGAGAGAAAAGTACATTTCCCACAATGCCCTCTGACAAGTGGTGAGCTGCGATGATCACATACGGGTCGATATAGACCATAAGGCATAGCAACAAAAAAGCAATGAAAAACCAACAAAAAACGTGACAAAAAGTGACAAAAAATGTGATATAAACGCGCCGACACTTTTCAAGTGTTTGCTTTCAAATGAGGCGTTACACTGTTTTAGATTTGGGTACAGCCAAACTGGAGACCATTTTCTCGGTTGAGGCGGGGGCTAAGAGGTTAACAAGTAAAGGCAAAACTAGACCCACTACTTTGTCTGTACCACACTAAACTAGCCCTGGGCGGGGGCCATGATGTGGGTGACCCTGGGGTAACGTGTCCTGGGCTGACCTGTGGGGTCCTCCGGGGTGATGGGGGTCCAGCTCACAGTGGTCCTGGTCAGGAGGACGTCATGGCTCCTCTTCCCCAGCCTGAAGATCCCTCTGAGGATCACTGCATCGCTGTCACAAACACAACAGAACTGGTTTAACCTCTTACACCCACATTTTCTCCAGTTCTGCTTTACCCAAATCTGAAAGCTTCTCGACTGGAGATTACAGCCGGTGTAAGGGCTCATTTGAAAGCCAAGGCTTACAAAACTGACGTAGACAGATCTTTTTCCTTGCGTTATTGCCGTCACTTTTTCTTTACATTCTTTTTTATCAAATTTGTGTCACTTTTTGTCACTTATTTGTTGCACTTATGTGGCTTTATTTTGTCACTTTTTAATGTTTTTTATGCTCGTTTTCTTCATGTTTTTGTCGCTATTTTTGCTTTATTGATTTGAATTACTTTAAACAAATGAACAATACATACATGTTACAGCAAAACAAAACAGACCATGGGTCACACACAATTATTACAATTGTACTTTTTCCATTTGAATGTATTTATTATTATTTATGTGCTTATTGCTTTTAATATACATCATTGGTTATTATTGCAATCATTATAATTTGCGTGATTTTAACAACCAACATTTGTATTATAATTTTGTATTTGTTTTCCCATTATTATTATTATTATTATTATTAATAATAATAATACATTTATATTTTATTTATTGCACTTTACATTTTATATATATATATATATATATATATATATATATATATATATATATAAAACTTAAAACTCTTCCTCACTATCTGCGGCCGGTCTCTTTTCCCTCCTAGCCTGGGTCCTCTACTGTCGGCCTGGGAGCTTGAGGGTTCTGCGCAGTATCTTTGCAGTTCCTGCACTTTTCTGGACCGAGATGTCTGATGTATTTCCTGGGATCTGCTGTAGCCACTCTTCCAGTTTGGGGGTCACTGCCCCGAGTGCCCAATGCCCACGGGCACCACTGATGCCTTCACTCTCCAGGCCTTCTCTACTCTTCTCTGAGCCCCTGGTCTTTCTCTAGTTTCCTGATGTTGAAGTCGTTTGGTATTGCTATGTCAGTCACCGCGGCTTTCCTCTGCTCTTTGTCCACCACCACAATGTCATTACCCTTCTGTCCGTCTGTACCTGGAAGTCCCACAGCAAATATATATAATTCAGTACAGGCCAAAAGTATTGGCTTTTCTTTATTTTCAACATTATTAACACACGCTGATTCTTATTGAAGGCGTTAAACTATGAATGAACACATGGGATTATGAAGGAAACAAAAACAGGTGAAATAACTCCAAGTATATTTTATATTCTAAATTCTTCAAAATTGCCGCCCTTTATTCTTGGAATTTTCTCCATGAGCTTCATAAGGTCGTCTTTTGAAATAAGTTTTCAACATGTTTGAGAAGTCAAAACCATTTCTGGGACGACATCGTGAAGCTCACTGAGAAAATGTCAAAAGTGTAAAGCGGTAATCAAAGCGAGAGGCCATTTGGAAGAATTTATGTCAACGTTTTTGTGTGTGTTTAAAACTATTCCGTAGGCGTTCACTCATAAATGAACGAGTGAGAATCTACCAAAACCAACAGTTTGAAATTAAAGGAAAATACATAAAAAAAAAGTGTGTCCAAACTTTTGGCCTGTACTGTATATGTACATACAGACATACTGTTTTATTCTTTAGCAGTAGTAGTAGCAGTAATAGTATTTTATTGTTGTTGTTATTTTTGTTATTGTTGTTATTGTTGCGCTACTGCATAAATGTCACATTTAGTGTGAAAAGCTTGAGAACAACGGTATTACATGGTTACCTTTGCGATGAATGTAAATGGGTTCTTTAAATATCACAATAATACTTATAATGATGTTAGTTCTGTACCACTTACACAATCAAACACATAAAAAGGAAACATTATTTGGAGAATAATAATACATTTATAATGTATATCCTGCATATGCAGCCTGTTCCATTGCTATCAAGTCCACGTAGTCCTTTAGCCCAGTTGTCTCTGTGAAAGTCTCACTTTCCAGATCATTCAAATAATACGTCTTGCTGATGTTGCAACTCATTAGATTTCACTTCTTCTACGTTGTTCCCTCGCCGACATATCAGAGGCAATAAATAAAACAACACATTAAATCATTTACAAATACATTCCTCCACAAACATCCAGGGTGTCAGAGTCCCCACACCTGTGCCAACACAGGTCTGAAAACTCAGGATTCTTTTTTCTTTTTTTTTAAAGTTTATATGGTGTGAAATAAAATCTGTGTAAAATGTTAAACTGTATCATTTTGTACCATACACATTTAGAAACATAATTAGATTTTTTGAGAATGGCCCCCCATGGATCTGTTGTCAGTGTTTCACACACGTCTCTTTGCCATTGGTCTAGAATTGGTCTTTCTGCTGTTAATGATTGTTTTCAACTGAGAAGCAAGAGGTTCATCCACACCATTGAAAGAATAATTATCAAATTGATTTTAATTGCAAATATTGGCATACACACACATGGTCTAAATGGAATGACATTTGTAAATCCTGAAATGATATTAACTCTACACCCTTCACAACTTGGCCGAGCGTGTCAGATTTGGACTTTGCCAGATTTGATTTGTAATTTGTAAGATGTAAGATGTAAGATGGACTGTTCCAAAGAGGACATGACGGAAGTAATAGCCCGCTAACTCTGAGGCGCTTTTGGAAGATTCTAGCAACTTCAGCAGAAAAGGTCATCAAAGGGTTCTTAAGACATGTGTCCAGTTTAGGGCCAAAGGCACGTGTTTACATTTATCCTTCACCATCTCTTGTTCTAACCATCTCCAACTATGTGGACGCTTTTAGATTTGGATGAAGCCAAACTGGAGCCAAAGTGCTCGGTCGAGGTGGGGGTTAAGAGGTTAAGACAGTGGCGTTAGCATTAGCCTCTCAGTTAGCTACAATCATTTGACCGGAGTTTCCTGCGGTTGTGCGGACTGTGGCCTCTCGCGGAGCTGCGCGCGGGACCTCACCTGTGCTCCCCGGTGTGTCCCGTCAGTGTCCCCCTCTCCCCCCGGGGACAGCTGCTCCTCCGCGGGCTCTCCGTGTCCGCCGTGTCAGGCTCCGACATGGTCTTTAAACAAACTCAATGAAACCAAACAAACACATAGAGAGTGCGCGAGGCTCCTCACTGTCCGATTACGCCAGTCCCTGCACGCGCTGCCTCCACGGACTTCCGGCGTCCCGTCACTATGGCAACAGGACGGGCTGAGCGGAGTGGGAGTCAGGGGGAGCGCGCAGGTAGTCCCTAATGACCGGCTCGTGCGCATCACAGGCGGACTGTCACAAGGACACGGGGGGGGGGGGGGGGGGGGGGAAGCAGAGTAGCCAAAATATCTACTCGAGTAAGAGTGAGAAAGTACCTTGTAACTGTTTTAAGAGCGAAAAGATTTGGTGTATGTTTCACCGGTGACATAAATGATTAAACACAAAACGTGAAATATGGTGAAAATAATTATATTTTCAAAGAACATACCATTAAAACATATAAAAAAGGAATCATTAAGAAACATTAAGTAACAAAACAAGAAATACTTTTTTTACGTGTTAAACGGAAGAATAACTCACAGAGGCAAAAGTACAGATAGGCTACTTCATTTTAATATTACTCAAACAGAAGTAAAATGTCATTAATGTAATTGTTTTTGTCCCACAGACACAAAGACAAAGTGTTCTCAGTCACCTTGAGTCTCTCTCTAAAACCAAAAAATCAGGTTAGAAATCTAGGAGTTATCATGGACTCAGACCTGAACTTAAAGCAATAACATCATCAGCTTATTACCATCTGAAAAACATTAAGATCAGAGGAATAGTGTCAAAACCAGACTTGGAGACACTCATCCATGCATTTGTCTCCAGCAGGTTAGACTACTGTAACGGCTGCTCACTGGCCTTTCTAAACGAGCTGTTAGAGCTGCAGAACATCCAGAACGCTGCTGCTCGAGTCCTGACAAGAACCAGGAAATATGACCATATTAGTCCAGTGCTCCGGTCTCTGCACTGGCTTCCTGTCACTCAGAGAATAGAATTTAAAACAGCTCTGCTTGTGTACAAGTCTTTTCATGGTTTAGCACCAAAGTCCATCTCTGACATGTTAGAGCCGTATGAACCATCTCGGGCCCTGAGAACTTCAGGGAGGGGTCTCCTGGTGGTTCCCAGAGTCAGGACTAAACACGGTGAAGCTGCGTTTCAGTTTCATGCAGCTAAAATCTGGAACAGTCTTCATGAGGATGTGAGACAGGCCTCAACTCTGACAATGTTCAAATCCAGGCTGAAAACAGCTCTTTTTACCCGAGCAGATGAAAACTGAAAGTATTTTATCTGCACTCTTGCCTTTTACTGTCATTGATTAACTTTATGTTGATGTTTTAATGATTGATTTGATCTGTTTTCTTGTAATTTTATGCAACTGTGAAGCACTTTGAATTTCCTGCTCTACAAATAAACTTGCCTTCGCCTTGTACTGTAAAAAACGTGCAAAAGTCCATGTATTTGAGCAGGGCCGTGCAGAGAGCTACAGAGGGACAGGGGCTAAAAAATCAAAAGGGCACCCCAAAAAATATTGTGACGGCACCACAGAACAGCTGCTAACTGTCTAAAACCAAGCATCAAGTCTCCAGAAGCACAATTATTCAGTGGTTAGTGACATCGCCAAAGTGAGAAAAGTGTGAGGACAAGCACTGTTTTTCAAGACATGAGCTACGATGTTTAGACGGGGTCAGGAATGACAGGTTTGGGAATCCAGTTTCAGTTCCACTTTCAACTTGAAATGGTCCAACTAAGTCATCTTTAATGATACCCAGTGCCCTCCTCCATCTTACGGGCACCAAAGTCGGAGTAGAGCTCCATGTCCTTTACAGTGACGGCTACTGTAGTGTGAAAGGGGGGAAGCTCATGATCACTCAACTCCGACTCAATATTTATCAATGTTGTAGGCTTGTTTTATGGGCTACACTTATTTCTATACAAACTCTGCCTGACATTTCCACAGCAGGTATCTCCCCCCCAGTGGCCATAGGACTTTAAGCAGCTCTTAAGGGAGGCCATGTTGAAGACCACACTGGGACGCCTGACGAGCTAGTGACCCTTTCATGAAATAAAGCACAATATTGCAGACGCTTCTCTTTCATCTTCCTTTTTCTACATTCAGCTCTTTCTTTCTCAGTGGAGACTCCTTAACCCCTGAGGTGCTGCTCTCTCCCTGAACCCCCCCCCCCCTAAACTGAACAGTGGGTTCAGTAGTGGCAGATATGCAGAGAGTCCAGATGGCTGCTGTAATCCACATTAGTGTGTAATCCTGCTCGACTGCCCCTGCACCGGGCCGTGCTCCACGCTATACCTCCACCTCCACCTACACCTGCTACTACAGTCTACAGCGGGAGGGAAATGCAAGTGAACGCTTTGGAATCACATCTCTGCCTACATTGGTCATTAAATGTGGTCAGAAACACAGTCTCTGCTTAAACTAATACCACCCAAATATTTACATGTTATCATATTTTTATTGGCCGTAACATGTAAACATTCACAGGACAGGGAGGGAAAAGTAAGTGAACCCAGGAATCTGGCTGAACTGCAGCAGTTTCGTAGAGAGGAATGGTCCGAGATTCATCCTGATTGTTTGAGCGTCTAATCTGCAACTACAGGAAAGCAGTTATTGCTGCAAAAGAAGAATCAGCCAGATATTTAATACAAGGGTTCACTTACTTATTCACATGCTGTTGTGAATGTCTCAAGTTTTTCTGCAAAATATCTTGATAAACTTGTGAATTAACGTTTCTATTGATGATATCACGTTGTCCAGGCCCTGAGGCAACAAAGCAGCCTCACACCCTGATGCTCCTGCCCCAGACTCCACAGTGAGGAGAGGGGTTTGATGTTGGTGCTGTTCCATGACGTTGTGTGTTCCTCCCAAACTATTCAACTTTGGTTTGTGAAAGAGCACTTGGACGCTCCACAGCACTACTGGATAAATATACTGTGGACTGATTAACCCAAAGTGGAATAGTTTGGGAGGAACACACAACGTCATGTGTGGAGGAAAAATGGAACAGCACCAACATCAAACCCCTCTCCTCACTGTGAAGTCTGGGGCAGGAGCATCAGGGTGTGGGGCTGTTTTGTTTCCTCAGGGCCTGGACAACGTGATATCATCAATAGGATAAAAATGAATTCACAAGTTTATCATATTATGCAAAAAAAAACTTGAGACATTCACAACAGCATGTGAATAAGTAAGTGAACCCTTGTATTAAATATCTGCTGACTCTTCTTTTGCAGCAATAACTGCTTTCCTGTAGTTGCAGATTAGACGCTCAAACAATCAGGATGAATCTTGGACCATTCCTCTTCACAAAACTGCTGCAGTTCAGCCAGATTCCTGGGTTCACTTACTTATTCCTCCCTGTCCTGTGAATGTTTACATGTTATGGCCAATACAAATATGATAAAATGAAAAAGTTTGGGTGGTATTAGTTTAAGCAGACACTGTTTACTCATTCTTATGATTTTGATGAAGATCAGGCCACATTTTATGACCAATTTAGGCAGAAATGTGAGAAATTCCAAAGCGTTCACATACATTTTGTTTTGGGACTTCAAACTGAAAATCCACTAATGTTTTCCTAAAAGTCCTTTCATCCGACTGACATCAAGCACATACAACATTGTCAAATATTTCTATTTGCTAAATGTCAGACGAATGAGAGATAGAATTTCCTACACAGCTTTATATTACTTTTACCAAAACCAAAAGTTTACATACATTTCATTAATATTTGGTAGCATTGCCTTTAAACTGTATATTTTGGGTCAAACATGTTGGATTTCCTTCCACAAGCTCCTCACAATATTTGGATGAGTTTTGGTCCATTCCTCCAAACAGAACTGATGTAACTGAGACACGTGTAGGCCACCTTGTGTGCCTATGCCTTTTCAGCTCTGCCCATACATTTTCAACTGGATTCAGATCAGGACTTTGTGATGACCACTTCAAAACATTGACTTTGTTTTCCTTAAGACACTTTGTGACCAGTCTTGAAATTTCCCTCAAGGATGAACCAGACGTGTGCTTCCAAGGACATGACATCGTCATCTGGGCTTTCCTAAATTGTTTTTCTATTCTATTCGTTATAGGTCTAGTATTCTTAGTGTATGTAAACTTTTGGTTTTGTAAAAAGTAATACAAAATTGTGTTGAAAATGCTATCTCTCATTCTTCTGGCATCTTTTAAATTCTAATTGACTTTAAAAAGTAAAGGTTAATTCTGGTTTCATGTCAGACAGTGAAAATAAAATGCAAATGTATCTTTTTGTTGTGTATATAAACATATGGTTCCTTTTGTACATTAATACCAGAGAACCATAATTCTAATGTTAGCTTCATGCTACATATGATAACGCTAGCTTCGAATGTTGATTTTTTTAATCCTTCTGGACAATCTGCTGTGAAAAAACATTCTCCAGGACCCGATAATGACTTGATTGTGTTTGTGTATGATAGTCCTCCAGAAAACGGCTTAAAGGACTGAAACATTGTCCTTGAGTTAACCGTGAACCCGGGCAGCGAAGCCCACCGCATAGATGAAGCCGATCGAGCGGTTCTTATGCAGCAAACATGCCGGAAAGGGTGTCATGTGGCGCCAGAAAATCCACATGAACCACATTCATTATCTGAGCAAACCAAACCTGTTTAATGAGCGTTCTCTCCCCATATGGTCTGAAATAGTGAAGCCAGGCCCTTTGGTACAGTATGGTGAGGCAGGAGTGTCCGTTTCACTGCATTTACATCATTTCTGAGGCGTCTCCTTCATTAACCTCTTAGCCCCCGCCTTCACTGAGTGCGTGTTCTCCAATTCAGCTTTACCCAGATCTAAAAGGTTACACCCTATCGGCCAGTGTGGCGCCTCATTTGAAAGCTAAGACTTACATAACTGATCTAGAAGGATCTTTTACCTCGTTTTTCTGTTACTCTCCTGTTACTGGTCCGTGGCTTTCATCGTTGCATTTTCAACACTTCTCTGTAACCTCTTCATCCTCGTTTGCACCTCGCCATTTTGACACCTCTTTCCAGAAGCTTTTAGATCCGGGTAAAGCCGCACTGGAGAGCACGTGCTCGGTCCAGGGGCGGGGGTTAAGAGGTTAGCATGATCAGGTGATGTTTAGCGGCCACTGAGCGTGCAGCCGACCCCACACTAAGCAGAAACTGAATATGTTTTAACGCCGGGACCCGGAGCCCCTTTTATACGCTCATTTTGATCATTGATTATTTCATCATTTCCTTTTTGTTTTTCTTGTATATTTGAGCCATTTGTGTAAAAACACCGTATTCAAGCAAGGTACACAGAAAAGCTCAGAAGGAGTGAGCTGAAGAATAAAACTTGTTAACGTTTACCCCAGCAATCGTTTTTTGTTCCAGCTGTGGGTGGCTGCACACATTACATTGAAATCTTAACAATGTCCTGTCTCCATTCACCATAGAACATGAGTGCACAAAAGGAAAACAGACTTTGCATGTCTAATTTATACAAAAGAGAACGAGGCAAAAGAAAAAATCAGTATTCATTCACTGTTCTCCCTCTTCTTTAACTTCTGTAGTTTCTAAATGCCTTTTCTTTGCGCATTGGTTTAACATTTGAAGTCCTCCTCTAGTTCATCCCACAGATCCACCCCGAGGTTTTTAGGGCAGCACTTATACTTTGTTTCTTAAAGTTCATTGGACCTCGCTGATTATATTTGCAGAACATATTTCAATCCATATCTTATTTCACATCTGCCCGGGCTTGGGGATCACCTGAATGAGGTCCGTGGTTGACCGCTGAACAGCTGCAAACATCTGGATGGTTCATCTTTCCGGCTATAAAAAATACATTGACCAAACAAGCCCTGTGACTCCAGCAGAGCAGTGATCAGATACAGGTGTAGGGAAAAAAAGAGAGCACGCACCCGTTTGTTTAAATAAAAGTCCTTTATAAACATCTATGTTATAAAATATGACACACAGGTTTCTACAGCGAGGATATCAAAAGCAAAAGTACCTGCACAAAAATACTCTGTGACAGAGTTGCATAGTTCCTGTCGACGTTATTGCTGCTGGACACAGACACGGGTCCCGCTCCAGCGTCCAGTGTATACACAGACTAAACTCTACACAGACCCGCCCCACACCAGTCCCCCGACAGTGTCCCGGGACAGCAAGCCGAGGCCAATTGGTAATTAATGTTCTAATGGGACGAAGAAAATTCAAGTGGGGTGTACGATACACGATAAACGATACCGGTCTGGTATCGGAAAAATAAAAGTATCAAAAGCTGGTACTGAAAAAAATATGAAATCGGTAGAACCAAGGTTTGATGATGTTGGTTTCAGGGGGGAAAAGAAACATTTGAAAAGGTGAACAAAAATGAAGTGGAAAAATATTGGAAAAAATGGGGGGACATTTGGAAAAAAGTGGACCAAAAATAAGGCAAAAAATTGTGTTACAAATGGGGGGAAATTAGGAAAAATGTAGAAAGTGTTTTTTTTTCTGCCTTTTTCTCGTTAAAGGAAGTTTCTTGGTTGTTTCATCTCAAATAAATGATACAAATGTAAAAGAAATTCAATGGACGAAAAGGTTTAGGTATCAGAAACCAAGTATCGTAAAAGTGCTGCTATCAAAAACAACAGTGAAGCGTGTTGTTTTGGGGACTATATCGGGACAATTGGGACAGATCGACAGTTTGTGAGAAATCGATTGGGACGCGAGACAAAGGACGTGAAGCTCTTTGGGTGTCTTCACAACGTAGCATTACAGGATGGTTCATAAGGTCCTGATTGTACAGAATGTGCGCGGAACTCGAGCCTGGGAGAGTCCCGGGTAAACTGGGACATCTGGTCACCCAAGTGTTGCCTTGGTCCACGGAGGCATTTTCCATTCACAGGTTCACAAACCCCCGTTTTGCTGACCTGACCTCGGTGTAAATGTCATTTGAAAGCTGAGTGTTACAGCGTAGAGCAGCCCCCGGCTAGCACGGCGCTTTGCTCGTCATGTGGTTTGCTGTGTGTGTTAAGCCCCGCCCTTTCGAAAGGCTTCAACTGTCGCGTGTCCGGATTACCCCCCTGTGTGGAATAGACATAAAGAGTGGTCTGGAAAAGCCCTGGATGTAAAAACATGGAAAGATGCAAAGCTCAAGAACACTTGGTATGCTAACTCACTAAGCTAGCTTGTGTTTTCCTCAGTGAATATGAGCGTTTTAGTGAGCCTCCATAGCCAGTGATCTGCTCTGGTGTTGGCAGTGGCCTCAGTGAATATGAGCGTTTTAGTGAGTCTCCATAGCCAGGGATCTGCTCTGGTGTTGGCCTCAGTGAATATGAGCGTTTTAGTGAGTCTCCATAGCCAGGGATCTGCTCTGGTGTTGGCCTCAGTGAATATGAGCGTTTTAGTGAGTCTCCATAGCCAGGGATCTGCTCTGGTGTTGGCCTCAGTGAATATGAGCGTTTTAGTGAGCCTCCATAGCCAGGGATCTGCTCTGGTGTTGGCCTCAGTGAATATGAGCGTTTTAGTGAGTCTCCATAGCCAGGGATCTGCTCTGGTGTTGGCCTCAGTGAATATGAGCGTTTTAGTGAGTCTCCATAGCCAGGGATCTGCTCTGGTGTTGGCAGTGGCCTCAGGGAATATGAGCGTTTTAGTGAGCCTCCATAGCCAGGGATCTGCTCTGGTGTTGGCAGTGGCCTCAGTGAATATGAGCGTTTTAGTGAGCCTCCATAGCCAGGGATCTGCTCTGGTGTTGGCCTCAGTGAATATGAGCGTTTTAGTGAGTCTCCATAGCCAGGGATCTGCTCTGGTGTTGGCCTCAGTGAATATGAGCGTTTTAGTGAGTCTCCATAGCCAGGGATCTGCTCTGGTGTTGGCAGTGGCCTCAGTGAATATGAGCGTTTTAGTGAGTCTCCATAGCCAGGGATCTGCTCTGGTGTTGGCCTCAGTGAATATGAGCGTTTTAGTGAGTCTCCATAGCCAGGGATCTGCTCTGGTGTTGGCCTCAGTGAATATGAGCGTTTTAGTGAGTCTCCATAGCCAGGGATCTGCTCTGGTGTTGGCCTCAGTGAATATGAGCGTTTTAGTGAGCCTCCATAGCCAGGGATCTGCTCTGGTGTCGGCCTCAGTGAATATGAGCGTTTTAGTGAGCCTCCATAGCCAGGGATCTGCTCTGGTGTTGGCCTCAGTGAATATGAGCGTTTTAGTGAGCCTCCATAGCCAGGGATCTGCTCTGGTGTTGGCCTCAGTGAATATGAGCGTTTTAGTGAGCCTCCATAGCCAGGGATCTGCTCTGGTGTCGGCAGTGGCCTCAGTGAATATGAGCGTTTTAGTGAGTCTCCATAGCCAGGGATCTGCTCTGGTGTTGGCCTCAGTGAATATGAGCGTTTTAGTGAGCCTCCATAGCCAGGGATCTGCTCTGGTGTTGGCCTCAGTGAATATGAGCGTTTTAGTGAGCCTCCATAGCCAGGGATCTGCTCTGGTGTTGGCCTCAGTGAATATGAGCGTTTTAGTGAGCCTCCATAGCCAGGGATCTGCTCTGGTGTCGGCAGTGGCCTCAGTGAATATGAGCGTTTTAGTGAGTCTCCATAGCCAGGGATCTGCTCTGGTGTTGGCAGTGGCCTCAGTGAATATGAGCGTTTTAGTGAGCCTCCATAGCCAGGGATCTGCTCTGGTGTTGGCCTCAGTGAATATGAGCGTTTTAGTGAGCCTCCATAGCCAGGGATCTGCTCTGGTGTTGGCCTCAGTGAATATGAGCGTTTTAGTGAGTCTCCATAGCCAGGGATCTGCTCTGGTGTTGGCCTCAGTGAATATGAGCGTTTTAGTGAGCCTCCATAGCCAGGGATCTGCTCTGGTGTCGGCCTCAGTGAATATGAGCGTTTTAGTGAGCCTCCATAGCCAGGGATCTGCTCTGGTGTTGGCCTCAGTGAATATGAGCGTTTTAGTGAGCCTCCATAGCCAGGGATCTGCTCTGGTGTTGGCCTCAGTGAATATGAGCGTTTTAGTGAGCCTCCATAGCCAGGGATCTGCTCTGGTGTCGGCAGTGGCCTCAGTGAATATGAGCGTTTTAGTGAGTCTCCATAGCCAGGGATCTGCTCTGGTGTTGGCCTCAGTGAATATGAGCGTTTTAGTGAGCCTCCATAGCCAGGGATCTGCTCTGGTGTTGGCCTCAGTGAATATGAGCGTTTTAGTGAGCCTCCATAGCCAGGGATCTGCTCTGGTGTTGGCCTCAGTGAATATGAGCGTTTTAGTGAGCCTCCATAGCCAGGGATCTGCTCTGGTGTCGGCAGTGGCCTCAGTGAATATGAGCGTTTTAGTGAGTCTCCATAGCCAGGGATCTGCTCTGGTGTTGGCAGTGGCCTCAGTGAATATGAGCGTTTTAGTGAGCCTCCATAGCCAGGGATCTGCTCTGGTGTTGGCCTCAGTGAATATGAGCGTTTTAGTGAGCCTCCATAGCCAGGGATCTGCTCTGGTGTCGGCAGTGGCCTCAGTGAATATGAGCGTTTTAGTGAGCCTCCATAGCCAGGGATCTGCTCTGGTGTTGGCAGTGGCCTCAGTGAATATGAGCGTTTTAGTGAGCCTCCATAGCCAGGGATCTGCTCTGGTGTTGGCAGTGGCCTCAGTGAATATGAGCGTTTTAGTGAGCCTCCATAGCCAGGGATCTGCTCTGGTGTCGGCAGTGGCCTCAGTGAATATGAGCGTTTTAGTGAGTCTCCATAGCCAGGGATCTGCTCTGGTGTTGGCAGTGGCCTCAGTGAATATGAGCGTTTTAGTGAGCCTCCATAGCCAGGGATCTGCTCTGGTGTTGGCAGTGGCCTCAGGGAATATGAGCGTTTTAGTGAGCCTCCATAGCCAGGGATCTGCTCTGGTGTTGGCAGTGGCCTCAGGGAACAGCTCTGGAGCATCGGTGGGTATTTAGTTTCATTTCGTAATATCGATGTTGGAAATGGGTTCACGTTCTCTCCGACGGGGAAAGTTCGTCGACATCGGAGCGACCCCCTCTCGCGCCCACGGCCCTCACGACTCGTGGAAGATGGCGCTCATCTGGGCGTTCATGATTCGCTCGTGCCCGTCGAAGGGCAGGATCCCGTCGGGGTTGGCGCCGCCCCCCGGGCCGTACATGGCCGCGCTGCCGTAGTGCGTGCTGTAGAAGTCCCCGGGCTCGTGCTTGAAGGGCGGCGCGAAGTTGCCGTTGACGCTGAGGGGAGGGCTGAGGGGCCCGTCGAAGCCGGGCTCCAGGAAGGGCTCCATCAGGGGCCCGAACGGCTGGCCTTTGACCTGCGGGAGACACGGGGTATCAGAGGGTTAGCTAGATAGCACATTTTGATCACTGGCTTCCAATCTGTGGTTTGGAAAAGCCCATATTGATCTACCGGCTTATTCAAAGTTTCCTTTTTGACATGAGCTGTAAATCCTCCCTTTAAGCCCCGCCTCCCCTCACTTCAAAGTATTTTTTATTTTTGAACAGGGACAGTGTACAATATACATTAGCCTCAGAAAGGAGGGTACCAGGTTATAGCACTTGTGCTAATTTCCACCTGCAGTCCCTGGGCCTATTGTACATGTTTTTAGTGGTAGGGGAAACCGGAGTACCCGGAGGAAACCTACGCAGACACGGGGAGAACATGCAAACTCCACACAGAAAGGCCATTCGGCCATTTTTGTGATGTTTATAGTTTCACTTCCTTATTGGACACTGACAGGAAGTGACATAGCTGAAGGCAAACAATTTTAAACTGTTGCCATGCCAACCCTGTTATATCAATGGGAAATGAGTCAAACTGCTGTGGAACTTTACCTCCAGCTACATGTCCTGTCAGCAGCTTCTCTGCCCAACATTTCTTTATTAAATAAGTAAAAGGATCACTATTACTTACAACAGATGTGATCCATCTAAATAAGTCGTATTTTCATATGCACCATCTTAGGGTTCGAGCAATTTTCTCCAATTGTAATCCAAATTACAGCCGATATGCCACTTTCTAAAGAAATATGTAGAAGATCTGGGTGAAACGTAGTCCACACTTGTCTCCAACCCTAACGCCCTCAAAATGGCCTCTAACACCGCGTGTCCGTGTCGCCATCTTTCGCTCTACCGACCTGGTGGAAGATGTGGGGGGGCTCCATGTTGCCATAGGGGGGGCTGGGCAGTCCGGGGGTCAGGCCGGGGCTCTGGTAGGAGAAGGCCCCGGTGTAGGCGGGCCCCGGGGCCAGGTGCGGGGGCAGCTCGCCGCTCTGCTCCGGGAGGAAGGTGCGCGGGTTCAACTGCAGACAGCCTGCCACCAGGTTGGTGGTGGGCTGGGACAGACCTGGGGGACAGTGGACAGGTTAGCTGGGGGCTGGGACAAACGTGGGGGACAACGTTTAGAGAAATAAAAGGGGACTCTGACTAAATGAAGCTACACTAGTGGATTCAAACAAAGAGGGAGCAGAACTACTCTTTCACCCATTTACTTTGAATTATGAAGATTTTGTCTACTATAATATATTGTGACAGAAGTGGTTCAGCATAAATACAAGAATAACAGAGAATGCTAACCAGAATCCTAACGTTAGCTTCATGCTACATGCTAACACCAGCTTTAAGTGCCGTTTCTCGCTCCTAGTGGACAATCTGCTGTGAAAAAACATTCACCAGGACCCGATTGTGACCGGACTTTATTTGTGTGTTTTATGTGCTAGCTCATGGTCTCAGAGAAAACTTCTCAAACGAGTGAAGCATAATGTTCCTGTGCATCGCTTCTCTTATTTCTGTTAGTATTGTTTTTTTTCAATCAGCAATTCTCCACAGAATGGCGGATTTATTTTGTCACACTCTATTTATAACATGTGATTGGGAACTCTTATCTCAACCTATTTCATTATGCCAGCGTTTTGTCTTGTTCCCATTGTTAGACTCGATGACGCTGCGTGTGCTTAAATACAGAAGGAGGACCGAGGCTCCTCTGGTCTCGGGGGCGACAAGGGTGCAGAGAGCAGAGCGGGTCACCTTGGGACCGGAGGAGCTGCGGTTCAAAACCCGCAGGTGTACACTGTCCTTTGGCAAGACACTTCCCCCCTCCTTCCCTCCAGTGTCTGCGTACACTGGTGTATGAATGAATCCTTGTTGTAAAGCGCTTTGAGGCCTAAAGCAGAAAGGCCTGTTTTAGGTTCCCTCTCCTGAGACGTGTACTTATACACTTGCGAAAGTATTCGGCCCCCTTGAACTTTTCGACCTTTTGCCACATTTCAGGCTTCAAACATAAAGATATAAAACTGTAATTGTTTGTGAAGAACCAACAACAAGTGGGACACAATCATGAAGTGAAGTGAGTTGTGCAGTATACGACTGATTGTTGTCCTATGGACAGAGTGTCCACCTCAGCTGTACATTTCTGCAGTTCATCCAGAGTGATCATGGGCCTCTTGGCAGCATCTCTGATCAGTTTTCTCCTTGTATGAGCTGAAAGTTTAGAGGGACGGCCGGGTCTTTGTAGATTTGCAGTGGTCTGATACTCCTTCCATTTCAATATTATCGCTTGTACAGTGCTCCTTGGGATGTTTAAAGCTTGGGAAATCTTTTTGTATCCAAATCCGGCTTTAAACTTCTCCACAACAGTATCTCGGACCTGCCTGGTGTGTTCCTTGTTCTTCATGATGCTCTCTGCGCTTTAAACTGACCTCTGAGACTATCACAGAGCAGGTGCATTTATACGGAGACTTGTTTACACACAGGTGGATTCTATTTATCATCATTAGTCATTTAGGTCAACATTGGATCATTCAGAGATCCTCACTGAACTTCTGGAGAGAGTTTGCTGCACTGAAAGTAAAGGGGCTGAATAATTTTGCACACCCAATTTTTTCAGTTGTTTATTTGTTAAAAATGTTTGAAATATCCAATAAATTTCGTTTCACGTCATGATTGTGTCCCACTTGTTGTTGGTTCTTCACAAAAAATTACAGTTTTATATCTTTATGTTTGAAGCCTGAAATGTGGCAAAAGGTCGAAAAGTTCAAGGGGGCCAAATACTTTCGCAAGGCACTGTATCTGTAGACCCACTGTAGACATAAAACATAAGAGAAGGGTCCAGTGCCGCTCCACATTTCAAAATCAAATGGTGGAACGGGACGTACCTTTGCACAGCGCATGCACGAAGCCCATGAGGTCCGGGGCCTTGCCGGAGCGCAGGACCTCGCTCAGGGCCCAGATGTAGTTCTTGGCCAGGCGCAGGGTCTCGATCTTGGACAGTTTCTGGGTTTTGGAGTAGCAGGGCACCACCTTCCTCAGGCTCTCCAGCGCGTCGTTCAGGCCGTGCATGCGGTTCCTCTCCCGCGCGTTGGCCTTCATCCGCCGGACCTTGAACCTGCGGGGGAGGGCGACAGTGAGCTGCGGGGTCGTGGGAGTCACAGGGGCGCTCTGAAAACAGGTTCCCCAGTAGCACAGTTTCAATTTAATGAACCACATCGAGATCCAGGGTTTCATGAAATGAAGAACATTAGACCTGATCCATTTCCGTTGCTCTCGGTCATATCTGTGCTGTTTTTAACCGTTCAAAAGGTAATGGGTGCAGCCGTGGGCCGTGTCCATACCTCTGCATCCGCGCCTTGGTCATCTTCTTCTTTTTGGGCCCTCTGCGTTTGGGCTGCTCCTCCCCTCCCCCCGCCTCCTCCTCATCCTCCTCCTGCTCCTCCTCCTCCTCCTGGTCGTCCTCGCTGTCCGTGTCGTCTCGAGGCTCCTCCCTCTGCCCCTCGGCCAGCTCCTGCATGTGCTCCTCGGGGTTCTCCAGCTCCGGGCTGCACACCTCCTCACACTCGTCCTGCACTGAGCGCGTCATCGTCTCACCTGCGCGGGTCGGTACACGGGACACAACACGGGTCAGTACACGGGACACAACACGGGTCAGTACACGGGTCACAACACAAGCCAGTACACGGGTCACAACACGGGCCAGTACACGGGTCACAACACGGGTCAGTACACGGGTCACAACACGGGCCAGTACACGGGTCACAACACGGGTCAGTACACGGGTCACAACACGGGTCACAACACGGGTCAGTACACGGGTCAGTACACGGGTCACAACACGGGTCAGTACACGGGTCAGTACACGGGTCACAACACGGGTCACAACACGGGTCAGTACACGGGTCAGTACACGGGTCAGTACACGGGTCACAACACGGGTCAGTACACGGGTCACAACACGGGTCAGTACACGGGTCAGTACACGGGTCAGTACACGGGTCACAACACGGGCCATGGGACTAACAGTCGCTTTAGCTAAATAAGGCCTTTCCTGCACGAGGATGGACAGAGCCAGGTTTAAGTTATGGATTTATTTGATGGGAATATAGCTGAGTCGGATCGTGTAAAGTGTGGAGTCTGCAGCAGCGACTAAAGTGGAGACGAGTGGAACAAAATGAATTTCCTCACAGGGACAATACATTTTCTACTACTACGACTTATTCCGATTTTATGGCTGAAAATGTAAGAAATTTGGGGCATTTTTCCTTCTCACCAAAAACACCACAGATCCCCCCAAAAAGTCTAAATACGACACTTTAAGTATGTGATAGGATGTTTCTTTATGTTGCTCGCACAATTCAGTCATTTCTGCGTGAGCGTCGCTGTCCAGGGCCGGTGGTGCTGAAACTCCCAAACCACTTTGTAGCTAAAGGTCTGCACACACTACACGACTTTTATGCCCGATTTTGATACAATTCTCAGTAGTTGGAGGCAGTCGCAGAGAGTCGTGTCTTGTAGTGTGGGGGGGGGGTCACGAATGGACTCGCGTTGGAATCGTGTAGTGTGGGCGGCAGTCAGACGCAACTGGACTACAGTCGCAGGAAATCAAACATGTTTGATTTTTAAGGACGCACAGGAGAAAAGTGGGTGATTGTACGCTCCCCAAAGCAAACACACAGAAAGCAGCGGCCAAAAAATTGGTTACAAATGGAGGAACATTTGTTTTCTCTGCCGCTTTGTCGTTACAGGAAGTTTCTTGGTTGTTTCGCCTCAAATAAATGATACAAATGTAAAAGAAATTCAATGGAAGGAAAATAATTGTATTAACATTATTAATCTGTTTTTGGGCGATGGTGGCGCAGATGGTAGAGTGGGTCGTCTCATGATCGGAAGGTCAGGGGTTCGAATCCCGCCTCCTGAAGGTGCACATTGTCGTTGTGTCCTTGGGCAAGACACTTCACCCACCTTGCCTCCAGTGTCTGCGTACATTGGTGTATGAATGGGTGAGTGGTTCCTTACTGTAAAGCGCTTTGAGTGCCTAATGTAGGTGGAAAAGCACTGTATAAGTTGAGACCATTTACCATTAAATATTTGTCCTATAGAACCATAAATTTTATGGTTCTATAGGACAAATATTTTAGTATAGGTTTAAAATAAATCGTTCAGGTATCGTTAAAGGACTGTAAGCTTAACTGATGTGTTGGAACCAGAGGTGGTGGAGAAGCCAAAATAGGATAGGACATGTTTCGTATTCTATATTTGGTCACACAATTCACTTCGGTTTGAGTTTGGTGTTCAGTTATTTCCGTGAGTGTCGCTGTCCATGGCCGGTGGTGCTGAAACTCTCCGGCACACACTGCACACATACAGTATACTCTACAAAACCCCTTTGGTCACACTTTAATGACTGACACAGAGTTCGACAGGGCAGATTTGTCAAAACAAACTTTGGTTTTAACATTTGAAACATAAAAACTCTTCTGTTTACTCATTTTCCTCTCAGGACCATTTTGATCCAAATTCCATAACTCTGTCATTGGGAACATTGAATTTTGAAACATTAAGAACTGTCAAAATGTCGACAATAAACATGTTTCTGTTTTTGTTGTTGTTCAGTAAACAATTAGTGAACGAGTTGTTACCCATTCACTGTTTTGACCCATAAAACAGGCATTTGAGTGATGTCACAGAAGTATTAGGACCATATCGACTTTCCTAAAGCTAAACTCTGCTTAATCCTTTTTGGTGGGGCAAACGGAAAAGTGTTATACTGTCTCTAACTCAGATCCTGACAAACATGGACCAATAGGAAGAGTGGGCGGGGCCTGCGCACTAAACCTAAATTATTTCAATATTGAGAAACTTAACACAATATAAGATCGTTATACCCAATGTTTATTTCACCGACTAAAATATCATTGTAGTCAAAGTAATATCTGACTAAAATGAGACCAAAACTAAATGGATAGTTGTTTATGAGACTGAGGCAGTGACTAACATGTGACTGAATCCAAATGAAAAGAAGAGACTCAAATCATCCGAACTTCCAATAACAGTTTGAAAAAGAGCCTCAGATCACTTACAGCAGAGGATCGGGATTACATATGATAGAATATAATATAGAAGAATAGAATCGACCACAACCTAAAACTGTCCTCCTCAAACCCTGCGCTCAGACCCTCAGCCTGGGGTCGATATCTGAGTGTAAAACTCAGTTTCTGTCTGCCTGTGAAGAAACAACCTTCAGCTGTGATGTTTCCACATGTTCCCACTGATTCCTTGTCATCATTTCCTAAATCTAGTGGCGGCGATCCCGACTGAAAGAAGAACAGGAAAGTCCAACGCCAGGTAAGTGGAGAGAAGGGAAGCCTGCTGCTTTTCCCCCTCTCGCTCTGAGACTTTAGGCCCATCATTTCAATCTGAGTTTTTAAAATTGCTCAGAATGACATTTATTTATAGTATGTCATTTTTTTGTGTCACGATAGTATCTTTGTAGGATAGTTTCAAAGTGAAGTCTACAATTTAAAACCATCACATTCTTATCAGAGTGCTTCAAAGCCGTGGCGGGAGTTCTACCCAAAACATCTTTCATATTCTTTATCTATCACACGTTTATTCCAAAGCTTGGGGGCCACTTTTCCTGAATTAGCGCTGATTTATCTTCTCCGCTTGAAGAAGCCGCTCCAGACGCAAAGGGACTTAACAATATCTGTTTTTAGTATTTGTCTCCCGGGCCGATTTATCCTCATTTTTACCACTAACTGCAAGATACAAAATCTAAATAATGGAAAGAGCCGCCTTGTTTTTTTTAATGTAAAACTTAATAATAAATCAGACAAACGTGATCCTTTAAGTCACATTAGGCTCAAAGCGCTCGACCCTGGGGAGCGACTGTATAAACAAGTTTATTTATTTATTTTGTTTATTCATTACCAAATCTAAAAGGTTACAGCCTACGGACCAGCGTCATTTGAAAGTTACAAGATGGATCTAAACGGGTCTCTTTCGTCGCAGTGTTTTTTTATTTATTTTTTTACGTTTTTTATCATCTCACTTTTCTGTCGCGTTTTCATCACAATTTTCATCGCATTTTTGTCATGTTTTGTCGCTTTTTTTTACACACGTGTTTTCGTCACTTTTTGTTAGTCTTTTGTAGCTTTTGTCACTTTATTGTTTCGTCTCGTATTTGCCAAACTGGAGACAATGTGTCCGGGTTAAGAGGTTTAAACAGGTGCATGAAAGACATGTGACAGTTTTGACTCAGTTAGGCCGACCTAAGACTCTGAAGGAGGTTTAGCTGAATATCTTTTTTAATGATTCATAAACATGTTTAAATCTCCAGGTGTCCTCTTACCTGTCTGTCCCGCGCTGCGTTCAGGGTCCTCTCATGTCCGCGTGGTTCAAGTAAATCCCGAGGCTGACCTGACTCCGAGATGCTCTTGTGCGTGGGGGTGTGTGTGTGTGAGTGGCTTTTATACACATATACAGCTACAAGCCCCGCCCCCTGGCTCCACAGGCCCCTCCCCCTGCCCCCTCCCTCTCTGTGGGCCATATGCTGAGAGTGCAGCGCCATCTGTCACCGAACACATCCCTGCAGCCAAAGACCTACTTTAGGAAACACGAAACATCCACTCTTTTGGATATTCACAGCCCCCTGCACACGTCCCGCTATATTTGACTGGACTCCGAGGCCCTGTGATAATGGGCCGAGTGTAAGTCTCATCACTTCCTACATTTTGGCCTGAACAAATTAATAATCAAAGTATATTGAGCCATAACTGTTTATTTATTTCGTTGATAACTTGAAAAAATGAGGGAACAGTCAAAGGCTCAGGGCGGCTGCTCTGTAGGCAGGAGTGGACCATAGTGGACCATAGTGGACCATAGAGGACCATAGCAGATAGTGGACCATAGTGGACCATAGTGGACCATAGAGAACCATAGCAGATAGTGGACCATAGTGGACCATAGCAGATAGTGGACCATAGTGGACCATAGAGAGCCATAGCAGATAGTGGACCATAGTGGACCATAGCAGATAGTGGACCATAGTGGACCATAGAGAGCCATAGCAGATAGTGGACAATGGCAGACCATAGTAGACCAGAGCGGACCGTAGAATCAGAATCAGAAAAGGTTTTATTGCCATTGTTTCAGAACAGGGTTCACAAAACTAGGATTTTTTCTTGGTGCAAACGTGCGACATAAAATATATAAAACAGAATTAAGATAAAAAATAAGTTAAGAACTTTAAACTATAAGGCTATAGGGGCATGCATAAAAAATATTAAATAAATAAGATAAAATAAAGTGACGTGTGGTAAGACAACAACAATTTGACATTGAACAACAGCGGGATTGTATTTACAGATGTGTAGCATAAAAAGTGATATTAGGTGATAAGTGATATCAGTGGGTCTAAGTGTGGACTCACCGCACACTGCAAGTGCAGATACATCCATGAGTCTGTGACTGTGCTACAGAGACTTGTTTTTGTTCATGAGTCTGATGGCGGAGGGGAAAAACTGTTCAAGTGGCGGGAGGTATGGGTCTGGATAGACCGTAGCCTCCTGCCTGAGGGGAGAGGGGTGAATAGTCCGTGTCCAGGGTGAAGGGTCAGCTGTGATCCGACCCACACGCCTCCGGGTCCTGGAGGTGAACAGGTCCTGGAGAGATGGGAGCTCACAGCCAATCACCTTCTCAGCAGCAGCACAATGCGCTGCAGTCGGTGCTTGTCCCGTTCTGTAGCGCCGCACGTGCTGTCTCCGGTCCGTCAGGAAGTCAGTGATCCACCTGCAGAGGGAGTCGGGCACGCTGAGCTGGTAGAGCTTGTCTCGTAGCAGTCCAGGGAGGATGGTGTTGAAGGCAGAGCTGAAGTCCATAAACAGGATCCTGGCGTAGGTTCCTGGTGAGTCCAGATGCTCCAGGATGAAGTGGAGGGCCATAGTAGACCATAGTGGACCATAGTAAATGGTAAATGGACTCAACTTATATAGCCCTTTACTACCTTCATCAGGCCCAAACCAGTCACCCATTGACTCTCTCATTCATAAACCAGTGTACACAGACACTAGAGGCAAGTAGGGTGAAGTGTCTTGCCCAAGAACACAACAACATTGTGCATTTGCGGGAGCTGGTATTCGAACCTGCGACCTTCCGATCACAAGACGACCCGCTCTACCACCTGGGGCGCCACCATCGCCCCATAGTGGACCATAGTGGACCATAGTGGAAAATGGTAGACCATAGTAGACAATACTGGACCATAGCAGACCATAGCGGGTCATAGCGGACCATAGCAGGCCATAGTGGACCATTGCGGACCATGCTGGACCATAGTGGGCCGTATTTACAGATGTGCAGAGGTGTTAGCAGCAGATATGAGTCTGGACCATACCACTATGGACCATAGCGGACCATGCTGGACCATAGTGGGCCGTATTTCCACATGTGCAGAGGTGTTAGCAGCAGATATGAGTCTGGACCATACCACTATGGACCATAGCGGACCATGCTGGACCATAGTGGGCCGTATTTCCACATGTGCAGAGGTGTTAGCAGCAGATATGAGTCTGGACCATACCACTATGGACCATAGCGGACCATGCTGGACCATAGTGGGCCGTATTTCCACATGTGCAGAGGTGTTAGCAGCAGATATGAGTCTGGACCATACCACTATGGACCATAGCGGACCATGCTGGACCATAGTGGGCCGTATTTCCACATGTGCAGAGGTGTTAGCAGCAGATATGAGTCTGGACCATACCACCTGGTGTAATAGAGCAGTGCAAATGGCTGGAACAGGTTATTACATTCATGAGTCTGATACAGAGTTATTAGGCCCGAGCGGCCTGCCGTAGCAAGGGCCTATTGTAATCGCAACGCAGTGCGCGCAGCGCACTGTACTGAGGTGCGCGGAGCGCACGAAAACAGCGCGAAGCGCTGTCCCCATGTCAAACGTAAACTCACCGTGTAAAACAGTGACTGCCCACACCTCTGGTGTGGGCCCTTATACTTATAATTGCAGCAAAATGAATGGGGGTATATGGCCAACTGTCATACGGAGGTGGATGACGAGCGCGAAGCGCTCGTCATTCACCTCCGAGCCCCACCGGTGCGTCGGGGAAGTCGAAAGCTTTAAAAAAATGCATAATATGTTGTAGTCGCGAAAGCGACTATATTGTTTTTGCAAGAAATATTATTATTCTTCTTTATTCTTCTTCTTCTTCTTCTTTCTTCTTCTGCTCTTTGAGCAGGAATTTGACCCCCTGAACGTAGTCAAAAACTCACCAAACTTTGCCCAAAATTCAGATCCGGCGAAAAATTTATTAAAATGTGTGTTTCGTTTTGGGGAAATAAAAAATGGCGCGACAGCGCCACCTACAAAAGTGAAAATACATTGCGCCTATGGGGAGGGGGCCAACATAAACTTTGTCGCAGAGCGACGGGATTCGGTACAGACCTTCGTCCTGTGAGGACAAACAAAATATATTATTGTGGCCACGCCCCCAGACAAACCGGAAGTCCGCCATTTTGACAGGAAGTCGGGAAAATGGTGAGTCAGCGTTTTCGCTGACGTCGCATTTTAACGAACTCCTCCTAGGGCGTTTCACCAAATGAGCTCCAAATCGCTCCAGCTCATCTCGAGATATGGGGCATCAAAAGTTATCCAAATTTTTTGGCTAAGTTTTACGGTTTGTTTGCGGCGAAGCCGCAATCTTTACGAACAATTTTGCGACTTATCAAAAACAACAAAATGCTCCCATTCGCACAAACGAAGTCCGATAAAAAATCGGAAATATACATTTTATTGACCTTTCACCCCCGGACACAACAAATGTGAAAAAGTGAGATTTGGCGCGATAGCGCCCCCTCTAGGCCGAGAAGAAAAAATGCATTATGGGAAAAAAATTAGTTTATCGGAAATAGATAAAATTCGGCACAAAAATAGCTGATGGCATCCCGATCCAAAAAGCCAATGAGACCCATACCGTATTTTGTACGGTGTTGCCATGGTGACGCCCGAGGCCCACCATGTTAATCTAATGGGACTGACACACAAATCTCACATTATACACAATTACAGCGCGTTAGCGCCCCCTGTAAGGAGCTTGTGGACAGTAGTGATTGATGTACGGCCCGTCAAGGACGTCCGATGCTGCTTGTTAAATTTAAAAAGATTTGGGGCGCGCTAGCGCCCTCTGCAGGTTGGAGCCATCATTCACATGGAGACGCTAAAAATCTCGTTTTGATGTTTACTCACAAAGATTAATGGCACATCAGGGCAATAAAATGTAGTGTGGCCACGTTGGCGCCCTCGGTAGGGTTATGGCGCGGCAATGGAGGCACTAAGGGAGGCCTCCATTACATCGTTGCTAGGCGACCAACAGGTGGTCGGCCATTTTGGGAAAAATCGAGTAATCAGCGCCGAAGGCGCCATTTCTTGCCTTTGCCTCTTTTATAATCTCGACCTAGGGTGGCAGCGACATTATAACCACGTAGGGCGCGGCAGCGCCTCCCGGTTATTGCGGCGGCGTGCGGCAACCGGCGTCAACCGGCCACCGAACCCCCGCGAGGGCCTCTCGATGCCGCTTGCGGCTTTAATTGGGTCTTGTTATCGTTCATGAGTCTGATGGCGGAGGGGAGAAACTGTTCTTGTGGCGGGAGGTATGGGTCTGGATAGACCGTAGCCTCCTGCCTGAGGGGAGAGGGGTGAATAGTCCGTGTCCAGGGTGAGAAGGGTCAGCTGTGATCCGACCCACACGCCTCTGGGTCCTGGAGCCTGTGTTAACAAGTTTCTCAAAGCGCCATTCATTCACTATTCAAGTCGCTATTCATTAGCTCCATACTCAGTGGTGGTATGCTACTTTTGTAGCCACAGCTGCCCTGGGGTAGACTGACAGAAGCAAAGCTATTAGTCTGTGCCAACAGTCCCTCTGACCAACACCAACTACTCACCGGTGTGGGGGAGAAACCGGAGGAAATCTACGCAGACACGGGGAGAACAGAAAGACCACGTCCAGCCAGGGAACCTTCTAACTGTGAAGCACGAGTGCTAACCGCTGCACCGCCGTACGGATTGTAGATGATGACATGATATTTCTCGTCCACATAATACTACGAGTATTGCATTAAAGTTGTAATAAAGATGTGAACATTCCCCTGATGAGCTGCTCGGTTCATGAGTTCATGGATTCAGATTTTCAGATGAGCTAAGCCTCTTCTGTGATTTTCCGCTTGGCGCTCTCGTGCTTTACATGAACCCGCTCACAAATCCTCAAAGAAACCCAGGGTGAACTAAACTGATAATGGGGCGACAGTGGCTCAATTGGTAGAGTGGGTCGTCTCATGATCGGAAGGTCGGAGCTTCGAATCCTGAAGGTGCACACTGTCTTTGTGTCCTTGGGCATGACACGTCACCCACCTTGCCCCCAGTGTCTGCGCACACTGGTGTGAGTAGCTGTAAAGTGTTTTGAGTCCAGGACAAGTTCAACCAGCTTCGTGGTGTGACCCTCTGGTGAGTCAAGGCAGCACTTTACTCCATCTCCATCATGGACCATCTCCTTCAAAACGTTCTGCTTAAAAAAAATGTTTTACAAAAAGTGTGATTTTCAGCATGTTTGGTTTAAAATGGACTGTTTTTCATGAAAACTACAGTTGTTCATTTGATGATTAGATACTTAGATCTTTGTTTCTGTACTCGTGTGGATATCAGAGTTACACAACATTTTCTGTGAAGACTGAAAATGGGCAGAAACCCTGGCAGGTGGGGGAAGGACTGGCAGGTATAGAGTTAATATCAGTGAAGTGAGTCCGTGTCCAGGGTTATCAGGGGGACATGCAATGACCTTAGTATATGTGTTTGTATACTGTCCATAAAGACACCATGCTGTTCTAATGAAGGTCAGAAAAGTTGGTAAAGACCTTCTGTCTGTTCATAGAGTTCAGCATCTGTCCTCACACCTGTCCACGGCCCTGTCCCTGGGAGACAGTGAAGAGGTTGCCAGGTTGTCCTCGCCGGTTGCCAGGCGACAGAGTACACTAGGGCTAATGTTTAACCGCAGGCAAACAGCAGCTGGACCAAGGCACGGAGCGCTGCGCACTTAAGGCCAGAAGCTTTAAGTGCTGGAGATCGCTGGAACCAACATGGGGGAGAAATGTGTCGCAAGATTTCATTTTATGTTTTCATAAGTTGACAAATTTTAAAATCTTTACATCAAGCCTGGTTCACACGGGAAGATTTTAAAATTGTGGGCAGATTTTAAAGGCCCCACACATGGCGGTAAAACAATCCTGTGTGTAACAGTTTTAGTCGTACAGTGTGTGGTGTTGCAGCCACACGGTAAAATCATAGTTTGTAGTTTGTGTTTCCTCGCTGCCTCGTCACCGTGCTTTCTGATTGGCTACACGTCACAGTCCACAGGCCGTTTGTCCTCGGGGGGGACACCACGCAACATGTTCAATGTCCCCGATTTGAGATCGGAGTGTTCCCAATGTCCTTCCGCATACGGCAGGATATCTGATAAGCAGTCAGAGGGAAAACAAATACAAACGGAACATTCTCCTATAAGACATTTCTTAGCCTTATTCCAAAACGACCCAAGTGGAGGGTTGAGACAGTCCAAGGGGAGTGTTGGGACGGCCCACATAAACAATATGCAGCCTATATATAGGCGATATAAATGTCTTTAAAATGATGATGGATAAAGCTCAAGATGGATTTTTTACAACCCTGTCCGTCATAATTAAGGAAAGAAATTATCCCTAGAAACCATTGACTGGGACTGTCCAGGGGGAGGGTTTGGACTGTCCATGGGGAGGGTTGGGACTGTCCAAGGGGAGGGTTGGTACTGTCCAAGGGGAGGGTTTGGAGTGTACAAGGGGAGGGTTGGGACTGTCCATGGGAAGGGTTGGGACGGTCCATTGGGAGGGTTGGGACTGTCCATGTGGAGGGTTGGAACTGTCCATGGGGAAGGTTGGGACTGTCCAAGTGGAGGGTTGGGACTGTCCAGGGGGAGGGTTGGAATGGCCCAAGGAGAGGGTTGGGATGGTCCATGGGGAGGGTTGGAACTGTCCAAGGGGAAGGTTGGGACCTTCCATGGGGAGGGTTGGAACTGTCCAAGTGGAGGGTTGGGACTGTCCAGGGGGAGGGTTGGAACTGTCCAAGTGGAGGGTTGGAACTGTCCATGGGGAAGGTTGGGACTGTCCAGGTTGGAGGGTTGGAACTGTCCAAGTGGAGGGTTGGAACTGTCCAAGTGGAGGGTTGGGACTGTCCAGGGGGAGGGTTGGAACTGTCCAAGTGGAGGGTTGGAACTGTCCATGGGGAGGGTTGGGACAGTCCAAGTGGAGCGTTGGGACGGCCCAAACATGAAGCAGGTCCTTCACATATAAAACTGTATTTTTTTTTAAACAAAAACCCGAAAACCGTAGTGTTTGTTGTTACTGAAGCTGATAACCACTAAGATCTACAGGAAACATAACCGATGGATCCGATCTGTCAGTCCCGCTTACAGATAAAGATGAACAGCAGGAGAAGATACACAATAACAGATTGTCTACCACTTCTACAATCACTCCTCACCAAAACATGTATACCAGGGGTCAAGGATGAAAGGCTTGGGACATCAGGGCGCCAAAACACACATGGCATTTAGTCAATGATTAAGACGGTCCATCCTGGAAATGATGAGGAACGAAAGTTAAGTTCTTCAAGAGGAAGTCAAATCACTTGACAACCCCTAGTTTACAAAAAAAATCTAAAAGCTTCTAAAAAAAAAAAAAACCTCTCAAAATAGCAACAAAAATTAGACGAAAACAAGGATAAAGATGCAACAAAAGATCGTCAAAAACGTGACCAAAAAAACGATGAAAAAGTGACAACAAATTTGCCAAAAAAGCCACAAAAGAGAAACAGAAAAGCAACAAAAAAGGGCCAAAAGGCGATAAAAATGTTGCTAAAATTTGATGAAAACCCAACAAAAAAGTGACAACACAAGGAAAAAGATGAGTTTTGTAGGCCTTAGCTTTCAAATGAGTCGTTACACTGCCTAAAGGCTTTGACCAAGCAGAACTGGAGAAAACGCACTCGGTTAAGGCAGGGGTTAAGAGGTTACACCAGAAGAAAAAGCTGTGCTGGCTTAATCTAGTCCCCAGAATCGAGTCCCCTCCGCACTGTTAATTGTGTGGTTATGTCTCCCTCTGGTGGACACATAAAGACTAATGTCACTCAAACACTGGTCCGGTGTAAAGATTTCAAATTACCCCCCATAGCTACACCTCCTAACCCTAACGGAGGTCACGTCATGTGATATGCTTCAAATAGAGGTTTATTCAATAAAAGAACAGTCCAGAAAAATGTCTCTCTCTCTACCCTGTCATATGCTTAACCTCAGGTGGATAATACAGGTCTGCTGTCTGAGTCAAATAATCAGCCAACACTTTCTCCTGCACCTCAGAGAAAACTCTGTTGATGCTTCAGTGACCTACACTGGGAGGATCACTAGACCCTGTCCCATGTGCCTTTGCAACGTATCTGACCTGCCCTTCTCTCTGACCTCATCAGATGCTTTATTTTTATTTTTTTAATTTGTTTTGCAGGCACACCTCTGTCGGTCTTTCTTTTCCACTGTCTTGGCATTCTGTAAAAGTATTAAAATCAAGTAAGTGTTATTAACTGTATATAGGGGATGATTGTGTTACAACCATGCCCACCCCTGTCAGCCATTGTTTAGCTAGCTCTACACGCATCTACAATTTAATCTAATGTAAATCATATGGTTTTATGTGCAATTTTATAAGCACAAAACAAAATATAGTCCTGGTCAAAAAATGTACTTTCTTACCTCAAAATCCTTGTTTTCTTTATAAAATCTGCATGCACCTGTTTCCAGCCATGTAAACACTGATATGTTCATTTGACTCCTATCTCACCCCTACATGGTGGAATCGGTGGTGTTACAACCGTACCCCATCCCCCCAGTGTAAAAGGGAGGATCACATGTGAGGGAATAATGCACACATGACTGTCCTGCTGATCCACTTTTGCACGTTTTACTGGTTTTGCACATGAGCTAACGCTTGGGAAAGGAACCCCCAGGGTTTTAAAGCAACACACACAGTATATAAGTATTATTTGAAGGCATGTCGCACCTAATTTACAATTCGAAATGAACCGTATTAGCGTTTTAGGGCCCCAAATCCGTTATCTACAGTAGGAGCCAGATGTTTACATACCCTTTATAAAAAGACACATTTGCATTTTTTTACTCCCTGTCTAAAATGAAACCAGATTTTACTTTTACTTTTTTAGGTCATTAGAATAAAAAAACAAAACAATCTATTTGCTAAATGTCAGACGAATGAGAGATAGAATTTCCTACACAGCTTTATATTGCTTTTTACAAAGCCAAAGTTTACATACATTTCAGTAATATTTGGTAGAATTGCCTTTAAACTGTATATTTTGGATCAAACGTTTTGGATTTCATTCCACAAGCTTCTCACAATGGCCCTCATTTATCAACATTGTGTAAAAAAATGGTGTATGCGTAGGTGTATTTGCGATATACGCCAGAGGGAGCGTGACATTTATGAACCTGTGTTTCCGCTCAGATCTGATCGTACGCAAGAGCAGCTGATGGTAAACGCCACGGAGAAATCCCAGCGTCATTTGAATGAAACGCCCAAAAATATTCACGTATGAGGAGGCCTCAACCCTCACCGTTTTACGGCACGCACAAAAGACGGCTTTACATTTACTAATAAAAAAAAGAGGGGAAAAATAAATAGGCTAATAATAAAAAGTGACCTTTATTAAATAAGCTGTAGGCCTAAATAGCCTATATAAAAAAGGTATAAAATTAGACCACATTAATAAAGCGTGGATACAACGCTGCAGTCAGAGCAGACTCTGGACCAGGATCTGAACCAGTAAAAGCAGCTCAGCTCCGCGGACTCAGCGCTAGAGCCGGGGCAGGACTACGCGTCTTTCGGCCTGAGCAGAGCTTTCCTCCGGGAGGAAACAGGTGCACGGAGCTGACAGCCGACCGAAACCTAACCAACCCGTCCGGACCGAAGACAGCCCTACGAGACGTGCTTCGATCATTCCCCTGACGAGAGGAGAGGCGCGGTCAGCTGACCCTGTGCGCCTCAAACCCGGACTTTACGAACCCGTCCTGACGAGAGGAGAGGGCGCGGTCAGCAGACCCTGTGCTCCGCTCAAACCCGGACTTTACGAACCCGTCCGGACCGACGAAAGCTGTGGAGCTGTCGAAGGATTTGTTTGACGCCCGGGATACTCGCGAGCACGGAATACGGTCCACAGACTCAGCGCTCAAACCAACCAGAACACGGAGCATGGCCTCGCGCAGACCCAGGTGAGGCCCGAGTCCCGGGACACGGCAGCGGCCGCGGGTGTGAGGCGGGGAATCCACACAAAGTTTGTGCAGCAGCGGTATTTTGTTAAAAACAAAACACGAAACATAAATATAAAAAAACACCATAAGCGTCTCTGTGGCTGCAGTCCAGGTTCTAGAGTCTCTGGTCCAGGTTCTAGAGTCTCTGGTCCAGGTTCTAGAGTCTCTGGTCCGGGTTCTAGAGTCTCTGGTCCGGGTTCTAGAGTCTCTGGTCCAGGTTCTAGAGTCTCTGGTCCAGGTCCTAGTGTCTCTGGTCCGGGTTCTAGAGTCTCTGGTCCGGGTTCTAGTGTCTCTAGTCCGGGTTCTAGTGTCTCTGGTCCGGGTTCTAGTGTCTCTGGTCCGGGTTCTAGTGTCTCTGGTCCGGGTTCTAGAGTCTCTGGTCCGGGTTCTAGAGTCCCTGGTCCGGGTTCTAGAGTCTCTGGTCCGGGTTCTAGAGTCTCTGGTCCGGGTTCTAGTGTCTCTGGTCCGGGTTCTAGTGTCTCTGGTCCGGGTTCTAGTGTCTCTGGTCCAGGTTCTAGAGTCTCTGGTCCAGGTTCTAGTGTCTCTGGTCCAGGTTCTAGAGTCTCTGGTCCAGGTTCTAGAGTCTCTGGTCCAGGTTCTAGAGTCTCTGGTCCAGGTTCTGGTGTCTCTGGTCCAGGTTCTAGTGTCTCTGGTCCAGGTTCTAGAGTCTCTGGTCCAGGTTCTAGTGTCTCTGGTCCAGGTTCTAGAGTCTCTGGTCCAGGTTCTAGAGTCTCTGGTCCAGGTTCTGGTGTCTCTGGTCCAGGTTCTAGAGTGTCTGGTCCAGGTTCTAGAGTCTCTGGTCCAGGTTCTAGTGTCTCTGGTCCAGGTTCTAGTGTCTCTGGTCCAGGTTCTAGTGTTTCTGGTCCGGGTTCTAGAGTCTCTGGTCCGGGTTCTAGAGTCTCTGGTCCAGGTTCTAGTGTCTCTGGTCCAGGTTCTGGTGTCTCTGGTCCAGGTTCTAGAGTCTCTGGTCCAGGTTCTGGTGTCTCTGGTCCAGGTTCTAGTGTCTCTGGTCCAGGTTCTAGAGTCTCTGGTCCGGGCTGAGCCTCTGGGCTCGGACCCGTGTCGGTGCAGCTCAAGTCCATAAACATTAACGCTGTCGTCTTGTTTCATGTTTAAATCACTAATGAGGATCATATGTGATTCATGCTGTTAAACTGTGTTCCTGTTTAGTGTTTAGTTAAATTGGTGAATCATGTTCCACCTCCTGACTCGGTGTAGGATCTGAGCACCGTACTCCAGGTGTACGGTGCGCTCAGATTGATAAATGCCAAAACAGGCGGTGATTTTTCGTACACCCCACATACGCTCTGATTTCACCGTACACACGTTTGATACATGAGGGCCAATATGTGGAGGAGTTTTGGTCCATTCCTCCAAACAGAACTGGTGTAACTGAGACACATTTGTAGGCCACCTTACGTGCCTATGCCTTTTCAGCTATGCCCACTTTGTAACCAGTTTGACCGTTTGCTTTGGGAATTGTCCATTTGGAAGACCCATCTGTCCAAGCTTTAAAGGGACTAGATGCAAGTTGGTCATTTTTATACTCACTACTGCAGTCTCTATATTGAGCTCGTGCATGACGGCACTTGGGACCTGAACTAACAACGTTTTGAGTGACAGTGCAGGATTTTAGTGGCAGTTGTGGTGAACAGGTCTGGGCTCATAGTATTCTACACATTAGGACTTTGCTGGAACATGTAGGGGGAGGAAAATACTTAAACTCCGTAGAGTCTCTAACTTCCTGGCTGATGTCTGGAGATGTTGCTTTAATATTTCCACATAGTGTTCTTTCTTCATGATGTCATCTATTTAGTAAAGTGCACCAGTCCCTCCTGCAGCAAAACAACCCCACAGCATGATGCTGCCACCCCCATATTCCACAGTTGGGATGGTGTTCTCAGGCTTTTCCTCCAAACGTGACCATGGTTATTATGGACAAACAATAGACCACAGGATACCACCACCTCCGCTCTGTGGTGAGCTCCACCCTGGACCCGCTGCAGTTTGCCTACAGGCGCAACATCGGAGTAGAGGACCCTGTTATCTACCTGCTCAGCCACCTGGAGCCCAGTGGGAGCGCTGTGAGGGGCATGTTCTTCTTCACTTCTCCAGCGCTTTCAACACCATCAGACCCTCAGGGCGCCGTCCACTCACCGTTTCTCTTCACACATCCGATACACATCAGACTTCACACACAACACGGACAGCTGTCATCTGCAGAAGTTCTCCGACGACTCTGCTATTGTGGGCTGTGTGTCTGAGGGGAACGACCTGGAGCACTGGTCGGTTATTATGGACTTTGTGGACTGGTGTGAGCGCAACCATCTGTGCTTGAACACCAGTAAGATGAAGGAGATTGTGATCGACTTCAGGAGGAGGACACTACCGCACACACCGCTGAACATATAGGCGGAGGCCATAGAGGTAGTGGACAGTTTTAAGTACCTGGGGGTTCACCTCAACAATAAACTGGACTGGTCCCACAATGCCAACAAGAAGGGTCAAAGTCGCCTCCACCTTCTGAGGAGACTGAGGTCGTATTGACTACTGTAATGCCCTGCTTTCTGGTCTTCCCAAAAAGTGTATCTCAGGTTTACAACTTTACAAAATTCAGCAGCTCGTGTCCTGACGAAGACCAGGAGGCGGGACCACATTACACCGGTTTTAGAGTCGCTGCATTGGCTCCCCGTGTGTTTCAGGATCGATTTTAAAGTTCTTTTAATGGTTTTTAAATGTCTTAATGGTCTTGGTCCTTCTTATCTTTCAGAACTGCTTTTACCTTATGAACCTTCACGGCCCCTTCGCTCCTCCGTCAGGGGTCTCCTAGTTATTCCTAAAGTCAACAGAAAGACTCACGGCGAGGCGTCTTTCCAATATTATGGCCCTCGCCTCTGGAACGACCTGAGGAGGAGCTCAGGACCACAGAGAACGTTCATGTTTTTAAGAGCAGGCTCCAGACCCACCATTTTAGCTTAGCTTTTAACTAATATTTACTTATATTAACTTTATTTACCTGTTTTAGTTCTATTATTTCTTTAGTTTCCCTCTTTTTATCCTGTGCTATTTCACGCACAGCTTTAGCTGTTCTTAATGTATCTCTTATTAAATATTTATTTATTTATCTTTTATTTATTTTATTCATTTATTTTTTATGTTCTCCTAGTGGTTCCTCTGAGGGAGCCCTCTGCCCCGGGAGTGCTGGTTGGCTGCGGCTGTGCGGGCACTCTCCTGGGGGTGCCTGGATGGAAGTAGGACGTCTCTCCTACACCTCCTCCGGGTACCCTGGGTGTGCGCTCTGTGGCCGATGGGCTGCTCCTGGTGCAGACGGCTCCTTGGATGGTGTTTCCTCTTTCGGTCCATCTGTACCCAGCCTTACATACTCAACTCTATGTCCATTTTTATTTAAGACTTTTAACTGCTGGCTGTCTGTACGTATATGTGTCTGTGTGTCTGTGTGTGCGGGTGGGGTGGGGGGTGGTGGGGTTGTAGTTATTTATGTATATTTCCTGGTGGGGACGATTTTAATGATTTTTAATGATTTTTAAGCACTGTAAAGCACTTTGTGTTACATTTTGTATGAAAAGCCTCTATAAATAAAGTTTGATTTGATTTGATTTGAGGTCCTTCGGAGTGAGCAGGCCTCTGCTCAGGACCTTTTATGACTCTGTGGTGGCCTCTGCTCTCCACTACACTACCGTGTGCTGGGCCCCGAGCAGCACAGAGCGGGACAAGAACAGACTGAACAAGCTGGTCAGGAGGGCCAGCTCCGTCCTGGGCTACCCCCTGGATTCTGTGGAGGAGGTGAGGGACAGGAGGGTGTTAGCCAAGCTCACCTCCATCATGGACAACACCTCCCACCCACTGCACGGGACTGTAGAGGAGCTGAGCAGCTCTTTCAGTGGAAGACTGAGGCACCCTCAGAGCAAGAAGGAGCGCTACTGCAAGGCCTTCATCCCCACTGCTGTACAACAAGACTGTAAAGTAACTGTGCAATAACCCTTTTGCAGAACACATGCAACGATCCCTGTATTCTACCTTTATCATCCATCCATCCATTTTCTCCCACTTGTCCGTTGCCGGGTCGTGGGGGCAGCTGTTGGAGCTGCCCAAATCACATAGCACCTTTATCATCCACTTTACGTAATTATTTACTGTTTATACTTGTGTCCCCACAAAGTCTTTGGTAGTCATTGTACATAAAATACCACTATTTACTATTTCATTGTTTTTTTTGTTCTCTCACATGTCCTACATGTACATTTCTCCATTGTGAGATCAATAAAGGCTATCTTATCGTATATGTTTCCAAAAAAACAAAGTCTTTATCCTTGTGTGCATCTGCTTTTTGATGTTTCTTTTGGAGTCAGAGCTTCTTCCTGGCAGAGTTCCCTCTCAGCCCATGTCGGTGCAGGACTTGTTTCACTCTGGATAATGACAAACTCTTACCAGGTTCAGCATCGTCTCCAGGTCTTTTGCATTTGTTCTTGGGTTGATCTTCACATTTCAGACACAGCACGTCATCTCTGGGACACAGAACCTTCTTTCTGATCTGTCTGATGACTGGACGTTTACATCATTGTTTTAACCAATGAACCTGAACCTTCAGGCGTTTTGAAATTGCACCCAAGGATGAACCAGCCTTGTGCTTCCAAAGACATGACATTGTCATCCTGTTTAAAGGTATAGTAATTCTATTGTATGTACACTTCTAAATTTAAGTAACAAAACAAAACAAAAATGCCTAAAAAATGTAACAAATAAAAATGATTTAGAAAATTGTAATTGACCTAAAAAAAAAAGCTAAAGTTCATTGTGTGTGTCAGACAGTGAGGGAAAAACATCTTTATATAAAGTGCATGTCAACAAATAGTTCCCACTGTAAGTATCTGACCGGCAGATGTCGCTCTCGCTGTGTGTTGTGTGTGTGTGTGTGCGTGTGTGTGTGTGTGTGTGTGTGCGTGTGCGTGTGTGTGTTGTGTGTGCGTGTGTTTTACTACGGCAACGTATTGCATTCACTTGAAAAAAATAACGTTTCTGTTTTCACGAGAATAGTTTCTGTTTTAACGAGTAAAGTTTCTGTTTTTATGAGCAAAATAAATCCTGTTTTTACGAGTAAAGTTTCTCTAAGCAAAATCCACTGTCTGTTTTGCAATAAGTGTATGCAGGACTTAATCAGTTCTCCCGACGCGGAAATGTCACAATTAAGCAGTTTAATTCGCTTTTATTTTGATTTAGGCTTACGCCATTGGGAAATTTTGATGTGCCTCAGCAGTCTTGGCGGTATTGTAATTAGCATGTCAACTTTGCGAAGATACCTAAAGGATCTGCGCCTGTTCAGACGCAGGAACAAGTCTGACCTGCTGGACGTGGCAGTGTTTGTCCAGGATCAACTCAACCAGTATGGCATGCTCCATGGATACAAGACGATGCATCTAAAGTGTATTCAGGCCGGTTACGTGGTGACCCAGGAGACAATCAGAAACCTCCTGAAGATATTGGACCCCAATGGAGTGCAAATGAGACGGAGGAATCGCCTCCACCGCCGTTTGTACCAGAACCCAGGGCCAAACTTTCTATGGCACGTAGATTCATATGACAAGCTTAAACCATATGGAATCTGCATAAACGGGGCAGTGGATGGCTTTGCACGAATGGTAATATGGCTACACGCCTACTCCACGAGTAGTGATCCGAAAGTAATCGCTGGATACTTTATCAATCAGGTGCTGTCACGTAACGGTACTGCCACCTGAATACGTTCAGATCTGGGCACAGAGAACTGTTATGTAGGGCAAATGCAAAACTTCCTCAGAAACGAACATACAGACGATTTTGCCAAAAGATGTTATATAACTGGTTCGAGTAACCACAACCAGCGCATAGAACAATGGTGGGGATATCTGAGGACGCAATACGCACAGTTCTGGATGGATGTATTTCAGGATTTGAAAGAGAATGGACATTTCTCTGGCGACTTCCTGGATAAAAGTCTGATTCAGTTCACCTGTCTTGAAATTATAGAGGTAAGAGATATATAGTAACAGCTTTGCGATAATACTGAGATAAGCCTTATAGGCCTACATTGTACAAGAGTATTGAATATACTCCTTCATACTTAAGTATGGCCCATCACAACTACGAAATACGTTTTATACAAAGTGATGAAAAAACGTTTTCTTAAAATGTAATTATGTCCTTTTCCATAAATACGTAGCCAGAAAAGATCGGCGAGAAATAACTATTTAGTCCTTATTAGCGCACCTGACTAACGTCAACCAACGCCCTATACCTGACTTCCACAATCTATATACAAGCGCGCCACCTGCTGGCAAAATAAGGAAAACACACATCTTTAGCTCTAACAATTTCTTTTTCACCTTGCAGAAGGAGCTTCAGGACATTGCTCATGTCTGGAATACCCATAGAATTCGTCATTCCAGACATGCAACTTCTCCAGCAGGACGCCCAGTGATGCTGTACACCTTACCTCAACTGTATGGTGCAAGGGAACATCTCAAAGAGGTTTCACATGAAAGGATCCAGGCCTGCAGGGAAGAATGTCTCTCAAGAGGACCCTACCCCTGTGATCAAACAGTGTTCGACTTAAGTTGCTATGCTATGGCAGAAAACAATCTTGAACCACCCACCACTGCAGAGGAAGCCATTGAGCTTTACTTATTCTTGCGGTCTTACATGCATCATTACGTTGAGTATTAGCACATACAGTATTTTGTTGTTTTGAGTATTTTTTGGCAACCCCCAAACTAGTATCAGCTTGGCCAAGTGTAAAAACCTAACATGGATAAAAAATTTAAAAAAAGGTTTGCCCATGCTTTTACTAATGGCAACTTGAAATATTATTGTTTACAGGAGTATAAGACAAATCCATGTACCAAAGAAGGGCAGCCAGTGCCTGTTTATTTTGAACACTTATAGCATAAAAGTGCAATAACAGTGCAATAATTTGGTGGGAACCTGCTTGATGTTCAAAAAATAAAAACATTTTTCTGATTACAAATACAATTTGGAAATAAAATGTTCATGGTTTTCATATTCCATTGAAAAAAGTCAACAGCAACCATGCCTTCTGTCTTATAACAATAACAAGTTTGACAGTCAATACCAACACACATAGTAATCACTTAATTCTGAATAACTAACAAAGACATGTCATTTTTTGCCATATCTATATGAAAACATAGTTTCATGTGAATCTTGCATTCATACTGCCTAAAGACAATTAGGCTAAAGGCAATCTACAACAAAAACGGCCTATAGAAGATATTGAATGATCAGATACGTTAGGACAGTATGAATTACCACAAAATCTAAGCAATGTCCATTGAATAATAGTTGGAAGACAATATTCCTTCAATTTCGGCTCGTAACTCAGGATAACTGTTGTAAGTTGAAGGAAGCTCCAAACTTGGGCCGCAGGTATGTGCAATGAGTCGTCTTGAAAATCCTTCCAGATTAGTGAATGTTATCTCGATCTTTTTAACACAGATTACATCAGAGCCGGTCACAAACCTTAACATTTTCCGGAGGCCAATTTCATCCAATCCCCTTATGTACTGATGCAAGAATCGCAAACTCTGGGCTTCAGCTGCATTAGATGGAGAGGCATCGAGTAACTTTATCACCTTGCGTGTTGTTGGTTTCAGATCATCAAACATTGTCTGCAGTTCCAGCATACTTGGAAAAAACTCCCTGAGAGTTGGTCCTGCAACTGCTGCAATATTATCCAGTGCATATTTTGGCTGCTGAATTATTTGCTTGTGTGCAACTTGGAGTAGGATAGGCTTCAGATTTTCTTGTGTAACTTTTGTGCGCACTCCCATGCGGTCCATGAGGTCAAGGAACTCCTCCTCATCATCACCGGTCACAGTCTCTTTCAAAGCAGTAGCCAGGAGATCACGCTCAGATTGACTTAGGTACAACATGAGAGAATCAAACAAAAGTTCAGGAGATACAGAATGTTCACCAAAGATAACGGCTGCCACAAATGCTTGAGCCAGGCGAGCTGGAAAATACCCATGGTCTTTTAGTCCCTTGGCCAATATTCTACCTACAGACCTCCATTCTTCTTCTTGCCATTTTGGAGATAGGGAGGGAACCCGAACATCAGCTCCCTCTGCGGCGCAGTCTAAAAATTCTGCCCAGAATGCTGTATATACGTCTCTCGACACACCATCAGCATCTGCACCTATTTCATCTATGAAGCTGAACTTAATAGGGTAGCTCACCATAGCTTCATCCTTGAACTGTATAATCAGCTCCTCTAAGAGATTCACTCTGTGAAGTTTGACTGTTACGTGCACCAATCTTTCAGGAGAAAGGGGTGGGAGAGGAGGTTCTGTGTCAGATCTAATGGGAGTTGAGGTGTTCATGTTCACATTTGCTTGTGGATTGTTAGGGTGTCCTTCACTCTGAATGGGCTCAAATGGAACAGTGTCATCAAGAAAACTGACAATTCCCGCGCTTTGCATAGCACCAATAATAATCTCAGATGTATCGTCTAAAGATTCAAGATCAACATCAATAATCTCAACAGTAGCCAAATCAGCAGGAGGCAAATGTGTGGTACGGTCCTTTTGTATATGGTCACTGTTTTGTTGCTGTACAGTGTTTGGCTGCTGCTCATTTGTCTTCAGTGTCACTTGACCAGGGGTGCTTTGCTGCCATTTATCTGTGCTAGCCACTTCAGCTTCTTCATCAAACTGTATGAGATTTTCAGTGGCCTCTGTTAGCAAATAAAATCTTAACACACCAAACTTATGCATTTCATAGAGGTCACCCACAGTGACATGCTCATCAAGGTATGCTTCCTGAAAATCAACAATGGAGTGGCTAAAATCCTCCCACTTTCCTTGCCTTGATTGATCATCAGGAAAAAATAGCATCTTGGCATGTGATAAAATGTCCTTAGTTGTAGCAGTCTTGGATATTTCAACAACTCTGGTTCCTCCACCATAACGTTTCTTCACCATTTTTTGGTTGTGTAACCAGCCTATCTCTATTTTTCTTTTTGTCTTTAAAGCCCTTTTGTTTTTACGTAGATGCATATGTGTCGGTCGGAGAGAATGCTCCTCATCAAATTGCGGGTCTTTGTTTGTTTTGGTTTCCATTTTTCTCTTAAGTTTTTCAAATAACGACTGTTTTTTTGGATCAGTGACACATTTTCTTTGTTTTTCCATGCAAAAGCGCCTTGCAGCAATCCGATCCCCATATGCTGGAATAAAATCAGCCAGTGTCTTATCATCTATTTGTCCAACAACAGAGCAGTCAATCTGGAACAAAAACAGAAAGTGTTAGACCTTTGAGTGTAACAGAGCATCAAATGTTGTAATGGGTGAGTAACAATTTTACAAAGTTACCCGCTCCTGCTGCATTTTTTGAATATTCTCCTCAGGAATACCTCGGCTGCTTAGATATGCCCAAAAACTGTCTTGTGTGAAGACAGAAGAAGTAGCCATGGCTTGATCTGCAAGAGAGGAAATACATCTATAACTGCATACAGACCATATAAATAAGGTAGAGACACTGTTCACCTGTCTATGGGTGCACTATTTCAACACAACTTAATCATCATTTATTAATGCTATATTTACATTTCAATTGTGAAGGGATTTTCAAAGATAAACATAATGATAGCTCCATGGATTATATTTACGAATTTCCTGCCAATATGGCGGCGGCTGGGGACGTTTTTGTCACGTGACTGGCAAGTTGTTACGATGTCAATTATTTTATATTTTCATTAATGACATCAAACAGTTAAAGTATACACGCTTGCCTTGAATACTAACGATACGCGCATACGCAACAGAGGTTCAATTTGCCCATTGTTAAAAAGTATGCATCACAGTGACTAGCTACATTCAGTGCCTACCTTCGGCTGAATTTCAGTTGAAGTCCGAACTAAACAGTTCGCAAAAAGCGCTTCACGGTTCCTCCGGTTCTCAGATTGCAAACTGTTTTATTTCTGTGGCCTGTAGCGGTTCACTGCTGGGAAGCCTTCCCTCATGTGGACCACCATTTGAACAACGCACTTTACTGGAACTGGAACAGCACGTTAGCTCCATGGATGGCTCTCTGTTTGATTGCGCCTCTCGGAGAATATCGCGTTGATTTCAATAAAACATTGTCTGACAAAACTTTTCTCGTTAAAACAGGATTTATTTTGCTCATAAAAACAGAAACTTTACTCGTTAAAACAGGATTTATTTTGCTCATAAAAACAGAAACTTTACTCGTTAAAACAGGATTTATTTTGCTCATAAAAACAGAAACTTTACTCGTTAAAACAGGATTTATTTTGCTCATAAAAACAGAAACTTTACTCGTTAAAACAGGATTTATTTTGCTCATAAAAACAGAAACTTTACTCGTTAAAACAGGATTTATTTTGCTCATAAAAACACAAACTTTACTCGTTAAAACAGGATTTATTTTGCTCATAAAAACAGAAACTTTACTCGTTAAAACAGAAACTGTTCTCGTGAAAACAGAAACTTTATTTTTTTCAAGTGAATGCAATACGTTGCCGTATTTTACAGTTTTATTTTTTATTTTTTACGAGCCTCGGCCCCGCCCCTCTCCGCGCAGCTTCAGGAAGCGGAAGTCCAGCGCAACACCAGCAGCAGAGTTTGGGAAAAGTTTTCAGAAGTTTGTGACAGTTCGTGACTGACGCAGACTGACGCAGCAGCGGACCGACATGAGGTGAGTGGCCCGTTCACAGCGACTCGACCCCCGGCCTGTCCCTCCGAACCAGCCCGCCTCTCCCGTGGGTAATGCGCCAAGGCTCCGGGAACAGGACTGAGCGTACGGTACTACCGCACTGGGACAACTGGAACAACCAGTCCCCGCAGCGCGAGGAGCTGTCCCAGTGCAGCTTTTAACCCGAGCTAAAGAGGGACTAAACCTGAGCTAAAGAGGGACTAAACCTGAGCTAAAGAGGGACTAAACCTGAGCTAAAGAGGGACTAAACCTGAGCTAAAGCTGGACTTAACCTGAGCTAAACCTGGACTAAACCTGAGCTAAAACTGGACTAAACCTGAGCTAAAACTGGACTAAACCTGAGCTAAAACTGGACTAAACCTCAGCTAAAACTGGACTAAACCTGAGCTCAAACTGGGCTAAAACTGGACTAAACCTGAGCTAAAACTGGACTAAACCTCAGCTAAAACTGGACTAAACCCGAGCTAAAACTGGACTAAACCTGAGCTAAAACTGGACTAAACCTGAGCTAAAACTGGACTAAACCTGAGCTAAAACTGGACTAAACCTGGACTAAACCTGAGCTAAAACTGAGCTAAAACTGGACTAAACCTGAGCTCAAACTGGGCTAAAACTGGACTAAACCTGGACTAAAACTGAACTAAACCTGGACTAAAACTGAACTAAACCTGGAATAAACCTGAACTAAACCTGGAATAAACCTGAGCTAAAACTGGACTAAACTTGAGCTAGAACTGGACTAAACTTGAGCTAGAACTGGACTAAACTTGAGCTAGAACTGGACTAAACATGAGCTAAACCTGACCTAAACCTGACCTAAAACTGGGCTAAACCTTACCTAAAACTGGGCTTAACCTGAGCTAGAACTGACCTAAACCTGAGCTAAACCTGAGCTAGAACTGGACTAAACCTGACCTAAAACTGGGCTAAACCTGAGCTAAACCTGACCTAAAACTGGGCTAAACCTGAGCTAAACCTGAGCTAAACTGGGCTGAACCTGGACTGAACCTGGACTAAATTTAAGGTAAACCTGGACAAAACCTGGACCAAAACTGGATAATTCATTTTAGATGATCCGGATTAGGGTCAATTTTATACTTTACGAAACCGCTTAGTCCAGGTTGAGTCCTTGTTACTGCACTGAGTTACAGTAGTTTAGTCCTGGCCCTGGATTTAGTCCTGGATTAGACCTGCTCTTGGTTCAGTCCGGGTTATGTTTTACTCTGTACTGGATTAGTCCTGGGCCTTGGTTTAGTCTTGTTTAGTTCTTTTTGTTGCTTTGTGGTACAGTTCTGGTCCAGTTCTAGTCCAGTCCTGTTCCAAACCTGGTCCAGTCCTGACACTATAAGGCACATGTGTCTAACACAAGATGATTTAATGTGGCCCTTTGTAGAACATGAATTTCTGAGTGTGCTAAAAAATAAAAAAGTCTCCAGCCCATTCCTGTGCAGAGTTATGGATTGTCCAGCAGAGGGAACTGACATAAGAGATCAGGATATAAACGGCATATTATAGCCATGTGGTAAATGGTCAGTCTGCCCCAGGGCGGCTGTGACTACAATAGTAACTTACTGCCGTGGAGTGAATGAATAATGACTTTGACGCAGCACTTGGAGAAACGTGTGACACAGGCTGATAAAGCACAATAAGTGTTATTTATTAGGTCACAGTCCTTTATTATATATGTGTGGGGCTGAACTTCTGCCCAAGACCCAAACGAGTTCGACCCCTGCTATAGGGGTAGGGGGTTTTCCTCTGTCACTATCACTCTTTCTGGGAGATCTACTTGTGTTCTCCAGCTAGCTAGAGGTGGGCCATATATCGTCTACAATAGTGGCACTCCAGGGGGGCCACCAAGCTTGTCTACAAAACAAACATTGAAATAAAAATATTTATTAAAGGAAATTAACATTTATTTGCTGTAATATACTTTAAACCAATATTTAACCTACAGTCTTTGCTAAAGGTAATTTTATAGTTGAATAATAACAAATTCCTTCAAATATAGTACATGTATTGTTATTGGGGGCCCTCGACAGATTTTCTGATTGATAAGGGGGCCACAATGTCCTAGGCTTTGGGAATGGCTGGTCTACAAGATCAAAACTGCTGATTGATTCAAAAATATTTATCGAAAAAGCAAAACAAATAAAATATATAGATTTTCATCAACAAAACTGCACTCTTTTTTTAAATTTTGTATTATGTTTTTATTTTTCTGAAAAATGCCTGGCTTCCACCTAACCCATACTTGTATTGTATCGATATCGAGAGATCTGGCATGAATATCGAGATGAAAATGTGTCCATATCGTTCAGATAAGATAAGCAAATGTACAATATAGAGTTGATCTCCAATGTCAAGAAATGCAGGGGACAATTGTTAAAAAGGGGATAGGGGGTGATAGACTTGGAAATTACATTACATTTTTAAATTGGGGGAAATGAAGGAAAATTGGGGGAAAAGTGGGAAACAATAGGAAAACATGTGAAAGTGTGTGTTTCCTGCCACTTTAAAAAAATTAAAACATCTTAATTTACTTTGCGTCCTTGCGTATTTTTTTGCTGGCATCACGTTATTTCAAGATTATTTCATGTTCGTACAATGTACGGATCACGTTATTTCATGATATGAAATTATTATATCCAAGCTGCGGGCTGAGCGGGACTTTAGTCCGCTGATGAAGCCTCTTGGATGAGAGGCGAAACGTTCGAAGACTTCAACTACTGGGTACAGAAGATGACTCGAGTACCTTAATTGAAGATGAAATTATTATGTCATTACATGATACCAATTTATTATGCACGTTATTTTATGATAACAAATATCAGGGATATTGATCATGATACGTGATGAAGTCAAATTAGGGCTGGGCGATATGGCCTAAAATCTATATCATGATATGAAAAAATAAATATCACGATAACGATATATTTGACGATATAATTGACAATGGACGAATTACTTCAAAATCCCAGCCTTACGCCTACTGGGAAGATTCATTCAGGGATATTTTATTCTTTTTACGGCATAATTGTCTTCCAAATATGATCTACTCAAGCAGTTTACATCCTTCATTTCATTTTACTTTTTCAGCACGTGTCCCCGTGTTCTACAGTCACCGTTTATGCTGCTCTGATGGAGCGTAACATAAATTATATTGTGTCCACAACGATATAAAAAATTACAACGATATCAAAACATTATATCACGATAACGATATGCGATACGATATGGCCCAGCCCTAAGTCAAATTCTCTTTTCGTTGTAGACTCTTTTGCACTTTTTACTTTCAATCAACAATGATAAACTGCCGAATGAGTATCTATTCCTAAACCCATGGCTGCCGTGGTGCACGGCATGTTCTGACCACTGTGGCCCATACCAGTTGTGATTGTTGTGGGGCAGACGCCGCATGTCCACGTCAGGTCCAGTAACGATTACTGACACCTGATTTACTGCGTATGGCTCCTCACTGGGCCAGATGAGAGCAGCCAGCTGTGCCACAAGAAGGACTGGCTCAGACACGACTGCCTCCTGGGTTGGTAATGATCATTTGATATCATGGAATAACGTGATCCGTATATTGAAACATGAAATGATCTTGAAATAACGTGATACCAGTGAAAAAATAACATATACGCAAGTGAGACCAGGAGGCTTCCATACAGGACAATTACCATTTTCAGCGACAAAGTCAATTTAGATGCTTGCAGCATGTTTTCGTATTCATTCATCGCCATAGGATCCTAGTATTAGTAGTAGTAGTACAGTAGCAGTCACGGCAGTAGAAGTGTCAGCCCAGTCATAATACTTTGCCCTATATTAGTAGCGATTAGATTTGCAATTTCATTTTGTTTTTTTAATGCGCATAATCATGCCCAGGAGAGAGGACTGAAATATAGCTCACCTAATACAAGGATGCCATGTTTTTCCAGAGCGTGTTTTCGAGGTCTAAACTACAGGGACGTCTCAGCAGTAAAGTTATAGCCTGTCCCAGCGAGTGAGTCTGGTCACAGTAGTGTCAATTCCCTTTCCCACAGTGGTACTATCTGCAGACTAGGGGGTCACGATTTAAATTTTTTGAGTCACGATTATTAAAAAACCCGGAAAAACTAAAAAAATATTTGTCAGATGTTTTGATGAACAGAGATTGAAACGCGTTTTACAAAATGACTAAGGAGACTGATCTCCACATGTGCGGTTTCACTTTCCTTCTGTTGCTGAAGCAGAGCGGAGCGTTAGCCTTTTGTTTACATCCTGAGCCAGTTGTGGCTATTTCCGAACATTTGGACAAGTTTTTTGGGAATTATGCAGTTCGTTACCTTGACCTGGACATTCACAGCGAATGATTATCTCCATGATGTTGTTTATATTCGACGTAGCCGATATCAGCGCCTTTTGCTGCAACTTCCTGACGACAGGGTTTGCATAACGGACGTCCATCGACAACAACAACGCCTTGGTCATCTTCTGGATCCTAAAGAGGTCCCACTCTGCTGACTTGCAGCTGTTGGAGCTGCACCAGCCCCTATGGCTCCTCCTGCAGGTGGTGGGTCCACAGAAGGACGGCCTCATGGTTCTAACCGGGCCTGTTGGTCTCTCATAAGGGGCTTCTGAACCGCTCTTTGTCTGACCCGTCACCTAGGACCTGTTTGCCCTGGGAGACCCTACCAGGGGCACGAAGCCCCCGACAACAGAGCTCCAGGATCATTCAGGCTCAAACCCCTCCACCACGTTAAGGTGGCGGCTCCAGGGGGAGACGGTAAACCGTGGCTTCTAAAATTCTTACGGACCTTTGATAATCGTGTTAAATCGTAAAACCGTTTGATCTTGACACCCCTAATGTAGGCAAACGGGACGCGTAGTAAACCTATCAATGCAGGGCGGGCGTCTGCCGTGGTGTTGTTAGCGGTTCTGCGTTAATATTCGCGCAGGATTCTGAATTATGGAACTCGCCTACTGCCAGTGTGTTTTTGGTCATTTACTGTCAACTGGAGACACACTTTGTCTCTCGTGCACCGTTCGTAGTTTGGTATTGAGGGACTGCCGCGTCCCGGGCCGTGTGTGACGCTACTCTTGAACAAAACGTGACGCAAATAAACGAATCTGGTTGCACGGGACAGTTTTGATTTTTTTTTGGATACCGCCAATGGGGGCGCGGAGTCCAGACTGATTCCCCGCTGTATAAAAAATATATAAAGTTGCTATTTGCTCATCTGTTCAAGTGGTTCATGAACACGGGACGTTAAAATAAACCTCAGCACCAAAGTAAATCCCAGTCCCATCAAGTCCAAAGTACAACTGGGTACAACATACGGAAAGGAGGGAATCGAATGTGTATAGCTTTATTCACAGGTAGGTCACCCGCAGGGCGTCACAGGACCATTCATCATTGATTGTGGTACGATACATTTTTAAGCACTAAGGCTGGGACAACACGCTTATGTCATGACCCAATGGGTATGGGAGTATATTATCGTAATGAGTTGGGATTTGTTTTATGCCATTATAAACAACTGCAATAATGTACTCTGGACATATTGATATAGAAGTTCAGGTTCCAAAATAATTCAGTGTGAATGAAAAGTATCCTTTTTACCAATCCGCACCAAAGCTGGCTTTAACACTACCAACTACCAAAGTCTAAATTGTTGTATGATTCTTTTATCGGAGTTACTGAGTTGAATATTAAAGTCCTAGATCTAGTAGCCACTTTGCCACACATCGTATTATTATTATTTTTTACATACTCTAAACATTGTATTACCCCCAGAGGGACTACGACAAGGATTTATTACGGTAAACAAGTTAGTACTGCTTTAAACAGTTAGAGCTAGTCAAACTTGAGCATTTTTAAACCTAATTATTTAACAAACTATGAACATACTAACTCCAAACTTCACACACTCATTTCAAGATTTATTAACAACAATTTTGGGCAAAGATGGGCCTGATCATGACCATTTAACCTGCCATTCGAATCTGTCTAGAGTTCTGCTGGCCCCATCTGAAACTAAGACCTCATGAAAAAGTGCAAAACTGCAGAGTCGGCAGCTTTATGGCACAATCAAACCCCTGGAGACCAACATGATCTTTACAAGCGCAATAAATATAGCCTGTGATTTGATAATCACCAATTTGGCCTTCAGCCACACACAAAGCCGGTTGGTGACGTGCGACTGTTGACATTCAGGACTTTTGTAATGCTTCTAAAAATAACCGTGAACAGGAAGTGGTGGTGTCCTATCCCAAACAGCCACTTCCTGCCTCTCACCCGCCCGTGCTAACTCGGGGCTGGGGCTTGTCTCGGTTATACGGATGTTTCCTGTCCCTCTACTTCTCGTCAGCTGCACAGTTACCATGGTGACTGTAGGAGGGCTGCACGATTTTGGATAAATATCTACTTAAGCAAGCAAAAAGTCCAATATGACCATTTTAAAATTTCAATGTTTTTTGTTATTTTTCAAAATCGGTATCAAATTCAACTGCATAGTATGGAAAAGGTTATGATTGTGAGCGCACTAGTATGACCTCATCACAGGGGCAGTGTGGACCGTGCACGGCGCGGAGTGGTGGGTACCGAAACCCTGTATTATAATGGCCCCGGGGCCACGTGTGTTGGTCCACCCGGACTGATAAGCTCCAGCCTTATGGGTCTTCTTAACGGTGCCTTTGGTCCGACACCACATTAGTCCGACGTCCCATTATTCCGAAAATGTCCCATTGAGCAGAGGTGCCACTAGTCCGACATCTCGAACCCCGTTGTGGATTAGAGAGCCATAAACAACCATTGGCCCTGATCTTAAGGTCAGTGGACTCTAACCTGAACAGGGCTCGAATTTAACTTTTTTTCTTGGTAGTGCGTGTGCTCCTAATTCTTAAATTTAGGAGCACAGTCAAAAATGTAGGAAAACAGGAAATCTTTTAACAGGGATGACTGGAATTTAAACATATCACGTGCCACTTCCAGTCTTCTGTTGCATTTTAGATGTTTTATTTTAGCTGTTTGCATTGATTCAGAAATCTACAAAACGAATTATATTTTAACACTATAAATGGGCACCAGGTTTTGTGCCTCCCAACCCCCGACTTGCTCCGCCCCTGCTTCACCGCACTCGTGTCTCCTCACTCTGCACCGTGACTCTCCTCACTCTGTGCGGCAGGGACAGCTTCATAACTCCTTTGTCAAAATCTTAGAAGACGTGTTTGCCATTGCGTTTTGTATTTGGTGAGAGCGGTGAGGATTCTGCACGAGGGGGCGAGCGGGTTGGATTGAAGTTTGCGCTGCTTCTCCTCCTGACAGCGATTTGAGAGATAGTTTATGAATGACATATATATTCCTGGTTTTCTCAAAAAGAGAAACAGTTGCGTAAATACATTGGCTCATTCAATGAAAGCGGGCTGATGAATAAGAGCGGTGCACAGGCACATACGTCAGAGAGCACGCACTGGGCTGGTGCAGGACGGCCCAGCGCGTGTGACCGGGAGTCTAAAGAGAGGACAGATCGTAGTGTACGATATGCTGTCGAACCATTTGGGAACAGAGAGTTTGCTGTTGACAGGCAGCGTTTGTGAAAACAATGACACAAGCTTTTTTAAGGTAGCATGAGAAGGTTTTCTTTTAAGGTGGACCGGAGCATTTGTTTGCAGTTGCACTAAAAAGAGCTCTGCTCTCGTGGATGTGTGCGCTGCATCTGTCCATCCCGGGGATGACGGGGCACAGTGGCGCACCCATCCCCGGGCTGAGCCACTTCCATGAACTTGGCCCCTCATCATGTCAATCGTTTGTGCTGTTGTTGTTTTTGAGATATTCATAATTGTTTGTTTGCATGCAGTGTGTGTTGCCGTGCACTCCTGACACGTGTGCACGCTTCAGATGAGGACGAGAATGGACGCCTCAAGGCTCTAAAGTTTGTAATAGTTTAAAAACCGAACTAGCACAAAACAGCACAGATGTAGAGGGAGCGGGCGACACCTTTAAACCCGTTTTAGAGCTTTATAACGAGCAGGCTGACCTTTGACAACTACATAGTATACATGGCAACTACAACTCTCATAACAATGGACAGTGAATCATCATCTGATTGATTTTTTATTGCTTATGTAATTAAAATAGGCTAATTTAAAATGATGACATTAAGATGACAATGTTTCAATTGAATGTAATGTTTACGTCTGGCAGCACGGTGGCGCAGTGGTTAGCACTTGTCTCTCACAGTTCCCATTAAGGATGGGTCAAATGCAGAGAACACATTTCTCTACAGACATTAATAAAGTATAACTTAACTTAATGTCCCACATTGTCCTGCTTTGTCCTTCTTAAAAATGCTTCAGGTCCTACATTTGGCTGATTACGATCTTAGTTTAACTAAGCTCCTTGTCGTTGTGTCCTTGGGCATGACACTTAGATGATAATAATAATACAGTAATGCCTCAGTTTTATATAGCGCTTTTTTTGGACACTCAAAAACGCTTTACATTGCACTATTCATTCACTCCATACTCGGTGGTGGTAAGCTACTATTGTAGCCACAGCTGTCCTGGGGTAGACTGACGGAAGCGAGGCTGCCAGTCTGCGCCATTGGCCCCTCCGACCACTCACTCACTCACTGCATGCGCTAGGCTTCCTGGTGTTACCAAACAGTCTCCCATCCAAGTACCGACCAGGCCCTGCCCTGTTTATGCTGCGTTTACACATAAGCACGATGCGTTACGAATAGGGCTGGGCGATATGGACCAAAAGTCATATCCCGATATATTTAGGTTGAATATCGATATACGATATATATCCCGATATTTTTTTCACAAAGTGAGAGCTGTGAAATGAAATGTTAAGTCAAAGTCACTGCCAAATAGGAGTGTTTTAATATTTAATATTGCGATTTTTATTTTATTTATTTTTCTTCTACCCCATTTGCTGTTAATAACTTTATGTTGCATATAACTAAACTAAAGCCTAAACTGAGACAATGAAATATGACTTATTAAAGTATTACTTACTTTTTACTCCTTAATAATCATGAAATATAATAAATAAATAAATAGCCCAAATAATTTCTTGATATTTGCTCTTGATTTAACTGTGTTTTAGTCAGTGGTTTTGAGATAAGTTCTTTATCCAAAGCATTCCCAAACATAAGCCTCCTAAACTGAGCCACAAACGACTTTACTCTTTACAAGCAGCACAGGCTCACCATCTCTGTCATCATCAGAGCGGGTATCAGTGAGGGACTGGAGTGATTAGCGTCGCGGCTAACGCAATGCTAACGGGGAAAAAGCAATAGTCCTTCGCGGTGGCAGCATTACAAACGCTGATATTTTCACAGTACATCCACGATCTACCGCAAACCTTCATTAGACTGAGAAGTAAACAAAAGCACATGGCGCAGCGCACGTAAACAAAAGCACATGGCGCAGCGCACGTCGCCACCATATCTCGCCGCTACATTCACTTCTGTCCAAACCATCTCCAAATGATTGAGCCACTGGTTTTGTTTTACCAACCAAGGGGCTCTCCTCCGCACGCTCCGCAGACATTGTTGCTTTCTTCATGTTTGTTGAAGAGTGCCGGCTGCCCCTCCCCTCCCCCTCTCCGCATGAGAGACGAGGGGCGGGGCCGGGGCGCTGGGAGCAGTGCAGAGCTCCGCTCAGCGGGTTGCCTGAAGCAAGTATTACAGCGCAAATTTGGACTATATCGATATATACGATATGGTCTGATTCCATATCTCTTTTTAAAATATATCGATATATCTTAAATATCGATATATCGCCCAGCCCTAGTTACGAATGTCATTTTTCCGTCATTCGTGACGTTCGTGACGTGACTTAACGCATCTCAATGGGATTCTTAACAGAACGCATCAGCTCGTGACATTCGTGACGTTCGTGGAGAAAGTTTTTGTCTGTCAAAAAATCTTCCACGGATGTCACGATTAGGCCTGCCACGATAAGTGTTTTTTTGAGGACGATATATCGTCTCAGAAAATATCACGATAAACGATAATATTGAGTATAATGCAAATACTGTAGGCAATAAAAAGAAAACTGTAAGCAACTATTTAATTGAAATGTATTGAACTTCTGACATTCAATATTAACACCTTATACCAAACAAAGTGCAAACTAGAAGGGTCGACATATTCTAGGACACTGTTTCCATCTGTGCTTCTCAACCTTTAACATAACTTACACTCTCACCAGGTTCTGTGTTTGAACTAGGCCTGGCACAACATTTACAACAAATAGTCAATATACAGTATCATCTTTAAAAATATCCCAATAACAATATTGATATTTCATCTGCATTATTCTGGTAAAATATTTCCTCACAAAAACAATATATTAAATGTATGGATTCAGATCATACTGTATTACTGCTGAAGTAGAGTAGCCATATGTTGTGTTCTTTTTCATTTAAAATATAACCTCCTGTACACACGGCTGTTGGAGTGAAGCAGCTTTTTTGGGAAACTTGTTGACCGTTTGTCAAACCGCTGCAGCATTTCTCTGTAACATAGTCCTAAGCACTGAGTAATGTTCTCAGGACTATCACGCTTGTATTTGGACAGTAACATAGTCCTAAGCACTGAGTAATGTTCTCAGGACTATCACGCTTGTATTTGGACAGTAACATAGTCCTAAGCACTGAGTAATGTTCTCAGGACTATCGCGCTTGTATTTGGACAGTAACATAGTCCTAAGCCCTGAGTAATGTTCTCAGGACCATCGCGCTTGTATTTGGACAGTAACATAGTCCTAAGCCCTGAGTAATGTTCTCAGGACCATCACGCTTGTATTTGGACAGTAACATAGTCCTAAGCCCTGAGTAATGTTCTCAGGACTATCGCGCTTGTATTTGGACAGTAACATAGTCCTAAGCCCTGAGTAATGTTCTCAGGACCATCGCGCTTGTATTTGGACAGTAACATAGTCCTAAGCACTGAGTAATGTTCTCAGGACTATCGCGCTTGTATTTGGACAGTAACATAGTCCTAAGCACTGAGTAATGTTCTCAGGACTATCGCGCTTGTATTTGGACAGTAACATAGTCCTAAGCCCTGAGTAATGTTCTCGGGACTATCACGCTTGTATTTGGACAGTAACATAGTCCTAAGCACTGAGTAATGTTCTCAGGACCATCACGCTTGTATTTGGACAGTAACATAGTCCTAAGCACTGAGTAATGTTCTCAGGACCATCACGCTTGTATTTGGACAGTAACATAGTCCTAAGCACTGAGTAATGTTCTCAGGACTATCCCGCTTGTATTTGGACAGTAACATAGTCCTAAGCACTGAGTAATGTTCTCAGGACTATCACGCTTGTATTTGGACAGTAACATAGTCCTAAGCCCTGAGTAATGTTCTCAGGACTATCACGCTTGTATTTGGACAGTAACATAGTCCTAAGCCCTGAGTAATGTTCTCAGGACTCTCGTGCTTGTATTTGGACAGTAACATAGTCCTAAGCCCTGAGTAATGTTCTCAGGACCATCGCGCTTGTATTTGGACAGTAACATAGTCCTAAGCCCTGAGTAATGTTCTCAGGACTCTCGTGCTTGTATTTGGACAGTAACATAGTCCTAAGCCCTGAGTAATGTTCTCAGGACTATCGCGCTTGTATTTGGACAGTAACATAGTCCTAAGCCCTGAGTAATGTTCTCAGGACTATCGCGCTTGTATTTGGACAGTAACATAGTCCTAAGCACTGAGCAATGTTCTCAGGACTATCGCGCTTGTATTTGGACAGTAACATAGTCCTAAGCACTGAGTAATGTTCTCAGGACTATCACGCTTGTATTTGGACAGTAACATAGTCCTAAGCCCTGAGTAATGTTCTCAGGACTATCGCGCTTGTATTTGGACAGTAACATAGTCCTAAGCACTGAGTAATGTTCTCAGGACTATCGCGCTTGTATTTGGACAGTAACATAGTCCTAAGCACTGAGTAATGTTCTCAGGACTATCGCGCTTGTATTTGGACAGTAACATAGTCCTAAGCCCTGAGTAATGTTCTCAGGACTATCGCGCTTGTATTTGGACAGTAACATAGTCCTAAGCCCTGAGTAATGTTCTCAGGACTATCGCGCTTGTATTTGGACAGTAACATAGTCCTAAGCACTGAGTAATGTTCTCAGGACTATCGCGCTTGTATTTGGACCGTAACATAGTCCTAAGCCCTGAGTAATGTTCTCAGGACTATCGCGCTTGTATTTGGACAGTAACATAGTCCTAAGCACTGAGTAATGTTCTCAGGACTCTCGTGCTTGTATTTGGACAGTAACATAGTCCTAAGCCCTGAGTAATGTTCTCAGGACTATCGCGCTTGTATTTGGACAGTAACATAGTCCTAAGCACTGAGTAATGTTCTCAGGACTATCGCGCTTGTATTTGGACAGTAACATAGTCCTAAGCCCTGAGTAATGTTCTCAGGACTATCGCGCTTGTATTTGGACAGTAACATAGTCCTAAGCCCTGAGTAATGTTCTCAGGACTATCGCGCTTGTATTTGGACAGTAACATAGTCCTAAGCACTGAGTAATGTTCTCAGGACTATCGCGCTTGTATTTGGACAGTAACATAGTCCTAAGCCCTGAGTAATGTTCTCAGGACTATCGCGCTTGTATTTGGACAGTAACATAGTCCTAAGCCCTGAGTAATGTTCTCAGGACTATCGAGCTTGTATTTGGACAGTAACATAGTCCTAAGCACTGAGTAATGTTCTCAGGACTATCGCGCTTGTATTTGGACAGTAACATAGTCCTAAGCACTGAGTAATGTTCTCAGGACTATCGCGCTTGTATTTGGACAGTAGCATAGTCCTAAGCCCTGAGTAATGTTCTCAGGACCATCGCGCTTGTATTTGGACAGTAACATAGTCCTAAGCACTGAGTAATGTTCTCAGGACTATCGCGCTTGTATTTGGACAGTAACATAGTCCTAAGCCCTGAGTAATGTTCTCAGGACTATCGCGCTTGTATTTGGACAGTAACATAGTCCTAAGCCCTGAGTAATGTTCTCAGGACTATCGCGCTTGTATTTGGACAGTGGCTAAAGCGCTCGGGTTCCTCTCGCTAACAGTAGCGCTGATTAGCTTTGATTCACTGACTGAGCGGAGGTTTCGTTTCTTTTCTTTCTCATGTTGGACAAACCTGCAGTCACATTAATGTTGTTATTCTCTCCGTGATGAGTTCTTTTGGCTAGAATTCCAAATGTTTTCTCACGAGTCCCTCTTGCTCCGCGATAAAGTTCACAGAAAGTGTCGGAATCAGCAGCTCCGTAGTAGCGGCACTTTGTTTACACCCCGCCTCCCTCCAAAAGTGGCGCTGATCTGGATACATGCGGGACACGGCTGATGTGCTCAGTGTCTTCATGCACAGGGAGACGGGTTGGATGGACGCTCCGCTCACTCAGCGCTGTGATAGCGTTCATGTTTCTGTATTTATTTTAAGCACACTCAGCACGTGCATTTATCGAGACTAAAAATGTTATCGTCCTTTATTTTACTTATCGAGCGATAACTCGATATAGTAATTATCGCGGCAGGCCTAGTCACGATCACCCTCTGTTCGTGGAGTTCGCAACGGAGCGTGTCCTTTCGTGAGGAGTAGTGGCGCTTCGTAATTCAGCGTGAGAGCATTCGTGGAGCATTCGTGGAACATTCGTAGAGCAGAATCACTGTTTTCACGCTCAAAATTAATAGAAACCCACGCTACGCCTAAAAGTAAATGTTCGTACCTGCAGTCGCTATGCCAAGGAAAAGTGTCACAAAGTCGGCCAATCTGCGCTCCAAGTCACGGACAGCACCTGCCGCTGCCGGTCCTCGGGGTGCTCCGACCTTTCGTACCTGATGTTCGGGAGTTGGAGCCAGACGAGCCCAATGACTCCGGGGAGAGCACGGCCTCTGCTCCGCCTCCAACCCGGTGGAAGAAGATCACTCCACTTTCGCCCAATTCTTGACAGATTTCGGACAGAACGCGAATTTTCCTAGTGACCCGTAACAGCCCGTGGCACCGCGCAACACCACGCGGCAGCGCGGGACACCACGCGGCAGCGCGGGACACCACGCGGCAGCGCGGGACACCACGCGGCAGCGCGGGACGCATATTCGTGACCGTGCGTAATAATTCGTGCCATTAATCGTAACGCGTAGTAACAGGTCGCAACAGTTAGTGGCGGCGCGTGAAACCTCTGCCCCGAATCATCACATTCCACTCACATTCGTGATCCTTGGCCACGAATGTGGATTGGTGGCATTCGTAACGCATCATGCTTATGTGTAAACGCAGCATTAGCTTCCAAGGTCTGACGGGATTGGGCAGAGCAAAGGCAGGATGGCCACACGTCCCACCTTGCCTCCAGTGTCTGCGTACCAGTGTGTGAATGAGGGTGTGGAAGAGTGACTTGCTGTAAAGCTATTTGTTTTATCAAGGTTTGTCCAAACAAAACTTTAAAAGTCTAAACCAGGACCAAAACACAAGGGCCAAAGTGGGCCTGAATGTGGAAAATCCTGACCAACACTGGACATTTTTAAGCTCCCTTGTGTTTTTGGTTTTGGCTGTGAGAGTCAGATGGAAGACCTCAGGGATTTTGGAACATACTGTAGTGTTTTCATAGTTGGGCCCGAGCCAGGACTTTGTCCTGGTAAGGGACTATTGTTCTCCCCCGGTTTCTTGTTATTATTCTTATTATTCCGCCTCTAAGATCCTGTTTTTCAGTGCCTTCCCGTGCAAAAGTACATGCAGAAATTGGCACAGTGATCAGAGTCGGCAAAAATTGCGTGTCAGGGGGGCGGTAGCAAAGGAGGCGGTCGCAAGGGGGGGCTGCGCCAGGGGCGAGGGCCTCCATCGCCGCTTGCGGCTTCAATTATAGTTATGATCATTTGGCGATATACTGCATTGTGTAGAGCATATGTAGAATTGATACTTTTAAATATATGGAAGCTTGTCAAATGCACTGTAAATATGTAATGTGTGTACATTGTCTCTGTGTGTGTGTCAGGGTCCTGTTGGGCCGTGTGCAGTGATGCAGGGGCCAGTGGACAGCGGACCAGGAGCCTCGGAGCCCATTCCCCCTGCAGGTGAGTGCAGCTGCATACGGACTAATAATGATCATACTTCTGTTAGCACTTAGCCAAAGCAGGTCTAAACCAGCAGGACCTGATTTAGGCCCGTTTAGACCTACTTTGGCTCTGGTTTAGTCCTGGGGTCTCTTTCAGGACTAGAAAGTTGTTGTTTTGGATTGACGGGTATCCATTTGCGGATAAGGTAAGAGATGAGATCGATAAGATAGGACGTTATTGATTTCACAATTAAGAAATTCAGATAACCCGATCCAGAGCTTTACAGACTGAAGCGTTTTCCGGGTGATTATGAATGTGCTAAATTCACACTGCAATTAAAATCTCATTTGGGGAGCGCCCGAGCCCATAATGGAGATGCTCACACTGTAGGGAGCGGTCACACACACACAACTGACCTGCTTACACTGTCCCGAGTGACAAACATGACCCCATGTGGCTTTAGTATTCAAGTTTGGGTCGTCCTCTCAAACAACATTCACTAAATAACTTTTACTGACTAAGACTGCCTTCAGCAACAAAATACAAGGAGCCTAGCGTATCTTGCAGCCAGTAGCCACTAAACCCTCGTGGTAATATTTTCAGAGATTGTCACTACACTGTAATAAATAAAAAGCTGAGTCAACTTAAAAAAGTAAAGCAACTGGCTGCAAAGCTTTTTTGAGTTTACTCAACTTTTAAGGTTTATGTTGAGCCAAATCTTATGTGGAAGTTGGTAAAACTACCTGGCTTGTTTTATGCCTACTTATTTCTGTTATTACAAGCAAATGAATACTTTAAATAAATCCGACTTGTAAGAAAAACTTCACCAAACATAGAATCATGTGTTTGCTTGACTTAAAGCAATACGTTTGGTCAACTACTAATAGTTAATTTCTTAAACAAAGACTAACGAGTTGAGTCAAGTGCAAAGTGAACTTTAAAACATATGTTGGCACAACTTCCTTCTTAATCAAGTTGAGTGAACTTAAATAAGCTTTGCAGCCAGTTGCTTTACTATTTTAAGTCGAGTCAGTTGATAAAGGTTAATGCTTATAATTCGCTTACGCAATTTAGGGAAAAAGTAAACAATTGAAGGTAAAAATTATAATGACTTAAATTATATAGAAGACGCTATTAATTGCATGAAAATAATTTTGATTTGACATTGAGACGCATCTAATCTGGGGTCCTACCGTGTATCATTTCAACATAAATAAAAGGATAACAAAATCAACATTTGAGAAATTTATTAAAACCACCATAAACACTCTTAAAATGTGTTGATAATTACTAATAGCCCTTGTTTATCATAATTGATTATGGCTTAGTCCATTTTCAAAATATTCTATTTTTCTGAGATTGGTTTAGATTATGGCTCACATCTTGTAAAAATCCCAAATTAACAAATTATAACAAATAAAGGCTATACATATCTCACTTTGCATGTAATGAGTTTATCATATATTAGTTTTACATTTTAAAGGAATAGGCCACCGTTTTTACATACTGGAGATATGTTCTTACCTTAGCTTTGACGAGTTCATTTGTACCTGTCTGGTCTCCACGTGTGCCTTCAGTCACGTAAACACAGCACAGACGGCGTTAGCATTTAGCCTCTCTCTTCACTATAGCTCCAAACGAGGTGAAGATAGAAGCTACTGAACTCTTCCACGTTTTCCCTATTTAAATATGGTTACGTGAAGTGTTACACTACAAAGTATAATTACACAAAATTAAACAATGTGGATTTTCTAAGCGGATAAAAAGGGGAACTATATTGTAGGCGTAATAATACCTGGTATTATTACACCTACAATATAGGCGTAATAATACGCCTATATTGTAGGCGCATTATTACGCTTACAATATGGCGTATTACCTATATTGTATTATTACCTACAATATAGGTATTATATTGTAGGTATTATTACCTATATTTACCTATATTGTAGGTAATAATACCTACAATATAGGTATTACGCCTATATTGTAAGGTGTAATAATGCCTTACAATATAGTTCCCTTTTTTATCCGCTTAGAAAATCCACATTGTTTAATTTGGTGTAATTATACTTTGTAGTGCAACACTTCACGTAACCATATTTAAATAGGGAAAACGTGGAAGAGTTTGGCAGCTTCTATCTTCACCTCGTTTGGAGCTATAGAGGAGAGGAGAGAGGCTAAATGCTATCGCCGTCTGTGCTGTGTTTACGTTACGGAAGGCACACGTGGAGACCAGACAGGTACAAATGAACTGTAGAAGCTAAGGTAAGAACATCTCAGTATGTAAAAACGGTGGCCTATTCCTTCAAGTTCATTTACAGAAATAAATGCACTTTAACGATATTCTAATTTCCAAGTTTCACCTGTAGGACTCGGACCTCTCCCAGGAGGAGGGACCTGACTACCATTACCAAGTTGTTTTCAGCTTCACTCGATTAGTCAGTCCTTAAGTGACTGAAATTGTTTGCATTAAGGCCCAAGTTTCAGCCGTCACGCAATTTACGACCTAACAATATCATTATGTTGATATTGGTGCCAAAGTAGACTTGCAACATGAGTGATACAGTGCACTGTGAAACTGAAAACAACTTTAGCACTTGGGAGACTAGTCAATGGCCAGTTTCACTATGCTTCCTGGTTTTCCCAAGGTCTCTCATCAACTGAACAGGCTCTTAGCTTCTGAGGACTTATGGGATCGGGCATCCACAAGGCGGTGTGGCCACATACCTTGGTTTCCACAATTTTTTATAAGCATTCAGTTGTTTCAAAGCAGTATGGTTGGTCAGACCCAGCCTACAACTACTTAGCTTTGCATTAGGGGGCTGCTAATTATGTAAATGGCAATGAATTAAAAAAGGTATATAAAGCGTTAAAATTTCCCTCACCATCATAACTTTGTTGAGCTAGGTTTTGTTATTGTATATTCCCTTCTTTTACTGCTGTTCACATTGTTAGCATCCCTCTAATGTAAAGCTCAGTAGCTGTGGCCTGGATCTCATTGAAATAATGAAATGTTTACAGAAACCAAGGTAATTCAGAAACTAGCCATTGAGTGATACAGAAAACTTGGGGATTGGCCAATTAATTGAGTCTGTAAACAAATGTCTTATCTAAAAGCCTTAACTACTGTAACTCAGGCCAGTAAACAACTGAAGCTTCACATCGTAGTCCCTGTGCAAATAAGAGCCTTCACAAACAGAACATTTTTTCTTTTGGCCAGTTGAACAACCAGAACTCTTGAAGCAATCTATCAATATCGTAACATTTTGTTTTTGAAGGATTGTACTCTAGCAGAGCATTTGACGTCCAGACTCATGAAAACATTCTGAATTGTTTCAAAGGTGTATTTAAGGTCCTTTGGATACTCCATGTTAAGTGCATATACCAGTCCAAATAGAAGTGCAACGGCAGTTGGCAGGTCACATACTTCATCAACGACAATCTGTTCCTCAAGCACTACCGTAAAAAACCTGATGTTCGGGTTTGACGCGACAGTCGCAACATCATCCTCGACGATGGTTAAAAGTCCCATCTTCATTCCACCAATGATATTTTCTGGAAGCTCCGTCTCCTGTTTTAAAAGAAGCACAAAAAAATAAAAAATACCAGAAATTAAAGGAGCACTAAGGAAAAAGAAAACTTATTAGTGTGCATTTAAACTTTTGGTGGCCCAAGTGAGAAAGTACAGGTGCCATGCTGCACCCATACAGCTACTGGGCCACCAAAAGGTCAAATACACACAAATCATTCCCCCTTTTAGAAAAAGAAACACTATAAAACTGGCATAGGGGAAACGTCAGTATTCATCAAACTTTTGTTTCAGAGCTAATGGCTAATGTTAAATAGAAACCATATTCAATAGAAACAACTAAATAAAAATGTAACTGCAGACATGCCTATATTGTGCGGCTCGTTCAAAAACAAAGTCTCACAGTCTCAAAATAGCAACAAAAGAGACGAGAATGAGGCTGAAACGCAAAAGACCGAAAAAAATATCACAAAGTGACAAAAAAATTGAAAATACAAAAACGCCACAAAATTGTAACAAAAAATGAAACTGAAAAGACGTCAAAAAAGGTTGCGACAACCTAAGGAAAAAGATCCATTTAGATCAGTTTTGTAGCTTTCAAATGAGGCATTACACTGACCTATAAGCTGTAAGCTCCAGTCGTGAAGCTTTTAAAATTGGTTAAGAGGTTAAAAAGCACCACACAATTATTTATTATGCCCCCATTTGGCAACAAATATTTCTCAGAAATAGACCATTTACAAAAATGTAATACGACATGGGATTTCGCAAATGATAACTCACCAAACATGTTCTCACGAACTTGTGAGAGTCCTCCCACATGACCAATGGAAGACCTTTAAGAGCGGTAGATTTTCTTTGCGCAAGCATTCCAGTGGCCTGAAATACACAGGGTAAAGATTAAGAGGGGAAAAATTAAGGCGTGAATCAGGTATGGGTAATTCAAGACTGGCATCTTCAGACTGTGGGTCTTCTGTATCTTCTGAATGTGGATTTTGACATGTCACATGAGTACGGAAATCGTGAAACCCATATGACTTGTGTTTACGTGATATGTGGCTGCTAAACAAACTGAGAACATTGGTTTTCAGATTACAGTCCTTAAATGGGCATTGAACTGTGTCACATGTTTTCAAATGATTTTGTAAATGTTTTATAAACTGGGATGGCTGGCAAACATTTTTAAAATCGCACAGCTCACATTTAAAAGTAAAGTGCCCTACATCTGAAACAGGTTTCCTATGTGCCCCGCTTAGATGTGATTTTAACGTACCTTCCGTTTTAAATGTGCAGACGCACTCCTTGTATACGCAGGGCTGCTGCCAAGATCGACCTCGATAGTGACGTAGCCTGTAGTGCTTCAGTAGAACGTCTTGGCTACTGTGGTCAAATGTGCACAGCTTGCACTGCATATCAACCTGAAAAATACAGAAAAAAAAATTGGAAAATATGAATGGTTGACAATATTTGAGAATAGGAATTAACAGACTAAAAATACACTTCAAAATCAAAAGGACTTAATCCAGGACCACTATATGTGTAAACTAAGTCAAGACCAAACTTGCCTACACCAGGGTAAAATTCCAAATATGCACAATATGGTCAATGTGGTCACATTATTTTTCCACAAATGGTGACCAAAAGTGGTATTCAAAACCATTTGCATGAAGTGGCCAGTAGAAGGGACTTTCAGCCATAAGAATCATATGGCAGAGATCTAATTGCTAACAAATAACGATTTGGACTTTTTTATTTATTTAAAAAAACTTTGGTATTGGCACCAGCCCTCCAAACGACGTAGAATTCTACAACGTGAACGTAAACTATTGACTTAAAATGAACTACTGCAAAGTAGGGTTAAACATTGTCAATATAAAGTGAAATAGGATCATCACACCTGAGGTGCACCCTTCTACACATCTCCATCCCTTCCTCGTTAACAGCGGTGTCCTGCAGCTTCCCCTCCTCTCTACTGAAAGTGCCTTTAGCCAACTACAGACGATGTTTAACCAATCAATTCGTTTCTGCCTCCACTAAACGGTAAATTGGTATACCTATAGGCTTTAGAATGCCCTCGGGACTACAATTAAATATTAGGAAGAACTTTGCGTCAATCAGCCTGATAAGATCCATCATCAAACTTTGCCTCCGTGAAGTGAGCGACTGACACGCGCGCACGCCTCCTGGATGCGTCGTCATGCACGCGCAACAAGCAAAAAACGTATCTACAATACCGCACAAACAGCAGCACAAACGAACATCCTTATAGCACAAACGTATTACAAACGACTGGCATTGTTTGCGTTACTACGACCAAGCCCATTGCTAGCTTGGTCGTGCTGCTACAAATACACTTTCAAGTCTTGGCATACACGCACACACACATACCGCGCTAAATCGTTCCGGTTACCTTACAGTCAATGCAACGTCTCGCGCAGTTTGTTCTCGGTGAGCTGACCAGGTGGAGCGGGTTGGGGCCTATAGCGGGGACAACCGGGTTGTTGTTCCTCGTGCACAGGTGAACCGAGCGAGTGCGGCGCGCTCACTGCCTGGAGCTTACCGGAAATGGGACCTTTGGCATTAAGGGGCTGGCGCCTCCTCGCTCGATTTAAATCTTCATTTATTACTCAAGCTACATTCATGGATTCACATGAATGTTGTTTTCAGATGTCAAAATCAAATCGTTTAGCTGTAACACAGGGGCAGACTGGGAGGTTTAGCAAAATTGGCAGGACTAAAGTTAAGCATGTCCCTCATTAGCCTACTCAAGAGACTTCAAAATCATCTAATGTGACCCAGAACCGAGGGATATATAAGTTTGTTAATTTACACAAATCACATTTAACAAAAAAATAATCCTTACCTTTCGTTTGAACAGCAGGCGACTCTCTGGCGCATGATAGCGTGGTGGGGCGGAGCAGTAACGTACATTTTACTGACAGCGCATGCGCGAACAAATTGCGGTCAAGGCTTGAAATAAAAAATTATCAGAACAAGTTATCTCAACTTTTCGTCTTGCAGTCACTGAACACGACTATATTTAAACGTTGTTTAATTGAATTCGCATGCTGACTCAACATTTAACCAGTTTACATATTCACTGGACTAATATATTTATATTCTGATAGCAATTAGCAAGTTGGGCTTTTAACAGTGTAGGGGTGGTTGTTGTTTTTTATGTCGTTGTGAACACAATATAATCTCTGTCCCGCTCAGCTCCATCAGAGCAGCATAAACACTGACAGGTGCTTAAAAAGTCAAATGAAATGAAGGCTGTAATTGAGCCACAGTGGCTGCTGTGAGTGAAACGGTGAAAAGTTTCTTTTCTCCCTTGTCAGATCAATATAGTCTTCTCTTTTCTTGCAAACGAGATGTTGCATATCAAGTGTATCAATAATAAACTGTCATGGAAAAACCTTAATCACTGGACACATCACATTACACTGAGATAAACAGACAACATAAAGTCATCGTATCATTACAATCAATGAAAGTTTTTTTAGCAAAAACATAATTAACACAATTATATTTACCCTTTTGCTGGAAATTGTACCCACTTTTTGTTAGTTTGGCATTTTTTGTGATGATTGTAGTTTCACTTCCTTATTGGACACTTACAAGAAGTGACATAGATGGAGACAAACCATTTTAAACAATGTCATACCTATGAGAAATAAGTTAGAATTCTTTGGAACTTTAGCTCCATCCATGTCATTAACTTGAAGGTGCATTATGCAACATTTTTAAATGCGGGAAAAACAAGTTTATATTTGTGTGTGTGTGTGTTTGACCTTGTAGTGACCCAGTGGCTGTGTGAGTGATCAACATGGCGCCTTTACCTGCCATCACGGTGCTCCTGGCAGCGCTCTAGGATCAGTTGTTTTGTAGGTTTCCTGGTGAGAGACTCCGTCAGCAGTAGGGCTGGGCAACCGCTAAACCATACCAGTCTGGTATTGAAAGAACAGTTTAGGTTCTGGTGTTGAAAAAATATCAAAAGCTTTTGGTCCAAGTTTTTATGCTGTTGGTCCAGGGACAGCATTTTCCCTTCTTTCCCATTGTTTTAAATTTGTATGCCCCATTTTCCCCAATGTTTTCCTTATTTTCGCCCTAATTTTTTCCAATTCTCCCCCATTTTCTCACAAATTATTCCCCATGTTTCACACACATTGATGAACCCGATATTGTACATTTGCAGATCTTCCAAACATTCCATTTCTCTTTCCTGGTTCTAGAAAACAAATATTTTAGTATAAGTATGGTTAAAGTCCTGGTATCGAAAAAAATAATAATAAATGGAACGGTCACAGCCACAGTCAGCAGTGAAAACCTTCCAAACTATTGACCCTGGACCGTACTGACCAGTGTGATGGAAAGTAAAGGCGCCATGCTGACCACTCACACAGCCACTGGGTCACCACAAGGTCAAACCCCCCACATTTAAAAATGTTGCATAACGCACCTTTTACAGTCAACTAAAGTTCCTTCACAGTTTGCCTTACTCATTTCTCATTGATATAACACTGTTTGAAACTGTTTGCCTCCATCTATGTCACTTCCTGTCAGTCAAAAGTCCGTTTGTGGATTTCTCCAGGTTCTGCGCTCCAAAATGAGTTGCAGAATGTCCATACTCTAGTCTGTGAAAGTTGTGTTTTTTAAAATGTCAAGGTATTGGTAGTAGGTATCGGTTCAGCATCGTTTGGATATCGATCGGCTCCAATATCAGATACCAGATATTGGAGCCGATCGATCGCTAGTTGTGAACCCCCTGTGCACAACTGAGACTCGTGGACAAGCTGAAATCCGCACACATTTAAAAAAAAATTTGTACAATCAAAATTTGTGCTGAAATTGCACAGTGTGTGAGCCCAGCTATAGTCGTAGTTCAGACCTAGCTAAAGTCCCGCTTTCCCTTTCAACAAAAACCGTGGCCTCGACCCGTGAACCCATCGTTTAGACGGGGTGTGGTTCTTTTGTGTGATGATGCCTGCAGTTTGAATCGGCCTGTGTTTCTGTGCAGAACGCAGACGGCGACTCTGGGCTCGAAGCAAGGACTCTCTGTGGCAGTCCTCAAAAGCAGAGCAAGACCAGGATGTGAGCGAGGAGAAGGGCCCAGGCGACGCAGCGCACAACGGTCAGTACTGAGAACAAAACTACAAATAACCAGCTCGTATTTGTAGTTTTTTGTTGTCGTGGTTTCACATGTCAAACGTCCGCTGCTTCTGACTGCTTAAGTCTTAAGTCTGGCGTGGTCATCCTTACAAAATGCGTTGTACACGAAATAGGCTACAAGACAGTGTTTTTGAGGCAAGCCTAAATATTAAAAAAGGTTTAATATTTCTATCAAAAAAGTCGATCTACGCCTTCAGGCTGGTTTACAAAACGCAATTGATGCGCGATCATCGTTCTAGAAATGGAAAGTTTTTTCTTTTCGTGCGTCACATTTTCCAAGACAACGAGGTACATTTACTTTTGATAAAAGTGTATTACCAACTCAAGAGCTGATAAATCCGATTAGATTATTCTTTTAAACCTGCGTGTGTTCAGTCAAACTGCCTGCACAGTGGAGCGTGACCGTGTTTAGGACCGTCCTCATTGGCCTGTCGGCGCAGGCTGCCCCGGCTTACAGGTGTTCGGGGCCTCTTGGAGTGTGGCAGATCTATGTCCGTGGTCTCCATAATAATTCAGCAGTGAGAGAGTTAATCGCTTATGGGCATTTTGCACTGGGACCCACATTACAGGCACAGGAGGGCATCCTACAGCCAAACAGAGCTGGATAAGGACATATTGTACGTGCATTGTAATTAATAATATGACACCATATTCATTACATGATTTGAATGTCCGGTAATTTTTTTATTCCTCAGTATGAGTGTTTAATAGAATACCATCCTAAGATTTCAGTTTTCTTTTTAAGTATCGGCTCTGCTCATTGGAACCACCAACCCCTCGGGCGACCTGCTCTAACCACGAGCAGTTGTGTACAAGAATGGAGCCCTTTTGGACATTAAAGGCCCTCTGGAAACTAAGCACAATCGTAAAATACAGGATAAATGGGTTGCTAGGTCTTATTTTGAAGTTGTAGTGGTCTTAAAAAAAGTCTTAATTTTTGACTTGTCCTGCTGAGACCTATATCTGAGATGGGGATGTCAAAAGATCTGAACCTAGATGGTAAAAGTGAAGTCACTGTACGTATGCAAAGTCAACTTTCTATTATACAACTTTGCTTCCTTTTCAAAAACCGACCCGGCTGTAGCTAAAGCTTGTCAACAGAGTCTGGCTGTTTTTGCCTTCCATTTCAGCGAGAAATCGAACTATAACTGGACCACTGTGTTCTTGTCAATGATTGTCCCCGTCCTGTGTGTCTTTCAGGGCGTGTCCCCAACAAGATCAGCAGCTGGCTCTCTGAATGCAGGTATGAAACACTTCACCGGCACACAGATGTTATAAAGAGGCCACAGCCTAAAGTCACAACACTCTCCAGGTTATGTTTGTGCGTATTTGACCTTGTAGTGACCCAGCGGCTGAGGGAATGGTCAGCATGTCAGTGGCCTCTAGGACGCTCAATTGTTTGGAAGGTTTTCTCTGCTGTCAGAGCCTCTCACCAGGAACGATTGATCCTGCAGCACTGTAGAGAGCACTGTGATGGAAAGTAAAGAACAATTACAATGTTGTCATATTTTTATGGGCCATAACATGCAAACATTCACAGGACGGGGAGGAAAAAGTGAGTATGCCTTTGGTTTCAATAGCTGGTTGACCCTTCTTTGGCAGCAATAACGCTCACAATGATCAGGATGAATCATTCCTCTTTACAAAACGTCCCAGTTCAGTGAGGTTCCTGGGATGTCCGGTGTGAATGGGTTTCTTGAGGTCATGCCACGGCGTCTCAATTGGCTTTTGAGCGTCAGCTGTTGGACATATGGCGCCTGTCTTTTCTGCAAAATACCTTGATAAACTTGTGAGTTCATTCTTCCATTGATGGTGGCACGTTGTCCAGGCCCTGAGGCAACAAAGTAGCCCCACACCATGATGCTCCTGCACCATACTTCACAGTGGGGATAGGGTTTTGGTTTCATCAGTCCACAGGATATTTTGCCAGAAGTGCTGTGGAGCAACCCAAGTGCTCTTTTGCAAACGTCAAATGTGCAGCAATGTTTTTTTTTTAGCACAATGGCCTCCACCATAGCGTTCTCCCATGAACCCCATTCTTGTTCAGTGCTTTACGTATTGTAGACGTGTGAAGAGAGATGTTGGCATGTACCAGTGATTTCTGACCCTTTTTTACCTCATTGAGTATTCTGCGCTGTGCCTTTTTGAAGTCATCTTTCCAGGACGGCCACTCCTTGGAAGTCAAACAACAGTGCTCTACTATCTCCAATTATAGACAATATGTCTAACCGTGGATTTATGAACATCAAGACTTGTAGAGATGGTTCTGTAACCTTTTCCAGCTTTATACAAATCAAATCTTGATCGTGGGTCTTCAGAGAGCTCTTTTGAGTGAGGCATGGTTCACATAATACAATGCCTCTTAACAAGAGACAATTCTTAACTAGTGTGTGCGTGTGTTTTTCAATGCCCAGGGCAGCTTTAAGCTACACCTCAGCTACACCTCAGCGACTGGACTTCAGGTTGGCTCACACCTGACTCCAAATGTCTGCATAAATGTGTCTAATTAGCTCTTGGAGCATCCTTAGCCAGGAGGTTCACTCACTTATTCCACGCTGTCCTGTGAATGTTTACATTTTATGGCCAATACAAATATATGTAATAACATGTAATTGTTTTGGTGGTATTAGTTTAAGCAGACACTGTGCTAATTATTGTGATTTCAATAAAGGTCAGACCCACATTTTATGACCAGTTTAGGCAGAAATGTGAGGAATTCCAAAGGGTTCACATACTTTTTCCTCCCACTGTAAGTATGTGAAAATCTCATCTCATTCTCGTGGAATTTGTGTCTTGGCCTACAATAAACAAGGTTTTCAATATTAATAACCACACATTGAACTGAGTCAGATTCAATCAATGGCAGTAATGTATGTACATACCCAAACTACAGGAGCTTCATATGGACAAAAGACCCATCTCACAACAGTCAGCAGCTGCTGAATGTAACGAATAAAGTTGCATGTACTCCAATTTAGTTACTTTCACCTTATATGACATACTGTGCTGAAATTTGGGGTAATAATTATAAAACCACTTTTCAACCATTATTCATCCTTCAAAAAAGAGCAATTGGAAGGCAAGGCAAGTTTATTTGTATGGCACATTTCATGTACATGTACAACTCAATGTGCCTCACAGCAACACCAGACACAAACACAATAAAATGCAATAAAAAACATTACAAACAAAATAAAATTACATGAAAAAATAAATGCATAAAAATAAATTACATTAAAAATATGTATATCTACTTGTTAAAATACAATGAATTGCCATAGGCAGCAATAAAAAGGTGTCCTTTCAGCCTGGACTTAAACATTGCCAGAGTTGAGGCCTGTCTCACATCCTCATGGAGGTTGTTCCAGACATTTGCTGCTTGGAACTGAAACGCAGCCTCACCGTGTTTGGTGGTGACTCTAGGAACCACTAGGAGACCCCTCCCTCAGGATCTCAGGGCCCGAGATGGTTCATACGGCTCTAATATGTCCGAGATGTACTTTGGTGCCTGACCATGAAGAGACTTGTACACAAGCAAAGCTATTTTGAAATCTATTCTCTTAGTGACAGGAAGCCAGTGCAAAGACCGGAGCACTGGACTAATATGATCATAATTCCTGGTTTTGGTCAGGACTCGAGCCGCAGCATTTTGAATATACTGCAATATACTGTTGTCTAACAGCTCGTTTGGAAAGGCCAGTGAACAGGCCGTTACAGTAGTCTAGCCGACTGGAGACAAGCGCATGAATTAATCTCTCCAAGTCTTGTTTAGACACAATGTTTTTTAGGTGGTAATAGGCCGCTGATGTAATGGACTTAATATGACTGTTAAAATTGAGGTCTGAGTCCATGATTACTCCGAGATTTCTAACTTGACTTCTCGGTCCCAATGAAAACGTTTCAAGATGACCCATGACGACCTCTCTGTGTTTTTGTGGGCCAAAGACAATGATCTCAGTTTTATCTGTATTTAACTGGAGGAAGTTGTTTTGCATCCACACATTGATCTGTTTGATACAATGACACAGTGTGTCATTGTATACAATGCAGGTTATCAAGATTACACCAATCCATTGTTTTATAAAAGGAAACATTCTGAAAGTTTCATAATATGATCACTTTTTAAAACTTACCTGTAAAAACCTGTAGCATTCACATGGCGTATTCCTGATAACTTGGATTTAGAGCGTAGTGCTCAAGCGATTATCAAAAGGAAACCTAATAAGTAACAGGATAACTGAGTTAAAAGTACATAAAGGGGGGCGGGATTAAGTAAGTCTTTAGTCCCCTTTTTGGACAGCCAAAATTAAAATGTGTTTTTTAAGTTGTAAAATGTAAATCATGTTGTTTTCAATGGCACATTTTGGTATTCAGCTCACAGCCGCCTCACTCGTGGCAGGTTGTATGAATTGTATTTTTTTTTTTTTTTTTGTGGTCCGAATAAAATATCATTCATTCAAAATCTGGTCATTCATATTATACTCTATGGTCAGTAGTTCCCACCAGAAGTACCAGAAGTAAAGCTGATTGATTCAGTCGTAGACCTCACCGATGGTCAGATCGATAAGCCACAGACGGTACATGTACATGTGAAGTCTAAATCGACTAGGCTTTAACTATGATCTATGTCAGGGAGTGTTTAAGCTCACATCCACCTAAAACTCTTAAACAGATGCTGATTAGTGGTAATTAACGTAATATGATACTATGCTAGGATGTGCTACGAGAATTGTGTAATAAGCTATACATTCAATAAGCGCAGCACAACTGTAAAAGCTGCTTTAAATGTAGCTCACTGGTTTTAGGGACTTTATTGCTGCTTATTTCTTCTTAAAACATAGGATCCATCAGCGCTAACTTTAGCCTTAGGTCCTTTTGAAGTAGCCAACACAATGTCATTTAACCATGTGTTGTTTTTGCGTACGGTTACTTTGTAATCCAATGCACTTTGATTCGACTCTGTGGTTACATGCTGCCCCAATCTGACCGCTATCGGCCCAGACAGGTCGCCAATCAGCACGGGGAAGTCAGATCGCATGGATTTTCGATTTAGTCCCAGTGGCCCTCATTTATCAACATTGTGTAAACAAATGGTGTATGCGTAGGTGTATTTCCGATATACACCAGAGGCAGCGTGACATTTATGAACCTGTGTTTCCGCTCAGATCTGATCGTACACAAGAGCAGCTGATGGTAAATGCCACGGAGAAATCCCAGCGTCATTTGAATGAAACGCCCAAAAATATTCACGTATGAGGAGGCCTCACCCACGGGTTTTACCATGGGCACGCACAAAACACGGCCAAAAAGAGAGGGGGGTCTGGCTGCAGACCTCCACTCTCAGGACCCTGCCTTGCAGACCTCCACGGTCAGGTCCCCTCCGCTGTCAGGACCGGAAGTTTATTTCGAAGCCTTTCAAAATAAAACCGGATATACTGGAAGATAATATGATATAAAAATGTATAATATATATGTATAAAAATATGATATAAACGCAACTATAAGTAGTAGCCTTCATGTTTGGCTGCAGACCTCCACACTCCCCTTCCAAAATGAAAAGCAGGCATACCGGAGGGCGTATTTGTCGTTCCCCATGTGAATATACTTTATTTATTTTATGTATATAATGTAAATATGATTCAAAAGCAAGTATTCCAGGAGTAGCCTATGTAACGGAGGCTGCTTGGCTTCCAGAAGTACGTTAGGTAAATCTCACTCCTCCACGCTTCATAATACACAATGATTACATTACAGATAATTGTCTGGTAGTCATGTGGGTAAGTCGGGCGCCTCCCAATGCAAACCACATAGGTTTGATACCAGCGCTGAACAAGATGACGTTTCAATTTTTGTTTAGTTTTCTATGCGAGCACACTTTAGCTCTTGGCACATTCATTTATTTATTTAGGGGCGACGGTGGCGCAGATGGTAGAGCGGGTCGTCTCATGATTGGAAGGTCGGGGGTTTGAATCCCGCCTCCTGAAGGTGCACATTGTCGTTGTGTCCTTGGGCAAGACACTTCACCCTCCTTGCCTCCAGTGTCTGCGTACACTGGTGTATGAATGAGAGTGTGAATGGGCCCCCTATGAGAGACCAACAGGCCCGTTTGGAATCATGAGGCCGTCCTCCTGTGGACCTGCAGGAGGAGCCATAGGGGACTGGTGCTATGTGACTTGGGCAGCTCCAACAGCTGCCCCCACGACCCGGCAACGGACACGTGGGAGAAAATGGATGGATGGATGGATGGATGGATGGACATTCATTTATGTCTAAATATGTAAATATTATTACGTGTAATCACGTTGACTTTAAAGAGATAAGAAAAAATATAGTATGTTTCCACTTCAACGAGATAAAATCCAAGGAAAGTACAGCTATTATGATCCCCTTAAAACATTCCTCATTACTGCATTATTTTATTTTTTATACAGTATTTTGATGTAATTGGCCAAAAAGACAGCTGTTAGTTTAGTTTGCACTACATATTCGTTTGCTTTGAAACAATACATCTGTGTACACACACCCTGATATGTGTGATGGCATAATTATTCAGATTAGATTATATTTTATATTTATTTATTTATTTGAACAGTGTACAATATACTTTAGCCTTAGAAAGGAGAGATGCATTGTACCAGGTTATAGCACTTGTGCTAATTTCCACCTGCAGTCCCTGGGCCTATTGTACATGTTTTTAGTGGTAGGGGAAACCGGAGTACCCGGAGGAAACCTACACAGACACGGGGAGAACATGCAAACTCCACACAGAAAGGCCCCGTCCAGGTGGGAATCGAACCCGGACCTTCTAGCTGTGAAGCACGAGCGCTAACCACTGTGGTACCGTGCCGCCAAATTAGACGGAATCATTTCTATGCAAATGCTGTTTGCAAACGACAATGAAAGCCTTCTAGTGTCAAGCTAACCCGATAGATATACATAAATAATACACATATTGCCTTTAAAGACTAATCCTTAACTTAACCTAAACAGCGCTAGCCACCGTTAGCATAACTGCGATAACAACGATACAAACCACCGCAAAGTCCAAAACTGAAATATGCACTTCTTCTTCTAATGGTTTCCGGCAGGCTGTACACGTTATGCTGCCCTCTTCCGTTCAATATGCACTTCCGGTCCGGTCCTGACAGTGGAGGTCTGCAGCCAGACTCTCTTGAAAAAAGAACCTTTCTCCAACCAGGAAATGATAAATAGTTGTTTTTAACAAAACAAATATGATTTTTGCGCATGAGGAAGATAAAAAAATAAGTAACCAACGTTAACCGTATAGTCAATCCAAGATCCATCCATCCATCCATTTTCTTCCGCTTTATCCGGGGCCGGGTCGCGGGGGCAGCAGTCTCAGCAGAGATGCCCAGACCTCCCGATCCACGCACACCTCTTCCAGCTGTTCTGGGGGGACCCCGAGGCGACACCAGGCCAGCACGGCGACATAGTCCCACCAGCGTGTCCTGGGCCTTCCACGAGGCCTCCTCCCAATAGGACATGCCTGGAGCACCTCCCGAGGGAGGCGACCAGGAGGCATCCGATACAGATGCCCTAGCCACCTCAGCTGGCTCCTTTCGACGTGGAGGAGTAGCGGCTCGAATCCGAGCTCCTCCCGGGTATCCAATCCAAGATCATATTTACTAATAAAAAAGAGGGGAAAAATAAATAGGCTAATAATAAAAAGTGACCTTTATTAAATAAACAGTAGGCCTAAATAGCGTGTATAAAAAAGGTATAAAATTAGACCACATTAATAAAGCGTGGATACAACGCTGCAGTCAGAGCAGACTCTGGACCAGGATCTGAACCAGTAAAAGCAGCTCAGCTCCGCGGACTCAGCGCTAGAGCCGGGGCAGGACTACGCATCTTTCGGCCTGAGCAGAGCTTTCCTCCGGGAGGAAACAGGTGCAGGAGAGCTGACAGCCGACCGGAACCTAACCAACCCGTCCGGACGAGAGGAGAGGGCGCGGTCAGCAGACCCTGTGCGCCGCTCAAACCCGGACTTTACGAACCCGTCCTGACGAGAGGAGAGGGCGCGGTCAGCAGACCCTGTGCGCCGCTCAAACCCGGACTTTACGAACCCGTCCTGACGAGAGGAGAGCGCGCGGTCAGCAGACCCTGTGCTCCGCTCAAACCCGGACTTTACGAACCCGTCCGGACGAGAGGAGAGCGCGCGGTCAGCTGACCCTGTGCGCCGCTCAAACCCGGACTTTACGAAACCGTCCTGACGAAAGCTGTGGAGCTGTCGAAGGATTTGTTTGACGCCCGGGATACTCGCGAGCACGGAATATGGTCCACAGACTCGGCGCTCAAACCAACCAGAACACGGAGCATGGCCTCGCGCAGACCCAGGTGAGGCCCGGTGTCCCGGGACACGGCAGCGGCCGCGGGTGTGAGGCGGGGAATCCACACAAAGTTTGTGCAGCAGCGGTATTTTGTTAAAAACAAAAAACGAAACATAAATATAAAAAACACTGTAAGCGTCTCTGTGGCTGCAGTCCAGGTTCTAGAGTCTCTGGTCCAGGTTCTAGAGTCTCTGGTCCAGGTTCTAGAGTCTCTGGTCCGGTTCTAGTGTCTCTAGTCCGGGTTCTAGTGTCTCTGGTCCGGTTCTAGAGTCTCTGGTCCGGGTTCTAGTGTCTCTGGTCCGGGTTCTAGTGTCTCTGGTCCGGGTTCTAGTGTCTCTGGTCCGGGCTGAGCCTCTGCACTCGGCCCCGTGTCGTGGAGGAGCGTGATCAAGTCTGTCCATAAACATTAACGCTGTCGCCTTGTTTCCTGTTTAAATCACTAATGAGGATTATAATGTGATGTGGCGATGCGATTCATGCAGTTAAACTGTTTTCCAGCGCTGTTTAGTTAAATTGGTGTATCATGTACCACCTCCTGACTTGGTGCTCAGATTGATAAATGCCAAAACAGGCAGTGATTTTTCGTACAGCCCACATACGCTCTGATTTCACCGTACACAAGTTTGATAAATGAGGGCCAATAGGTGAGAATCTTTCCCTTCGTCATGGACCCACGCTGAGGGTGTGAGACCTCTGCCTCGTGGCTCCGCTGGGCGCTGAAAGTTTTCTCTGCGGCCTGTGGGTGTTGACAGTGCAACAGAAACAAGCTGATGGGACTAGACCTGAGCAAACAGGGAGGTACCGTTGAACAGGTCGGCCTGCGGCTGTGTGCTCTTATCAGCTGACCTGCCCACACCCAGCACCAAGGAGAGGGAGGGGACCGCTGGAGCCCAGGGGAGGGACGCTCACAGACCTACTCACAGTGCACTCAGGGTGGGAACAGACAGTCTCGGACCCAGAGCACAGCGGCACGGGGAGACGGGGGGCAGCAGCGAGGCACTGAACCCCGTGGGTCATGTCAATAGCGACGTATCGAAAGTTTGGAAAGAAACTCCAAAGTCAGCCAATACAGCGCGAATAAACGGAGAGTCTGCAGCAGCAAAGCGAAAAACAGAGAACTGACACGTTTATTCGCTTAGAATAAAGTCACGACTGAAGCGTTCTGCAGCTTTATTATCTGTGTCTATAGTATAGACTTGGAAACATTTGAATAATAGTTTTTTCTCGATGGTAAAACTTTATTGTTCGTAACAGCCCTAGAATAAACATTAAAACTATTCTAAAACAAATAACAAAGATGAAAAACTAAACAAATAAATGGATCAACAAAAAGCAAATGAAGTATAGCTGCGCACACACAAGTATTGCAATAGTTTACACGTCCTCTCTCAACCCCGTGACACACCGTAACGGCTTTTACAGCTTTCTTGTCGCCGGCGGAAGGTTCCCTAATGTGGCTGGGCGTTACTGTAGCAACAGGACCCGGAGCCAACATGACAGCCGTGCGCATGTATGGTGGCTGCAGAGCGACGTGAGAGTCTTAGCAAACAGCGGCGCTGAGCACACACATAAAGCGTTGCGTAACCGCGCCGTCATGAAGTTTGTCCTATTGATAAGAGCCGCTTGTGTAAGAGTGAGCGCCGGTGGGAGAGCAGCTCTACAAAGTGTTGTCTTGTAGCCCCGTCAGCGCGGAGGAGGCCTCGCCATGTCCAGGCAAAGTACACACGCTCCTGCTTCGGGCCAGGGACAAGTTAGCTCAACTCAGGAGAAATAGTTCCTAACCCTCCACTGTCTGCACAGGACGCCGATCGGAGCCTCCCTGGACGACCACGCCGGCTCCCCGAGCAGAGGTATGCACTTCACACTCCACCGGGGCAGGAGATGGCGCTCTGACAGGATCTGGTCCACTCCTCCAACACTTGGGAATAGACTTTATTTTCTGACTAAATGACTAATGGACCTCAACCAGGAGGCAGTTGAAGGCTTGTGTACCAGGTGTTGGCGCACAGTTCCAATGTCAGGCAGATGTTCTAACCTTGTGAACAAACTGTAGAGCAAAGAGGGAAAGACTGTGACAATTCTCTTTAGGATGTGCTTTCTTCTGCTGCGGGTGGTGGCGGTTTTAAGATGCACTGATCCAGTATTGGCCGATATCCGATATTAACCGATACCAAGAGACTTTCTTAAAAGTGGCTGCTGTGAGTAAAAAAGAGAATAGGCCTCTTTTGCCCATTGTAAGTCTTATATTTTCTTGCAAACGAATGATAATGGAATGATACAGGAAGGGTTTTCACTGCTCACGGACGCATACATTCCATCAAGAAACCCTACAAAACAATTGACTCTGGAGCGTTGTAGAGACGACTGTTGAGTTGCAAAGAACTCAATAGTGTTCTATGAAATGAAAGTAAACATGAATCCATTGTGCTGCAGGGCTGAGGAACGGCTGCAGTTTTGAGGATGACCTGTCTCTGGGAGCTGAAGGTCAGTGCCACTCACTCAAAAAGCTTTGACTATCATTCTTTCTTTTATTTCTCTGCACCTGAGGACGGTGCACGTTAAGCTGGGCTTACACTTTGGACTTTTAGAGACCATTTTGTATCATTGTACTCACTCCCACTCCCCATTAGAAACTCTGACTCACTTCCAACCTTCAAATCAGTACTCAAAACCCATCTGTTCAAACTAGCTTTTCTTTAAACCCCTTTTTTTGTTTTGTTATTCCCCATGTGAAGCGTCTTTGAGTGTCCAAAAAAGCGCTATACAAGTTTGATTTATTATTATTATCATTGCGACAAAAGTGTATCCAGCAGCGCGCCTAAACACTCAAACATCTACTAAATACCTTCAGCAAGGAGAACTTCAGCAACAAATGCCAATCAGCCTGGCTTAACTTCGATAGCCACTGAAGTTCAGCAGACTTTCATGCTTGTGGTGAAGTGCTCAGAAAGACTCTCCGCGGTCATGTCTCCTGGCACATGCAGCTGTACGTTTGAGCAGCTCATCGCTGATACACTAGGGATGTCCTGATCCACTTCTGAGCTTCCGATATTTTAATACTTCATGCTGGCCGATACCAATTCGATACCAAACTGATATAGGCTTTTTGTATTATTGTATTTTTATATAATTATATATATCATTATATATTAGGGCTGGGCGATTTTGGAAAAACAAATATTTTTTTATTTTTTTTTATTATCTATTTAATTTTCCCCCATATTGATTGATCTCGATTTTCAATTAGATTTTTTTCATGATGAATTAAATACATCTTGCTGATTCATAAAATTAGATGTATCTTTTATTCAAACCTCAAGTCTCATTTAACGCACAAAAGTTTTCCATTGTCTCGTCCAAACTCCTGATTACAGACGGGACCAGGTGCTTGTCACGTCCCTGATGTGAGTCGTGTGGACACACACCTGTGTGAGCCGTGTGCCTCATAGTGAGCAGAGAAATGCATGAGGCCCTCCACACAATAGCATCCTAATGAGTGCCTCCTGTGCTCTGGAATGTCCCACACCTGCCGCACCGAGGGAGGGCTGGACTTCCCGAGATGGGACGCACCATGCAGGATACTTGTTATTTTCACCTTTTTGGTATTCTAGACATGTTACAATTTCAGTTTTACTGTCACATCTTCATAATGCAACTACACTTGTTGTTCGAGTGCATTCATGCCACCAAATCATAAGAAATATAGTTCTAAATCTAGAAGCACCATCTGATTTTAACAAAAGCAAAACGTCCTTGAAAATATAACTGTTAAAGGTTTTATAATTTGTCACAATTTGTAGCATTCAACGTTCGAGTCTCAGCCTTTATTTTATTTTTTTACACCATTGAGCTACTTTTACATAACAAAAGGGCCAAGAGCAGCTTTTGCTTTGAAGACACTTGTGTAAAATCAGCTAAAATGTGACTCAATAAGTGCATGTAGAAGGAAAGCTTTGCAGGGATACTACTAAAAGCTGTGTTTATGCTAACAACAGTGCGTCGCAACTGTGGACCAAGTTGACGACTAAAAAAATTGCCCAGAGACGCAGGTGCATCTGATTTTCAACAGAAAACGTAGAAAACACACTCTGGAATCGTTCTTGTATGTCCAGCTCTAAAAGTGCTGCGAGACTTTGGCGTCGTAATTAAGATTGTGTTGCTTAGCTTTCATGGCATTACATAAGCAAAAACACACTAATTCCAACCAAGTAAATGAATCTGTCCAAAAATAAAACAAGAACAGAAAAAGCTGAAATCAAGTGACATCAGAAACGCACAGGATGCCCTCTGATGGGTAAATGCTGCAATTGTGCCATCCAGCCGACTGCTGCAACCAGGAAACCATCGCCAATCATTCTCAAAAAACGTTGTTTTGTTTTATTATTGATTATGCAAATGTTAGATACTCATTTTCTTTGATGGAAGTGCAACTACAGACTATTTGCTATTTTGGTGTTATAAAAAACAGATGCATTGTGATAATTGGCCTAAATCGAATCCTATCGGGCTGGCGGTGGTTACAGATGTGTGGATCGAGATGCATCTTGATCATGGTGATAAGTCAAATCGAATCGCATCTCTGGTGTCACCAGATATATCTTAAATGAATCAGATCGTGGCAGGTGTATCGAGATGCGAATCGTATCGGACAGAGGCCCAAGATTCCCATCCCTACCACTAACCTACGCAGACACGGGGAGAACATGCAAACTCCACACAGAAAGGCCCCAACCCTGGTGGGAATCGAACCCGGGACCTTGTAGTTGTGAGGCACGAGCATTACAATGTTTAATGCAGCTCTATACTCAAATACAGACACTTTCGCCTACTCACTGGTTCACTTCATCGGTCCGGTCAAGCTCCAAGTCGGGCTGGGCACCGTTAAATGATACCAGTCTAGTTAGGTATTGAAAAAAAGGTTTAGGTACTACTGGTGAAAAAAAAATTTAAGTTTAGAAAGAGAGTACCGGAAATAAATAAAATCCTTTGATCCAAGTTTTGATGCCGTTTGTCATCCAAAATTGAGGGAGAATTAGGTGAAAAAATTTATTTTATGTTTTCACCTCGAATATGATACAAATGTAAAGGAAATGAAATGGAAGGAAAAGGAATAAATGTACATTATTAGAATCAGAATAGTTTTTATTGCCATAGTTTGAGAACAGGTGCACAAACTAGGCATTTTTCTTGGTGCAGACGCACAACATAAAACATATAACACAGAATTTAGATTAAAAATAAGCTGTACAACTTTAAACTATAAGGCTATAGGGGTATGCATAAAGAATATATATAATTAAAAAAAAGATTCTATGACATATTTTAGTATAGGTATAGAAAAAAGTATCATTCAGGTATCGGTATTGAAAACCAAGTATCGCTAAAGTATCAGTATCGAAATAAAATGTAACAGTTCCCAGCCCTAAGTGAGTGGCTAGTGGATTTAAGAAATCCTAGTGAAGTGGATGGCTTTAGTAGGCTCTAAAAGGCAACGTACTCACTAAGTGCTCATGAACTGTAATTAAATCGTAATCAAACTATTATTAATTGTAATCTAGTCCAAAGAAAATTGTGATGGTATTTGTTTGCCACCCCTAGGTCTACAGGGTGGAGATTACTGTATTAGCCTGACTGCAAGTAATGTTCACCTTTTGTTTTGTCATAGCACTACAAGCCATAAAATTCACAATTTCCCCTAACACTGACATTGGACACAATGACGTTCCTTTTTTCCCTTAAAAAAAAAATAAAAAAATTATGGGACAAAGCGGTTAATAAAGCCGGGAGCCAAAGAGTAAAACTAAGTGAGGATAAAAGACACCCCTGTCATGGACCTTACTGTAAATGAGATTCAGTCCTGATTCCAGACGATGTCATTCTGATGAGTGAATGACATGAAGACGCGTCCATTAGTGAATGAGACCCTTCTCTTTTAGAGTCCTCTTAAAGCGTGTAAGTCAGTATTCAGTAATAGTGTCCCTAAACTCTTGCACAAAGGCCATAAGCTGAGCAAGGGGCCATCCATGTCCCGAACATGTTCTCCTGCAGGGGATTACAGGAAACGAAAATGCAGTGGATTACAGGAAACGAAAAGAGCAAACACAAGAGGATATTGTGTACCTGTCACTAGTATTTCCCGTCACACAGGCTGACTGCTGCATGCAAACAGCTTCTGGGAAAGGAAAATAGAGCCCTTGAGTTGGTATCACAGTGTCTTAGTATTTTAATTATACCTGGGTTCATTTGTGAGCGCCAGCACTTGTCCTCTTCATTTTCCTCTGGAGATGAGCTTAAACCTGTTTGAGGCAAGGCAAGTTTATTTGTAGAGCACAATTCATACACAAGGCAATTCAAAGTGCTTCACAGTTGCATAAAATTACAAGAAAACAGATCAAATCAATCATTAAAACATCAACATAAAATGTATCAATGACAGTAAAAGGCAAGAGTGCAGATAAAATACTTTCAGTTTTCATCTGCTCGGGTAAAAAGAGCTGTTTTCAGTCTGGATTTGAACATTGTCAGAGTTGAGGCCTGTCTCACATCCTCATGAAGACTGTTCCAGATTTTAGCTGCATGAAACTGAAACGCAGCTTCACCGTGTTTAGTCCTGACTCTGGGAACCACCAGGAGACCCCTCCCTGAAGTTCTCAGGGCCCGAGATGGTTCATACGGCTCTAACATGTCAGAGATGGACTTTGGTGCTAAACCATGAAAAGACTTGTACACAAGCAGAGCTGTTTTAAATTCTATTCTCTGAGTGACAGGAAGCCAGTGCAGAGACCGGAGCACTGGACTAATATGGTCATATTTCCTGGTTCTTGTCAGGACTCGAGCAGCAGCGTTCTGGATGTTCTGCAGCTCTAACAGCTCGTTTAGAAAGGCCAGTGAGCAGGCCGTTACAGTCGTCTAACCTGCTGGAGACAAATGCATGGATGAGTGTCTCCAAGTCTGGTTTTGACACTATTCCTCTGATCTTAATGTTTTTCAGATGGTAAAAAGCTGATGATGTTATTGCTTTGATGTGGCTGTTTAAGTTCAGGTCTGAGTCCATGATTACTCCTAGATTTCTAACCTGATTTTTTGGTTTTAGAGAGAGAGACTCAAGGTGACTGATAACACTTTGTCTTTGTGTCTGTGGGACAAAAACAATGATCTCAGTTTTGTCTGAGTTTAGTTGGAGAAAGTTGTTTTGCATCCACAAACTGATCTGTTCGATGCAGTGACAGAGTATCTCCAGGCCCCTGTTCACCTGCCGTCAGTGACAGAGAGTATCTACAGGCCCGTGTTCACCTGTATCAGTGACAGAGAGTATCTACAGGCCCATGTTCACCTGTATCAGTGACAGAGAGTATCTACAGGCCCATGTTCACCTGCCGTCAATGACACGTAGATCTGAGTGTCATCTGCGTAGTTGTGGTACGACAAAGTGTTGCTGTTTATTAGCTGACCCAATGGAAGGATGTACAAGTTGAATAAGAGGCAAGGCAAGGCAACTTTATTTATACCGCGCATTTCGTACACAAGGCAACTCAATGCGCAAAATCAAGAGGGGTCCCAAGATTGACCCCTGGGGGACTCCACAGGTCATAGACATTTTGTCTGAGACACAGTTGCCAATTTCGACAAAGTACGTCCTATCCTCGAGATAGGACTTGAACCAGTTTAGAGCAGTACCAGAGATTCCCACCCAGTTTTCTAACCTGTGAAGTAAGATCCCGTGGTCCACTGTGTCAAAGGCTGCGCCTTTTGGAAATGCTCCCGTCTCAAATGAGAGGTTAACTAACTGAACAAGTTGTGGTAACAAGCTGGTCAACACAGACTTAAGAAATCTAGTGGGTAATTCATCAAGGCAGCATGTGCATGAACTCAGACCGGAGATAACCTCTTCCATTGTTTTGTCAGTAACAGGTGTGAAATGTGTCAGCTCAAGGTGTTTATCTGGTGGCAGGGTTGCTATTTGTGTTGTTGAAATTATGGCATTTTTAATGCCTTGGACTTTGTTATAAAAAAATATTGCAAACTCATTGCACTTAGATGTAGAGATTAGTTCTAAGGGCAGTGAAACTGGAGGGTTAGTTAATCTGTTCACTGTGGAAAACAGAACACGAGAATTGTTTCTGCAGTTTGCGATGATTTTAGAGAAGTACTTCTCCCTTTCTCCACGCAAAATCTGGTTGAATTCACAAAGCACTTCTTTGTATATCTCAAAATGAACCTGGAGCTTTGACTTGCGCCATTTCCGTTCGGCTTTTCGGCACTCCCTTTTCTGTGCCCTGACCGAATCTTCACTTCTCCAAGGTGCCTTTTGTCTATTGTTAACCATTTTAACCTTGACAGGAGCAATAGTATCCAAAACATTTAAGACGCTTGATGTGTAAGAGTCCAATATCAGCATTAGAACATGGAGGATTTTCAAATCTGTTCATCTCCATAAACTGTGTCCTTGTTGTATCATTTATGTGTAGTCTTTGAAAGATCATCAGTTCTAAAGATTCCGTGGCGGACTGCAAATTCCTGGAACGTTCGTGTTAAAAGCTTGATGTAGGATGTATAGGATATCTGTGTGTATAACGGTCGGCAAGCTGTTTTGAAGCTGAGGGCTAACATACAATAATTCAATACAAATAAATTGCTAAATAAAATTATATAACCATAAACAAGATGATTGAGTTTAGGCAGATTTGTTCATATTCGCTGCACTATTGAAACTGTTATAATTCATCAAATTAATGTGAGCTTTAAGACAAACATGCCAGCCTCTCTAAACGGCGTCATAGTTTTTACACCTTAGATTCAGTATTTAACACGCAGTAATCGATCATCTATCAGAAACATAATCTTTCTAAAATATGATTATTCAAATAGGTCTGAGATATAATAGAAGATGAATGGGAAGCACTGGCCCTAACAAACTTGGTCATCGCAACTAGTGTAGCCACATCGTGCAACTGGCCAATTCTTCTTTTGTTCTCATTATTCAATCACATTAATCAATGCCATTATCAAGTTCAGAATATATGAATTGTCTGTTTTATTTCTTTCAAAAACAAGGATTGTCCATCAGTTATAAATGCATCTGCCCTCAATCTGAAATTACGACCTCAAATTCAAAATTATTTGCCGTGGATAGAAGGTATGCAGAAGATGTCACAGCATGGCAAAAGATACACAAAGTGTAAGTCTAGCCGAAATCTGGATGTTTTTTCACAGCAAATTGTTCAGTAGAAGTGAAAAACGGCACTTGTTAGCATATGAAGCATGAAGCTAATGTGATATTCCAGGTTAGCATCGTCTGTTTAAGTACTTATGGGCTGTTGAGCCATTTTGCTCCACTCCATGTCGCTGTATCTTTATTTAATAAAAAAAAATATACACACAATTCAGCATTTGTTAAAGTAATGGTGGAGATGTGGCAGAAAAAGTGTTGTTTCTCCTCTTTCTTTTTCCTCTGGCTACTTCAAACAGATTAGCTGTATCTATGGTTTCAAACCTGCTGACTGCCATTTCACATTATTCACTGTATAATTTAGTCAGAAAAAAATGAAGCCGTTCTATTTCACATGAGTTTACGATGAGCAGAGATATGTGAGGGAGCTCTTAGGTATTTCTTCAGGAGACGCGTGCCAGTCCAGTGGTTGTGTCTTTGAAATTAACGTGCCACCATATTGGCGTAAAAAGCAACAAATGGAACGGAGCTCATGACAAGACGTAACCTGCTCCACAAAGAAAACACTGAGTTCTGTGAAGAGGCCGAGAGGCACGCTTCAAATTCCTTCATCATAAAATAAGCACAACATATGACATCTGCAAAACTAACAGCAAAAATATGTATCCGGGACGCCATAGATTTGCAAGAATGATGACAATTGATTCGACATCGCATCTCTTGTGCATCTTATTCAGTTTAGCTACTAGTCCTGTAGTTTCGATCTCTACAGATTCTTGTATCAGTTTTGCAGTTCATATGTCAATCTTCTCTTAAATATGAATACCTAAATATTGATATTAATGCTGCAAGTGATTTAGATCGGCTTACAAATCACACAACAGATTGAGATATCTGCTTTGTCGTGAGAGTTGACACTTCAAAGTCAAACCTTTTAGGGATGGACCAAAAACCTGGCGCTCCGGATATCGCATATACCTACCCCTCATCCACCAAACGCTTCTTAAACACACGCCAATCAATGTGAAGGTATGTCTGTCTTGTACATGTTATTCTCGGATCTACATACTCTCTGTGTTCGCAGCCAACCACCTGCAGTCCAGCCCCAGCCGGAGTGATCCTGGGTGAGTGTCGCGTGCTGCGTGTGTGTGTGTGTGTGTGTGTGTGTACTGTAGTGGTGTGTGTGTGTGTACTGTAGTGGTGTGTGTGTGTGTACTGTAGTGGTGTGTGTGTGTGTGTACTGTAGTGGTGTGTGGTGTCCTCTCCAGCCTGAAGGGGTCGCTCACGCAGCGTATGTGTGTTTTAGCTTTGGTCTCGTGGCTGACCAGAAGAGGACGCAGTTCCAGGAGCGTGCCCAGAGCATGAACTCCACCGGGTCCGGCAAGAGCAGCACGGTGTCCAGGTAAGTCCCATCATCCCTGACTTTCATTCCCATCCAGGGGGGCAGTCCTAAGGTTAATTATTGGGGATTTCAGACATGGCAAAGATATTTTTTCCTCTCTGTGATTGATCTAATGCTTTGGTTTGTGTCAGTAAAGAAACCTTCAGATGTGTAAATTCCCTGACACCCCCCCCCCCCCATAAATCCACTTACAAGCCCATAAATTACTGTTAATTTCCATGGGAAAGCCTAGAAATTTGCAACCCTATGTTGGGGCTTAGGGTGAAATTGCATGAAAATGAGGACATAAAACTACTGGACACTTTTGGATCAACATTGCACTTTCTAACCAACAAAAGCCATGGTTCCACATAACATGCTTCTATCCGGTACGGCTCAGTCGAAGTCCTCTGCTTCTCACATACCCTCCTCTACTCAGTACAGGCGATGGTTTCCACTTAATAATGGACCGCAGTGGTTGTGAGCGCTGTTCCGATGCACATGCTGGAATACACGTTACTGAAGGGAAACAAAACGGCGGTGAAAAGTTTTCTTAGCTGCAATAAAAACAATGTGGACAAATGTGTTCTTTTGGAGGGTTTTGTGGGATTATTCAGAGGAGCATAAAGTAAATATGTGTTTGAGATTATGACCAAAACGCTATGAAAAAGCAATAAAAACACAATAAAAAACACAAAAAATCTTAACGAAAATGTGACAACAACATGGCAACGGTGCGAGGGATCATCTCCGATCCGTTTTGTAGATCTTGGCTTTCAAATGAGGCCTTACACTGGCCTATTGGCTGCAGTGGTGTGTCCAGAACTTTTTTTTTCTGGAGGCTGAGGAGTGTGATCCCTCTGTAATTGGAGCACACCCTCCGATCCCCCTTCTTGAAGAGAGGGACCACCACCCCGGTCTGCCAATCCAGAGGCACTGTACCCGACCGCCACGCGATATTGCAGAGACGTGTCAGCCAAGACAGCCCTACAACATCCAGAGACTTAAGGTACTCAGGACGAATCTCATCCACCCCTGGGGCCTTGCCACCGAGGAGCTTTCTAACCACCTCGGTGACTTCAGCTTGGGTGATGGACGAGCCCCCCTCCGAGTCCCCAGCCTCTGCTTCCTCATCGGAAGACGTAACGGTGGGATTGAGGAGATCCTCGAAGTACTCCTTCCACCGCCCGACCACATCCCCAGTCGAGGTCAGCAACCCCCCACCCGCACTGTAAACAGTGTTGGTGAAGCACTGCTTCCCCCTCCTGAGGCGCCGGATGGTTTGCCAGAATCTCTTCGAGGCCGACCAATAGTCCTCCTCCATGGCTTCTCCAAACTCCTCCCAGACCCCAGTTTTTGCCTCTACGACCGCACGAGCTGCAGCACGCTTGGCCTGCCGGTACCTCTCAGCTGCCTCCGGAGTCCCACAAGCCAACAAGGCCAGATAGGACTCCTCCTTCAGCTTGACAGCATCCACCACCGGGTTCGGGGATTTCCGCCGCGACAGGCAACAGAGACCTTACGGCCACAACTATGAGCAGCCGCATCGACAATGGAGGAGGAGAACATGGTCCACTCGGACTCCATGTCTCCAACCTTCCTCGGAATCTGGGTGAAGCTCTTCCGGAGGTGGGAGTTGAAGACCCTACTGACAGAGGGATCCACCAGACGTTCCCAACAGACCCTCACAACACGTTTGGGCCTGCCAGGTCTGACCGGCTTCTTCCCCTGCCAGCGGATCCAGCTCACCACCAGGTGGTGATCGGTTGACAGCTCAGCCCCTCTCTTCACCCGAGTGTCCGAGACACACGGCCGGAGATCAGATGACACAACTACAAGTCGGTCATCGACCTCCTGCCTAGGGTGTCCTGGTGCCACGTGCACTTATGGACATCCTTGTGCTCGAACATGGTGTTTGTTATGGACAAACCGTAACTAGCACAGAAGTCCAATAACAGAACACCACTCGGGTTCTGATCGGGGAGGCCGTTCTTCCCCATCACCCCCACCCAGGTCTCACTGTCGTTACCCACGTGGGCGTTGAAGTCCCCCAGTAGAACAATGGAGTCCCCGGCCGGAGCACCATCTAGTACCCCTCCCAGGGACTCCAAGAAGGCCGGGTACTCTGCACCGATGTTGGGCCCGTAGGCCGAGACAACGGTGAGAGACCTGTCCCCGACCCGAAGGCGTCGGGGAAGGCGCGACCCTCTCGTTCACCGGGGTGAACTCCAACACGTGACGGCTGAGCTGGGGGGCTATAAGCAAACCCACCCCAGCCCGCCACCTCTCCCCGCGGGCAACTCCAGAAAAATGGAGCTTCCAGCCCCTCTCCAGGAGTTGGGATCCGGAACCCAGGCTGTGCGTGGAGGTGAGCCCGACTATATCTAGCCGGTACCTCTCAACCTCCCGCACGAGCTCAGGCTCCTTCCCCCCCAGCGAGGTGACGTTCCATATCCCGAACGCCAGAAGCTGCGCACGCGGACCAGGTCGTCGAGACACCTGCCTTTGACTGCCACCCAGTCCTCTCTGCACCCGACCCCTACGGATCCCTCTGCGGGTGGTGGGTCCAGAGGAGTGCGGGCCCACGTCGTCCTTTCGGGCAGAGGCCCGACCACCAGACGCTCGCATTCGAGCCCCAACCCCAGGCCTGGCTCCAGGGTGGGGCCCCGGTTGCGCCATACAGGGCGACGTCACGGTCCTTGATCAATTACTGTCCATAGAGGTCTTCGAACTGCTCTTTGTCTGACCCGTCACCTAAGACCGGTTTGCCATGGGAGACCCTACCAGGGGCATAAAGCCCCAGACAACATAGCTCCCAGGATCATTCGGGCGGTCAAACAACCCCACCACGTTAAGGTAGCAGTTCACGGGGTTGTAGAACAAATGCCATTTAATATTAGTGAGGTGAAATCTCCACTGGACCAACCAACCAAAATCCAAGCTGTGTCACCACTAACTAGTACTAACACCACAACAAAGTGGGGTGGATTTTGTTATTTACAAAGTGCCAGTCAGCATTATTTTTTTGCTTAGTAATGTTCATTGTAGCATTAATATCATTTATTTCGTATTCTATAAAGAAGCTATAGTCTTAACAATCAGTGATTAGTGCTGCAGAACAAGGCAGGTGGGGGAGGGTGTGCTAATGAGGAATCTCTACCCTACATATTATTCCTCATGCTTCATCCGCCCCCCTGAGTGGGGTGGCACCTGGGGTGACCCAGCCAAGATCCGGGGTGGCTCCCTAGACACGCCACTGATAGGCTGTGAGCTCCAGTCAAGAAGCTTTCAGATTTGGGTAAAGCTGAACTGGAGAAAATGTGCTTGGTTAAAGTGGGGGATAAGGGGTTAAAAAACATTTAGAGCACATCTTACAAATGCATAATAATGGTGTTTGTGTTCGCAGTGTCTCTGAGCTTCTGGACCTGTACGAGGAGGACCCTGAGGAGATCCTGCTGAACCTGGGCTTCGGTCGAGAGGAGCCAGACCTGGCCTCCAAGGTCCCGTCGCGCTTCTTCAACGGCTTATCCTGTGCCCGTGGCATCGACTTCAAGGTACTTGCCCGTGATTATTTCCCACTGACGTTTTTTTTCCGTTTGTTGATATATCAGTTAAAAGCAGTCCCAGCGTCAAGAGGGGGCGTTGCCCCCTCACTGCCTCAGTCAAAATCAGTCATTTTTTTATATATTGTTTTCAGTCTATGATGTGTTCAAAACAACCCAAAACTTGGAAGAAACTGCACTGACTCTAATGAACAGTTTTGGAAATTAAAATTCAGAGTTTCCAGTGGTCCTTGAACCCATCACGCACCTCCCTACTATGTCATCAGTGCATCATCCCGCAATAAGGAGTAGCCTGTAGCCAGCAGCTATATTTTCTGTTCAAAAGGGACATTCGCAAATGGCTGAAAAGCAACAAACTACACCATCGGTGTCCCTGCAGCCTGTGTGCAGCTTTCTCATACAATGCACACACTACACAAACAGCTGATGTTTATAACACAGCACGTCTGTGTCTCTACCACTTCATTTCTCCTCCGGTTTCAAAAACTGACTCCAAATCCGCAAAGATGAGCCTGTGTTTGTGAGCGTGCGAAAACATGTGCGTGTCCCTCATTGGTCAGGGGTGTCAACAGTGCAAGGCTACTACTGTTACGAAGCCTTCAACTTGGCTATAGTTCTGTCAAATGGAGATAAAAGTCGGCGACACGAAGAAGCGGGACGTATTTCAGTGGATTTAATAAGAAAATGAGACACGCTCCAAGATGGAGGAGGCGGAGGAGACAGCGGAGAGAGGCGAGCCGCTAGTGGCGAGGTGACGCTGAACAGTTCGTCTCCAAACTCAGTAAGTGCCGCTAAACTCTGTTCGCGGTTGAAATGTTGCTTGAAAAGGTGGTTCTCGTGAACGTTTGGTGATATAAAGTTGTGCTTTTTCGTGTGTTCAGTTCAGTTTAGTTTATTACAAATATACGGTAAAAGCATTTTAACATTCATTCATAGATGATAGTGCATATTCATAAACGGGACACCCTTGAAGCAACATTTAGCTTATGTATGGGGCCCAAGACAATACACAATATTAAAAACACAGATATACATTAGTAACCTGGGATACATATTACCCAAGATACCTATTACCTACCAACTAACCTTACCTACTCTAATTTAAAACTGTCTTACCTTACATTTACTAGCTGCATGAATTTTACTTTAAAAAGGTACGTATTTTTTTATTTTAATGTTATTTTTGAATTATTTATTTTTTGCTTACACACATTAGTCCATACTACCATCAGACATAAATTACATAAGTCTTGTTAGAGGTCATCAACTAGGGTTTATTGTAATTTTCTAGAAGCTCAATTTTTAGTTTCTTTTTAAAAATAGCCAGAGATGTAACGGTTTTAATGTTAATATTCAGCTCATTCCAAACTTGTGGGCCTTTACACGCCACACTGAAGCTTGTGCACTTGAGTTTTCTAATTTTTCCTTGTAAGAGGGTTTTACGTCTTGTATTGTGATTATGAGCAGGTGTAGAGATTGGGATGAGCTGAGCCAGTCTGTCCTTAGGTCTAAACACTACATTAGACATTATACATGCATTTTGAAAAAAGTTGCACTCGGTGAGTTTCAGAAGCTTATATTTATAAAATAAGTGATCGGTGGGGCTATTAAACTTGGCCCAAGAGATGGCTCGAATAGCTTTCTTTTGAAGGGCTTGTAATTTCAAAAGATAGCTGGGGAATGTGTTGCACCAGATCACGTTGCAGTAATTTAGATGGGGTGTGGGAATCGCTGTGGCCATGACATGAGCGGTTTGTGCCGCTGTTTTGACAGAAATGACGAGGGAGGCGCGGCGGTGTTTTTCCGTCTTTATTTCACTTTATTTCGCTTTCTGTGTGTTCACATTGGGGACGGTAAAATCACCCACGTTTCTCCTGTGCGTCCAAAATTGGGCTTAAAAAATCAAACATGTTTGATTTTCTGCGACTGTAGTCCAGTTGCGTCTGACTGCTGCCCACACTACACGATTCAAACGCGAGTCCATTCGAGACCCCCCCACACTACGAGACACGACTCTGTGTGACTGCCTTTGACTATAAACACGACTTGGGAAGACTCGGCGCGACTGAGAATTGTATCAAAATTGGGCATAAAAATCGTGTAGGGTGTGCTGACCTTAACGTCATCCCCCCCCCCCCCCCCCCCCCCCTTTGGTTTTCAGCCGCCCCCCCTTCTGTACTGAGCTGGCGCCGGGACTGGTTAAAAGATTGTTTCAGAAGAGTTTTGGGATCTTGTTTAGGTTTGAATACGCTAATTACAGTATATAAATTCAAATTCATCCTTGTTTTTTTGGGGAGTTCAAAGCTCGTTAAATCAGGCAGGAATTGCATATTAAAAAGCCCTCTGAAGAACCTTAAAGTCCAAGAGTGGAAAGTGTGGCGTCTGTAGCAGCTACTAAAGTGGAGATGTTGCAAGAGTGGAACGAAAACCTATTTTGGAGAAAACTAAATGTTTGTAACATCTGCACATGTGTATATTTCTCCCGTCTTTAGCCCCTGCTGTCTCCCACAAAGGAAATGACCTTATTTGGATTACAGCGTCATATCGGTCACAGCCTATCGCAGTGCACGAGGGTAGAGCTGTGCAATTAATCGAAATTCAATTATGATTTCAATTATTACACTAAACTATTACAAAAATGGCATCTAGTGACAACTTATTGTTCAAGCCATGGATATATGTTTGTAATACAATGAGCCCAAAGGCTTTTCCTAACCTTAACCAGACACAGGGATGGTGCTCTCTGTTACTCTCTGTTTAGGTGCTTATAAATATCAGGAATAGTTGTAAACCTGTGTAAATTTTATTTTTTTTAAAGATTCAAAGATTTGTCAAACCGTTTGTGAATGATTTGAAATTATATTTCTCTCATCCTTGATTGTGAAGTGGGGGGAGAGGGGTGGGAGCACAGGGACGGCAGGGAGGTAAGCTTCCTGATGGCCTGGTGTATGAATTTGGATTAATATATATTTTACAGTGACTCAAATGTTTTGTGCGGTGTGCTGCAGGTGTTCCTGGGAGCGCAGCTGCAAAGACTGGAGGTGGAGAACCCCAACTACGCCTTGACCAGTGAGTGTCGCCCCCTGCCTGCTGACTGATACTGTTACATGTGTACACTCTGTGTGTGTGTGTGCGTGCGTGATGATGATGATGATGATGATGATGAACATGATCGGACATAACAGCACCTCCATGTGTCTTGGTACTTCAATGCATCCTGGTCAGAGGCGCGTATCCACAGACCCTCATGTCTGGGGCAGTCTGTTCAGGCCAGACACACTTTTCCAGGTTCCAAGTTCAGCCGGTTCCATAATATAGGCCTTTGAGATGTATCAGCCAGCCTCTCATACCAGCAGATATACGCCCCGAGGTGGCACAATGTGAACGCAGAAGGGTTGTCTCGGGGGTTCGTTTGTCCGATCACTGCCAAAGTGTCTCCGCGGTAACAAGAGACAAAGCCTTGTTTGTTCCTGCCCCCTGGACCTGACGCTTATGCATGTAAACATCCCAACTCACTGATGCAGAGCTCTCCTGGAGAGCACTGTCTGCTTTGGCTTTGGGAAAGTGTTGTACAATCGAGGCTTTCGTCAATTGATTGTTGTTGCAATAATAGGTGACGCAGTATCCATATCACAAGAAGCCACAATATATTGCAATATCACTTGGGTCTTTTCCAAGTGTGTCACTAGTAGGGCTGGGACAATATTTGGATCAGATGGCAATACTTTTGCTTCAATATTAAAGATCAATACTTTATCAAGTGCTTTCAATAGTGTTTTTATCCTGCACTCCTTTTTTTTTTTTTGTTGATACATTTTTATTTTAACACTAAATGTCAATAAATGTCAAATGGCATTCGGTTTATAAACTTTGGACATATGACTTTTTTCTTTTTACACATTTTAAGGTAAATGTATAACATAATTACTTACTGAATCACAACACGCATCGGCTCGTGACAAAAGTGTATCGTCCCTGCCCTACTATTTAGTCCAGAGGTGCATGCATAACACCTTGCATTGTGAAAGAGTGGTTCAGGGAGCATAAGACATGGGACTGGTCAAAAACTTAGAGACTAGATGCAAGTTGGTCATTTTATGCTCACTACTGCCACCTCAGGTCTTATGCGTAACTGCAGTCTCTATATTAAGCTCGTGCATGACGGCACTTCGGACCCGAAGTAACAACTTTTCGAGGCAGTTGTGGTGAACAGGTCTGGGCTCATTGTACACATTAGGACATGGCTGGAGCGTGTAGGGGGGTGAAAATGCATAGTTTTAAATTTTTTTAACTCTGTATAGTCCCTTTAAGCACATCCAGAAGAAGACCCTAAAATTATCTGCGCAAGATTCACATGCATGTCAGAACAAGTTTGTAAAGGGCTTCACTCTAAACTACAGGGTTATTTTCTTTAACATGAGACGTCATGGAGACGAGATATTTTGTCATATGCGTAGGACATCATTTCTTGGATAACTACAGCTTTTGCGATTCCATACTTTTGCCCACTGTAGCTTCGACTGGGTTGTAATGATTCTCGCCAGGTCTTTATTGTGTCCATACTCCATTCCCCCTTTCACATTTCCTGGGCTCAGTGCAGCGGGGTGCTCGCCGTCTCTGCACTGGTACGTCACACAGGATGTATTTTGAGTTGTTTGACGCTGTGGAACATAACGGACTGACAGATGTTTGGACTGTGGACGACCGTTTTCTTTTTCCTGTCTCTGTCTGGCCTAAAAACTGTCAAACATTGGCACATGAGCCCAGGTAACCTAACTGCTGATGATCAGGAGGGACAGTGGTCTGGTTGGACACCGATATTAACGGCTGGTTTAAAAAAGTTCATGATTAAACATTAAGCTTATTCAGACTATAATTCCAGTAGTTAATGGTTTGAATCAAACTGGACTGAAATAAAGGATCCTTTCTGTCACTATGGTCACACCTGGACCGATCTCTGCTGGACATCACCCTAGCCATGTCATCCCCAGACATGCAAGTCCCTTTCCCATTTCCTCACAATCCCGGCGCTCCTGTAGTCTCCAGCCCTATCTGCAGATGGACTCCCATCAGCCCTGGGTCTATCTATAGTCTGTCTTTAGCCCTATCTGCAGACGGACTCCCATCAGCCCTGGGTCTATCTATAGTCTGTCTTTAGCCCTATCTGCAGACGGACTCCCATCAGCCCTGGGTCTATCTATAGTCTGTCTTTAGCCCTATCTGCAGACGGACTCCCATCAGCCCTGGGTCTATCTATAGTCTGTCTTCAGCCCTATCTGCAGACGGACTCCCATCACCCCTGGGTCTATCTATAGTCTGTCTTTAGCCCTATCTGCAGACGGACTCCCATCACCCCTGGGTCTATCTATAGTCTGTCTTTAGCCTTATCTGCAGCCCTATCGCACTTGCCAGAAGGGCTGGACCAGTTTGGAGCATTTCAAAGGAGTACAACTCTCATTTTGACTGTAATGACACATTACAAAAGTGCAACAAATTGCTGCAGTTATCCTTCAAGTCAGTGAAAATATTGATATTGTTCACCCTTTAAACCAGGGGTGTCGAACTCATTTGGGTCATGGGCCGAAATCCAGCTTCCTCGGTGGGTCGCAGGCCACATATAATGTTAATAGGAAAATACTATTAAAAAAGCATTTTTCCAATAAATGAATAATAATGAGCTGTGATTTTAAAATAGTGCTGATTTAGTCAAAAGGCCAACAGTAATAAATAATAATGGCTTACTGCGCCTGGGTTACAAGTACACTGTAGTCATTATACTGTCGTTATTATTGATTCACTCCCCACTCTGTGGTAGTAAGCTACTATTGTAGCCACAGCCGCCCTGGGGTGACCATTTACCATGTGGCTATAATGGTAAATGGTCTCAACTTATATAGCGCTTTTCCACCTACATTAGGCACTCGAAGCGCTTTACAGCAAGGATCCACTCACCCATTCATACACCAATGTACGCAGATACTGGAGGCAAGGTGGGTGAAGTGTCTTGCCCAAGGACCCAACAACAGCATTGCACCTTCAGGAGGCGGGATTCGAACCCCCAAGTTGCGCGCTAGTGGCTGGAATGAGCACACTGGTTATTTCCTTAAAAATTCATAACTCCGCACAGGAATGGGCTAAAGACTTACTTTTTTTGACATACTCAGGAATTTGTGCTCTACAAGTCAGGGGTCGGATTAAATTCTCTCCTTAGTTTGCCCACCTCTGATCTATAGCCTGTCTTCAGCCCTATCTGCAGAGTAGAGGTGTCACAATTTAATTTTTTTGAGTCACGATTATTGTGAGAGAAAACATTGTGATTTTACGATTATTCACGATTATTCCCCGAATGAAAGGAAATAACTGATATTTTTAGTTTTTGTCTTTAAAAAGCTTTTTAATACTTGAACTTGTAAACATTCAATGTTTCTAAAAATGAAAAATGCTTTAAGATTGTTTTGCATTAAAATAAATAGGCCTACATTGAATAATACAAAACAATGTCAACTTTACTTCTTTATAATGACCATAATGATCCTAATTATTTGACTATATATTAGGCCACAAACTAGGCTAGGTTTTATGTTCTCAAAAGTGATGCTGTTTAATTATTTGTCAGATGTTTTGATGAACAGAGAATGAAACGTGTTTACAAAGTGACTAAGGAGACTCTTTTGAACAGCTGATCTCCACATGTGCGGTTTCACTTTCCTTCTGTTGCTGAAGCAGAGCGGAGCGTTAGCCTTTTGTTTACATCCTGAGCCAGTTGTGGTTATTTCTGAACATTTGGACAAGTTTTTTGGGAATTATGCAGTTCGTTACCTTGACCTGGACATTCACAGCGAAGGATTATCTCCATGATGTTGTTTATATTCGACGTAGCCGATATCAGCGCCTTTTGCTGCAACTTTCTGACGACAGGGTTTGCATAACGGACGTCCATCGACAATGTCGTGGAATTTCTTACCACAATAAAGGGAAAAGCTGGAAAGATATTTGTCTCATCAATGGCGTACGTTTATTTGAACACACGTGCGGAGAACCGAAGCACATAGCACGCATATACATCAGTTCTGCCGAGCCAGCGACTAAGGTCCCCGTTACATAGGTAAAACATGAAGGACAGTCACACCCACAAAGGTGGGAGGGGTCACAGTTTCAGACGTAACAGCCAGATGTAAAGGCGCCTTGCCTGGAGAGAGGCAATAGCGGGGGGTTTCTTTGTGCCATGGAGATGCAAACGTAGTGAGATAATTCTTTGTGTCTTGAGACCGGTTCCTTCCTGCAGTTGATTGAATAGAACAGCGGGTGGGGGGTGGCGTCTTTGTGGCTAGGGGCTGGTGCTTAAGGTAGCTGGTTACCTCAACTAACTTGCCATAACAACAACAACAACGCCTTGGTCATGTTTTGGATCCTAAAGAGGTCCCACTCTGACTTCAATCATTTTTGGGTGGATACGACACTGGAGGAGAGCGTCCTTCTGCCTTGCTCAACTACCGGTGAGTTTACGCTGTTCATGGCGTGCAGCCATGAGCCGTACGTCAGCGTGAAACATTTCTGCGGTAAACTGTGGCTTCTGAAATTCTTACGGATAACCTACCGCGTCCTTTTATAATCGTGGTCATCGTAAAACCGGTTAATCTTGACATCCCTACTGCAGACAGACTCCCATCAGCCCTGGGTCTATCTATAGCCGGACTTCAGCCCTACCTGTGGTTTGGGGAGCTACCGTTAGCTTGATTCTAAACTTCCCTAGGTCTTCACAGCCTTCTGTAAAACATCTACCATGCACTGGGGTTCTCTAAACGTTGGTGTTTATTTTTATTTTAATCATTCCATTTCATTATTTTTTATTTTACAGGTCGCTTCCGTCAGATCGAAGTGCTGACCACTGTGGCCAATGAGTTCTTCCAGCTGTATAGCCAGGTGTCGGGCCAGCCACTGCACCTCATCACACCCAAGGAGACAGGTTAGTGCTGGTCGACTGTGCAATCACTGCTTTACTTGGTTTGTGGGTGTCGAGTGTGGCGAAGGTGAGCAGTAAGTAAATGCTTTATTTGTCATGGTACAATTGTGCAATGAAATTGCACTCCGGTCCTCTCCGCCAGCGCTCCAGCTCCACGAGGAGCACGCGCACAAAGCAACAACTTTGAGGAATAAAACTCCCAATAACATAATAAACAGCTATTTATGAGCATGCGAGCTATACCGCGTTGAAGCATGAAGCCTGTGTCCCCCTCCATGCGCGAGGCAGAGAGAAAGAAGAAGTTTAATCGGGTCGTGTGATTGTTTTTGGGGTGACAATCTCCGCAGACGGAAATATCGAGGTTACTTTGTGTGAAATAGTGACATTTTCGTAAAAATAAAGTCAGCTCGGAGGGTATTTACTTTGAAAATACAGATATTGTCGGCGTTCTCTTTCCCGTTTGGTGCGGTCTGAACTGTGGAGCTTGATCCGGCCGGTGCTCACGGAGCTGAAAATAGAGTTGATCTGTATTTTTATCGTAAAGAGGCGATTTTAAACTACACTGCCTTCCCAGTTATTCTGCAAATTATATTTTTTCTCAGATTTTCTAAATTGTCAACTTCAATAACAGTCCGCATAATTTTCATGTCTTTAACTGTTAGAGGATCGTATGAATGTGATTTCAAAAACCTCCCAGTGATAACAGTATTTTATTCAATAATAAATATAGTAAACGACTGCACAGCATTTCAATACATTTTATAGGTTGTAAAGAACTGAAAATGGTAATTTGTTAAATTTGCAGCATTAGATTGATTCAGTGATTCAATGAGCCCCGAGACACAATACCATCCATGAGTTTTATTGAAAACCTTTTTAGAACGGGAAAAAACTCTCGCACGCTGTATACTTGCACACCAGTGTTCCTTTATTGAATGCAACGTTCCGGCCAGTGGCCTTCGTCAGGCTAAATGTTTTTTATGAATGAGGGGCCTTAAATAGGGTGTGGCCTGCTGCATCACAGGATGATGTCATAATGGCCTATGGCAAAACGTAGGCAGCATATGTATACAACATACATCCAAACACAAAGCCAGGATATAGTGAATAGAATATACATATGTACATTGTTAGGGAATTTTATTTGTTTACCAAAAACGGCTCTGATGATGCTCTGTTATTTCTGCCACAGAAATATTAAGCAGATTAAAACACAAGTTTCAGACAAGAGTTTATTCTCTGGCCAGGGGAAAGAGGACGTGGATACTGACTGACCCACGCTTGTCTAATGCCTCTTTCATCGATTCTCAGTCTTCCCCTGGTTTATATTGAACTTCACACACGCCCACATGCCCTACACCACATGGCACAAATGAAGACTTCCCAGGACAGAGGGGGGCAGAGGTCAGGAGATCACTTATCCCTGTTATCGATACACATACAGGTCATGTTTTCCCCCAAAGGTCACATCTGGACAAGAACATACTCTTTAAGTTCAATAGTTCAGTCTTGCATTTCAACCAATACACAGATGCATTCAAAAACAGTACAGGAAATGTATCACATACGATAACTAATTACAAAATGTTCTGACAACATATATGCAATAAAACGTTTAGTGGCACATGCAGTACACATTTTTATATGTACATATGTATCATATATATCTACAGGTGACAAGTAGAAAAACGGTCTGTGTTTTTGGACTGAACGTCAAAGTCCGGTCACTGTCCCGTTACGTCTGAAGAATAAACTCGCCTCCTCGTCTCTTCTGTAAATGCTAAATCTTAATCCTTGAATCCGTTTAATTTTCACTGTTTACATTACACAAACGTGTACTGCGCATTTTGTTCTATTATCTGTGTTAGCGTCACAGCGCCACACACAGGCCTGGCAGATGAATTACGCCGTTTTCACAGACCTGAGTCGACCCATGTGGACGCACACATTTATTAAGCTGGCTTCGTGCTTACAAAGAAAGTTTCTGAAAATATAAGCGTTTTATCTTCCTGTGGATATGGCCTAAATAATGTGACGCTGCAGTTTTAACAGATGTCCGCAGAATTGATTAAATAATGTTGGTACATCAACTTTGTTATTAAAATAGCTCACCTGTTTTCACTGTGTCCAGGGGGAGAGGGCGAGGCCACAGATCCTCCGCCTTTGAAGAAGAGCACCCCTGCGCTGAACGCAGCCAGACTGCTGAAGAAAACCATCAGTAAACACAACATGCTGGCCAGCGCTAGCTCCACTGGCTCTGTCAACTCCACAACAGACTGCACACAGGCTAACGTTCCGGCTAGTACACACACTAATGGTCTGGCTAGCACACAGACAGACACGCACGCTAACGGACAGGCTAACACGCACGCTAACGGACAGGCTAACACGCACGCTAACGTACAAGCTAACACGAACACTAACGGACAGGCTCATGGACAGGCTAACATAGAGACAAGTGCACATATTACCTCACCTGTTAACGCCCCATCAGAGGCAAACGGCCGCACACAGGCAGAAGAAGCACCCAGACCCAAAGTGAAGATGGACACCACGGCCCTGTCCACCGTGTCAGAGGAGAGCAGCAGCGAGAGCGAATGTGACTGGGACAGCACGCAAAGGTGAGACTCGACAGTACCAGAAACAATTACGAACGTGGTGGAAATGCCTCGGTTTTCTCGTTCATTGCTCCACCTCCCGTGGGCCTAGGTAAATCTCCAAACTTGGCCCTATCCCAATTGCACAGCTTTGCAGAGCAGCAATTCCATGCAGCCACTTGTGATGCTCTGACGTTGAAATAAAACCATGAAGCGAGGGAGGCAGCAGAGTTTGTTTTGAGAAGTTAGCAACACACTCTGGAACTGGAACAACTTTAAAGGAGCAGGCTGCCGTTTTTCCATACTGAGATATGTTCTTACATGAGCTTAGACTCTCCTCTTCTTCTATAGGGCCAAAGTTGGAAGCTCTTCGTTTTCCCTTAAATATGGTTGTGAGTAGTTACACAATACAAGTATAGTCACACAAAAATGTCTTCACTTTACTGCGTGGACGTCGAAGTGCTCCTAAGTTGTTATTACGCCTTACAATATAGTACTCCTTTTTATCTGCTTAAACTACATGCACGGGCCCTTTTTCACACATTTCTTTCTTTACTTTATAGAACTTTACAGAGCCCGGGACCAGCCAATCGGAGAGCAGAGGAGGTAGAGATGACCAATGACAGCACAGGGAATGTAGAACAGGGGACAAATCACAGCACAGGAGAGGCTGAGCCAACAGCCAGTCACGACCCAGAAGGTTTGGACGTGACGACCAATGGCAGGACAGAGGAGGCGGACCAGGCGGCCGATCACAGCGCGGACGATTCGGAACAGTTGGCCAATCGCGAAGCAGAACACGCACAGCTGACGGCCAATGGCGGGACAGATGTGGAGCAAAGGGAGGTGGAGAAATCAGCCAACAGGACATCAACAGCGGACAGGGCTGTGCACCCTCAGCTCGCTCTGCTGCGCACGGAGAACGCCAACTCCTTCGACATCGAGGAGGTAGGGCTGTGAAATGAATCAAAACGATTTCAATTATTACACTAAATGATTACAAAAATGGCCCAATCGAGAAAAAACTATTAAGGATGCCCTCCCATCCTTAATAGGGGTGGGCCATATCATATCGTTATCGCAATATAAGTTTTGCTATATTTTATATATCGTTGTGGACACAATACAATTTCTGTTCCACTCAGCTCCATCAGCGCAGCATAAACACTGAACGTAGAACACGGGGACAGGTGCTTAAAGAGTCAAATGAAATGAAGGATGTAAACTGCTTGGCTAGATCATATTTGTGAGGAAATGATTATGCCGTTAAAAAAAAAGAATAAAATATCACTGAGTTAATCTTCCCAATGGGCTGGGATTTTGAAGTAATTTGTCCATTGTCAATTATATCGTCAAATATATTATCGTGATATTTCCTTTTTTATATCGTGATATAGATTTTAGGCCCTAATATTTAATATAATTTGGACTTTTTTTTAACTGTCCAAAGAAAATATTTTGCGTATACCTATTTTATTACTATGTTGGTATTACTGTTATTCACCATCATCATCACAACCCATATAGCATTACGTTGTATCAAGGTCCAATGATACATAACATATTCCACATTTATTCATGAAAGGTATACTACTAACAGACTGATTGATGCCCATGATAACAAGATTAATGTTAAATGATGTGTATTAAAAAGGAATCAAGGTTATTTTTCTTTCCCGTGTTTGGACCTGCTGCCAGAGGGGAGCAGCCCCCCAGCAACTGGACCATAATTTAAGTGTCCTATGCTGTGCATTAAAAGACAAGATTTAGGAGTCTGCTGTCAGAAGATGCTTTCCTCGAGCAGCCGGCCCCCACTTGTCTGCCCTGTACTATGGGTTACTTCAGTAACCCATAGTACAGTAACTATGTTTAGTTTAGCTCCATTTATTATGCAATCTCACATTATCCCCTAACATAAATAACCCATCCATCCATTTTCTTCCACTTGTCCGTTGCCGGGTCGTGGGGGCAGCTGTTGGACCGGCACCATAGGCCTGCCACGATAAGTTTTTTTTTTTAGGACGATATATCGTCTCAGAAAATATTGCGATAAATGATAATATTGAGTATAATGCAAATACTGTAGGCACTAAAAAGAAAACTGTAAGCAACTATTTAATTGAAATGTATTGAACTTCTGACATTCAATATTAACACCTTATACCAAACAAAGTGCAAACTAGAAGGGTCGACATATTCTAGGACACTGTTTCCATCTGAGCTTCTCAAGCTTTAACATAACTTACACTCTCACCAGGTTCTGTGTTTGAACTAGGCCTGGCACAACATTTACAACATCATCTTTAAAAACATCCCAATAACTATAATATTGATATTTCATCTGCATTATTCTGGTTAAATATTTCCTGACAAAAACTCACTTCTGTGACTTGATCTGTCACAGTATGATCTGTGTATGGATTCAGATCATACTGTATTACTGCTGAAGTAGAGTAGCCATATGTTGTGTTCTTTTTCATTTAAAATATAACCTCCTGTACACACGGCCGTCGGAGTGAAGCAGCTTTTTTGGGAAACTTGTTGACTGTCTGTCAAACCGCTGCAGCATTTCTCTGTAACATAGACCTAAGCCCTGAGTAATGTTCTCAGGACTATCGCACTTGTATTTGGACAGTAACATAGTCCTAAGCCCTGAGTAATGTTCTCAGGACTGTCACGCTTGTATTTGGACAGTAACATAGTCCTAAGCCCTGAGTAATGTTCTCAGGACTATCGCACTTGTATTTGGACAGTAACATAGATCTTTATTTATTTATATATATATATATATATATATATATATATATATTGTACCACACGGACTTTCATGGCCGGTGTCTCCCGCAAAAAAATAACCACATTTGGATTACCCCCGAGTGTTGTCGGGGGTTCCCGTGTGTCACGTGAATACCAAACATGTCGGTATTTGTGAATGGATACATGTGGGACACTCGATTGAGTGTCGCCATGTTGGAGTGAATTCATATCGATTTTTATTCAAATTGATATGAATAAAAACCTTAAAGGGAGAGTTTGGTCTGTTTGTTTTACTTCAACATTAAAACTGTTTTTTCACCTGCAATGTTTCGCCTTCAATGGTAATAAAAAACTTAAACTATTCTGGTTCTAAAAACAGTTTGTGTGTGATGACAGATCCACAGCAGTGAGGATGACGTGCTTCCAATGCGCAGCTCCAGAAACGCAGGTGGGTTTTTATACAGGTATCTGACCAGAAATCTGTTTTTTATATTTATGTAGATTTAATAGATCAGTCGAGTTGCCTTGAGCTACATATTCAGGATATAAGCACTAGCTTTGCTTACAGTGTACTCACCATTCAGTTTTTGAGCTTTAGCTAATGTAGGTCTGCTCTAGCATTAATTAAGACTTGACTGCGATAGTGAAAGAGTCATTTTTTTGCAAATTGGTTTTAGCCATAGGAATTGGCAACCTAAAGTCTACACTTTAGGTTGCCAATTCAATCTACATTCTCGTTGGAACATTACCTTAATGACCTCAAATGAAATAAGATCATGCCAAATGTTTGTAATTGTGAATGATCAACATTAAAGTGGACATATTGTGCATGTGGGGGCCTCATTGATATTCTACTATATTGTATTATTTGAAATAATGGTGTAGCTACTATAATCCTGCGGTTGTTTTGGTTCACATAACAGCCTGTTACAGTGGTACCACAGAACCATCAAACATTTTGTTGCTAATAGCCAACAGTGTCATAAGAGGTGAGATGACAAGAAAAAACAAAACTGTCAAAAACTGAAGAAAAACCCAGCACAAAGCCGTCAGGAATCCATTATCACCCAGTGCTGTCATTTTTAGCAGCTGTGACCGACTGGTGTCCAGAAGTACAAGGTGTTCAGTGCTCAGAGACATTGCCAAAGTGGAAAAAGTGTAAGGACTACCACGATGAATCAAAACATGTGAGGTATGATGTTTAGACTGGGTCACGAATGATCTAAAGACAGATTTTTCACGTGTTATGGACTGTTTAGTGGTTTGTTTGTTTATTGGTTTATTTGGTTGGGACAGTGCATGTTAATGAACACACCACACTGGATTGTAGCCCTGGGCTAATTTGCATCCGTTGTCCCACACTCGCACTCTCAAACACACTCTCATTCATCCTGGCCTATTCATGTTTTAGTGGTAGGGGAAACCGGAGTATCCGGAGGAAACCTATGCAGACACAGGGAGAACATGCAACCCTCTAGCTGTGAAGCACGAGCTCAACCGCTGCGTTGAGGTCAGAGTGGCTCTGATGGATCGATGAGATCAGAGTAAGACTGGATGGACTGATGAATGGGCTGGGTCAGTGCACATTAGCGCTCATGCAGGTATCATTAAAGATGATTTAGGTGAAACTGGATTCCCAAACCTCCGGCCAGTTCTTAGAGGATGCTTCTTCACGCAGTGGTACAGGACACTGTACCTGGACAGCTTTATGCTTGCTTTGTTGACAGTTACTTGGTGTTTGTCCTTGTCATCTCACTTCATGCGACCCTGTTTGCTATTGGCAAAGAAATGTTTGATAGTTCTGTGTCCCGTCCTTTCTGCTCACTTAATTTGGAGCGTGGTGCTACTTTGGCCACACTTCATCATTACAAACAGCGCCATCATGTGGGACGCTTCAATCCCACAGCCTTTTTCAGTACATCGTTTGAAAAAGTGAAGAAAAGAATATGGTCAAAAAACGAATTTGCGTAATAATTCTGCATGCTGTGTAATGGCTAGCTTTTCCGGCGGAGAGGCACTAAGTCCATGCCTTTGCCGACCGCCGCTCTGGCTCCATCACTGTGGGAAATGAACCCTGAAACATGGTGCTTGTAAAGAGCTTGCCTGGAGCAAAGGGACAGTGGGAATAACTTTTCAGTTTATAGCTCAGTGTGGTGTTTTGATTGCAAGACTGCTCAGATATTGGAACATGAGTTCTAGATGTGTGGAGTAAAGTTTCAGGCTTAACTATGCAGTAAGCTTAACTCATAATGTGTAGTGGTGAGTGAACATGTGTTCGATGTCTTTGTAAAATGTCCTGCGTCTGTATGGTGTCCTTGTATTTGTGTTGATACGGTGCTGCTGAACTTTGTCAGATCTGATTATCTGAAATTTGTTTTGCAAAGTATTTACATGTACAGTATCTATCTATAAATATGAACCAGGAAGTGCAGAGCAGAGCGCAGCAGCAGTAGAGATAACAACCAAAGTTATCAAGATTAACTGAAGATTGCTCAAATCTAGTTCTGAAAGTGTCCTTGGAATGTGCAGAGTGTGACCCGAGTCTATTGTGTCCTCAGACCTGTCCCGCACCGTGAGCCAGCAGTCGGACAGCAGCGGCTTTGTAGAGGAGCCGTCCTCCGACTCCTGCATTTCCCTAAAGGTCCACACTCTTTACTAGTGCTCCATCCTAATGCTCCATCCTAGTGCTTCATCCTAATGCTCCATCCTACTGCTCCATCCTACTGCTCCATCCTAATGCTCCGTCCTAATGCTCCATCCTAATGCTCCGTCCTAATGCTCCGTCCTAATGCTCCATCCTAATGCTCCGTCCTAATGCTCCGTCCTAATGCTCCATCCTACTGCTCCATCCTACTGCTCCATCCTACTGCTCCGTCCTAATGCTCCGTCCTACTGCTCCATCCTACTGCTCCATCCTAATGCTCCGTCCTAATGCTCCGTCCTAATGCTCCGTCCTAATGCTCCGTCCTAATGCTCCGTCCTAATGCTCCATCCTAATGCTTCATCCTAATGCTTCATCCTAATGCTCCATCCTAATGCTTCATCCTAATGCTCCATCCTAATGCTCCGTCCTAATGCTCCGTCCTAATGCTTCGTCCCTAATGCTTCATCCTACTGCTCCATCCTACTGCTCCATCCTAATGCTTCATCCTAATGCTCCTTCCGAATAGGCCATAGTTTTTCCATACTGAGAGAAAGTATGCAAGAGCGTGGTCGCTTTCAACTTCACCCCCGTTTGGAGCTATAGGAATATGCTGGAGAGGCCAAATGCTAACAACAACTTTGGTCATTTTGCGTGACTAAGCACACGCACAAAGACCAGACAGGTACACATCAACTCGTCTAAACTCAGGTAAGAACATATCTCAGTGTGGAAAAACGGTGGCCCGTTCCTTTTTAAATTAATCTCTTACACCCCACTTTAACCAATATTCTCGGCTTTACCCAAATCTAAAGGCTTCTTGACTGGAGCTTTCAGCCTCTAGGCCAGTGTAACGCCTCCTTTGAAAGCTAAGACCTGCAAAACCTTTTTGTCACATTTTTGACGTGTTTTCATCCCTTTTTTGAACCGTTTTTGTGGTTATGAAGTGAAAAAGCATCTCGCCCCATTTTGAGCCTACGGTAGTTTCTGGGGTTTGAAATGCAGTGTTTGCTCTCTGGTCAGGAGTTTCCAGGGAGCTGATTAGCCTTCGTCCTGACTTTAAACGTCTCAATGTTGCAGGTTCAGGAGAGCAGCGACTCCTGTGACAGCGAGACCACGGTGACCTCTCACCCCTCGCAGGACCAGGCCACGCCGGTCATTGCTGACCAACCGGCTTTCACGCTGTTCACTGGGGACGCACGGGACAATGGAGACGGAACGGGACAGGAATGGGACGCACCCGATGGGGACATTACAGACATCATCCCCCAGTACAGTGCACATCAGCTGCCCAAAATCAAGAGGTGTGTGGTTACATTTTAAACAAGGCCATGAAAGACATTTGCCTGGTTTAATGACACAGAACTTTTACTTGACAAATATTATTTTGCATTATTATTACTTGATGAAGAAATAAAATAAATATATCTTTGGTCTTTTGAAGTCAATTGGATGATTCTAAGCATCAAACCAGATCTAAAAAGTATCTAAATTGGAGTAAATTAAGTTTAAGCTAAGCATAACCCACTTCTAAACCAGAAAAAAATGCATTACTAAATCATAAACACATTTTTTAGGGCTGTCACGATAATTACTATATTGATTCATCGTTCAATAAATATAAGAAACAATACATTTTGTGATCAGTAGTCATTTTATGTACATTTACTACTGAAGCAAATTGGGTTACAATATATGTCACGTTTATTGCAGCTTGTGTGGTATTTTAAAATATAATTATACACTTTTAGAACATAGGTTTACTGCTTTAGAGCTGTCTGTATTTAGTATTGTCAGACTCAATAATATCGTTTATTATGATATTTTCCTGCCTCAATGCGCAAGTTCTCAGTCGTACAGGAGTTGTCCATCTTCAATGAAGGTACTTTATTAATCTTCTGTACTCAACTACTGAGTACAGAAGATTAATCAAGTACCTTCATTAATAATTAATAAATCGAACTTCAAATTTGCTATCATGACAGGCCTAACTCTACCATCTTTGTCCAGTAGGAGCAGCCTACCTGAACAGCGAAGCGCCTCTCCCACGGGTCAGGCGGAGGAGACGATCGATGTTCCAAAATCCGAGACGGAAGAAGGACAACTTACAAGAGAGACTTTAGAAGACACTCCAGAGACACCTGGGACTCCATTTAGCGACGCTACCTTAGAAGACAACCGATCCCAATCGCCCGACTTGGAAATCTCCCGTCCCCGGTCTTCAGAGTCCCCAGATATTTTGGACAGTTCAGAGTCCTACCTCCCTCTCGCGCCCCCGTCTCCGGTGCACAGCGCTCTAAACCGTGCAAAACTCCACCAGAAAGCCCCGGGAGGAGGAGGAGGCAGGCTACGCTGTGTCCCCATTCAGAGATCTTCCTCCCTGCCCACAACCGTTGTGTCTTCGGTCCGAATCCAGCTAGGGCGGGGTAAAGCATCCTGTACTCCTCCGCAATACGTCCACAAGCCGCCCCGGGACGAAACAGATAGCCAAAGCGCCTTCCACGGAGCGCGGCATTATCCAGAGGCCCCCTCCAGAGCCATCCCGCACCATTTGTTGACCTCACCCCGGTCCGCTTGCTCCAGCCCCTCTCCGAATAGGCAAACGGGGAGCCCCTCTTATTCGTGGAGCACACAAAGCGTCCCGGAGCTTTATACCAACCCCCAACAGAATATGTACCGACACCCCCCACCGGTATCGTACCCTCCAGCACCGCCGCATTCGTATCCGCATGTAAGCCCGTATGGTAGCTTACCCAATCTGTTCTTCCCGCAGAGCCCCGTCCAACCCCCCTATCCCAACATGCCCCAACACTCTGGCTACACCCACGGGCCAGAGCACCATCCTGCCATGAACTTTCCCCACGGCGCCCGTCACCCGTGGTTTGGGGGATCGAACTCCAGCTTGCACTCCGCCCCTACGCTAGCCCAGAGCGCTGCTAACTTTTCGCCGTATTCGAGTCTGCCACACCACGGTACGCCGGCCCCCTCCATGTCCCGGTACGGCAGCTACGCCCATCTCCCTTACATGGGACCCCACCCTTACCCATTCATGCCCGAAGGCCCACCCCCTCAGCCTGGGTTCCACCTCGGCCCGCCCTCGTCATCTCTGTACGGAGCCTCCATGCACACCCACGAGGCGCTTCCTCCTCATCCCCCCTCCAGCTCAGAGATGCAGCTGCGCAGGGTCCTCCAGGAGATTAGAGGGACGCTGCACGGTCTGGGACAGGTGAGGGGACAGTAGTCTGGGACACGGGCGGGGACAGTCTCGGACACGGGCGGGGACAGTCTCGGACACGGGCGGGGACAGTCTCGGACACGGGCGGGGACAGTAGTGTAGGACAGGGGAGGGGACAGTAGGCTGGGAAAGGTGAAGGGAGAGTCTGGGACGGGTGAGGGGACAGCAGGTTGGGACGGGTGAGGGGACAGCAGGTTGGGACGGGTGAGGGGACAGCAGGTTGGGACAGGTGAGGGGACAGCAGGTTGGGACGGGTGAGGGGACAGCAGGTTGGGACGGGTGAGGGGACAGCAGGTTGGGACAGGTGAGGGGACAGCAGGTTGGGACAGGTGAGGGGACATAGGCGGGAACAGTCTGGGGTCACGTGAGTCTTCAGTAAATCCAGCCCTGTCCTCATGTCTGTTTTCAGTGTGGTGTTGGAGCTGCAGATGTTTTGTCCGAGCGGCGAGCAGTACCAGCCTCTCCTCAGGTAAGTTGGATTTTAACATGACTCTGAGGTAGAGAGGGTATGCAGGTGATGTCACAGCATGGCAACAGAAGCCAAAGGAGTGGCATCGCTACGGTATTGTTTTAGGCTAAACTAATGACACAGAGGACTTTTAAAAAGGAAAAAGCGGATAAACCAAAAACATTTCAGACAACGGCCATTCCTCCTGACAACTTTATTATTGCTACAGACTTTGGGATTAATCACAAACTGAAAAACACTGTTTTCATCGGAAGTTTTGGAGTCTACTGATTGTCAAAGCAATTTGTATCTACTTGTCAGATGTTAGGTAGCTCTTTGTTATTTAGATAGATAATTTGTCACTTCTATCCATCCATTTTCTTCCGCTTTATCTGGGGCCGGGTCGCGGGGGCAGCAGTCTCAGCAGAGATGCCCAGACTTCCCGATCCACGCACACCTCCTCCACTGTTCTGGGGGGACCCCGAGGCGACACCAGGCCAGCTCGGAGACATAGTCCCACCAGTGTGTCCTGGGCCTTCCACGAGGCCTCCTCACAATAGGACATGCCTGGAACACCTCCCGAGGGAGGCGACCAGGAGGCATCCGGAACAGATGCCCTAGCCACCTCAGCTGGCTCCTTTCGACGTGAAGGAGCAGCGACTCTACTCCGAGCTCCTCCCGGGTAACTGAGCTCCTCACCCGATCTCGGAGGGTGCGCCCAGCCACCCTGCAATGGAAACTAATTTTGGCCGCTTGTATTCGCGATCTTGTCCTTTCGGTCATTACCCAAATCTCATGACCATAGGTGAGGGTGGGAACGTAGATCGATCGGTAAATCGAGAGCTTTGCCCCCTGACTCAGCGACCGCATCACTGCTGACGCCGCACCGATCCGTCTATCGATCTCACGCTCCATCCCTCCCTCACTCGTGAACAGGACCCCGAGATACTCCTCCACTTGAGGCAAGGACTCCCCACCGACCTGAACCTTTTTCCGATGGAGAACCATGGCCTCGGATTTGGAGGTGCTGATCCTCATCCCGGCCGCTTCACACTCTGCTGGAAACCGCCCCAGAGCAGCTGAAGGTCCTGATTTGATGAAGCCAGCGACAAGGCACCAGAGACCTTATGGCCACAACTACGAGGAGGAGAACATGGTCCACTCGGACTCCATGTTCCCAACTTACCTCGCAATCTGGGTGAAGCTCTCCCGGAGGTGGGAGTTGAAGACCCTACTGACAGAGGGACCCACCAGATGTTCCTAACAGACCCTCACAACATGTTTGGGCCTGCCAGGTCTGACCGGCTTCCTCCCCTGCCAGCGGATCCAGCTCACCACCAGGTGGTGATCAGTTGACAGCTCAGCCCCTCTCTTCACCCGAGTGTCTGAGACACGCGGCCGGAGATCAGATGACACAACTACAAAGTCGATCATCAACCTCCTGCTTGTGCTCGAACATGGTGTTCGTTATGCACAAACCGTGACAAGCACAGAAGTCCAGTAACAGAACACCACTCGGGTTCCAATTGGGGAGGCCGTTCTTCCCAATCACCCCCATCCAGGTCTCACTGTCGTTACCCACGTGGGCGTTGAAGTCCCCCAGTAGAACAATGCCGTCCCCAGCCGGAGCACTATCTAGTACCCCTCCCAGGGACTCCAAGAAGGCCGGGTACTCTGCACCGATGTTGGGCCAGTAGGCCGAGACAATGGTGAGAGACCTGTCCCCGACCCGAAGGCGTAGGGACGGGACCCTTTCGTTCACCGGGGTGAACTCCAACACGTGGCGGCTGAGCTGGGGGGCTATGAGCAAACCCACCCCAGCCCGCCGCCTCTCCCCGCGGGCAACTCCAGAAAAATGGAGCGTCCAGCCTCTCTCCAGTATTTGGGATCCGGAACCCAGGCTGTGCGTGGAGGTGAGCCCGACTATATCTAGCCGGTACCTCTCAGCCTCCCGCACAAGCTCAGGCTCCTTACCCCCCAGCGAGGTGACGTTCCATGTCCCGAACGCCAGAAGCTGCACCTGGACCAGGTCGTCGAGGCACCTGCCTTTGACTGCCACCCAGTCCTCTCTGCACCCGACCCTTTGTCACATACAATGTTAAAACACTTAGTTCATAACATGTAGTGAATGATAGGGAACACACCTGTCATTTTAAGCAGTCAAAAAAAAAAAGCATGAAAAGAAGCTATAAGCAATAAAGTGTCCATGAGGCATATAGCCTGGGGGGTCATGTTGAATCTGAAGCGAGATTCAAGATGACAGGGAAAATTGAATAGGAAAATTGAAAAGCGAAACTAAAACTAAGCTATTGGATGCTAATCCAAGTGTGTCAACTTTGAAATAAGTTCAGAATGTTAGGGGTTCTGATAATAATTAAAAGAAGGCATGGTAATATAGTGGCTATATTGTTGATACAAGGGGCTGGGTCTAGCTGAGAGGAAAGGATACGGGAATCACAAACACATTTTTAACAAAGTCTAGTTAAAATCGGGTCATTATAAAGGGTTTTTTTTTTCACAGAAGATTGTCCAGTAGAATCACTTTGCTCCTCTCCATATCGCTGCATCTTTATTTAGTAGAAAGATATATAATTCACCATTTGTTAAAGTAACAATGGAGAAATGGGAGAAAGTTCTCTCTGGCTGCTTCGAACATGACCATATGGGCAATTCCAGAGTTGCTGTCTGTATCTATTTATGGGTGATGTGCACGGAATGTATGGTCTTGTGTGGTCATGACTGTTTCTAGTTCATTTTTAAAGGAAATGACTGAAAACCGAAATAAAATGTAAAAGCCACACTGATGCAAATTAGATCAGATTGTGCCAGTATTTTATGCATCAATATTTGCGTTGGCCTTTAGCTTCAAGACTAAAACGGCTACATTTTTAGCAGTATTTACATCCTATGTAAAGTTTGAAACATGTGTTTGGGTGATTATTTATTTCGCTGAGACACTGCTAACTCCTCATAGAAATAAAACAAGAACAGAGAGTGAGACAGAACTACAGTAGTTATGCCCCATTCCATTTACAGAGCAATGGTCAGGGGATGTGTTTTGGAATGAAAATGACTGGAGTGAATATCCTCTATGAGCTGGGTCTTTTGTTTCAGAGCGTGTCGGAGCTGCTGCTGAAGCGCCGCAGTCTGAACGCCTTCCGCTGTCAAATGATGGAGCTGGAGCTGTCGATTGTGAGGGAGCAGGCACAGGTCTACAGACACTTGAGTCCCAGCGACAGGTATAATCCCCACTGCTCCCTTGATGCCTTTAGAACATTCTAGAATGTCAAACGTGACACAGTTCAGGTCCAATTAAGCACTTGCTACTTTTCATGAAGAATATGATTAAATACACAAATCTTAATAGCCACACCGTGTAGAATTTTACCCAATAAATAGAATTGAAATACAAGCGTTTATTTATTTAATGACAGATATTTTCACCATTGAAAAATGCCTCATAAATGTACAAACAAATATGTGCCGTTGCTGTGAACAGCTCAGCTCCTCAGACATGACTGTAACTTTACCAGGAGTGGGTACGTCTCCAGCTCGTGTCCATGGAGATGTGACTAAAGTCAGTAGAATTTGAGATTTAAATAGGTTGGGTCCTTATCCAAATCCATTGTTTGATTACCCACTGCAGAAATGGCATTTTCTGTGTCGAGCTGCTCATTGGGTGCATGTTTTGCACAGATGGCAACAGTATAGTTCAAAATGTTACGTTAAAACCACACATACAAATCTGCATTTTGACCGTTAGTAACCATAGTTACTATGATGGAAATATTACATGCCCTCCACCTCAATTTTAAAGGATAGGCTCCTAAGAATGTTGTGATGTCACGTGAACTGCTGCTATTAGCACTAGCAGCATAGCTAAAGTTAGCATTTGAGCTGCTGTTCCTTTAACTCAAGCGTGCGGAACCGGAAATCACCGGATTGTGGCACTAAAGTTGATTCTAACGTTAAGCACTAAGTCAGAGATGCACATTATGGCCTAGCTAGCGTTTATCTCAATCAAACTATTGCAACAGGAACTGATTAGCAACTATTTGTATTTGTTGGTCCCCTAAAATGGGCATTGTTATGGAACGCAGCGGTGGGTAGGCGCATTGAGTTGCCTTGTGTACGAAATGCGCGGTATAAATAAAGTTGCCTTGCCTTGCCTAGTAATTTGTAGAAGTAAAATCTCCTCCCCATTTATAAAAAAAAAATAATGCACCATGAACCGATTTGCCTCCGGGTTTCCTCTCAAACCCTTGATCGTTGCCCCCTGGTGGTCAGGTCTTGTAAGTGTTGATGTCCTTTCAGGCTGGAGGTGGAGCAGTTGCAGTGTCTGCGCACAGCTGTCAGAGAGGAGCTACAAGAACTGGAGCAACAGCTGGAGGAGAGGCTGCTGGAGCTCGCCCCCCCTGCACACACGGTACACCTGCCACCTGCCCCCTCCCCCCCAACATACGACATACCTGAACACACACCCTTCCTTGCACACACAACACACTTGACCCCCTCTGCACACATGGTACTGTCTTCATGGTTAAAGAGAAAGACAAACCTGCCAACTGCCCATCTCATCTACATACAGGGCATGGAAACTTTTTTTTGTTTAAAAATTAAATCAGATATTTTGTTTCTTTTTTTTTAGTTTGTTTATTTATTTTAGCAGCAAACACTCAAAAGGAGTGGGCCGAAGCAAGCGTTTATAAGCGCCCACCCCCAAAATCAATACAATTAAAATCATAATTTCACAAGAACATAGTGGAACAACAAAAGGAACAAAATAGCAACAAGGAAACCATAGCAAAATAAACCCTACACACCCGCAGCATCGACCATACCCCAAAACCGAGCAATACCAATTACGTAACAACTAATTATGAAACAACTATGATAATGCTACATACTTACAAACTATTTACAAAGAACTATAACTTACAAAACACTGTTTGAAGTGTTCGTACGTCAACAGAAAGAAGCACAATTACAACGGTCTAGTTTCAAGTACGAAGTCTAGAACAAAGCAAGAAACAAAAGGCGATCATTACATTTCTTTCAGACGGCTGCCATGCCTAACATTCTTAGCATTACCAAAAGTCACTAGTTTTATGTTAAAAAGACAGATTAATATTATATTATACTGTGAATATTTATTGTGTGCATTTATTATGTAAGCCCTACACAGTGTAGGGCGTTAAAAAAGCCAGAAGTAGAGCGGGCCAGTTGTAGAGGGCAGCAGCTCCTCATCAACAAACCCCTACACAGCTGCCCTAACTAGCTGATTTTGTAGATAATGTTCCTATGCTGTGTGGTGCGTTAAAACACGAGGATTACGAGCCTCGTGTTGAGGATTGAGGATCCCTCTCACTAGATACATAATAACCCTAATTCTCTATTTGTAATTTTGAGCAATAGAATGACAACCGTTGAGAGCAAAAACATTCTTCCTTATTGAATAAAAAGCTATTTGATCCTATTGCGCCCTCTAGTGGCAACTCATTTAGTCTTCTCTATACTTTGCAAAAATCATTTGCTTGAATTTATATTTGAACAGGTTGATGTTTGAACCTCGTTTCATCTCCATCTCCAATTTATTCCACAATTCTACCCCATTAACTGTCGGACTAAAAATTGTTTCAGAACTCTTTATTCTTATTTTTTGCCTGTTACACAACATCAGAGATTTAATTTGACTCGATTTTAAATAAAATATCCTTAAAATATCAGTCTCCATTTTTAATACGTTGATTCAGACCATTTTTAAAGTTTTGGTCCCCTCTTTTAAGCATGTTGACCGGGGTGTGGACGCTATTCTTTAGGTCTTGTTATAAACCAGAGACTTGAGAAAATCCACTGGAAATAATCATAGGGCTAAATCAGGCGAGTACCTAGGCCAGTCCCCTCTCAGGGAGATCAGTCGCGCGGGGGACGCCTTTTCTCCAATAATCCATTGAAAATCCTCCCAGTGTGGGCTGTGGCCACTTCTTGCTGACGCCACGCATCATCCAGTTCCTTTTTTTCGAGAGCAGAAAAAACTTGTATCAATGTCAAATAATGGACTGAATGCTCTGTTACAGCGACCGTTTTCTTGAAAAAAGGAAGAGCCTATGATCCCTAAGGCATCCAGACACAATAACATGTAACACGGCCTCATGAGGGAACTTTTTAGTGATGATGAAAGACTCATTGTGATGAGTAGCCGTTAGACAAATACACCTCTATGGATAAAGTGCGTCCCTCCCTCGACCACAGCATGTTTGTGACTGATACAGGTGTGGACACAAACCTTCCATTGAGCCCTCTCCCACCCCACTGTGTCCCTCCTTAACATCATCGCCCCCACCCTGTACTTTCATTCAGTGACTGTGCAGTCCTAGTTGTGTGCACACTGTCTCATAAAGTGTTTCACTGTTTTTAGGGACTTCGACAGGGCTTCAGTGAAGACGACCTGTCCTCCGCGTCTGCTCTGAGAGCCATGGAGCCGGTCAGTCCACTCACACACTTCGGGACACTTCAGTGGTGTTGGGTTTACAGTGGGCACCACACAGGTTGGTGCTGGATAGTCTGCTTGGGAGGGACGGTCTGCTGTGATGATTGATAGATGTATACGTGTTGGTTTCTCTGAAAATATACATGACCCTAACCGTACCCTGTTCCTACCCCAAATATGTGTCATGTCAGATTTCACTCTAGACCGTCCCTTCCGGGCCAACTATCTAGCATAAACCCTGCAGTAGTTAGAGAGATGAGCCATGGGGCTGCCCTACTGCTCCTGGTCTGAAATCCAGGCCAACAGGACAACATCATCTGCAAGTCTGTCCTACATGGCAAGGACAAACACAAAAACCTAGTGGGAGAAAAGAGAAACTGCAGAGAGAGAGATCCACTCCCATGGACAGACAGGCTATAGATGGATCCAGGGCTGATGGAAGTCAGCCCTGGATCAGACTGAAGACTGTGGAATAACGCCAGGTCTTTGTTGGAGCTTCACACTCTGTAGGGGGCGATAAGAAAATATTCACCATAAAACAAAAAACAAATCTACATTGTGACAGTCTTTTACCGTTTTTTACCTTTCTTACCTGCCCACCAACTTAAACTAGAATCTTTAGAATGTTGTGATGTCACAAGTACACAGCCCATTACTAGAACTCCCCCTCAATCTTCAGGGATCCGATCAAATCAAATCAAACTTTATTTATAAAGCGCTTTTCATACCGAAAGGTATCACAAAGTGCTTTACAGATAAACAGACAGACAAACAGGTGCACGTGCACACACAATATATATCATTAGGACTAAATAAATAGATGTGAGTTAAAAGCTAAGCCAAAAAGGTGGGTCTTGAGCCTGCTCTTAAAAACATGAACGTTCTCTGTGGTCCTGAGCTCCTCCTCAGGTCGTTCCAGAGGCGAGGGCCATAATATTGGAAAGACGCCTCGCCGTGAGTCTTTCTGTTGACTTTAGGAATAACTAGGAGACCCCTGCCAGAGGAGCGAAGGGGCCGTGAAGGTTCATAAGGTAAAAGCAGTTCTGAAAGATAAGAAGGACCAAGACCATTAAGACATTTAAAAACCATTAAAAGAACTTTAAAATCGATCCTGAAACACACGGGGAGCCAATGCAGCGACTCTAAAACCGGTGTAATGTGGTCCCGCCTCCTGGTCTTCGTCAGGACACGAGCTGCTGAATTTTGTAAAAGTTGTAAACCTGAGATCCTCTTTTTGGGAAGACCAGAAAGCAGGGCATTACAGTAGTCAATACGGCTGGTGATAAAAGCATGCATTAGCGTCTCCGTGTTGGCCCGAGAGAGAATGGGGCGGACTCTGGCTATGTTCTTTAGATGTAAAAACCTATCTTTGTGATATTCTTAATGTGTGGAATTAAAGTCAGCTCAGAGTCAAAAATCAAGCCCAGGTTCTTCACCTGTGACGAAGGATTAAAAGACAATGACTGTAGTTTGGGTAAAAGTTTCTCTCTCTGGGCCTCAGGACCGATGACTAAAACCTCGGTTTTGTCCTGGTTAAGCTGGAGAAAGTTTTCTGTCATCCAGGATTTGATATCTAAAATGCAGTTGAAAAGTGCATCCATTGGCCTGGTGTCATCAGGAGACATGGAGATGTACAACTGTGTATCATCAGCATAACTATGAAAGTTGACTCCATGTCTCCTGATGACATCACCAAGAGGGAGCATATACAGGTTAAAAAGCACTGGGCCTAAAATCGAACCCTGGGGCACACCACATGTAATGTTATGGACCTTAGAGGAGCAGGTATTCACACTCACCATGAATGTCCTGTCTGTGAGGTAGGATGTAAACCATTTGTGGACAGCACCAGAGAGGCCGATGTGTTTTAAACGAGTTAAAAGAATAGTATGGTCGACTGTATCAAAGGCAGCGCTCAGATCCAGTAGAACCAACACTGTCAACCTTTTGGAATCATAATTTAATCTAAGATCATTTAAGATCTTTAAAAGGGCCGTCTCGGTGCTGTGGTTTACCCTAAAGCCAGAATTTCTCATGGACGTTATGTGCAGTAATACAATCATTAAGGTGCAACTAAACCCCAAATCCACTTTTTTTACTGATAAGCTGCCTAAATGGGTGTCAAATAGAGTTGTCCACATGTCCCAGTCAATATTTTGACATTTTGTGCAAAATTAGTTCAAAGTCCCTATTTTGGGTCCAAAACCGAGCGGTTACTGCCCTCTGCAGGTTAAAAAAATTCAACAAACGTTGAATTATGTGATTGGCCAATGACCTTACCCAAGGACCGTCACGGTACCAGAGAGCGTCATCACTGCAGCCGTATAAAACCCACTCCCTCCCGCACACGCCTCCGTAGGACGTCCTGTCTCTCAACCTCCGGGGAGGAAGGTGGAGAAAAGTCCTCCACCTCCCAAGACCGATCACACGCGAACGAGCTAGCATCGCTGTTGTCGCTCTCCATTTTGGTCAATGCCAATGCCGCTGTCAAGTGTCAATCACAGCCTAGACCCGCCCAAAGGTCCCCCTCCCGCTTGTCCCCTTCAGTCCTCCAGGCACGCCCCATTTTGAGGGAGATTTGAACAGAGAATGTGAGTGACGTAAGCCTCGAGCAGCGGGGGTGAGACGTTCTTTAAGTTGGATAGAGAAGTTTTTCTAAAATTTTGCTTAAAAATAGTACGTTGGATACCGGTCTAAAGTTGTTAAAATTATTACAGTCCAAATTGCTCTTCTTCAGTGGGAGCCTCAACACCGCCCCCTTAAAGGCAGCAGGGAAGACCCCCGTCTGAAGAGCAATTCATCATGTGCAAAAGCTCGTATTTAAAAGATCCATAGAAGGTTTTAAAAAACGGGGTTGGGACCGGGTCTAAAGGACATGTGGTGGGCCTCACTGAGGAGAGAACTTTATCATCTCAGCATTAACCTGGACAAAACTGTGCAGTGTTTCTTTTAGAACAAGTAGACAACCAGATGCATTTAAAGCCGTGTTACTTTGGTTAGATAAAATATTACATCTGATAGTGTCCATCTTTCCCCTGGTCTGCAAACGCCTCACAGAGAGCGTCTGTGGGGTTTAAAGGAGGTCTGTTAAAATCAGGGTTTAAAACATTTTCTATTGTTGAGAATTCGATGGTGGGTTTAGAGTTCTATGGGGATCTATTGCTCTGTCCCTGACCATGAGACAGGGCCACAGCATCCAGAGTTTTGATGTTCTGATGCAATGTCAGAGGAGCTTTACAACCATCTCGCCTACTGTGGTGGCGAGTCCATCTCTGAGCCCGCAGCAGAAGACGACGCGGCGGCATTGTCGTAGATCTCAGTATTCCTTCCACTATTTGAAAACATCCCAGTCAAGCTGTTGGAAGCACTGTTCTCCTGTCCCGAGGGATTGGGTGGTAAAGTCTACTGGAATATATTTTCATATTTGTTTTCTGTGGCCTCTCTAAACATCTTTTAGGCCCCAGTTTTCCCAGGCCAGGCTCAACAGGACTCCTTCGGCTCGACAAAGGCATTACATGTTTTTGAAATGTTTTGAACTGATTTCTCACACTGCACAGCACAGTGTAGTAAATAAATGTTGTAGTAACAGATGTAATCTCCACATGATTAAACTCTCCTCTGTGCCGTGTGCAGGTGTCGGACCTCCTGAGAGAGCAGCTCCTCCTCCAATCAGACCTCAGTTACCATAGCAACAGCGGCTCCCCTGTGTCGTCCGGCTGCTCCAGTCCAATGAGGCGGACTCCCACTTCTGGGGCGGGACTTTACCGCACGTCTGTCAGCATAACGCCCGCCCCTCCTCCTAGGCCCGGCGGAGAGACCCCACCGCACCGCCGGTCAGGGGACCAGGGGGCGGGGTCACATGGCAATGAGGACATGCCCACAGAACGGGGGCGGAGCCAAGAGGCCGCAGCCACGCCCAGCGTGGACAACCTGCAGCAGCTCATCAGAGAGGTACAAATTTAGGCTTAGAGTCCGCTTTCACACTGAAGAACGTTAACTTTCATTGCTCATCAGTTCCAGGATGAATAGGCATAATCTAAAAACAAATGATGTTCTTAATCATTGACTAAATGCCCTGTGTTTTTTTTAGCTGGACCTGAAAGAGCCACTGCAGTCAGTAGCAAGGGTCTGTAGCCGCTTTGCTCCTGCAGTAGATTTAGCAAGCAGCTCACCTAACGATAACGCTCAGATTTGATCAATACTAGACTAACAGAAGAAGAGAAGTTACCCAATTGAGCCAGAGCAGGACTAGTCTACATTCAACCTCTTAACCCCCATCTCAACCGAGTGCATTTTCTCCAGTTCAGTTTTACCCAAATCTAAAGGCTTCTTGACTGGAGCTCAAAGCCCATGGGCCAGTGGAACGCCTCATTTGAAAGCTAAGACTGACGAAACTAATCTAAACAGATCTTTTTCCTTGCGTTGTTGCCTTTCTTTTTTATCTCACGTTTGCCACGATGTCTTTTGACTCTTTTATACTGCACATTTGTTCTTTTTTTTGTTGCACTTTAGTTGAGTTTTTTTTTTGTCCTTTTTGAGTTTTTTTTTTTTCTTCTTCAAGATGCTTCAAGATATGGGTAAAGCCAAACTGGAGAAAATGTGCTGAGTTCAGGTGGGGGTTGAGAGATTTAAGGAGCTCCAGGGATTGTTTCCGATTTCACATGAGACCGGTGCTTTAGCCCAGATAGTCGTAGCGTCCCCTTCATTGCATAGTTCAAAAGTATTCATCCACTACACATTATAAAAGCCCATCTAGGGACAAGTTTAATACAAAATTTGGAGGATATCACGCTGGTATTGCACCAAAATGTGTCACTAACAAACACACTCCCCCGATGGCATGTGCTAAAATCCACTTGACAGAGCTAGCTAGCATTTAGGGACGGGGCTTTTGCGAAAGGTCAACTTGACTTAAGTTGTTTTGTCCAAGAGAAGACATTTAAAGGATCTGTATCATGCTATTTTAGCCATTCCAAAGTAAAGTATAGGCACTTGTATGATATATTGTACCTCTACCACTACAGAGCACTAATTTCTGTGATAAATAGAAGTATTTTCTGGAGGTATTTTTCCAACCCGGGAGAGAAACTTGGATTCAGTTAACTCCGCCCCCTCTCTCCACTCATACTGCTTTAGCAGTAGTAGAAATATAAATATCACAGCAAAAAGTGAAGTTACTTCATGATGCTGTTATAAGGAGTTGACATGTGCAACACAGCTTCATAAATGGCTAACTCACATTTTGATCGACTCATCACTCTGATGTTTCCATTATGGGACTCGCGTTGGTTATAAAAGTTAATCCACTTTGATTCTGGCCAAGGTTCATCAAACATCAGAGACAGTCACAGACAAACAGTATTTTGGCTGATAGTCGCTGAATCCCGGAGGGAAATTCCAACTTCTGGCGAGTGGCCTCTTCTTTAGGAAGGTTGAATAAAGTCCTGACCTGTACCTCAGGTCAGGACCTGAGGTACGGGGGGGGGGGGGGGGGTGTTTGTTTTCACTGCAGGGGCACTTCCTCTTTTTATGTTTTATTTCTTCCTTACGACAGAAATAATGAAAAAAAGCTGTTTTACAAATTAAAATCAGGCCGTTACATTACAGACGTCGAGCACTTCCGTTGTGCTCTGACGACACAAGGGAACGACTCAGTGGTTTACCAGGAGAGGGCGGAGCAGCTGCTCAGAGCAGGGATCAGGAGGAGTACTGAGAACTGCGTGAATGAAGCCAAACACCACTCTGGGGTGTTTTTGAGAAGGAAATGGCATTACAACATGGTTAAAAACTCCAAAAAGCTCAATTTTGCATTATATAGGACCTTTTAATTGTGTGTCAGTTTTTGCTTATCTGGACAGGCCCAATAATTAATCATTAATTAATTGTACTTTAATGATACTTGGTTTTCGTTATCAAAAAACGAGAAAAAAATTGGGAAAATAATCTGTTAAAAAATTGGATAAATGGGGCAAACATTATTATTATTTTTTTATTATTGAGAAAATAAGAGTAAACATTTATAAGAATAATTTATTTGAGTTGACCAAGTCACTTCTTTTTAATGCTGTCCCTGGACCAACAGCAACTTGGAAAGATTTTTTTTCGTTAAAACGACTTTGGCGACTCATTAAAACGACAATTCACAGAAGACGACTCAAGAACCTTCATTGAAGATGGACAACTCCTGTATGACTGAGAGCTTACACAGACATCTTGCAGCCACAGTGGCAGCAGGGAGTTGACAGTCACCATAGTTACACAGCCTTTCTTCAGAAGTCGTGATGCTACGTTCTAGCCTAGCTTACTGCTGGCACCTGTGCTCAGTCTCTGACTTGTGTTTCCTCCTGATCCAGATCCGGCAGAGTGTGGCACAGGAAGTCCGGCGGGAAATTTACAGCGAGCTGCTGGCCTCCGTCACGCCGTCCAAACAACAACTGTAGCCACGGAAACGACAGCCGCTGTCACCATGACGACATCCTCCCCTCTCATTCTCTCGCCTGTGCCTGTCTGTAACACTGTAGATTGTATAAACACTGTAAGTTCACTGAGCTCTCCCACAGGCCGGTGAGGGGCCGAGCTGCAGCTCCTGGAGCTCATCTGGCCCAATGTGGCGAGGGTCTTAAAACTGGGGCAAATGGAGATCATGATCAAAACTAAAATCACCAGGTGATGGTTACAATAGTAACCACTCACAGACAGAGAGTGACGCGTCTTGTCCAAGGACACAACAATAGTCTACACCTGAGGGAGCCGGGATGTGAACCACCATCCGACCCCCTGGCACCCCCATAGAAAGGGCCTGTTGGCGACTTGTGATCCTATTGGCCGGAACGTTCGTCATGTCGGTAGTTGGCATCTTGGATACTCACCGGTTCTATTATTTTTATAATATAATATAGGATTCTAGTAGGAGAAAGAAATAAAATAATATATTTTAAATCATTTCATAAATATAAATGTGACTATTCCTCACGTCCGAAATGCGAGCTCGGCCAGTGTTGCTGGGACATAAACATGAAGTATTCCCAGCATGCTAAGCCCCTTTAAACACCACTGTATTTAAAGGGGCAGTACCTTCAGTGACACACGCAGGCTATAGGCGTTTTTACTGTTCTTTGGAAGACCTGACTCACATGGAGCACAAGATATATCGTTATCGTATCGATATCGAGATGTGAACATTCAAGATATTAATATCGAACAAGCAACGATATATCGTTATCGTATTGATATCGAGATATGAACATCCAAAACATTAAAATTGAAAAAAAACAAGATATAGATTTTCATTCAATAAAACTACACTCTTTGTTATTATGTTTTTATTTTCCTGAAAAATGCTTGGATTTCACCTAACCCATAGTTATATCGTATCGATATCGAGATATCTGGCATGAATATCGAAATATGAAATTTTGTCCATATCGTTCAGCCCTAGACGGTACCGGTCAAAAGTTTGGAAACACTTTTTATGCATCGCCTTTTCTTTATTTTCAGCACTATCTACATTATGTGATTCTCATTAAAGGCATCAAAGTATGAATTATCATATAGGATTATGGAGGAAACAAAAAAGGGTGAAATAACTCCAAATATGTATTATATTTTAAATCCCCTTTATTCTTGACATTTTCTCAATGAGCTTCATAAGGTTGTCCCTAAAATGGTTTAACAGTCTGTGAAGCCTCCTCCTCCTCCGAGTGTAGAAGCATTAGCACGTTAGCATTAGCAATTAGCCTAGTCATTGTTTATGAACCAAGGTACAGCTGTGCTACAGAGACATTACGGCCGTACAGCATCAGCCAGTCTGATAAATAGTGATTTAAATGAGTCACAGTGACTTAGTGCTAACCAACAAACAGACCTAGCTTAGTTTTTTTTCTCAGGCTCAACATTGTTCTTTTCCGCTGCTTCCACTAGGTTTTTTACTTCTACTTTGCGATGCTTTTAAACCAATGTTTGACTAATGTCAGTCCCAACGTCCGCACTTTGTACCCTGTTTGCACATGTGCAGCTCGCCTCTGAATGGACCTAGCATGTATTTCGGTGGTTGAGGAATTGGATGAACACAAACACTAACTCTCACATGGTTGGTTCAGTGTTATAAATACTGTAATGTTAATGTAAATGGGAATAAATTGAGGCCTAATCATAATGTGATTGTCGTAGATGGTTTATGATGTTTTATTTTTATGCAAATCCCGTTCACGATGTGAGCCCGCCTTAAGCCTGGAACACGCTGCAGGATTTTTTTTTTATTTACAATAATGGACGTGTCTTCCAGTTTCCCTGGAATTTGATTGCCAAGAACAAAATCACTTGTAATATACAAAGCTATATATAGGTAAAGACGATCTCTAGTTTTCCAGGCTTTTATATGGTGCATAAACACAGACGGCATCTTTGGAATTGCCCAGGCAGCCCGAAAGGGGGAAACAAAATACTGATGTATGGATATATTGTTCTACTAAATAAAGATACAAAGACATGGAGAGGAGCAAAGCGGTTTAACAGCCCATAAATACTTTAAAAAAACGGGCAATTCTAACCAGCAATCTACCGTTGGCTTCATGCTACATATAATAATGTTGGCAACAAGTGCTGAACAATTTTCTGTGAAAAAACATCCATTTTTCTTGTTTTCCCCCTCTGGCTGCTTTGGACATGACCATATATAGACAATTACAAAGACGCCATCTGTATTTATATCTAACTTCCCAGCATGCTCCTGTTCTATGTGGTGGTTTTCAGGACAAACTGGCCGACCTTTACTACTGAGAAACGATGTTCGAAAAGTTGCTGTGGCGGAATGATTTGAGATTGAATCGAAATCAAGGTGATCTGGCAAGAAACGGGACGACTTTAAAAAACAAATACTGCATTCCTATTTCTAATACAAATATAATGCTGAAACGATATGGGATATATTGTACAGTAAGATATACCACTACTTCTACATTCCATCTGTGAACACTTGGGCACACTGTCTTTTTTATATGGATCGATTGTAATCACTAATCATGTCTTGGAGTCCTAACATAACAGATGTTTTATTGATATAAATGTGCAGATTTTTAGGGAGATGAATGTTGCTTGAACAATTGGAAGTTGTGTTTGGGACCACTGTAGACACTAGAATAAAGAGCTCTATTTTCACAAAAGCGGGTCTCTGTCTCTGGCATGTTTCTTTATGTAGCAAATATTTTCTTAATTATTAGCAAAACAATACTGACAATTGTATTTTTGCTGGTTATCAAAACAAAGCTTTTGAAAAAGGACTAAAAGATTTAAAGGGAAAACCATTTTATTTTCACAAGAACATGTCCAATCATTGCACTAATTTAAGGGCCACGTTTCAAACTTTCCAGTGTTGGACTTCATATTGAATTGAGAGGGAGTTTTTAATATCTCATTCCTGCCTTCTAATAAGAAATTGCTTATTTTAAAGCTAACCAGGTCCAAAATCCCCTCTAATCCCCCCAACACGTTTAAGTGATGACGTCACCGCTCCACTTCCGGGTCCACTCGGCTGAGTTTAACCTGCTGTAGATCTGATCACACAGAAATATCACATTTACTCTTTTCATTCTTTTCAGTCTTTTCTGACATCAAATTATTTCTCCCATACGCAACAAAGGTTTATTTGAAACAAAAAACATATCTTGCGTTATATTATTCTAATTAGGTGTAAAACCGTTTTTGGCCTTTTATCTGTTATTTCAGCAGGAGATTCAGATAAAGTAGCGTTTTTTTGCTGTGTTTTTCTTTGGAACAGTTTGAACCCAGAAGTAACTGTGACGTCACACTTAACAAACGTATATGTCACAAAATACATCCGTAACATTTCACCTTGGCTGTCCAATTATTTTGGGCATTTAAAATAATTAATTTTAAAAGTTCAGTCCCATCTGATGGTGGATTGTGCGGGGACCAGCGCACAGGTGTTGTAGATCGCACAGGCAAAACTGGTCAAACTTTGATTCAATTCCAACTGACTGTGCGAGCTACGACACCTGGTAATCAATCTGATGACTGAACAGCTTTGGCCCTTGAAGAGAATTGGATGATTCGCAAAACGTTGGCAACTAAAATGTCCTGTTGAATTTAGCCTTCTGTGTTCTACCCGGATGATTGAGATCAATCTTTGTTAAAACTTGCAATACATATTTTCTCATTTATGTCAGTAATTTACAGCCAAAGCTTCAAATTGACGTCTCTAAATTTGAAGTATTTCTCCTATTACCCTTACCTCCCGCCTTAACTGAGTGCATTTTCTCCAGTTCAGCTTTATTTAAATCTAAAAACTTCTTTACTAGAGCTTACATCCTGAAGGCCAAGGTAACGCCTCATTTAAAATAATAGTGTGTTTAAAAACGTTAGTTAAGCACAAAATCTTCATTATAGATTTATTTCGATGCATTGGAAGCATTGCCCGTGGTTTTCTAAATCAAAACATGAAGAGAAATGTATAATTTCTTTAAGTACTTTGTAGAACATTTAAAAAAAAAATAACATTGGGCTGTTCAAAAAAATAGCCGTGTCTGCATTTGTCTTTACGAGCTCGATATGTACCACATAAAAAACAAAATCCCCATAGGATTGAGCTTTCCTGTGAATCAATAAACTAATATTTAGTTGAATGACCACAGTTTATTAGAACTGCTTCACATCAGTGTTGCTTAGAGTCAACACACTTCTGCACCTGTCGACAGGTGTTCCAGCCCAAGATGCTTTGACAACATTACACAATTCTTTTTTGACGTCACCCCACACGTTTTCTATGGGATTAAGGTCCGGGAATGGGGCCGGCCACTCCATAATATTAATGTTCTTGGTCTGGAACACAGATTTAGCTTACTGGTGTGTTTGGGGTCATTGTCTTGTTGAAACACTCATTTCTTCAGCATTAGGCAGCATGACCTCTTCCAAGTATTTTGATATATCCAAACTGACCCATGATCCCTGGTATTCGATAAATAGGCCCCACACCATAGTTAGAGAAACATGTCCATATCATAATGCCTGTCCCACTATGCTTCACTGTCTTCAGAGTGGACTGTGGCTTGAATTCAGACTTTGGGGTCGTCTGACAAACCTTCTGCAGCCCTTGAAACCAAAAAGAACAATCTTACTTTCATCAGTCCACAAAATGTTTATTTCTCTTTCGGCCAGATGATGTGTTCATTTGAAAGTTGTATCCTCTTCAGCCCATGTCTTTTTAACAGTGGGACTTTGCGGGGGCTTCTTGTAACTAGATTAGCTTCACACAGGCGTCTTCTAACTGTCCCAGTCCTCACAGGTAACTTCAGACTGGAGCTGATCATTGGCTGAGCCTTTGGAGTTCTGGCTATTGTCCGATCCATTCGAATGGTAGTCTTCCATTATTCTTGCACGTCTCTGTGTTTTTGCTTTCCATTTTAACGCGTTGGAGATCATTTTAGCAGTTCTAACCCCTCCAATCAACCCTTTAACAAAAGAACACAGTACTTCTGAACAAGGTCTTGAAAGACTCATTTTTCTTCAGGATTTCAAAGTGAAATGTATAACGTGTGCTGACTTCCTAACATAAGGGCCACCTGATTCAAACCTGTTTTCCCACAGAGTGATTGACCTCACCAATTGAACTCCCCACTGCTATCATTTTGAACACACCCCTTTCAATTGAATATTCAACTACACAGAAGTAAGAGCCATGAATGCTGGGTCTGTCTGTGTTTGTAAGAATCTACTGAACCTTCTGGTAAATTGTTGTCCATGTAGTTCTATGATTTATACTAAAAACTGTGAATAATCTGGTTAGTCATGTTGGACTGCTATTATTTTGAACACTACTTTTTGGTCTGATTGTCGCCACATTTTTGACAAATTTTGTAAATGTTTTTTTGTCTTTTTTTTTTACGTGTTTTTGCTTCATTTTTCTTTTTTGTGTTTGTCTTTTTGTTGTCTCTTTTTTGTATCTTTTTCATCTGATCTTTGTCAGGTTTTTGTCTCTCATTTTTGACATTTATGTTTCTTTTTGTCGCGTTTTTATTGTTGCTAGTCTCCGAGTGTTTTCGTCTCTATTTTGACACTTTTTTTCAAGAAGCTTTTAAGATTTGGGTAATGTCAAACTGGATAAAATGTGCTCAGTTCCGGTGGGAGTTAGGAGATTAAAGCTACTCCAAGTGCTCCTATTTTGCTGGACCGGCATGGTTGCGTTCCCACATTGCATCACTAGATGCAAACAGCGAGGCAACTTTGTACCGCAGACACCACACCTCCCTAACCTTGCAGGGGCACTACTAACAACAAAATTAAAACAAGACAGCTTAGTGCAGCTTTAAACCGGTTTTGGCTGCTCAGAACTGAACCGCTCAGACTAAAGCTGAAGGATCCACAATGAGGTGCCCAGCCCGACAACACGGTGGGACAATGTTCAAAAGTCACGGGCCATGGCCAAAAAAGGACAGTTTAAGTTCCATTGGTCAGCCTTATGTTAGCGTGATCAAATCAACTGAACTACGCAAGGAGGATATGCTTTTGATATTACTCTAATACAGTGAACTACCATGGTCTGCCCTTTCAAACGACCCAGTTTTAGAAAAAGAAAACCATCAAATAGAAATAGTACATTTGTAAATGACCTCACACCTGTAATAATCCTCAGATCTGCTTCACTGACCTGCAGCTGAAGCAGAGACGTGAAAAAAAGAACACATGCAGATGAAATGGTTCATTATCCATTCACGCCTAATATAAGGGATCTTGTTAAATGCAAATGTGTAACTCCAAAATTGACTGGTTCTGAAAATATGTCTCAAGTGGCGCCAATAAAAGTGACTTGCACGTATTAACAGATACTCATCACATAATAACCACCTATTTGGATCTGCATGAGTGTGACGATATGGTCCGACCCCATAAACACTTGCACCACGACAAACAGAATCCTGCTTACCACCTCTCCTGGGGTCAGAGTTTTAAGTCATCACATTAAGAATGTGTCAGAATTCAAAGACCTTTATTGAAACAGACATTTAAAAAAAAAGCATAAAAGAATAATCTCACACACGCACACACAGACACACCACATCATCTCACACACACGCACACGCGCACACACACACACACACACACACCCCACACCCAGTGTCCCCCATTGTCCTCGGGTCACCAGCCGAACATGTACTCCATAGCTTTGGACACGAAGCTGTCGTCTTTCCTGGGCGTCTGTCTGTCGGTCACCACCTGCACACATCAGGTCATTATTACGCTAATTATATATCATTTAAATTTTATCTGAAAGACACACACTAAGTGACACACAATCGTGAAGTGAAATCAAATTTCTACATGATTTTGAACTTTTTTTATAAATAAAAAAACTGGAAAGTGGGATGTGCAAAAGTATCTACAGTTGTGGTCAAAATAATAGTGTGTTTAAAAACAAGTTAAGCACAACATCTTCATAATAGATTTATTTCGATGCATTGGAAGCATTGTCCATGGTTTTCTAAATCAAAACATGAAGAGAAATGTAGAATTTCTTTGTAAGTACAAAGTACTTTGTAGAACATTTAAAACATAAAAAACAAATTCCCCATAGGATTTAGCTTTCCTGTGAATCAATAAACTAATATTTAGTTGTATGACCACAGTTAATTTTAGCAGTTTTAACCCCTCCAATCAACCTTTTAACAAAACAACACAGTACTTCTGAACAATGTAAGAGCACACCATGAACGCTGGGTCTGTCTGTGTTTCTAAGAATCTACTGCCCCTACTGGTAAATTGTTGTCCATGTAGTTCTATGATTTATACCAAAAACTGAAACTTTTCAGATTGTATTAATTAAAAACTTTAAAAATCATGTATACATTTCATTTCACTTCATGATTGTGTGTCATATAAAATGTCAACCAAATATATGTATGTTTGTTGTCCATAGCGTGGCAAAATGTCAGGAAAATAAAGCAAATAACTAACGTCACAAAGTTTCAAAGATATACAGGTGAAACTCGAAAAATGTGAATATTGTGAAAAACTTGATTTATTTCTGAAATACAACTTAAAATGTGAAACTAATATATGACATAGACTCATAGGGCTGGGCAATTAATAGAATTTGAATCTAATCGTGCGTTTAATAAAGGGCGATCACGATAATCGCGTGGTGCGTTTTAATCGAGGAGAGTTGGCCAGTCCCAATGCTGCAGCGCCTGTCGGGTCAATCCCAGGGACCACTCGGCCCAAACAAAGAGGAAGCACAGGAGCATGGCACATGTGGCAACAAGGAGAGGACCTGGTGATTTTACTGTAAAATCAGCTACAAAGTTGCGCTGACTCGTCTAAAGGGCAAAACAGAAACAAGCGAGGAGCCTCAGAGGAACAGGAAGAAGAGTTTACCTTCGACGAGGAAGACTATTTGGACCATGTGCATTTGTTTTGAGGCTGCAGCGGTGGATTAGCTGGACTCCTAGTGAATTGTAAGTTTTTCATGCTTATAAATGCGCTGTTTGAGTATTTCTTTATGGACATATTAAGTCGTTAGCTTCACTCCGTGAAGTCTTGGCCTTTTGAGGCTCCGCTCGTCTGCTTCGGACATTCTTCAAATATTCCACTTTTTTGCGTCTCCTTTGCAGATTTGTGTGTGTTGTTGTGAGGGCATGTACTGTGAGGCTAGAAGTGTGGATATATATTTCCACACGCCACTAGACAGCAGTGCTAATGGAGCAGCAGAAAGAAAGTTTGGAGTGAGCAAGAAACGGAGGATAGTCTTAGAGAAGAAAACTAAATAAAGCTAATCGTGGGCTAAAAGCTAGCTGCCCACAGCTGGAGGAATGAGTTCGCAAATGAGAGCTTGAAAAACGTGCTGCCAGGAGAGGCTTGTCAACGGTGCAGTTACGCCTCTGTTCCCAGGTAGTTGCCATGGCGATTGTTCAGAAGTGACAGCGAGGATGAAGATTTCAATGGATTTAGTGATTTGGAGTGAGAAGGAGAGTTTGGTCTGTTATTGTTATCTGATCTGTTTATGTGACGTTAACATTTAGTTCATTATTTATGCTTCATGTAGCTAAACATCAATGTGTTACGTTAGCATACTGTACGCCTATTCGGCCGCTTGTTTTTTTCTTCATTAGGCATTTTTTGGCTAGTGCGTCTTTTACTCTGGAGTGACTTACAGTGCGGAAAATACTTTCATCAGCTCATGAATCCAAAACACCTGCAAAGGGTCCCTGAGACTTTAAATGGTCTCTCAGTGGTTCAGTAGAATTCGCCATCATGGGGAAGACTGCTGACCTGTCAGTTGTGCAGAAAAAAATAATTGACGCCCTCCATAAGGAGGGAAGGCTCAAAAGGAAATAGCAAAAGAACTTGGATGTTCTCAAAGTGCTGGATTAAAGCAGAAAGTTAAGTGGAAGGGAAATGTTCACAAGTCGCAGGATGAGCACAGTCTGGAGAGGACTGTCAGGAAAAGTGTGGGGGACCTTCACAAGGAGTGGACTGAGGCTGGAGTCAGTGCATCAAGAGCCTCCACACACAGACGGATCCTGGACATGGGCTTCAGATGTCAGATTCCTCTTGTTGAAGCATCCTGGTCTTCCATAACACCTCAGCAGAGCCACAGGCTGAGAGCATCCATGCCACGCAACCGCATTAAGGCAGTCACTCAAGAAAAGGCCCAAACCAAGTACTAAGTACATATGCATGATTATAGTTTTCAGAAGGCCCACATTTCTTTGTTTTAAATAATGTTTTCATTGATTTCATGTAATAATCTAATTTTGTGACATTTTGATTTTGGGGTTTTTACAAGCTGTAAGCCAACATTTAAAAAATTAAAACAAAGGCTTGACATATGTACTATGCATGAGTCTATATCATATTAGTTTCACATTTTAAGTTGAATTACAGAAATAAATGAAATTTTCAGAGTTTCACCTATAGTCCAAAGACTAAAAACATTTGTAATAAAAATGAAATACAAACAAATCACAGGTCATTCCTGAAATAAATCCCAAACGTGTTTAAAGTCAAAGCAGTGTGCAGCCAATGGTCGAGTGGTTAGAGCTCCATCCTCAGAGCTGTGGGTTCAAGTGCTTCAAGTCTTGACTAAATCGTCTCTTAACCCCCGCCCTAACTGAGTGCATTTTCTCCCGTTTGGTTTTACCCAAATCTAAAAGCTTCTCAACTGAAAGCCAAGGCCTACAAAACTGACCGTAACTTATTTGTCGCGTTGTCTCCGCATTTTTGTCATGTTTTCTTTTCCTTTCCATTTTGTTTTTGTCGCTCTTTTGCCACTTTTTCTGTCACCAATTTTGACCCTTTTTCAATAAGCTTTTAGATTTGGGTAAAGCTAAACTGGAGAAAATGTGATTGCTTCAGGTGGTAGTTAAGAAGTTAAATGTTTGTGTTTAACTTTGCTGAGATCACTACAATTTAGAAGAAAAAGAAAGCACAGTTGACGAGGGCTGAACCCGGGACCTTTGAGTCCACTGGCTCCTCATCCTTCAGCCCCTGAGCGACCCACCCAGGTAAGATCTCACAAACACATTCAGAGGTTCAGACGATTGTCCAGTCCTAAACGCGCCCCTCATCGAGTCCCACACACCTGGTAGTCGCTGGCCGAGCAGCGCTGGGCCGCACTGAGGGGACGGATGGCGGAGCGCGGGGTGCAGGGCAGAGCTGCCGAGGAGAACGAGGAGGAGACCGGAGAGGAGACGTCTGTGCTGTCCATCACACTCTGCAGATACAACACACCCGTTACAAGAGCAGTGGGAATGAGGAAGAGAGACACTTTACTCATTCATTCTTAACAAAGGGTAACGGAGACGATTCTCACTGTCCTCCTGAGGATCCAGGACTTTAACAGTTTATCGGTATCGTGGTTAGCGGGACGTTTCAGCCCTGCACTATTGAACCATGTTATAATGTTGTTCCCTTGTCCAAAACACTCATATTTCCAAAGGTCTTCTTCTTCGTCAGCAGAGAGTGTTCCGTTTTGAACTTCCATCTTTGTATTGTGTAGAATCAGTTGGGGACCATGTTCATGTGCTGTTCACGTGTCCCGGGTCCAGACTTCAAAATGTTAAACATAAGTATGACGAATCAATAATTCTGCCATTTCAATGTTATTAATATTGTTTAAATAATTGTTAATTCAGTCTTAGATATTAAAGTATATTTAGAGGATGAAAAGCCTCTCAATATTTGTTATATTATAACACAACATTCATACATTTTTAAATGTCTGGTAATTCCCCTATGAGAGACCAACAGGCCCGTTTGGAACCATGAGGCCGTCCTTCCGTGGACCCACCGCCTGCAGAAGGAGCCATAGGGGACTGGTGCTATGTGATTTGGGCAGCTCCAACAGCTGCCTCCACGACCCGGCAACGGACAAGTGGGAGAAAATGGATGGATGGATGGATGGTAATTCTTCTTAATGGCTGAAATGTTAGGACCCAGCTGGTTTAAAGGAATAGTCCACCATTTTTACATACCGTATTTTCCGGACTATAAGTCGCTCCGGAGTACAAGACGCACTAGTCAAACATTGCCTAATGAAAAAAAGAACAGGCTGAATAGGCGTACGCGGTATGCTAACGTAACACATGGTTAGCTACATAAAGCATAAACAATGAACTAAATAGGTGTCTGGTACGTTAACGTCACATAAACAGATCAGATAACATAAAGAACATAACTCTCGATCTCAGTCCAAATCACTAAATCCATTGAAATCTTCATCCTCTGTCACTTCTGAACAATCGCCTTCACACGGCGGACACCTGGAGGTGCAACTGTTGACAAGCCTCTCCCAACAGCACCCCTTTGTAAACTCGTTCCTCTAGCTGTGGCGCTAGCTTTTAGCCCGTGATTAGCTTTTTTTTTGTTTACTTCAAGTAACCGTTGCTTCTCACTCGCTCCAAACTTTCTTTCTGCTGCTCGATTAGCCTGCAGTGCCCTCTACTGGCATGTGAAACTAGATATTTGGATTTTAAAAAAGACCGCCCAGCCAAACAACGTAAAAAAGTGCGACTTATAGTCCGAAAAATACGGTACTTAAATATGTTCTTACCTGACGAGTTGATATGTACCTGTCTGGTCTCGCAAAACGACCAAAGATGTTGTCAGCATTTGGCCTCTCTATTCTATTCTATTCTATTCCTATAGCTCCAAACGGGGTGAAGTTAGAAGCGACCACGCTCTTCCACGGACCAGACAGGTACGTATAAACTCGTCTGAGCTCAGGTAAGAACATATCTCGGTGTGGAAAAACGGTGGCCTGTTCCTTTAAGTATCTGGCAAATAAAGTCTAGAGGAACCTCTGGGACCCAGGTCCATCAGTTGGGCCTCCTGGTGTAGAAGATAGAACATACTCCTAAACAATAATCCCGATAATGCTATGATCATTAGGACAAGTGTCTAAGGCCCTGGAGGCGGGACACTCACCTTATCGATACAGGGCTTGACTCCAACCATAATGGCGTCTCCAAACACTTTGCCGTCTTTAGAGAGGGCCTTACGCGCCTGCAGCTTGGACTGGTACTGCAGGTGCATCCAGTTCCCAGGCGACGCCATCTGAAGGAAAAACCACAGAGGTCAGGAGGTAACAGACGCTCTCTGTGCAGGCTCTAGAAACGATCACAGGAACACGAGTGGGGCTCACCGAGTGTCGGAGGATGTTCCCGTACTGCGCGAACTGCAGCAGGATGTAGGAGGCCGAGGCGGGAGGAAACCTGCGCACAGAACGGGTCATTATCACTGCGGTCCGGGTTCCAGTGCCTCTGTTCTAATCCACTCATGTGGACGACAGACTGAACCGATATGAACTCTGCAACGACCTCTCCACTACAGACTCCAAATTTTACTTAACAATATTTTCACGTTTTTTCAGGAGAGATTTTTTTAGATCTCCCTTAAAGCACCAATGAGGATTATGTGCAAAGTGGTGATGCATTTCATGCTGTTAGAAAGTGTTTTCCAGCACAGTTTAGAGTTCTATATGTACATGTTTATGACACGTCCACCTCACATTCACTAAACCTCTTCATATTAGTGCATGCAACATGTCGCCTAAATCCCTTCAGCCTGTGAACGGTGAGGAGAGTGGGGTACAGACCCAAAGACGGTGACCCAGGTCTGGTCCAGCTGGTCGTCAGAGGTCAGGGCCTCCCCCTGGCTGTAGAAGGGGTCCACCTGAGCGGGAGACATGCACAGCTGCTGCGGGCCTGTCACAGAGGGACACAGCTCCGTCACAGAGCTCCGTCACAGAGGGACACAGCTCCGTCACAGAGCTCCGTCACAGAGGGACACAGCTCCATCACAGAGGGACACAGCTCCGTCACAGAGCTCCGTCACAGAGGGACACAGCTCCGTCACAGAGGGACACAGCTCCATCACAGAGGGACACAGCTCCATCACAGAGCTCCGTCACAGAGGGACACAGCTCCGTCACAGAGCTCCGTCACAGAGGGACACAGCTCCGTCACAGAGCTCCGTCACAGAGGGACACAGCTCCGTCACAGAGCTCCGTCACAGAGGGACACAGCTCCATCACAGAGGGACACAGCTCCATCACAGAGGTCCGTCACAGAGGGACACAGCTCCATCACAGAGGGACACAGCTCCATCACAGAGGGACACAGCTCCATCACAGAGCTCCGTCACAGAGGGACAGAGCTCCGTCACAGAGGGAAACAGCGCCGTCACAGAGGGACAGAGCTCCGTCACAGAGGGACACAGCTCCGTCACAGACCTCCGTCACAGAGGGAAACAGCTCCGTCACAGAGGGAAACAGCTCCGTCACAGAGCTCCGTCACAGAGGGAAACAGCTCCGTCACAGAGCTCCGTCACAGAGGGAAACAGCTCCGTCACAGAGGGACACATCTCCGTCACAGAGCTCCGTCACAGAGGGACACAGCTCCGTCACAGAGCTCCGTCACAGAGGGACACAGCTCCGTCACAGAGCTCCGTCACAGAGGGACACAGCTCCGTCATCAGTGAGAACAGAAGGGGAAGTGGTACCTGCTCCTGGAGTGGAGGCGTATCGCGCAGAGAGCGGAGACTGCATCACCGGGAAGGACTGCACAAACAGGACAAAACGCTGTCAGAGTGACATCAGGCACAGGGTGTGGTCCTCAATTTGCCTGGACTACCCGAGAGCTCGTGTACAGGCCTATCCTCATCCTGTCGCTCTGGGGACCCGACCGTAAATCCCCTCAGTCTCTCCGTTTCTCTGCAGCAGAGCAGTAGCTTCCTCTCTCTTGGTACAGCTGCATTTTTTGCCTTTTCTGTGAACTGTTTGTGTGGTTTCTATGTTCCACATTGTTTTTCTGGATACGTTTGTACGGCTTAGCCGTGTTTTTGTGAAGGTTCGGCAGATTTTTTTTTACTACAAAGAGTCCATAGTGGTCCTGAAGAAGCAGCTTTTTAAGTAAACAAACAGCAGCTTGTGACCTTAAGACATTTGAGACCTACAAATGTCTTCTTTAAGGCCTTCACGGTAGCCCAGCGGTTAGTGCTCTCGCTTCACAGCTAGAAGGTCCCGGGTTCGATTCCCACCTGGACGGGGCCTTTCTGTGTGGAGTTTGCATGTTCTGCGTAGGTTTCCTCCAGGTACTCCGGTTTCTCCTACCACTAGTGTACAAACATGTACAATAGGCCGGGATGAATGATGTGAGTGAATGCATGGAGGTGGTCAGAGGGACTGTTGGTGCAGATGTGTGTAGTCGTGAAAGCACGTCTGTCAGTCTCCCCCAGGGGAAACTGAAGCTACTAACGTAGTTTACCACCACTGAGTATGGAGTGAATGTAAATGCTCTCATGTAAAGCGCTTTGTCTGTGAAAGGCGCTATATAAATAAAAGTTCTTCTTCTGAAACACTGAACAGGCACCAAGAGCCCCCACAACTGCAGCACAGTCTATGCATTCTAATTTATAATATATTCATATTCATGACATGTTTTTAATGGTTATTTTTGTTCATGGACGAAATTTTAGGACCAAGCCAGCCAAAGTTGGCTGCATTGTATGTTTGCATTGTGAGACGATGATGAACATTTAAGATATCATACTTTTTTTTTTACAGTGGTAATGGCAAAAAAAAGGCAATGAAATCCTGGATTTTTGTATTCTTTTATTGTGTCTCAATAATACACGAGTTATCCATCTTCAATGAAGGTACTTGATTCATCTTCTGTACTCGGTAGTTGAAGTCTTCGAACGTTTCGCCTCTCATCCAAAAGGCTTCGTCAGCGGTCTAAAGTCTAAGCTGAGGGCTCAGGGGGACTTTTGGCGCTGACGAAGCCTTTTAGATGAGAGGCGAAACGTTCGAAGACTTCAACTACTAAGTACAGAAGATGACTCAAGTACCTTCATTGAAGATTCTCTAATTGCGTTAGCCTGTAGCTTCAGATATTACATAAATTAGTAAATCTGATTATTGAAATAGATATATTGGCCTATATATAGGCCTTTCCAACGGCCTTTATACCGGAGCCCAAATCCATATGGGTCGGGCCCTAGTTAAAGGCTCCTTAGCGAACAGGACTAAAACTTTACTTTCCAGATTAAAAAGCCTTTTGTTTATTGCAGCTTCAGCTCCTGGGGCCCTGGGAGAGTTCTCGCCGTGACCCTTTTTGTTGGCTGTGCCCTGCCCCAGTTGGTATTGTGTTATTGTGATTTACGTACCTGTCTGTGTGGAGCCGCCGGGGTCCCAGCGCTGACCAGCTCGGCGTGGATGCTGCGCACCGGAGGGGCCCCGCTCTTGTCCTTAGGCGTGGGCACGACGGGCTGAGGGGCCGAGTTACCGGAGCCCGCTGAGGCCGAGGGCAGCCCTGGAGACGTGTCAAATAGAGCTATACTGTATATACAGCACAAAGGGCTCCTTCGTATTCTAATGTAGTTAAGAGTCATTTATTACACACGGAGGTCAGGCTTCAACTTTCCACTGGGTCTCCACATTTCAGATCGAATACGGTTGGAAATCACTTTCTACACTCTCATTTATAGGGTTGTTCTGAAGTGGACTCATATCGGACTGATATGGACATTAAGCAAATACAACAGATTTGTAATGTATCAGTATCAGGTACCAATACATAAAAAGTAGGGCTGAGACAAAATATTGGATCAGACTTGGATCGAAATACTGTGCTGCAATACCAAGTATCAATACTTCATCAAGTATCGCAATACTTTCAATACTTGTTTGGAGGCATTTTTTATCATCACGCCTTTGTTTTCCAGTGACAGTTACACAGCACTTTGTGTTAATGCACTTTTCAATCTTAACACTTCAATAAATGTCAAATGGCATTTGGACACTTGACCTTTTACACATTTTAAGGTAAACATTTAATATTATCATCATTACTAATTGGATCACAATAAGTAAAAAAAGATTGGTCGATGACCATGGCTGTATGTGCCACTGCTCTGGCTCCACCACTGGGCACAACAGCTTCATCCTCCAGCAGGTGAAACTGACTCTCTAGCCGAGTATAGGGTTTATATAGGCAGAATTAAATCAAATTTAATACTTTTTCATGCCATTTAATGTCCAAATACTATAATTTAATGCAACAAAAGAAAAAAATGCTGCATATTTCATCTTCCAAACATTTAATCAGAGGAAAAGAGAACTAGACAAAACAGAAAACTTCTGAGCATAAAGATGTAGTCTATTTCAACCAAAACTGTAGCTAAACATGTTTTGGTTGAAATAATAATTTTGGTATTTTTTATTTTAAAATGTATTGAGCAATGTCAGAACTTTTTAATAAATTTGTATTTACTGGAATTAAATAAAAAATGATTGGAAAGTTCAGGTTCAGTACTGACATTTAAGGCTTTGATTTTGTTTGAATAACTTAATGCCCCGCGGAAACCCCGGGTACTCCGATACCGATGAAGAACCAGTCGAGTCGTCGCAGCCATAGAAGGGTTTGCGTGCATTACCTGGTGTGGAGTCCAGCAGGGGCGTGGCCAGGCTGAAGGGGCGGGACTGCGGGCTGGAGGGGGCGGGGAGGTCGCCCATGAGAAAGCCAGGCAGGAATTGTGCTCCGGAGGCGGGCTTCGGAGAGGTGGGAGAACCCAGGGTCATCGGCTCACTGCCCACTGCAAAGATACATGCAAGAATCAAAAGCAGGTACAGAAACATTTCTATCTTTAGATCCAAGTGTTGATGCTGTTGGTCCAGGGACATGATTAGAGACTTGGTTTTCAGCCACAAAAAAAAAGGTTTTCCCCCATTTTTTTAAAACACATTTTTTTCTCATGTTTGACCCAATTATCCTCCCTAATTTTTGCTCATTTGTTATTTGGTGTTTTAGAGTGTGTTTGAGACAGCGAGTGGGAGACGACGGACAATATTTTTGCCGGCCGTTTGACTTGATATGACTGACCAATAATTGTATTGATTTACCTGCACATTAAGATATGAATCATTATTGATTGAAACGCGATAATAATAATGCACTGGTTTTATATAGCACTTTCCTGGACACTCAAAGACACTTTACATGTATTTTTCATTCACTCCATACTTGGTGGTGGTAAGCTACAATTGTAGTCACAGCTGCCCGGGGGTAGACTGATGGAAGCGAGGTTGCCAGTCTGTGCCATTGGCCCCTCCCACCAAGCACTCTCAACACACACTACAATCATCCAGGCTTCCTGGTGTTTCCCAAACGGTCAAACCAGGTCCTGCTCAGCCTCAGGCCTCACGGGATCAGGCTGAGCAACATGAACCTCTTGAGCAGACTAGCACTAATATAGTAATATAATAATATAGTTCAATGACTAGCACTAATATATATATATATATATATAGACTAATATAGTTCAATGACTAGCACTAATATAGTAATATAATAATATAGACTAATATAGTTCAATGACTAGCACTAATCATGTCGAAAACTGGAAGATTTGATCACATGTATACACAAATTAAATTCACTGCCTTAAACTATCAATCTGCAAATACATGTAGGAGAAAACTATCTTCAGTTACCAGTGAGGAAGAGAGTGGCTAGTCCAACCAGGAGCATGTTTCTTACTTCTGTAGCATTTGTCATAAGCATAGACATACTATTAAGTACAGCACACTGTACAGGTTAAACTCAAACATGAGAATATTGTGAAAAAGTTCATTTATTTCTGTAATTCAGTGTAAATGTGAAACTAACATATGATATAGACTCACGGCATGCAAAGTGATATATGTCAAGCCTTTGTTTTAATTTAGAAAATGTTGGCTTACAGCTTGTAAAAACCCCAAAATAAAAATTTCTGAAAATTAGAATATTTAATTAAATCAATGAAAACATTATTTAAAACAAAGAAATGTGGGCCTTCTGAAAACTATAATCATGCATATGTACTTAGTACTTGGTTTGGGCCTTTTCTTGAGTGACTGCCTTAATGTGGTTGCGTGGCATGGATGCTCTCAGCCTGTGGCTCTGCTGAGGTGTTATGGAAGACCAGGATGCTTCAACCAGAGGAATCTGACATCTGAAGCCCATGTCCAGGATCCGTCTGTGTGTGGAGGCTCTTGATGCTCTGACTCCAGCCTCAGTCCACTCCTTGTGAAGGTCCCCCACACTTTTGAATGGCCTTTTCCTGACAGTCCTCTCCAGACTGTGCTCTTCATGAGATGTTGCTGAGATGTTTTATTGGGGGTTTATACAAACTGTGAGCCATAAATATCAAAATTATAACAAATAAAGGCTTGACACAGAGTCCTGCACCAGGTTGGGTACCCGCGGGTGTCCGATGGGTACCCGCAAAAGTTGCTGAAACGGGCGGATTTTACGTCCTGGAATTTTACCCGCGGGTTTGCGGGTGGGTAGTGATAACACTGGGACGGGTCGGCGGGTAGCTGCTACCCGCACAATATTTAATCTATCATTATGGCGTCTACAGACCGAACCACACAGCTTGTGCTGTTGCTTCTAAGATATGAATGAAAACAATTTCCTGATTCTTCGTACTTTGGTGACAGTTTAGTTTTACGAGCCTACATCTCTTTCCTCTCTCCCTCTCCTGGATATTATTTCAATATGTGTGGGTTTGGAGTGTGTAGTACCTACCTGTCTGTCCAGCGATCATGTCATGATAAAAATCCCCTTAAAAACATGTTTGTAATCCAGTGCGTCCTTTATTTTGATCGCGCCCGTGTTTCCATATGATTCCTCTGATCCGAATGCCTGGGCTCGGGAAAGGCATTTCAAACCGCTGCAGTGTCTCCGTTTCACCTGTGTCTCTATGATGATGTGGGGGTGGTTATGTTGTCTCAAATTCAGATGATCAATACATTTTTCGTGAATCTGTGTTTTTACTCCTCACGCCGCTCTCAACAGCATTGCCCCGGACCCCCACAGCTCTAAGGCACCCCCACATGTGCGCGCACTTACACTGACCATACACAGGAATCGACCGCACCGATGTATCACCAGTTTAAGCTCAACCCTCATTAGCGCCACGTTGTTTTGATCAGATGTGCATCGAAATAACTAAAGTGCTTCAATATAATGCTTTTAATGTGTGTGATTTATCACGGGCACGGGCGGGTAACGGGTAGAATGTTAACGGGTCCAGGCGGGTGCGGATTTAACTCTTGATATAATCATGGGTTTACGGGCGGGTAGGTGCTGTAGCGGATGGGTGCGGGTCTCCAAAAATGGACCCGTGCAGGACTCTGACTTGATACATCTCACTTTGCATGATTATTGGGGCTCACAGCTTGTAAAGAACACAATTAGAATCTGTGAAAAATACTTAGAACGCTGTGAAAAGGGACTATTATTGTAGCTCAGTGTCTCCTTTCATCAGCTCATGAATCCAAAACACCTGCAAAGGGTCCCTGAGACTTTAAATGGTCTCTCAGTGGTAGAATTCATCATGGGAAGACCGCTGACCTGTCAGTTGTGCAGAAAACCATCATTGACAAAAGGCTCAGAAGGAAATAGCAAAAGAAGTTGGATGTTCTCAAAGTGCTGAATCAAAGCAGAAAGTTAAATGGAAGGGAAAAGTGTGGAAGAAAAAGGCAGTCATTCAAGTAAAAGGCATTTGTTCATTGACTTCATGTAATATTATAATTTCCTGAAATTTTCAAAATTAAACACAAACAAAGGCTTGACATATGTCACTTTGCATGCCGTGAGTCTATATCATATAATAGTTTCACATTTTAAACTGAATTACAGAAATAAATGAACTTTTTCACGATATTCTAATTTTTGAGTAGTTTGGTCACTGTCCCCGATATTTAGTTTATTCGTGTTCCCAGAGGTCTGACCGTCAGCATCAGCCGGCTCTACATTTCAGTGCAGCTCTACGGCCCCAAAAGCCAGGCGCCCTGTGCTCCAGGCGCCCTCCGCTCCAGGCGCCGACAGACATTCAGGGAGTGAACCATAACAGATCCGTTTCCCTCACTGGCGCGTGGAGCACCGTGCTGGCGCGTGGAGCACCGTGCTGGCGCGTGGAGCACCGTGCTGGCGCGTGCCGGGGCACATTGATCCAGTCTCTGACGCACGGAGAACACTTTACAGACTCTCAGCCTGTGTTGAAACAATCCGCGGGGAAAACAAACACGTGTGCCCATGTGACATCGTTCTCCTTCTTCTTTCGGGAGTTTTGCGGCGGGCGGCGCATTTCCCTGTGATATTGGACTGTTTTGGGTAGTTTGGACTCACCTGCTAGCTCCATGTCCGCGACTTTCAAACACCGGAAACAGGACGCAGAGAGAGAGAGAGAGAGCGCTGCGTAAAGGCGCGCAGGACCGCTCTACCGCCCCCTTCAGCGAGGAGGCCGCGGTGCACTCGGTACAAGAATACAGTAATAAAACACATCTAGAACAGAATGTTTTATTGTAACTTGGTGAAACTCTTTGTCTGCAGCGCATTTGATGTTATTTTACTGAACTGTGTGTCTTCTTTCAGCTCGCCCATCACACTTGCACACCAGCAGCTGTGGAGAAAGAATCAAGGGCCACTTTTCTTTGAATAAAGCGATATCTGGCCTGGGTCACTTTTTGTGTGTGCGTGCGGTAGACTTTCTCCTGATGTTCCGGTCTCAGATCCTCTAGTGTAGTGGACCAAACAAAAGGACGGGACAAAGGTGTTTCAAATGGACTAATCATTGAGTTGAATCATATCAAAAAAAAAATAATTAACAAAGGCTCTCCAAAATAAGTCAGACAACGACAACAAATGTGGGCCCTACCTAACTGAGGTCAACTGAACTCAAACAAACTGACCTCTGAGGTGGAGTAACCTACGTATGTCAACACAAGAGGGAGGTGTGACCCATCAGAGAAACTCCCAATACTGACTGAACAATATGGTTGTACAAAGCAAACAGAACTGCAACTGAGCTCAATATACGGGCATGTTCTCTAGGTTTTCCCCTACCACTAAAACATGTACAATAGGTTCCCCTCTGGGACCAGGGCTCCCTGGAAATACAGATTCTTAATCTCAGTGGGACTTTCCTGCTTAACCTCTTAACCCCCACCTGAACCGAGAATACTTTGTCCAGTTTGGCTCCTTGAGTTTTTGTGTGTGTAAAAAACAGCGACAAAAACGAGGATGAAAACGTGATTTTAAAAAGAAGCGACTAAAGAGCAACAAAACGGTGTCGGAAAAGCAAGAGTGACATCATTTAAAAAAGGCTATGAATATGCAAAACACGACATAAACGCTTAAAACATGTGACATAAACGCGGCGACAAAAAGGTTACGGCCAGTTTAGTAGGTCTTAGCTTTCAAATGAGGTGTTACTCTGGCCTATAGGCTACAAGCTCCAGTCGAGAAGTTTTTAGATTTGGGTAAAGCTGAACTGGAGAAAATGCGCTTGTTTCAGGCGCGGGGTGAGACTAAAACAGGTCAGACCAAAAGATAAATGGATAACAAAAAATCAACTTGAACAAATCCATCCATCCATGTTCTTCCACTTGTCCGTTGCCGGGTCATGGGGGCAGCTGTTGGAGCAGCACCAGCCCCTATAGCGCCCCCTGCAGGTGGTGGGTCCACAGAAGGACGGCCTCATGGTTCTAACCGGGCCTGTTGGTCTCTCATAAGGGGCTTCTGAACCGCTCTCTGTCTGACCCGTCACCTAGGACCTGTTTGCCATGGGAGACCCTACCAGGGGCACGAAGCCCCCGACAACAGAGCTCCAGGATCATTCAGGTCAAACCCCTGCACCACGTTAAGGGGGCGGTTCCAGGAGGGGACTTGAACAAATATCAGTTCATTTTGTCTTTGGCCTCCAGCAGCCCCTCGGAGTGTAAGTAAAGGGGGCATGGGTAAATATGTGTCCAAATAAAGAAATGATTTAAATTAAAATCACGTGTATACGGTTCATTACGCTGAAGAAAAATAATACACAAGGGGTTTGTTTATGAAAAATCTCATATTGAATTGAACGATCGTGGAGATCGTGGACTGTTGGTCCACCGGGGCTGGTGGTCTCAGTGGCTCAGGGGTTGGTTGTCACATGGAGTCCAAATGTTTGTTGTCTCTATGTTTCTACGATCATATTAAATGTATCATTGGGGTTTCTTGAGCACGTTTTGTAGCCTAGCTAACCCCAGACTAAAACCACTAATGATATTTAGTCTGAGGACCACCAATTCCTGTTCTGGGAGCAGAGGTGTGGTTTACGATTGTCCAGAGCCGTTTATTGGGCTGAGTGTTTATCATATGTGTCTGCAGTAGCCAATCGTATCAGACGACGAGCTAAACTATTTAGAACACGGTCTAAAGCTTGATAAAGCTCTAAGCTATTATAAATAAAGTTTATTATTGATCGAAAGATGGTGTCGAGTCTGCTGCTGTCATTTTATTTATTTTGTATTTATTTATTTATTTGACAGGGACATGTACAGGAGCATTAATCAGCATATGAAAAGATGCTTTGTACCAGACTTTAGCGCTTGGAGCTCATTTCCATCTGCAGTCCCCAAGACATACAATTACAAAACACTACAAAAAGCATAAAACAATACAGTTGATAATATTTACAGAAGTATTTACATTTTATAAAAAATAAAAGTACATTTTATCAAAGGGAAAACTTGTTCCTACACCCACCCACTACCCTTATCAGATGTAAACCATAGTAGTTGTTTTTTTTTCTTTAATGCTGACATGTTTGAGTTCCCAGAAAATGTTGTTTCACACCCAAGCTAAATAGTTTTAAGTCTTTGCATAGTTTTAGTGCAGTTGGAAGTTTGTTCCATTCTGAGATAGTTGTAAAAGAAAATGCCGATTGTCCTAATGCTGTTTTTCGTTTTGGTACATTGGCCATTGACTGTTGACCTTGTTATTCTGACCGTCTGATCAGATGTTAACTGGACAAACCTTTTTAGTGGTGGAGGTGCCACATTATTAACAATCTTGAATATTAACTTTAGATTGGCTGACTTAACTATATATTCAAAATTGAGCATTTTATATTTGGTTAATATTTGACAGTGATGTTGGAGCTTTATAATAGATCCATGTGTTGGAGCCGTAAATAAACAAACTACAGGCTTCCGTATGTCCAATAGCGTGTCATCGTCATCGTCCCTCCTCGTTCTGTGATCGGTCCCAAATCCACGTGAAGATTTGGGCCATGGCCCCCAGGCTGCTGTGAAGTTCCAAATGATTCGAGCGCACGCAGCAGTTAGCCAGACTACGTGTTGCATTTCAGCTCTTTAAATAAAATAATGACTTCTAAGGTTAAGGTGCTTTATTTGTCATTATTCAACAACTGTACGCTGGGTGCCCCGTCAGGAGCAGGGGGCAGCGCAGTGCAGCGCCCGGGTACAGGCTAACGCTTCAGAATCCGCTGGCTGGAGGTTCTGCATCCAGACATGCCAGAGAATCATGCAAACTCCACATAAAGTCTTTTGTCTTTTTATTTCAAGACACAAAAAACGACCAGCCCCACTCGCTGGCGACCTCCTGCACAGTGGATCCATAATAGTTTCATAAATAATAAGATATACTGTACCGGTCAAAAGGTTGGAAACACTTTTTTTGTTTTGGCTTTTCTTTATTTTCAACACTATTGACACGCGACTAGGAAGAAGGAGGAGCTAATCAGTGCAGAACGCCACGCTCTGAAACAGGGACAAACCCAGGAGGCGGTGCAACACGACTGTTGTATATGAAGCATGTATTTACTATTTCCACTGAGCGATCCTCATTGAAGAATAATGTTTTGTATTCTTGGCATTTTCTCCATGAAATGGTTTAACAGTGTGTGAAGTCCAAACAGCACATTGAGAAAATGTCCACAGGGCAAAGTAGATATTTTGAAGAATCTATGTCCATGTTTTTTTCTTTTTCTTTTTTTTTAAACATAATTCCATCTGTGTTTATTCATAAAAGAGAATCTACAATGGAAATAAGAGAAAAGTGATACATAAACAAAGAGTTTCTAAACTTTTGACCAGTACTGTGAAAAAGGAAGAGAATACTACTACTACTACTACTACTACTACTACTACTACTGAAGGGATGAAATACTCTGAAAAGCGTTTTGTTTGCTGTTGCGCGGTGACTTATCGCCCCCCAGAGGACATCAGGGGAAACTGCGACCGCAACACAGACTGACCAAGGGTCGGTGTGGTCTTTTGGAGTACTCTTTCTTCCACAATGATTAAATACAAATTTGAAATATTGGCCAAAACATTAAAACAAAGTTCAGCCTCCTCATAAAGTGAACTGATTGCTGTTGTCCGTCAGCGAAGTGCACATCTCATTTGCACATGCGCGGGTCAATCAGGTTCCTAAACCCGGAAGTATATTGAGCCATAACTGTGAACCGTTTAACCTCTTAACCCCCGCCTTAACCAAGCACTTTCCCTCTCTTCTTTGGCTTTACCCAAATCTAAAAGCTTTTTTTTTTTAAAAGTGTCAAAATAGCAATGAAAACGAGGATGAAAACGCAAAAAAAAAAATGTGACAAAAAAAAGTCCAAAAGTGACAAAGCAGCAGCAAAAAAAGTGACAAAAACGTGATGAAAATGTGTCAAGAAGGGACGGGAAAAAAAAGCCATGAAAAAATAACGCTTAAACAATTTGACAAAAATGCGACAAAAAAGTTACGATCACTATTGTAGGTCTTTGCCCTCCAATTAAGAAGCTTTTAGATTTGGGTAAAGCCGAACTGGAGACAATGCGCTCGGTTCAAGAGGTTAAAGACTTTAAAGCAGTAACTCATGCCCCTAGAGGCCATAAGCGCCACTGCAGGTGTCGTAGCAAGTTGCGTTTTTTTGCTCATTAATTGTCCGTGAGAGTAAATCCTACGCTGACAGAAAAGACAAAGGGACAGAGGGATGTTGTTCATCCAATTACACAATGGAAATCATTGTTTTCACTCAAACTTGGCTGTAAATACTGTTTAAGTGGCGCTAGCCCGCAGTTAGCTTTGCCCGTTAGCCTGTTAGCTTCTTCTTCGCAATTCCATTAGTTTGTATTGGTGACACCGACCTGGAGGCAGCGAAGTTGCAGTTGTGGTTTTCTGACACCGGGGGAGATGAAATAGCCCCCAATCATCCCATTAACACTTTTATTACCCCCAGAGGGACTACGGAGCAGTAAGTACAAGTTACTTACTGCTTTAAGTCCTAAGTGACATTTCTTGCACACATCTATTTATTTCAATATCTTTGAATGGAGGGAACAGGCTGGAGTTGCTCTTCATAGTGGACCAACGTGGACCTTAGCGGACCATAGCGGATAGTGGACCATAGTGGGCCATAGTGGGCCTCTCCAGAAAGAGAGACGTACCATATCACCAGTGCTCAGATCTCTGCACTGGCTCCCGGTGAACTTCAGGATAGATTTCGAGATTATTTTATTGGTTTATAAAGCTCTTAATGGTCTATTTATTTATCTGATTTGCTCATGCTCAACTTATATAGCACTTTACCTTTATCAGGCCCAAAGCGCTTTACAGTAAGGAACCAGTCACTCTCTCTCATTTATACACCAGTGTACACAGACACTGTAGGATGTAGGCCATTTGTTCGTATTTATTTATTTATACAGTATATTAACTTAAATATTTATTTGAGTAATCTCTGGGTCATGTTCACGAGTGAGGGACGGATGGAGCGTGAGATCGATAGACGGATCGGTGCTCCAGGCATGTCCCACTGGGAGGAGGCCTCGTGGAAGGCCCAGGACACGCTGGTGGGACTATGTCTCCGAGCTGGCCTGGTGTCGCCTCGGGGTCCCCCCAGAACAGCTGGAGGAGGTGTGCGTGGATCGGGAAGTCTGGGCATCTCTGCTGAGACTGCTGCCCCCGCGACCCGGCCCGGATAAAGCGGAATGGATGGATGGATTTATTTGAGTGGATGTTTGGATCCTCATTGATCCTGGCTTATTGTACATGTTTTTGGTGGTAGGGGAAACCGGAGGAAACCTTTCGCAGACACAGGGAGAACCTCAACTCCACAGAAAGACCCCGTCCAACCAGGGATCAAACCCGGGACCTTCTAGCTGTGAATCACGATCCCTAACCGCTGTGCCACCGTGCGTCTATAATTTTAAAAATATCCTTAACATATCCCTTTAACAAATAGCTTTGTTGCTAAAAGTGCAGTGTGTGTTTGCTGCCACTTGGTGGCGGTGCTCTGCTGTAGTTCATGAGCAGAGGACACTACTGTGATCCTCTTTATTTAGGAATGTGTTGTTCTCTCAGGGAAGAGTTACCTGAGGCACATTCAGGCAGAAGTAACAGTAAAACCAGTATGCAGTACTTTGTAATTGTACTTGAGTAGTATTTTGAAGTATCTCCACTCTAACTCTTACTTGAGTCAAATATGACTTTGTCAACAATGAGTAAATCTACAATTAAAGGTTTTTAATGTCATTAAAAAACTGGCATAAAATGTGCATTTCTTTGGAAATAATGATATTACTCAAGTAAAATTACTGCACAAGTTTGTCAAAAATATAAATAAATGATAAAACACATTCAGCTCAGCTTTGGCAGAAACTGTGCATTTTGCCCTTCAAAAGTTTCCCACTGTGTCCAATTTGCTTTTGAATATTGACATGTCCCCTTACTCCTGGTGAAATGTCACAAATCATCCCGTAACAGCAGTGGGGTCCTGTCCTGTCCTGTGTGTGAGTGTGGGGGCAGAGCGGTGAGTTGGGGACGGGGGTGAGGTTCCCACGTGGGTGAGGGGCCTGTGGGATGGCCTGGGTGGGGGGCAGGAGCAGCAGTAGTATAAGCCCATGCTGTTTGCTCTCTGATTTGCACAACAACAGTCCTGTGTGCCTTTCAGCTGGACTGTAGGGGCCTGTAGTTCCCGCGGGCCTGTGCTGTTGGACTGCAGGCCAGGAAACGTTTACCGGTGCAGTTCTTTCAGTCGCTTCTTTCGTTTCAACACAGGGGAAATACTCACTGAAGAAAAGGCTTTTAGAAATAGCAGATTTCCACAGCAGAATGGGCAAACAGCACTCGAATAAGTCCTTAAAGGTGCATTGTGAAACTGAAACCATGTTGATATTAGTTTTGTATTTGATCTTTTAGTGACCTAGCCGTGTGGGTGGTTAGCATGGCACCTTTGTTTTTCCATCACAGTGGCCTCTAGGACGGTCCAGGATGGACATTTTTTTTCACCATGATTGGAATGGGCCACATTTGCATATCAACTCCCTGACTCCCGGACAGCAGTCTGTGATGGGCCGATGGATGATCAATCCAAGGCACGGGCTGCGCAGAAAATAAATAAATAGGCTGTGGCCGGCCCATTTTGGGGGAGCAATGGAAGGGGCAGAGGGGAGGGGGCTGATCATGCATGTGGCACATGTACCACTGATGCGCCTGTGATGGCCCATTGGATGATTCTATTCCAGAAATCACGGGCTGCGCAGAAAAAAATACCGGCCCATTTTGGAACCGGCCCACCGGTCAAATGCCCGGTAAAATATAAGCCCAGTCCGCCACTGTCTCCGCTATACTTTTTTTTTATACGTTTATAGTTTTCAGTTTATTTGGTCGGGACAGTGCATGTGAATGAACAAGCCACACCGGATTGTAGCCTTGGGCTTATTTCCATCCGTCATCCCCCATGTGCTCTGTCAAACATCCTGGCCTATTGTACATGTTTTTAGTGGTAGGGGAAACTGGAGTACCCAGAGGAAACCTACGCAGACACGGGGAGAACATGCAAACTTCACAAAGAAAGGCTCCGTCCAGGAGAGAATCGAACCCCGGACCTTCTAACTGTGAAGCACAAGCGCTAACCACTGTATTACCATGCCTCACAGTTACCTGAGGAGCCAATCAGACAGGCCCACATTCCTCAAGGCACTGTCATCCACTGAAGGCGGGCAAACACGTGAGAGCACAGGAGGACGGGGGGCTTGTCCTGGATCAGGCCTGGTTTAGTGCTGCTTTAGACCTGGTTTGTGTTTTAAGTCTTTTCTAATCATTAGCACCGGTTTATTCCTGCTTTAGTCTGAATTTTGTCCTGACGGCTGTTTCATAAACTGGCTCGCTCAGTGAGCTCGGCTTATTATCTGTATGTCAGAAAATTAGGATTAATACCTTTGTTTTCCAATCTGGAGAACACTTCAACTAGAAGAAAACGACACAGAGATCGATACTTTGGTTGGCTTGCAAGGGAGAATTGCAGTTCACCACAGCTACGCAGAGTGGTTCTCCTGCACCCATTCTCAAAGAGTTGTTTTTTGGTACAGCCTTTTATTTGGTTTTCCACAGCATATTACACATAGAGGTGGAGTTACAGATATTGCTCGTCACCTCTCAAACACATGTATCACACCATATCTTAAAACATGAATCACACTATACTTATCCAATCGGGAGGCCCGGCCTGTACGAGGACACCTGATGTTAGTGATACTCAGTCTGACCTGCACAGTCCGGCCACCCCCCCTTCATTTACGTTTGTCCAGTTCACTCGTTGTCTCACTACCCATGGTCAACCTGCTACCAGGCTGCTCTCTTACGTACTTTTGATACCACACAGTATCTTCTTAGATACTACTGGAACATTGTGAAACATATGCTAATCTTGCAGATAAATTCAAATACTTGGCTGTTGCATCATTCACATGACTATAATTTTATTATAGTTTATTCACATATTTACAGTTCTATTACACAAAGTCTGCTTCATTTTGGTATCATTAGGTTTCATATACCAGGCTCACTCTGGAGATGTTGCAGAGACTATTAGTCACGGCAGTCCTCTCCAAGAGGTCTCCACGGCCTCAAGCAGCTGTGGCAACATTTCAAACACTATTTGTTGTGTTCAACCTGTGAGACGTTTCTGTGACATCCCTCCAATGTCTCCAAGACCAGTCAGAGACATGACGAAGTCTCAGCTGAAATCAAAACTGTTAGTTTTCTCAGAGACTCCCTATATCTCATGTCTCGGAGACGTCTCCATGACCAGCGGCAACTCGAGTCTCCAACTAGTCTCCAGGCCGGTGAGATAGGCCCTTAAATTATTGATAGCTTCCTTTCTGGAATAATCCAAGCTGTTTTCTTCAATCATGTCAAATCCATGTTAAATAAAATGTTTCTGGTTTATTCCTAGCTTAACCCTGGTTTAGTCCTGGTGACGGTGACCTATAACACCCCAGGACCAATTTCTTTTTCGAGTTTCTCGTAGGTTTTGCAGAAGCCAACGTAATGGAAAGTAAATGTGCCATGCTAACCTCCCCCACCGCTGCTGGGTCACTAAAAGGTAAATGGACTCAACTTATATAGCACTTTTCTACCTTTATCAGGCCCAAAGCGCAGAGTCACAATTTACATACCAGTGTACGCAGACACTGGAGGCAAGTAGGGTGAAGTGTCTTGCCCAGGGACACAACAACAGTGTGCATTTGCGGGAGCTGGGATTCAAACCCGCAATCTTCCGATCGTGAGACGACCCGCTCTACCAACTGCACCACCGTCGCCCCTCAAAGTTTTTTTCCCACATAAAAAGTGCGGAGGCAGTGGTAGAATGAGGCCCACGCACAGAGCAGGTTTAAAGGGACATCTGCTTCAGTGTAGACCCCTCCCCTTCGTGACCTCTGCCCTGGTCACAGAGTTGGAGGCGGGGGCGGGGACTCCAGGGTCACTCAGGTTTAGACTGTTTGGCAAAACCTGCCTTCATCAATAGTCGGGTCTTCGTCTAGATTACTGAACAAGTAAAAAAATAAATACAATTAAAGCCGCAAGCGGCATCGAGAGGCCCTCGCGGGGGTTCGTTGGCCGGTTGACGCCGGTTCCCGCACGCCGCCGCAATAACCGGGAGGCGCTGCCGCGCCCTACGTGGTTATAATGTCGCTGCCACCCTAGGTCGAGATTATAAAAGAGCAAAGGCGAGAAATGGCGCCTTCGGCGCTGATTGCTCGATTTTTCCCAAAATGGCCGACCTCCTGTCGGTCGCCTGGCAACCATGTAATGGAGGCCTCCCTTAGTGCCTCCATTGCCGCGCCATAACCCTACCGAGGGCGCCAACGTGGCCACACTACATTTTATTGCCCTGATGAGCCATTAATCTTTGTGAGTAAACATCAAAACGAGATTTTTAGCGTCTCCATGTGAATGATGGCTCCAACCTGCAGAGGGCGCTAGCGCGCCCCAAATCTTTTTTATTTCACAAGCAGCATCGGACGGCCCTGACGGGCCGTACTTCAATGACTACTGTCCACAAGCTCCTCACAGAGGGCGCTAACGAGCTGTAATGTGTATAATGTGTGATATGCGGGTCAGTCCCATTGGAATAACATGGCGAGCCTCGGTCGTCTCCATGGCAACACCGTACAAAATACGGTATGGGTCTCATTGGCTTTTTGGATCGGGATGCCATCAGTTATTATTGTGCCGAATTTTATCCATTTCCGAGAAACTAATTTTTTTCCCATAATGCATTTTTTCTTCTCAGCCTGGAGGGGGCGCTATCGCGCCAAATCTCACTTTTTCACATTTGTTGTGTCCGGGGGTGAAAGGTCAATAAAATGTATATTTCCGATTTTTAATCGGAGTTCGTTTGTGCAAATGGGAGCATTTTGTTGTTTTCGGAAAGTCGCAAAAATCTTCGTAAAGATTGCGGCTTCGCCGCAAACAAACCGTAAAACTTAGCCAAAAAATTTGGATATCTTTTGATGCCCCACATCTCGAGATGAAGTGGAGCGATTTTGGGCTCATTTGGTGAAACGCCCTAGGAGGAGTTCGTTAAAATGCGACGTCAGCGAAAACGCTGACTCAGCATTTTCCCGACTTCCTGTCAAAATGGCGGACTTCCGGTTTGTCTGGGGGCGTGGCCACAATAATATATTTTGTTTGTCCTCACAGGACGAATGTCTGTACCGAATCCCGTCGCTCTGCGACAAAGTTTATGTTGGCCCCCTCCCCATAGGCGCAATGTATTTTCACTTTTGTAGGTGGCGCTGTCGCGCCATTTTTTATTTCCCCAAAACGAAACACACATTTTAATAAATTTTTCACCGGATCTGAATTTTGGGCAAAGTTTGGTGAGTTTTTGATTATGTTCAGGGGTGCAAATTCCTGCTCAAAGAGCAGAAGAAAGAAAGAAGAAGAAGAAGAAAAAAAATAATAATATTTCTTGCAAAAACAATATAGTCGCTTTCGCGACTACAACATATTATACATTTTTGGAAAGCTTTCGACTTCCCCCACGCACCCGTGGGGCTCGGAGGTGGATGACGAGCGCTTCGCGCTCGTCATCCACCTCCGTATGACAGTTGGCCATATACCCCCATTCATTTTGCTGCAATTATAAGTATAAGGGCCCACACCAGAGGTGTGGGCAGTCACTGTTTTACACGGTGAGTTTACGTTTGACATGGGGACAGCGCTTCGCGCTGTTTTCGTGCGCTCCGCGCACCTCGGTTCAGTGCGCTGCGCGCACTGCGTTGCGATTACAATAGGCCCTTGCTACGGCAGGCCGCTCGGGCCTAATGAAGCGATCTTAAAAACAAACTACACTCTGGACTGGTCCTGGGTACCTTTTAATTTTTCCGATACCAGTACTTTAACGATACTTTTACGATACAGATACCTAAACTATACTCTTTCCGACACCTATACTGAAATATGTGTCATCTAGAACCAGAAAACAGAACAATAATGTGTGGAAGATCTGCAAATTTACAACATCGGGTTTACCTCCAATGTCAAGAAATGTGTGAAAAATGGGGAATCATTTGGGGAAAAATGGGGAAATTGTGACAAAATAAAGAAAAAATTTGTGTAAAAAAAAAAAAAAAAAAGGGGCAAAAATAAGAAATGTAAGTGCTGCAGGTATAGCCAACACACTTTATTCATCATCATCAAACAATGGAGTATAAAACTAATTTAGGCTAATCTTTTATTTTGCTGCTACAGTTTCAATGGTCACAGTTTAACAGGGGACAGTACATACAAGAGTGTCAGGGGACAAGGGACAGCAACAGTGTTTAAGAGTGTACACAGTACACAGTATATTGAGGTCCAGCCTCAGCTCAGCAGCAGCATTGTTCAGAATCTCACAGTTCAGTTTGCATGTAAACATTAAATTTCTCCTTTTGGATTCAAAGCTCTTTAAATCAGGAGGGAATTTGTTATTAGGCGCATTGAGTTGCCTTGTGTATGAAATGCGTGGTATAAATAAAGTTGCCTTGCCTATTAAAAAAAACTACTTCAAAATCTTGCTAAGTCCAAGCCTGTAAAGTTTGGAGGCTGTAGGAGCTACTAGAGAGGAGACGTTGTTGCTAGAGTGGAATGAAAACCTCAGAAAACTGACTCTTTGACCATATTTGGATTACAGCATCAGCACACTTACACGTAATATACCAATATTTCTGAATCAATATGCGCAGGGAACCAGCCGGTGCTGCGCGATGTTGTAGGAGATAACACATCCTAAAATAAGAATTGTAAAGTGTAAGTTTTGTCTTGTTTTACTATGACATTCAAACTAAGATGTTAAGAGAGAAAATGTGCTAATAAATCATAGTCACCTTCTCTAACTGTTCCCTAAAGTCTAGTCACCTTCTCTAACTGTTCCCTTCAGTCTAGTCACCTTCTCTAACTGTTCCCTAAAGTCTAGTCACCTTCTCTCACTGTTCCCTAAAGTCTAGTCACCTTCTCTCACTGTTCCCTAAAGTCTAGTCACCTTCTCTCACTGTTCCCTAAAGTCTAGTCACCTTCTCTAACTGTTCCCTACAGTCTAGTCACCTTCTCTAACTGTTCCCTTCAGTCTAGTCACCTTCTCTAACTGTTCCCTAAAGTCTAGTCACCTTCTCTCACTGTTCCCTAAAGTCTAGTCACCTTCTCTCACTGTTCCCTAAAGTCTAGTCACCTTCTCTAACTGTTCCCTAAAAACTAGTCTCCTTCTCTAACTGTTCCCTAAAGTCTAGTCACCTTCTCTAACTGTTCCCTACAGTCTAGTCACCTTCTCTCACTGTTCCCTAAAGTCTAGTCACCTTCTCTCACTGTTCCCTAAAGTCTAGTCACCTTCTCTAACTGTTCCCTAAAGTCTAGTCACCTTCTCTAACTGTTCCCTTCAGTCTAGTCACCTTCTCTAACTGTTCCCTAAAGCCTAGTCACCTTCTCTAACTGTTCCCTAAAGTCTAGTCACCTTCTCTAACTGTTCCCTAAAGTCTAGTCACCTTCTCTAACTGTTCCCTAAAGTCTAGTCGCCTTCTCTTACTGTTCCCTAAAGTCTAGTCACCTTCTCTAACTGTTGCCTAAAGTCTAGGCTCCTTCTCTAACTGTTGCCTAAAGTCTAGGCTCCTTCTCTAACTGTTCCCTAAAGTCTAGTCACCTTCTCTAACTGTTCCCTAAAGCCTAGGCTCCTTCTCTAACTGTTCCCTAAAGTCTAGTCACCTTCTCTAACTGTTCCCTAAAGTCTAGTCACCTTCTCTAACTGTTCCCTAAAGTCTAGTCACCTTCTCTAACTGTTCCCTAAAGCCTAGGCTCCTTCTCTGTTCTAATGGTCTAGAAATATATTATGGCTGACTGTCAGTGAACTAAAATGAAAAATAAAAGTATTTAATGATGATCAAACCTATTATAGAAATATCCAAAAGTTTGTCTTGTCAATTAAAAACTGAATCAAAATGAAAAGAAAGGATTTAAAAACATCTTTGCTTCCACTGAAAGTTCGAAAGATCCTCATGTCATTCAACTTCCAACACGTCTGGTCCTTTGCAGGCTCCTGTAGCAGTGCAATAAAAAGCCAAAGCAGATATATTTGGCTTCAAAATGATGGTTTTAATCGCGTTACAGTTCACACAAGCAGCTCCAATCCTTGTATTTTTGTATTTCTATTCCAAGGATACCCAGAGCTGATCAAACACAGGACAGGCACATTGGGATGCCATTCTACATCCACATCAGACCAAGGCAAGTCAAGGTCCATAGGCTTTGGGAATCAGCCTCTGCGGTTATTACAGTTTTTAGATCCTACAGAACGTCCACAGTCGGTCAGTATTTAAGCTGCTCTGGGTCCTAGCGTTAGCATTAGCCACACACAGTAAACGGCTCGCGTCTGTGGTGCAGTGAAAAGAAAAACAGCACGGTATCGGACCAGAGAGCGCCGAGGCCGAGTCTCGGTACGAGTGGTCACTTCCTCCTGGCCCGTTGGTTCCTCCTCCTCTTCATGATCATGTGGTAGAGCTGCTCCAGGCCCTCGTGCAGCCCCTCCCCGATGATGGCGCAGGCGGGCTGGACGTGGTAGCTGGTGTGGGGCCCCAGCTCGTGCAGGGCCAGCTGCCGCTCCACGGCGCTGACCGGCAGGCTGCGCGGGAGGTCCTGCTTGTTGGCGATGACCAGCAGCGGCGCGCCCTGGTTCTCGCTCAGCCTGGTGACCTGCCACAGCGGGTGGGAGAAGGACACATTTACTTTTTTCCGTTTGTGAACTGAAAAAAGTGCAAACCCCTCTGTAGGCCAGTGTCATCCCGCACTCGAAAGCCAAGACCTGCAAAACTGATCCAAACTCTGCTTTATTATGTTTTTGGCACTTTTTTGTTGTCAAAATGGTGTCCCTTTTATGTTGCTTTTACACATTGTTTTTTTGTCCCTTATTTGTCATGTTTTCATTGCTTGTTGTGGTTTTTGTTTTTTCACTAAAATGCCTAATTTGAAAGCTAAGACCTTATAGTTTCTGAAAATGTAAAATTTGTGTACAGGTGATGGACTGAGATACTCCAGGGGAATATTATCCAGGGGAACATTGCAATAATAATAACACATCCAGAGCTATCAAATTGAAACTTTTGCTGTCGACATAAATATGAGGAAGAAAAATATTGTCATTTCATATTTTCATTTAAAATAAGGCAATACTTGCATAAATGTAAAAGGTAAACTAGTTATTAGTGAAAACGTCGGTATAAATTAACATTTTGCCTTATTTGGGGGGGAGGAGTTAGATATTTTTACTGCCTTAAAGTTTAGTAATGTATGCAAAGGAGCGTGTATATCCCTGCAGACTCTGGCGGCTCACGTCTTCCTACTAAAAACACAAATCCCATGAACAAAATGATGTGTATGAACCGATAACTTAATAACTCTGTTGAGCCAATAATGTGACAACGATTTATCGGCCGATAATGTCATCATTATAACGTTACTGACTGGTTATTACACGTTTGGCCTGAGAAGAGAAACAAATGTAATACTTTCAGCCAATAATGTAATAATACGTCAATTTGAATTTTGACCGCCTTAACCGAGCGCATTCGCTTTGGTTCGGCTTTACCCAAATCTAAAAGCTTCTCGACTGGAAAGCAACAGTGTAACGCCTCATATGAAAGAAAACTGAGGTTTTGTCGTGTTGTTTGCGCAGTTTTGTCAAATTTTTGCAGCGTTTTTGGTCTTTTTTTGTTGTTGCTTTTTTGTCACTTTTTTGTTGCATTTTCATCCTCCTTTTCACCGCTATTTTGACACTTTTTCAAGAAGCTTTTGAGTAAAGCCAAACTGGAGAAGCTGTGCTCGGCTCAGGTGGGTTAAAAAACAAACACATTGTAAACGTGCTGGTTTGTAATTTATGCTTTTCCTTTGTTTTTATCACCGTCTTTTTTCACTTGTTGCAGCTCATTTGCATCGGACCACGACGGTGCCTTTGGGCAAGGCACTCCCCACTCCTATGTGTGTGGATGTGGAGCATATGAGAGTGAGTGGTTGATGGTTGGCCTCTATGATTATGCTAGTTCTCTTGACATTCATTTATACTCTGGGCCACCATCGTGGGAAAAGGCCTGTGAGCTACAGGAAGTGACAAAATAAAACTGTAAAAAACTGTGAAATACAAAAGCTGATGAAAAAGCCACAAAATTACAGGTGTCTAACAATTTAGAGAAAACAGCACAAAAACTGTTTAATGTGTTAGTTTTTGATAAGAAAAAGAAAAAAAAACGGATTAATTGACTGAAAGGCAGGACACTTATGAAACCTACAGGTGCTATTATTTTAAATAATGTTACATCCAATTAGAATGTACAAAACATCAAATCAATATTGGTGTAACTTCAAGCTCTTTTAACATTATGTGTTCATATATGCATTTGGTGCAGGTCTCTATGGTAACGCTGAGGGGAGGGGCTGATTCCTCTTACTGACTGGTGCATGTGCTTTGTGAAGGATACAAACAAACAGAGCGATGAATGCGTGATAGCGGTCTCTTCCCTCCTGTCCAATGCTGTGCAGTGCGGTCAGAGCAGTCAGAGCTGCCCCGGTAAGCTAGCATGACATAAAGCCAGACTGACTTTATTTATGCCGTATTTATTACATTTGTGAACCATAGCGATGCAATCATTATTACACTATCGGCCAGTCAATCCTGGTGATGGCGTTATGAGTTCCTTCATGATGTTTTCACCTGGTCTTAACTTGTCCACACTGACCTCATGCTGACCTCATGCTGACCTTATGCTGACCTTATACTGACCTTATGCTGACCTTATACTGACCTCATGCTGACCTTATACTGACCTTATGCTGACCTTACGCTAACCTAACGCTGACCTAACGCTGACCTTATGCTGACCTCATGCTGACCTCATGCAGACCTTACGCAGACCTTATGCTGACCTTATGCTGACCTTATGCTGACCTTATGCTGACCTTATGCTGACCTCATGCTGACCTCATGCTGACCTTATGCTGACCTCATGCTGACCTTATACTGACATTATGCTGACCTTATCAGTATAAGGTCAGCATATACTGACCTTATGCTGACCTCATGCTGACCTTATGCTGACCTTATGCTGACCTTATGCTGACATTATGCTGACCTTATCAGTATAAGGTCAGCATATACTGACCTTATACTGACCTCATGCTGACCTTATGCTGACCGTATCAGTATAAGGTCAGCATATACTGACCTTATGCTAACCTTATGCTGACCTTATGCTGACCTTATGCTGACCTTATGCTGACCGTATCAGTATAAGGTCAGCATATACTGACCTTATGCTGACCTCATGCTGACCTTATGCTAACCTTATGCTGACCTTATGCTGACCTTATGCTGACCTTATGCTGACCTCATGCTGACCTCATGCTGACCTTATACTGACATTATGCTGACCTTATCAGTATAAGGTCAGCATATACTGACCTTATACTGTATATGCTGTATAATGCATATACAGTATAAGGTCAGCATATAATGTCAGCATAGAACTTTATGCTGACCTCATGCTGACCTTATGCTGACCTTATGCAGACCTTATACTGACCTTACGCTGACCTTATGCTGACCTTACGCTGACCTTATGCTGACCTTATGCTGACCTCATGCTGACCTTATGCAGACCTTATGCAGACCTTACGCTGACCTTATGCTGACCTTATACTGTATATGCTGTATAATGCATATACAGTATAATGTCAGCATATAATGTCAGCATAGAACATTATGCTGACCTCATGCTGACCTTATGCTGACCTTATACTGTATATGCTGTATAATGCATATACAGTATAATGTCAGCATATAATGTCAGCATAGAACATTATGCTGACCTCATGCTGACCTTATGCTGACCTTATACTGTATAATGCATATACAGTATAATGTCAGCATATAATGTCAGCATAGAACATTATGCTGACCTCATGCTGACCTTATGCTGACCTTATACTGTATAATGCATATACAGTATAATGTCAGCATATAATGTCAGCATAGAACATTATGCTGACCTTATGCAGCTCGGTGCGGGCCTCTTCCAGCCGCTCCGCGTCCACAGAGTCCACCACGTAGATGATGCCGTCGGCGCCGCGGCTGTAGGACTTCCACAGCGGCCGCAGCTTGTCCTGCCCGCCCACGTCCCAGAAGTGCACGCTCAGGCCCTTGGCCGAGCTCAGGCGGATCCGCTCGCTGTTGAAGCCGATGGTGGGCACAGTGTTGACAAACTCGTTAAACTTGAGGCGGTACAGGACGGTGGTCTTCCCCGCAGAGTCCAGCCCCAGCAGGACGATGTGCAGGGACTGGAAGGACAGGGACGAGAGGCCACCGCCCATGACCGGACCGGGACCTCCTCAGGACTGACACACGGCTGCAACAATGGCACAAGACAAAGCTAGTCATACAAGGGGAGGGAGGCCTGGAGAGGGAGCGGGACGTCTGCCATGGGAACCATTCTTTTATTCACCTTCGTTTAGACGTTTTCCCACAGAATATAAACATTTATCCCACACAAATAAAGTCAAGTCAAAATGACACTGCAGTAGGGCTGGGCAATCAATTCAATTATAATGGTAAAGCTTAGAGTCCACTTACATTAGGCACTCAAAGCACTTTATATCAAGGATCCTCTCACCCATTCATTCATTCACCAGTGTACCAGACACTGGAGGCCAGGAGCGAGACGGAAACGAAACTGCCGTTCATACGAAGAGATGCTTCAAACGTGACCAGTCCTTGTATCGTTGGAATAACCATGTCTGACCTTGAAGCGACTGTTGGACAAAGTCCAGGGTCTGAAACTGTGGCCTCATGTCGCCGATAGTCACAACATTTAAACTGAAATAAAAACATAGAATCTCTCTTTTTTTGTCAATAAGGAGGTGGACAGTAGACGAAATCTTTTTCTTAATTGTGACCAGAGAGATCCACATACACACACAGGCGATGCGTCTAAATGTATTTTATTTTTTTTACGAGTGATCTGATGAACAACAGAGCTAATCGGTCGCTAATTTGACAGATGGAAATTTACCCACAATATTTAACATCGACACCGTTTTGGAACTTTTCCCTGTGATTACAAGACAAATTCAAATGATTTAAAAAGCGAGGGTGTCCGTGTCGGGCCGATCCCAGGTCCTGTCGTTCCCCTGTCCGCGATGGTCCGCTCCGGCCTACGGAGCCGCCCTGACGGTTCCCTCGCTTTAAGATATTGACAACAGTTCACGTTATGGCTCGATACACTTCAGTGTTCTGAACTCGCTCACACATTCCAACGGCGGGGTGGTTTGTTTGGGCCGACATCAGGAGCCTGACTGACCCACGCAGGCGCAGTCGAGATGGGCATTGGATTAGAAAGAGAGGACCTGGTGATTTTACTGTACGTGTAAAATCAGCTACAAAGTGGCGCTAACTCGTCGAAAGGGCAAAACAGAAACCAGCGAGGAGCCTCAGAGGAACAGGATGAAGAGTTTACCTTCGAGGAGGAAGACTACTGCTGCTGAGGGAGCTGCATCTGTTTACTCGAGGAGTCCAGGGACGACCACATTTATTGTCTTTTTCTTCTTTTAAACAAAAAAATCTAATCGAAAATCGAGATCGAATCAATATGGGGAAAATAATTGTGATTATTATATCTTTTTTTTAAATCGCCCAACCCTACGCTGCAGATTGTGCTGTAGACGTGAAAAAAACAAAACGAACCCGTCGCTGGAAAGTTCAGCTCTTGCACGGACCCGGAGTCACTTTGACGTTGTGTCGACATACTCCATGACACTAACCTCTGAACCCCCGCCTGCAGTTTCTACAGCTTTACCCAAATCACATCCTTCAGGCCAGTGTAACCCCTCATTTGAAAGCTAAGACCTACAAAACTCATCCAAACTTCTCTTACATGTTTTACATCACATCACTTGTCGCTGTTTTGTTGCATTTTCATCCTTGTTTTTGTCTATTTTTTTGTGTGTGCCATTTCGGCCTTTTTTTTTTCCAAACTTCGTTTAGATTTGGGTAAAGCTGCACTGGAGAAGATGTGCTCGTGCTTTGTTTTTGCTGCTTTGTGGCTTTGGTTCGAGCCTTGTTATGGCGGAACATGTGTCTGTCCCAACTGCGATATGGACTTACTAATCGGTAACGATACTTTGGCACGGCCTTACCTATCGCGGTGAAGAACCCGCAGTTTCTCGCGATGATAAGAAACGCTCCCACGAGATCCAGCCTCGAGTAAGAAGAAGTGACCCGGCCAGTCTCCAGAGCGCAGGAGTGTTCACACGTCCCGTGGAGGAATGCCAGCAATGCGCCTCTTCCCCACACGCACGCGCGCACGGCTCCGGGCTCGCGCATACAGGATTATCTCATCTTATTCAGGCCCAACACCAGCGGGTCCTGGAGGTCATTCTTGTCCCGCAGAGGTGGGTATCCAAACTCGGTGTTGTCGTCCGGACACGGTTGGATGGGGATAAGGAGCGAAACTGCACAAGGAGAGGAAACAAAAAAAAGACTCAGGAGCCAATTACGACGCAGGGGGAAGAGGGGACGGGCCTATCAGGCGGACACAAAGGGTCTAAAGCCGGCCCCCGGGGGGAGGAGGGAGCAGAGGGGGAAACATTGGGGTTACAGCGCCATCTGGTGATCAGGGAGTCTGGGTACCACCGCGGAAAGGTTATTGGAGAGGGCACAAGGGACAGTTTAAAAGCCTCCAAGCCCCCGCCTGACCCGAAAAAGCGAAGAAATGGTGACAAATAAGCAACAAAGGAGCGACAAAAATAGGATCAAAACACGACAAAAAAGTGACCCCCCCCCCCCCCCACACACACACACACACACACATAAGACCAACAAAAAAGTCTCATAACGACAAAAAAAATACAACAAAATAAAAAGTTTAAAAAAAAAAGGCAACAAAAAGGCCTTAGCTTTCAAATGAAGCGTTACTCTGGCCTATAGGCTCCAATCGAGAATCTTTTAGATCTGGGTAAAGTAGAGAAAATGAAAAAGCAAAAGAAATCTGTAACAATTCTAATTCCGCTTTGGTTTTGGGTTCAAAGCTAAAAAAATAAAAAAAATCCCTCTGGAAAAAAAATAAATAACTTTTTTATACTCTGACATGAAAACTAAGGTGTTAAGGGAGACGACTATCTCCACGTTTTCACCGGCAGAGTCTAACCTTAAAACAAAACATTGGAAAATGAACAAAACACAAAAAGACATTTCAGTGTTTTTGGGGTAAAGGGGAACATCCCACAGCGGGACAGGGGTGGTTTCTTTGGTCGGGACAGTGCATGTTAATGAACAAGCCGCACTGCACAGTCTCATTCATCCTGGCCTATTGTACATGTTTTTGGTGCTTAATCAGGATCAACTAGATATCTGACCACTTAACCCCCACCTGAACCGCACATTTTCTCCAGTTTGGCTTTACCCAAATCTAAAAGCTTCTTGGTAAAAATTCTCAAAATAGCAACAAACATGAAACAAAAACAGGTAGGGCAGTAGAGATGTGCTTACAGTAGAGATGTGTTTACAGTAGGGATGTGTTTACAGTAGAGATGTGTTTACAGTAGGGATGTGCTTACAGTAGGGATGTGCTTACAGTAGGGATTAGTTTACAGTAGGGATGTGCTTACAGTAGGGATGTGCTTACAGTAGGGATGTGCTTACAGTAGGGATGTGCTTACAGTAGGGATGTGCTTACAGTAGGGATTAGTTTACAGTAGGGATGTGCTTACAGTAGAGATGTGCTTACAGTAGGGATTAGCTTACAGTAGAGATGTGCTTACAGTAGGGATGTGCTTACAGTAGGGATTAGTTTACAGTAGGGATTAGCTTACAGTAGGGATGTGTTTACAGTAGAGATGTGTTTACAGTAGGGATGTGCTTACAGTAGAGATGTGCTTACAGTAGGGATGTGCTTACAGTAGGGATGTGCTTACAGTAGGGATGTGCTTACAGTAGAGATGTGCTTACAGTAGGGATGTGCTTACAGTAGAGATGTGCTTACAGTAGAGATGTGCTTACAGTAGGGATGTGCTTACAGTAGGGATGTGCTTACAGTAGGGATTAGTTTACAGTAGGGATGTGCTTACAGTAGGGATTAGTTTACAGTAGGGATGTGCTTACAGTTGGGATTAGTTTACAGTAGGGATGTGCTTACAGTAGGGATGTGCTTACAGTAGAGATGTGCTTACAGTAGGGATGTGCTTACAGTAGGGATGTGCTTACAGTAGGGATTAGTTTACAGTAGGGATGTGCTTACAGTAGGGATTAGTTTACAGTAGGGATGTGTTTACAGTAGGGATTATCTTACAGTAGGGATGTGCTTACAGTAGGGATTAGTTTACAGTAGGGATGTGCTTACAGTAGGGATTAGTTTACAGTAGGGATGTGCTTACAGTAGGGATTAGTGTACAGTAGGGATGTGCTTACAGTAGGGATTAGTTTACAGTAGGGATGTGCTTACAGTAGGGATTAGTTTACAGTAGGGATGTGCTTACGGTAGAGATGTGCTTACGGTAGAGATTAGGGCTGAACGATTTTGGGAAATAATCTTTTTTTCTTCAATATTGCGATTGTGATTAAATATGCGATTATTGTTGCAAGGTCCTCTTCTCATGTATTTTTCACCTAACACAAGCAATAAATCAGCCTGTTTCATAATAAACAATATTTGAAGTGAAAATTGCAACAAAATTGTTGCTTGACCTATTCAAAATGTGGACTGCACTTCTTAAACTGTCTGAACGTAACAGTACAGTCTATAAATAAATGCTAAATTATATAGATATGAAAAAAAAATAACTCACTGATCCAGTCAGTAACATCACCCAGACTAAAGTGCAGGGAAGTAAGAACAAACGTCTGCTTTAACTAGTAAAATAAGCTATTTAATTTATTAAATAGTACTTTATTATTTCGGCCAATCAAATCCCAGTCTGAGCTGCGACTCGTAGTAGTACTTCAGATGCGCGTTATTGATGGACACGGAGAGGCCAGATGGCGCACACGCCAAAACACAGCGGAATTAGGAGCAGCGTTTTGGTTTTGAGATGTAACTTTGGACAATATGAAGAAAGAGAAGAACATTGACACAAGGAGACGGGACATGAGGCCAAACACAGACACGTCTCTTTGACTCGCAGACATTTAGTGACATTTCAGCTTAAACAGCACATTTCCTCAGCAAAATAAGACATGACACGAACTCCTGCCTCGGATCGTAGTTGGCGCTGTCAACGACACGGCTTTTGAGGGATGCAGGAGTCACGGGGGGAAGCTGCGCAGGGCCACAAGAGAGCTTTCGGAGGAGGCGGAAAAGGGCAGCTTTTGGATCTGGTTGAGGAGAAAGGATAGGAGTTGGGGAAAGTATCGCTAACCTCAATGACAGCTGCAGGGGATAACATTCTCCAGCTGCAGGGAGTGACAAGGAGACGTCCTTGTCACTGCTCCCCCACCATGAGACGTTCCAGGATTAAAGGGGCGAAACGTTGGTGATTGGTGGTTCCTGGCTGATGACCCTGTAGCTGACCCATGGGCACCGAAGGAGGTGCGACAAGCAGTAATGCCAAGCAGAAAATTACATCCACCTGTATAGATCAACCATTCATGGGTCTGATGGCGGAGGGGAAAAAACTGTGAAGGGAGGTATGGGTCAGGATAGACCGTAGCCTCCTGCCTGAGGGGAGAGGGGTGAATAGTCCGTGTCCAGGGTGAGAAGGGTCAGCTGTGATCTGACCCACACGCTTCCGGGTCCTGGAGGTGAACAGGAAGGAAGGAAGGAAACAAGGAAGGCAACAAGGAAGGAAGGAAACAAGGAAGGAAGGAAACAAGGAAGGGAGATAGGAAGGAAGAAAGGAAACAAGGAAACAGAGCACTCCGCTCTCAAAACTCAGGGCTACTAGTGATTCCCCAGGTCTCCAAAATCACTGTAGAAGGAAGAGCCTTTAGCTCCAACATCACTGTAGGAGGAAGAGCCTTTAGCTCCAAAATCACTGTAGGAGGAAGAGCCTTTAGCTCCAACATCACTGTAGGAGGAAGAGCCTTTAGCTCCAACATCACTGTAGGAGGAAGAGCCTTTAGCTCCAACATCACTGTAGGAGGAAGAGCCTTTAGCTCCAAAATCACTGTAGGAGGAAGAGCCTTTAACTCCAACATCACTGTAGGAGGAAGAGCCTTTAGCTCCAACATCACTGTAGGAGGAAGAGCCTTTAGCTCCAAGCTCCGGTTTTATGGAATAGACTCCTAGCTCACGTTAAAGAAGCAGAAACAGTCTCTACATTTTAGACTAGGCTCAAAACGTTCCTCTGAGAATGAGCTTATGATCAGGTCAGTTAGGTAAAGCTCTAACCCTCAGCCTGAAGTAAAGCTCTAACCCTCAGCCTGAAGTAAAGCTCTAACCCTCAGCCTGATGTAAAGCTCTAACCCTCAGCCTGAAGTAAAGCTCTAACCCTCAGCCTGAAGTAAAGCTCTAACCCTCAGCCTGAAGTAAAGCTCTAACCCTCAGCCTGAAGTAAAGCTCTAACCCTCAGCCTGAAGTAAAGCTCTAACCCTCAGCCTGAAGTAAAGATCTAACCCTCAGCCTGAAGTAAAGCTCTAACCCTCAGCCTGAAGTAAAGCTCTAACCCACGGCCTGAAGTAAAGCTCTAACCCTCAGCCTGAAGTAAAGCTCTGACCCACAGCCTGAAGTAAAGCTCTAACCCTCTGTGATGTGCTAAGGGCACATGTTTTTGTACTGTCTTTCCCCCCCCCCCTCTATTTTGGGTTATTTTTTAATATATTTCTTGTATGTTTTTATGTTGGTACCTTTTTGGTAGTTTAGTGGCGGAGCGCGCCTCGCTATAAATAGGCGTGTTTGGAGGCGCGCGCTCTCTCACTCCTCGCTCTCCTCCTACCTGTGACGCTCGGTGCGCGCTTCCGTCTAGGCGCGTCTCCGGTTGTCTCGTGTCATGTTAGCCGGTTAGCCTTTTGTTCCTTCATTAGTTTTTTCCTCCGTTTTGCCCAGGTGTGACCAGCTGTCCCGTTTTCGGCTTTATTTTGCTGTGGGTTTAGTTGTGGCAATTTTTGGCTTAGTTTGGCCGGGGTAGTGGTTTCTACGGCTGCATAGCAGTTGGGCCACGAATCCGTCCTTTTATTAATTTTGGCTGGCGCGCCTGGGATTTTTCTTTGATACTTTGTTTTGGGATTTTTTCCTCTTTTTGGGCACGGACAGCACGGGATATGGTTGCAGCAGTTTCCCGATCCTGCGGCAACGAAGAAGTAAAATACTACCATCTTCAATAAATACTTATATTTTTCTACCCGTGTGTCCAGTGTCCTTCTTAAATATGTTTTGATTCAGTTGGGTCATAACATATTTTTGGGGGCTCGTCTTAACTTAAACTAGCACGTAGTCATTTGTTTGCCCTTTAGTTACCTTTGTTTGTTGGACCCTGGGTTTTGGGTTTAATTTTGGGGTGATTTTTGGGTTTAGGGGCATTTTTCGTTTGGACTTCGTTGTGGGTTATTTTTGGGCAGGTTTGCGATGGAGTTTGAGCTCTAGTTGTGCCTTTGGACAGTTTTTGTGGTGGCTAGTGGCTGTGAGCCAGAGTAATTTTTGGGTGCTTGAACGGGGCATTTTTTTTGTATTTTGGTACAATGCCGTTCGTTTTTGATCTAGAGGAATTTGTTGCGGACCCCTCTTTGGAGGTTGTGGAAAAGTGTACAAAGAGTAATTTAGCCGCAATTGCTGAGCATTATGGAGCGTCAGTTTCGAAGCTGGCAAATAGGGATGCTGTTAAATCAGAGGTATTGTCGGTTTTGGTCGAGAAGGGGGTTTTCCCGTCTGCGGTGACCCGAAAGGGTTTTGTATCGGGCCCGGTGGGAGAGGACTCCGTGCGTTTGGGGGAATTGCAAGTCGAGATGCAGCGTTTGGTTTTGGAAAGAGCAAGAGTTGAACAGGAGACTCAAATTCGCCTACGGGAGCTGGAGCTGACCATTCAGCGGCAGCAGTGGCAACAGTCGCCGCCTGTGGACGCGCGCTTTGATGTGAGTAGAAACATTCGTTTGGTTCCTCAATTCAATGAAAGGGATGTGGATAAATATTTTACCCTTTTTGAAAGAGTGGCCGGTTCTCTCAAATGGCCTAAGGAGTCGTGGACTTTGTTGTTGCAGTGTTCTCTTGTTGGAAAGGCGCAGGAGGCCTTTGCGGCCTTGTCTGTTAATGACAGCCTGGATTTTGATAAAGTTAAGGCCGCGGTCCTCCGGGCGTATGAACTAGTCCCCGAGGCGTACCGTCAGAGGTTTCGTAAGCTGAGGAAGCAGTATAATCAGTCGTACATTGAGTTTATGCGTGAAAAGGAGGTGCTTTTTGACAGGTGGTGTGCCTCGACAAAAGTCACCGACTTTGAACAACTAAAGCAACTGGTGTTGATGGAGGATTTTAAAAACTGCCTCCCTGATGCGGTGACCACGTATTTAAACGAAAATAGAGTGACTGATGTGTCTGAAGCTGCGGTGCTTGTTGACGAGTATGTGTTGACGCACAAGTCAGGGTTTGGAGAGCGCTCTTTTGGTTTCGGTAAAATGGCCCGGGCTGGGGCTAATGGCAGGGAAAGTAGAAATTGGTCTGCGCCCAGTGAACCTGTCACAACCTTTGGGTCTAGTGTGGACCAGGGCGTAGAGATCAAAAGAGGCGCACCCGAAGTGAAGAGTAAGGAGGACGTGGTGCACTCTCAGAAATAAAGGTACAGATTTGTCCTCATAGGGGTACAATCGCTTGTCACTGGGGCAGGCCCCTCACAAGGCCAAATTTGTACCCCTAATATGGGGTACATTTAAGGACCCTTGTGTATTGTACCTTACAGGGACAATTGTGTACCTTGCCAGTGGCAATTCTGTACCTTATCTTAAATGATGTACCTTTTTTGTATAAGGTACTTTTTTGTACCTTTTTGTAAAAGGTACAATTTTGTCCTTTTATGGATTTAAATATTTTTTGTACTGTATAATAATGAGGCTACAAAACAATGACTTAAATGTATGTTTCATTTATTTAACAAAATACAATTTCTTCTAAATACCTCTCCATCTCAACTATTTAAATTAATTGAATTCATTTCAGACCCAGCTGTTAACATTGTGCAGAGTAAGAACAGTTACCAGCAAACAAACATTTTAAGACAATGTTTCAAATACAATATCGAATGGACAGAAACGTGTTGTTGTCAACAGAATAAACATCGTATGCCTGATGATCTACTTCATCTCCTGGTCTCATTAAAATCCATTCATCATCCATCCTGAGTGAGTAGGCAAAGAAATGGGGTTCAAAACGTAAAGGAAATAAACATTTTCCACAAAAAATCCACTCTGTATCAATGTTCAGAATGTATTTGATTTTTAGGAACAGTGGAATCCTTTCAGAATGCAACAAACCAATAATGAAGACGTCATGTACTGCATACTTAACACAGTTCACAGTCACTTGGGAAACACGTTGCACGGGCTTAGTAAAGTCCCTCTGACAGAATTGACTATCAGCTGTCAGTGCTTTCTGAAGTCCGGCCGGAAGTGAAACAATTGGTGTTTCAATGCTTTTCCCTTGAACATGTTCAAAATCTGCAATCATATTGCCTGACGAAAACTCCCAACATTGTCTGAACTGATGCCTTTTGCAAAGAGTGCTGGAAATATTTATAAAGTTTCGAGAAGTGAAGGCTATTTTCTTAAAATATTGATGTTTACCTTCATATCGCATGCACCATAACAAACATAAAGGACCATACATTTCCATAAGTCTAGCATAATGGATTAAATAATGACATTTTGGTGTAATAACATCTCCAAATACACTTTTCATTTCAGACAAAAACTCCTCAACCAATGCATTAAGTGACAGACGCTTCTCTTTGTTCACCTTAGGTGCCATGACAATCTCTGTAATTTCTTTACACAACAAAAAAATGCTCCAATATTTACAATTTAAAGGGACACGATTTGCTAACACAAAAGGAAGTAATCTGAATAGGCACCATTTCTGTGACGCAGACCCTGTAATGCCAACAGCATGCAGTCTTTCTGACAATTGAACAGGCTTGTTATGTTTGTCATTCTGACCAATACACAGTCTTTTTAGTTCTTCATTAATCTCTCTTATTGTGATGTGTTTTTCTGTGTGAGCTTTGCCAATAACCAATTTCATAACCAATGGAATCACCCCTTCTAATAAATCATGCATCACATCTGGTGGAAATGCTGTGGTTGTGTCAAAATAATCAAGTTCTTCAAAGGGAGATGGCCGGTACACACCATAGGTTGCTTTGTCATCAGGATACTGTTGTACTCTCAGAAGATGCTGTTTGTGAACATCAGAAGTTCTCAATATAAAGTCCTCTTCTCTGAACATTTGTTTGATGTCTCTATATGTTGCCATGCAATATCTGCATATTCTCCCAGAGTTAAATGACATTGTGAATCCTCCAAGCATATGTGCAGATAAATTGTCACAAGATATAGTTGCAAGACCAGCAAAAATAGTGTATTCCTTTTGATCAACTGAAATAGTAAATCCATGACTTGCTAGACGTTTTAGATCATTGAGCATAGGTTTCAGAATAATGTCCCAACCACATTTTTTCACAAATGAATAGCGAACCAACAGAGCCAAATGAATATGTCGTTGAAGTGACCTATATTTTTTGTCTAAATTACCAATTGTATAATAAAAGCCACACAGTTTGTGTTTGTTTCTTTTTGCTCCCAAAGGGTTCACCACTTCAAATTCATCTTCATACAAGTGCAAACGCAGAGCATATGGATGATCCTTAAAAAAATCGTGCTCTTTGAAAATATTCCCGTCACAATAGTCAGACAGAAAATTAGTCTCTGGTGTATGGTTGGACAACAAAAGATCCTTGATCTCCTCATTTGAACAGTAGTTTTTGAGGACCTTATTGATTGGCACGTATGAACAGCTACCGATTACTTTTCCTTCGTCATCTATTAGTTTATAATCGACAGGCTCTGTCATTTTTAGTGCATTTTTGCAGTGTTCAGTAATGCAATACGGGGATTGGATTGCCGCTGTTGCTCCTTTGAAAAAATCAGCTGACTGGATCACATTAGCCAACTCCGGAATTTCAGAAATATTGAAACCGTTTTTTTCCAAATGATAGGTTATAAAAGCATCATAGTTCTCCTTGAAAAAACAAAAAAGGAAGTTAACATCCTCAACAATCTCCTTTTGAACGGAAACAGGAAGGAGATTTTTTTCTCGACACTTTAAAATGAAATTGAACAAATTATTTTTAAAATCTTTTAAAAGTTCATCAATAGAAGGTGCAGCAATGGATGGAAAACGTTCATTTAAATCTTCATCTAATGACATGTCAGTGTCCCTCTCAGAGTCACTTTCAGCAAAGTCCTCCTCAGCACAGTCATTTACAGGATTCCCATTAAAATGCTTGCGATATACGTGCCGTCGAAAAGATTCAAATATTTTGAAAGAGGAACAACAGTTATTAATCCCACACGAAATTTGGAAATTGGGCTCATGGGCATGGATTAGTCCAATGTGCTGGATAAATTTAGTTATTGTAAATACTCTGCGGGAGCATTTTGGACAATGGTATGGCTGTGGCATCAATAAAGTAGATTTATTTTGCGGCTCACAGTAATTGGCAAAGGTTGGTCCCACTCCAGTGATATTTTTGCAATGTATCTTTGAAGGAAATTCAAAGTGTTCTTGAGGCAGTGTGGATACTGAATGTTGAAAATGAAGTATGTGCAGAATGCAGCGATCACTCCATCTTCAATGCCTGAACAACGGCACACCTCAACGCTGTCCACTTTTACCACGGTTGGGACTCTGGTGGTGAACGCCTTTTTCCAGTCTCCTTCCAGTAGCTGAATAGTAGGGTACGGATGCTTTGGGTCTTGCTGTAAAAGAAAATAACAAAACATATATTATATACTATATCATTTGATGACTAATATGGTCATATTTACTACTTACCTCTCCAAGAGTAATGAAATGATTGATCTTCTCTTTGAAAAAGATTGGCATGAAAATGGCAGTGGCACGTAGATCAATATCTGTAGAAAAAGAAATAGTATTGTAATACATTACATTAACAATGATAACGCTTGTATCAGGGCGCCAGGACATTACGCATGACATGTGTTACTGAAAGTGCACCTTGTATTCCCGAAGCTTTGAAAGAGTTTAAAAATAATTTGTTCAATTTCATTTTAAAGTGTCGAAAGAATTTCCTTTCTGTTTCAGTGCAAAAGGAGACGGAGGATGTTACCTTCCTTTTTTGTTTTTTCAAGGAGATCTATGATGCTTTTATTTTTTTATTTGGTCATTTGGAAATTAAGCATTTTAATTCCTGAAATCCACAAGTTGGTTTAAGTAATCCAGTAAGAACTTTTTTTTTTTTTTAAAGTAGCAACAACGGCAATCCAATCCAATAACTCAAGACAAATTAAAGAGTGTACAGGTGCTCGTCATACAATTAGTGAAAATCATGAAAAAGTTCATTAATTTCTGTAATTCAACTTAAAATGTTAAATATATGATACAGACTCATTACATGCAAAGTGACATGTCAAGCCTTTATTTGTTATAATTTTTATGATTATTGCTTACAGTCCATTTTCAAAATATTCTAAATTTGTGAGATTTTTTATTTGGGGTTTTTACGAGCTGAGCCTTGATCATCAAAATTATAAGACTATACATATCTCACTTTGCATGTAATGAGTCTGTCATATATTAGTTTAAGTTGAATAACAGAAGTGAATGCACTTTTTCATGATATTCTAATTATATGACGAGCACCTGTCTATTTTATGAAACCGTTGCCCGTAATCCTGTTAGATCACTGATGGCACTTCAGCTACTTTCTTTTATACCGTTTAACAACTTGTTGTTAGCATTTCTTCAAACTGATTAAGCCAAAGATAGCGATGAACAGGTTAATCATGAACACCTCCCACTACTTGCCTAACTCAAAAAGTCACTGCACGCCACCAATTCATACCTTGTGCATCTTCAGTCAGGGACTCATCTTTGGCATCCTGGTAGTGAGCAAAGATTGAAGCCTTCCCTCTTGTTTGCTCAAGTACTTTAGCACTGATGAATTTTAACTCTTCTTTAAACTTCTTTGATAAGTTTGTCACTTCTGGATGGATACGTTCCAACTCATCAGCGAGCTAGAGAAGAAGTAGTCAATGATTTAAGGTCAAACTAGAAGTGATAGACATGTACAGACAAGACTTACTCCTTCTGTGGTACTTAAAAAGGGGTACTTCTTCATAATCTCCTCCACAGACATTCCTTCAGCTATTTCTTTTTGACGCCATACAAATGTTCGCTGCATGCGATCTCGAACTATTGCATGATCAGGAATCATCTTTTGGTACTGGCTATTTAGAATCTTGACGTGAGCATCAATGGAAGTTGCATCTTCGGCAAGGGTGATTGGTTCCTAAAAGTAAAGGAAAAACAAAATTTATGAAAGGCAACATGATAATAATCAGAATCAGAATAGATTTTATTTGCCATTGTTTGAGAACAGGTTCTCAAGCTAGGAATTTTTCTTGATGCGGACGTGCAACATAAAACATATAACACAGAATTTAGATACAATTAAGCTATAAAACTTTAAACTATAAGGCTTTAGGGGGCCTGCATAAGGAATATTAATAAATAAGATACAAAATAAAAAGTAAAATATGGTGAGATGACAACAATAGACTTCGAACAACAGTGGGATTATATTTACAGATGAGTGGGAGTAAAAAGTAAAGTGATAAGTGACAGCAGTGGGTCTAAGTGTGGACTCACCACACAGAGCAAATGAGCAGATACATCCATGAGTCTGTGACTAAGTTATTGGGTCTTGTTATTGTTCATGAGTCTGATGGCGGAGGGGAAAAAAACTGTTCCCGCCACTTGAACAGTTTTTTTTCCCCTCCGCCATCAGACTCATGAACAAAAGGTTCATGCATGAAAAGGTAGACATGCATTGAGTACTGACCATGTGTTGTCGTTTTGTAGCCACAGATGCAGAGTCACAGGACTTCTTTGAATTTTGATGACCAAACTTTCTCTTGAACCGTTGAACCTCATCACATTGGACCAAAGGCACACGCTCCATTTTAAACTTCCGTTTTAATGACACGTGCCATGTTTGCTAGTTTGAGAAAGATAGAACATGTTTTTATTTACAATGCATGTAAAATCATCCAAAACCAACAAGGTCACTTCTTAATTGGAATACCCTTTAATAACCTTCTACAATTCATTAAATCAGTTGTTTCTTGATTTGTCCCTGTTTGCTGTTAGCTAAGCATCAACCTTTTTTTTGCTCATTTAAATTTCATTTTATTGTATAGAATACGTACAATGAAATGAAACTTCATCTTTGCAGCATAATTTTTGATCAAAACCCAATTGAAAATTGTATTTTGTCTTTTTGACGCAGCATCAACCTCCAAATAAAATAATTCTGGATGCAATGTAGCATTATTTCATTTATGGCAGTAACTGAAACACAACACTTACATAACCATTTCCTTCAATGTCTTTGAGGAAAGGATATTTCACGATGAGCCTTTTTACCACTTGTACATACTCTGAATTGGTGGGATACCTATAATGGGAAGATCCAGATATCATTACATTATTAAAACTGTGCACTTAACAATTGTGCCCAAAATTTACATACTTACATTGTGAATTGTGCCATAGCCTCATACAAAACTCTCACAATTATGTGTCGGTCTTTTGAGTTCCTATGACACGGTTCTTTGTTATTAAGCTTGTTCTGTACATTTGCAGGGAATGATGGGATTTCAAAATGTGTTGGCAATCTGTTGAGTAAATTAGAAAAAACAATTCAGTGTGTATACAGAAGCTTCAAGAGAAATGTAATACATTTTCAATCGTATTGTGCATTTTTTCATGTTCTTATACCTGGATGTCCCGGATGGTGACTGCTGCACCTCTGGTGGCACAGGTTCAAGTGTGAGGGTAAAAACGGTCTCTTTAAGACTGTTTATAAACTGATTGAATTTAAGTTGTTTTTTGAACGAGCCTTGGAACAAAAAAGCTATCATATTTTCTGTCAAGCCATAGTCAATTGTCTCTCCATCCACCTCATTTTCTACAAAAAAAAAAAGAGATCACAAAGTTATCAACTAATAGACAATAGACTAAATGCAGTGTGGAAAGTTTCAGTTTAGACTGAATTTTATGCCAGAAACCACGAAGTTCTAACTTAATTGTCATTTCTAAAGTTTTGTATTGATTAGCATATTGTTGATGTGCATTCAATTTGGCATAACAGAAAAAAGAATAAAGCACCAGATCTAACCTACGACAGAAGCAGCCAGAGCGCCAAAGTAGACACGAAATGTACACGTGTTCCCACAATGCCCCACCTCCTCTTCTCATTACAAACCCAGAACATCCGCAGCTATCTTTTGATTTTGAACCCGGTAAATTGTGGCACGTTGCGCGTAATTGATGGTTATTCTCCTCCTTTGTCCAAAACACATCCGGAGTCATGCGTTTATACCCCAACAATAAAATATTGTTTATTGTTTATTTAGAAAAATCTGTCCAAGTATGCTTACAAGGAAGGAACCAAAGCATAAAATATGATCCCAAATCAGAAAAAATATCCCGGTCGAACTCATCACCTACAACTGTGCTAGATTTAAACCAAAACCAGCCCTAACACTACTAACACAAAACACTGACACGGCCACTCACTGTTGTTCAGAATTGACTACCGCCCGGGTACTGTTGTTCTCCACACTTCAAATCGGTAGCTTAAATTGCCCACGAGGACGTAACGTGAAATGTGTAACCTATACACCGATGTTTAATACAATGTATGCAGCAATTGACGCTAGCTTAGCCTCCCGCCCAAAGCTAGCTACGCGCTCAAACAGAAGCTAACGCTAACGCAACTTATCACGTCAATTTGACATAACATTCACATAAAATACACAAACACGATAAAGAAATATCTTGACCAAGACACGGGCATGCAAAGGCCATGGTTAAAACAGCATTTGACTCACTTTTCAACTAGCTTAGTGCGCATAGACCAGGCTTGCACAATGTAACTCACAAAAGAATAAAACTTCTAGTACTCAGTTTGTTCAAACTTACCCCTGAATCGTTTGGCTTCCTCCTCGGACACATCTATTCCGAATTGAATTACTTTATCCAAAAGCTCTTCGGTAGAAAGAGCCCTTAAAGCCGGCCCCTCCATGAGGACGTCCAAGTCCGGTGTCCTTGCCCGGGAAAGTGATCAAAAGACCAAAGCACTACCGACAGTATCCTTCCTCATTGGTACTGTTGTTCGTGTATTCATGCGCATTAATTCAAAATAGTCCCTATTTGGGGCCATTATTGTACCCTCTATGGTCAAATGTGTACCATGTGTGGTACGTTTTTGTACCCTTTTAACCTAAGTGGTACATTTATGTGCTTTTTGAACTTGAACATTTGTATTGTACCCTTTTTACTCTCAAAAGGCTCAATAATGTATCTTAAGGACCAATAATGATCCATTTGGGTTACAATGTTCTAGATTTGTACCTATGAGTACAGAAATGGTCTCCTAACGTACCCTTATTTCTGAGAGTGTGTGTTTTTATTGCTAAAAGACGGGACACATCAAGGCTAACTGTCAGGTGTTACAAAGGAAACATGTTAAGTCTGTGGCATTGGTCAAGACTGTGAGTCCCGTTAGGTCACTCCAATCTGACTCTTGTGAGTATGCGGAATTTAAACCTTTCGTCATGGACGGTTTTGTGTCTGTAGCTGGTGGGTGCAGGATCCCAGTTAAAATTTTGCGGGATACGGCCGCATCTCAGTCCTTTATCCTGGAGGGGGTGTTGACTCTGGGTTGTGACACCGCGGTTGGGTCGGATGTCCCGGTGCGTAGTTTTAATATGCAGGACGTGGGCGTTCCCTTACACAGAATTGTCATCCAGTCGGACCTGTGGTCGGGGGACGCGGTGGTTGGGGTACGCCCTGGCTTCCCGATCGGTGGGGTTGATGTGATAATGGGGAATGATTTGGCAGGCGGTAGGGTGTTGGTTACACCCGAGGTCACGCCTGTCCCTGTGTTTTGTGAGCGTCCGGATGAACTGGCACGGGAATATCCAAGGGTTTTCACGTCTTGTGCTGTTACGCGTGCGGCTGCCAAGCGCGCACGGCAGGAAGACACAGACGACATTGACTTGAGTGACAGCTTCATGCGGGAGCCGGTCTGTGATGTCGTGATGAGCGGGGGTAATGAGAACTGTAAAACGCACATACCGGATGTGAGCGGGTTATCTTTGTCCAGGCAACAACTCATTGCTGACCAGAAAGCTGACAGAACCTTGGTACAGTTGTTTGGAGACGCGGTCACCGATGACGGGAGCTGGGGCTTTGTCCACGGGCTATTTTCTGGGGGACGGGGTGTTGATGCGTAAATGGACCCCGTTAAGTGTTTCTCCTGCTGAGGAGTGGAGTGTGGTCAAGCAGATTGTGGTTCCAACTCCTTATCGTGCTGAGATTTTAAAGCTGGCTCACGATAACCCGCTGGCAGGGCATCTTGGTATAAAGAAGACTTATGATCGCATCCTGCGCAGTTTTTTTTGGCCGGGGTTGAAGGGCGATGTGGTGCGCCATTGTACCTCATGTCACTGGTGTCAAGTGTCTGGGAAGCCAAATCGGACTATTCCCCCCCGCTCTGCTGTATCCCATTCCGGCTGTCTGTGAACCTTTCGAACGTGTACTGGTGGATTGTGTGGGTCCGTTGCCTCGTACTAAGGCGGGGAATAAATATTTGGTTACGGTGATGTGCGTGGCTACCCGTTTTCCTGAGGTTTTCCCCGTGCGAAAAATTACTACGCCAGTTGTGGTGAAGGCGCTGACCAAGTTTTTTTCGGTGTTTGGTTTGCCTCGAGTGTTGCAGACTGACCAGGGGTCCAACTTTATGTCTAAAATGTTCGCGCAGGTCTTGAAGCAGCTCGATATAAAACATTGCCATTCTAGCGCGTATCATCCGGAGAGTCAGGGGGCGCTTGAGCGTTTTCACCAGACGTTGAAGACCATGCTTCGTACTTACTGCTTGGAGTTTGAAAAGGACTGGGATGAGGGCGTGCACTTTCAGATGTTTGCCATTCGTGAGGTGGTTCAGGAGTCTCTGGGGTTTAGTCCTTCGGAATTGGTTTTTGCGCACGCGGTTCGTGGGCCTTTACGCGTATTAAGGGACAAGTGGTTGTGCGGTAGCTCTGAGCAGAACCTTTTGGATTATGTCAGTCGTTTTCGTTTGCGGTTGCGTCGTGCGTGTGAGATAGCCAAGGACAATCTCAAACTTGCACAGGCAAGGATGAAGTCTGTGTTTGACAAGCATGCGAAGTTGCGTGTGTTTGATCCCGGTGACCGGGTGTTGGTTTTGTTGCCTATTCCCGGGTCAAGCTTGCAAGCGCGCTACAGTGGGCCTTACGTGATTGAAAAGAAGGTTGGTGACAGGGATTATTTCGTTGCTACGCCTGATAGGCGGCGGCGGTCCCGGTTGTGTCACGTGAATATGTTGAAGCCTTATGTTGAGCGCGCGTCGTCAGCGTCCGGTGCGTCTGCGGTGCTTGGTCATGTCGCGAGTGACCTGGTGGAGCCTCGCGTCAGTTTGGCTGCTGCGGCGCGGGAGGAGCTGTCCGGTGCTGAGCCTGAGAGTGACGCCTTTTCCGCGGCTGTGTGTCAGGGGACGTTTTCTAATTCGGTGGCGTTGGAGAACCTGCCCCTTTTGCTGTCCCACCTTGAGTTTTCCCAGGTGACTGATGTTACTTCTTTGATTCAGTCGTATAGGTCACTGTTTTCAGATGTTCCCACTCGGACGCGTGTGCTCAGCCATGATATCGATGTTGGTGATTTTAAGCCAATTAAGCAACACCCTTACAGAGTGAATCCGGACAAGCGGGGCCGTTTGCGGGCACAGGTGGAGTACATGGTGGAGCATGGCATTGCTGTGAGGAGCAGTAGTGCGTGGAGTTCGCCGTGTCTCCTATCCATTAAAGCCAATGGGGAGGACCGTTTTTGTACCGACTTTAGGAAGGTCAATGGGGTGACGAGGCCGGACTGCTATCCACTGCCTCGTATGGAGGATTGTGTGGATCATGTTGGGGCTGCCCGGTTTGTGTCCAAGCTGGATCTGCTAAAGGGGTACTGGCAGGTGCCTCTGACTGCACGCGCCCGTGCAGTCTCTGCCTTTGTCACACCCGACGACTTCCTTGAATATACGGTCATGGCTTTTGGGATGTGTAACGCTCCGGCGACATTTCAGCGGCTTATGAATGCCGTCTTGTCTGGTTTATCTTTCTGCGAGGCCTATCTTGACGATTTGGTGATTTGTTCTTCTGGGTGGGCAGAGCACGTTGGCCACTTGAGCACTGTCTTTGCGCGTCTGAGTGAGGCCAACCTCACTATCAATCTTTCCAAGTGTGAGTTTGGTCAGGCGACGGTGACCTATCTTGGGAAGAGGGTGGGCGGGGGTCAGGTGCGCCCCGTTCGGGCTAAAGTGGAAGCAATTCTGTCTGTCCCGGTTCCGGCCACTCGCACTGAGCTGCGTCGTTATCTGGCTATGGTGGGGTATTACCGGGGGTATTGCAAGAATTTTTCGGCGGTGGCTTCCCCTTTGACAGACCTACTTAGCCCTAAAATTGCGTTTCGTTGGTCCGACCTGTGTCAGTCTGCCTTTGAGCAAACCAAGTCGCTGCTTGTCAGTGCTCCAGTTCTGTCCGCCCCTCGTTTTGGAGAGCCGTTTACATTGGCTGTGGATGCGTGTGATTCGGGGGTGGGCGCTGTCCTTTGGCAAGAGGGTGCTGATGGGGTGGAGCATCCGGTCTCGTATTATTCTAAGAAGTTGGATAAGCATCAGAAGTGGTACTCCACCATTGAAAAGGAGGCGCTGGCGTTGGTCTTGGCCCTGGAGCACTTCGAAGTTTATGTTGGTGGCTCTGGTGGGCCTACGGTGGTTCTTACGGACCACAATCCGCTTGTTTTTTTGGATCGTATGCGGACCAAGAACCGCCGCCTCATGAATTGGTCTCTGCGGCTGCAGTCATTTAACATAGTCATTAAACATATTCGTGGCAAGGATAATGTTGTTGCCGATGCGCTTTCGCGGCTCTAGGCTGCTGTTTTTCCCTCACTGGATAGGATGTGGTTGCGCAGTTTTTTTTTGCGTCTTCCTCATTCCTATTCAGTGTCTCTGGGTGGGGGTGCGATGTGCTAAGGGCACATGTTTTTGTACTGTCTTTCCCCCCCCCCCTCTATTTTGGGTTATTTTTTAATATATTTCTTGTATGTTTTTATGTTGGTACCTTTTTGGTAGTTTAGTGGCGGAGCGCGCCTCGCTATAAATAGGCGTGTTTGGAGGCGCGCGCTCTCTCACTCCTCGCTCTCCTCCTACCTGTGACGCTCGGTGCGCGCTTCCGTCTAGGCGCGTCTCCGGTTGTCTCGTGTCATGTTAGCCGGTTAGCCTTTTGTTCCTTCATTAGTTTTTTCCTCCGTTTTGCCCAGGTGTGACCAGCTGTCCCGTTTTCGGCTTTATTTTGCTGTGGGTTTAGTTGTGGCAATTTTTGGCTTAGTTTGGCCGGGGTAGTGGTTTCTACGGCTGCATAGCAGTTGGGCCACGAATCCGTCCTTTTATTAATTTTGGCTGGCGCGCCTGGGATTTTTCTTTGATACTTTGTTTTGGGATTTTTTCCTCTTTTTGGGCACGGACAGCACGGGATATGGTTGCAGCAGTTTCCCGATCCTGCGGCAACGAAGAAGTAAAATACTACCATCTTCAATAAATACTTATATTTTTCTACCCGTGTGTCCAGTGTCCTTCTTAAATATGTTTTGATTCAGTTGGGTCATAACACCCTCAGCCTGAAGTAAAGCTCTAACCCACGGCCTGAAGTAAAGCTCTAACCCACAGCCTGAAGTAAAGCTCTAACCCTCAGCCTGAAGTAAAGCTCTAACCCACGGCCGGAAGTAAAGCTCTAACCCACAGCCTGAAGTAAAGCTCTAACCCTCAGCCTGAAGTAAAGCTCTAACCCTCAGCCTGAAGTAAAGCTCTAACCCTCAGCCTGAAGTAAAGCTCTAACCCACAGCCTGAAGTAAAGCTCTAACCCACAGCCTGAAGTAAAGCTCTAACCCTCAGCCTGAAGTAAAGCTCTAACCCTCAGCCTGAAGTAAAGCTCTAACCCACAGCCTGAAGTAAAGCTCTAACCCTCAGCCTGAAGTAAAGCTCTAACCCACAGCCTGAAGTAAAGCTCTAACCCTCAGCCTGAAGTAAAGCTCTAACCCACAGCCTGAAGTAAAGCTCTAACCCTCAGCCTGAAGTAAAGCTCTAACCCACAGACTGTAGTAAAGCTCTAACCCTCAGCCTGAAGTAAAGCTCTAACCCTCAGCCTGAAGTAAAGCTCTAACCCTCAGGCTGAAGTAAAGCTCTAACCCACAGACTGTAGTAAAGCTCTAACCCACAGCCTGAAGTAAAGCTCTAACTCTCAGCCTGAAGTAAAGCTCTAACCCTCAGCCTGAAGTAAAGCTCTAACCCACGGCCTGAAGTAAAGCTCTAACCCACGGCCTGAAGTAAAGCTCTAACCCACAGCCTGAAGTAAAGCTCTAACCCTCAGCCTGAAGTAAAGCTCTAACCCACAGCCTGAAGTAAAGCTCTAACCCACAGCCTGAAGTAAAGCTCTAACCCTCAGCCTGAAGTAAAGCTCTAACCCACAGCCTGAAGTAAAGCTCTAACCCTCAGCCTGAAGTAAAGCTCTAACCCACAGCCTGAAGTAAAGCTCTAACCCACGGCCTGAAGTAAAGCTCTAACCCACAGCCTGAAGTAAAGCTCTAACCCTCAGCCTGAAGTAAAGCTCTAACCCACGGCCTGTAGTAAAGCTCTAACCCACAGCCTGAAGTAAAGCTCTAACCCACAGCCTGAAGTAAAGCTCTAACCCTCAGCCTGAAGTAAAGCTCTAACCTTCAGCCTGTCTCCTGTCCCACTCCCCCTCAGGAGTGCCTGTCTAGATCGAACGGAGGAACCCGGCTGAACGGAGGAACCCTGCCTACTGCGTTGACAACAAGGACTGGACGGTCTGTGATCTTGGCCCGTCTGCTGAGGGACTCCTTCGGCCCTGGGTCTCTAGAGCCTGTCCGTCCATGGGAGTGGATCTCTTCTTCTGTGGTTCTCCTCAAGGTTTCTCGTTTCTCCCACTGGGTTTTTGAGTTTTTCCTTGCCGTGCTGGAGAGTCTAAGGACAGGGGACGCCCGAGCTGCTCGTCTCCACCCACTGCTGACGCTTATTTGGACTTTATGTTTGCTGGATATCTGATTCACCTGAACTTTACATCGTCTTATTTACTGCTCTGTTTTATTGCCTTCATGTTCGGTGCAGCCCTATGAGGAAACTCCTGTTGTGATATTGGGCTATACAAAACCATTGATTGATTGATTTATTTATTTGAGTGATTATTTACATTAACATTATTGCAGTGCAGAGAATAAAGTAACAAAAACTCAAAAGGAGTAGACCAAAGCAAGAAAGCTTATAAGTGCCTTCCCCCATATTCAAAATTAATGTACATTCCGGATACAGTGATACATCTCGTGTTTTCACTTTACATTACAAATTCATGAATTACAATTGTCCGCATTAACTTTACGTATAGCACCATTGTTAAAGAAAAGCATTTCATTTCAAGAAAATCACAGGATGTTTACAAGACTTCCAAAGTAAAAAGACATAACACGAAGATAGAAATGTCTGCAGTTTACCAATATATATAAACATTTATACAATTTGTACTTTTTTCTTTTTTCCTCTTTCCCATTCGCATAATAACCATATCCAATCATTACTTATAAACAGCAGTCACCATTCTATTAATTGAGCATTGATTTAGTTATAAGTATTACATAATCAACACGGCCCATTATTATTGTCTTTCCCATTTCCACTGTAAAATATTGGTTGTGATGGTTTTATTATTTTTGTTGTTTGCCTTGTTTAGTGAGGTGAACAGTTCAAAAAGAGCTTTATTTAAAATAAAATAAACAATGTCTCGCTCTCTAACTTGTCATATGCTGAAGTGCAGTCAGTCCATAATACAGGTCTGCTGTCTGAGTCAAATAATCAGAGGAAACTCTGTTGATGCTTCAGTGTGACCTACACTGGGATGATACTGGACTCTGGTCTCTCAGCTTCTGCTGTTTTACAGTATCTGCTCAGTGTTAATGGCAGATCACATGTGCCTTTGGAACTGATCTGACCTGCCCTTCTCTCTGACCACATCAGATGATTCTTTTTTAAACATTTGAAGGCACAGATCTGTCAGTCTTTCTTTTCTACTGTCTAAGCATTCTGTAAAACTATAAAATCAAGAAAGTGTCATTGAGTGTAAGGGGATGGTTGTGTTACATCCACCCCTGTCAGCCATTGTTCAGCTGTGTTAGCATAATGGTTTGATAATAGCAGTGGAAATGTGCATCACATTTTGCCTGAGAAACTTCAATTTAATCTAATGCAAGTCATGTGGTTTTATGTGCAATAGTATAAGCACTAAACAAATGATAGTCTTGGTAAAAAAAGTACTTTCTTACCTCAAAATCATTGTTTTCTCTCTAGAATCTGCATGCACCTGTGTGACTTCTATCTTATCCCTGAATGGTGGAATTTATGGTGTAACAACTCTCCCCCTGTTACAACCACACCCGGTCTCCCCTACATAAATATTCCCACCCTTTGCTCTGACACTCAAAACTCACGGTCCTTGAGAATCCAACTGGACTGGAATCCACCTGTGGTAAATGAAACTCATTGGACTGGATTTGGAAAAGCACACAGCACAGTGGCCTCCATTCTTGGTAAATGGAAGACGTTGAGAACCTCCAGGCCTCTTCCTAGAGCTGGGCCCGTCCAAACGGAGCCATCAGGGAGAAGGGCCTTGGTCAGAGAGACCAGGAACCTGCTGTGAAGGCGGCCGACCTCACTCTAGTCTCGCTTTGATGCCTCTTTTTTGCAGGAATAAAGAATGACTCCGCGCTGCATGAGGACGTTTGGATTACTGACGAGGCTAAATGGATTCACTTTAAATCATCAGGTCCGCCTCTCTTTCCTGTCTTCCTCTTCCTGCTGCAGTGAAACTTTCCTCTCCATGTGCTGCGCATCTATAAGCCTCAGTGTATTTAACCACGAAGGAGAGGAGTGACCACAGTAACATCGGGGAAGTGTGCACGTACGCACATTGACAGGTTGATGCCCGTTGTCATGGGAATAAGTTCGTTGAACAGCTGATCGTTGTTACGTGGCTGATGTGATGTTTTGTGCGAGCGCGTGTGAACACGGACTGAACTAACTCTGGAGTAAATACGGTTGGAGCTGAGGCGGCCTCGAGTAACTGTAACTCTGAGTCTTTTGCTGCCTCTTGGCCAGGACTCCCTCCTAAAAAGAGCTTTTTAATGTCAGTGGAACTTTCCTGCTTGAATAAAGGTTCAATTAAAATAAAATGCTATATGAAATAAGTTTATCATGTCTTTGATTCAAAGTTCCTTTTCGGTTTTTAGGTTTTTAAGAACTTCCAAGTGTCAAGCGAAAATAACTATTTTGATTAACTGGAAAACATTTTAATGTGATAGTTTGGCAGTAGATAAATGGTTGTATGAATGTTCTGATCTGTTGGTGATGGAGCAAGTTCTTAATGGAGATGATGGAACAATATACTTAGAGAAACTCTGTAACATCACTGGTATAATACAGGAAACCTCTTCAACATCTGGAAACTACTTCTCAAGACGCCTTCATAGCCACTTAGAAACGTGTTACAAATCAACAAATATTAACAACAGAAAAGTCTGAAATGTAAATGTCTTTGTCTGGACTGAGGACCAGTGGTCTCCTCTGAACGATGCCCCGGAGTGAAGACAATATTCAACACATGAGTGGGACGTTGGTGTGGTAAATGACGTTTTTTTGGGAACTTTTTGGTTTTCTTGTGGGAACTGTCTCTCTCCCGTGAAATTGTGTTGGCCCCGCCCTCCATCTGAGATCGTGACATCATTGACCTTTAGAACATGAACATGAATCTATCAATAACTGTCCTGTATCTGCCCCACCCCGTCTTTGTGCGGTCTTTGATTTTGTCTGTTCTGTGCAGTGTTTATTTTCATCATCCTTGGTCAAACTGACACTGTGGAAGTTTCCATCTAATGTAAATAAAGCGTCTGTTCTTCATCAGATCATAATATCAGTAATAATATCATTAAGTAGGACAGATAAAAGCTCCAGGATCAGACGCCTGGAGAGTCTGTGACCCACGCCGCCTAAAGGACTTCACTTTCTTCTCTCGTCCTCGTCCTTCTTTCTTTGGAAGGGACTTTTTGTCTCAGACCCGTTCTTGATGGAGCTCAGACCTGTTCCACTAAGCCGTGATGCTGGATCCTTCTGTTTATTCTCCTGGGCTCAGTCTGAGGCGTCGGCTCTGGAGCTGCTGCTCATCATTAAGTCCAGCTGTTGAGAAGCAAAGATCAGAAATCATTCATCACAACTGGTCACATTATTCACAAGAATTAATATGGAAAGACAATGAAATAGGATTAGCATTAGTGGACCTTGTAGAAAAAATATCAAATGCTATAGCCAATAAACAATACACTGTTGGTGTGTTCCTAGACCTAACCAAAGCTTTGGATACAGTGAATCATGAATTACTACTTCAAAAACTGTACAGATATGGGATTAGAGGAGTGGCCTTTTCTTGGCTCCAGACTTATCTGAAGAGCAGATCCCAGTATGTCCACACCAATGGCACTGACTCCCAGCTGCGGGCTTCCACAGGGGTCAGTGTCGGGTCCGTTTTTGTTTCTTATGTATATTAACGATCTCTGTTTAGTTTCAAAAACATTAAACCTTATTTTGTTCGCTGATGACACCAACATGCTTAGTTGTGGTAAAAATCTAGAAGCATTGATAGATATAGTAGAAAAAGAATTATTATTGTTAAAGAAGTGGTTTGATTCTAATAAGTTTTACATTTATAGTTTTTGAAAATCGTGCCATTAATGTGTGTAGAAATTTAAGAATAAATGATACCGAGATAGAACGAGTGAATGAAATTAAATTTCTTGGACTTCTACAAAACAAGCTTAGCTGGAAGCCCCATATAAACTACATCAATGCAAAGCTATGTAAATCTCTTGCAATAATATCTAAAGTGAAAGAACTCTTAAATGAAAAAAACGTATATATTTGATACTGTTCCCTGGTTCTCCCGTACATGACCTGTGGCCTAGACGTTTGAGGAAACACTTACAAAACCATCTTAATCCAATAAGTATCATTCAAAAAAGAGCGATGCGCATTGTGAATAAAGTGGCTTACAGGGCTCATACAAATGAGCTTTTCAATAAACTAAAAGCACTAAAATGTATGGATTTGGTTGAGTTTAAAACAGCACAATTTATGTATAACATAAGGTATAACAAGTTACCTGTGCATATCCAGGGATTGTTCCAAAAACGAGACTGCGTTTATAATTTCCGAAAGGAAGAAATGTTTCAAAAAACATGTGTGAACGAGTGCAAAGCAGCTTTGTCTTTGTTTTGTTGGGATTAATGTGTAGAGTGAGTTGGACCAGGAGCTAAAAGACTGTAAAACACTAATTCAATTTAAAATTATTTTGAAGAAATCAATTATAAAAAAATACCATGAGAATGGATGCTAAGGATGCAAAATTAAGATAGATTAGAGCTTCTGCCTATTCCATTTCAGACTTTATTTTTTTTATGTCGTTATCTGTTAAATGTTTAAATGTCTGAATAAAAAAAAAATCTGAATTATAAGAACAATAATAAGGTCTTTTAAACTGTGAAAGCTCCCGTGTATCGGAGTGTGGGCTGGTGTTGTGACTGAGGAAGAGGGAGATAAATTGAATATGATGATTATTGAATGTTTTTGATGAGGATATAGCACAATCACATGGTTAACACCTCATCTGCATATTAACCTTTAATGGTAGAAGGGATTTAAGATTTAAAACTCTTTAAAACAAACTCCAACAGCCTCAGTGTTTTTATTCAGACAAAACAGAACAGTCTTATAAAGTCAGGACTTACAGTGTCTCCAGTCGACAGTGAGGGCTCTGTTTAAGGACAAGGAGCTCCTTCACGTCTGACTCTCTCAGACTGTTATAACTCAGCTCCAGCTCAGTGAGATGTGAGGGGTTGGACTTCAGAGCTGAGGCCAGAGAGGAACCGCTGATCTTTGACAAACCACAGTCCCTCAATCTGAATAAAAATAAATGAAGTGATTAAAGTCCAGAGATAAAACAGAAAGTACAAGTCATGAGAAGAATCCAAATGTTTTATATATATATATATATATATATATATATATATATGTATATATACACACACACACTCAACAAAAATATAAACGCAACACCTTTGTTTCTGCTCCCATTTTTCATGAGATGGACTTAAAGATCTAAAATTCATTCCAGATACACAATATTACCATTTCTCTCAAACATTGTTCACAAATCAGTCCAAATGTGTGATAGTGAGCACTTCTGCTTTGCTGAGATAATCCATCCCACCTCACAGGTGTGCCACGTCAAGATGCTGATCTGACATCATGACTAGTGCACAGGTGTACCTTATACTGCCCACAATAAAAGGCCACCCTGAAATGTGCAGTTTTGTCTCACAGCAAAATGCCACAAATGCAACAAGCATTGAGGGAGCGTGCACTTGGCATGCTGACAGCAGGAATGTCCACCAGATCTGTTGCTCGTGCATTGAATGTTCATTTCTCCACCATAAGCCGTCTCCAAAGGCGTTTCAGAGAATATGGCAGTACATCCAACCGGCCTCACAACCGCAGACCACGTGTAACCACACCAGCCCAGGACCTCCACATCCAGCAGGTTCACCTCCAAGATCGTCTGAGACCAGCCACTCAGACAGCTGCTGAAACAATCGGTTTGCATAACCAAACAATTTCTGCACAAACTGTCAGAAACCGTCTCAGTGAAGCTCAACTGCACGCTCGTCGTCCTCATCGGGGTCTTGACCTGACTCCAGCTCGTCGCCGTAACAGACTTGAGTGGGCAAATGCTCAAAATCGATGGCGTCTGGCACGTTGGAGAGGTGTTCTCTTCACGGATCAATCTCGGTTAGGGTTAGGGTTAGGTGAACATCACCTCATGTTTCAGCAAGATAATGCACGGCCCCATGTTGCAAGGATCTGTACACAATTCTTGGAAGCTGAAAATGTCCCAGTTCTTGCATGGCCAGCATACTCACCGGACATGTCACCCATTGAGCATGTTTGGGATGTGCTTGACCGGCGAATACGACAGCGTGGACCAGTTCCCACTAATATCCAGCAACTTCGCACAGCCATTGAAGAGGAGTGGACCAACATTCCACAGGCCACAATTGACAATCTGATCAACTCTATGTGAAGAAGATGTGTTGCACTGCATGAGGCAAATGGTGGTCACACCAGATACTGACTGGTTCTGAGTCCCCAGACCCCCAATAAAGCAAAAAACTGCACATTTCAGGGTGGCCTTTTATTGTGGGCAGTATAAGGTACACCTGTGAGGTGGGATGGATTATCTCAGCAAAGCAGAAGTGCTCACTATCACACATTTGGACTGATTTGTGAACAATGTTTGAGAGAAATATATAATATTGTGCATCTGGAATGAATTTTAGATCTTTAAGTCCATCTCATGAAAAATAGGAGCAGAAACAAAGGTGTTGCGTTTATATTTTTGTTGAGTGTATATATATATATAAAAAAGTTGTGGAATGAGTGGGACTTTAGTCCGCTGACGAAGCCTTTTGGATGAGAGGCGAAACGTTCGAAGACTTCCTCTACTGAGTACAGAAGAAGACGCAAGTACCTTTCTAAAATGTAGTTTGAACAAAATACAAATCTTAATGTGTAAAAAGAGGCAGAGGAACACCGTGCAAAGGGACGCTGCAGTTTATAATCTTCACTCACAAGATGCTCTTTTATTATCAAGGGTCAGCTCCGAGTTTGGAAAGAAGGCCTTTCAGTTTTCTGCTCCAACTGCATGGAACACTTTGCAGAATGTTTTGAAGTTGAAGGAACTGATCTCGGTCGAGTCTTTTAAGAGAATGTTTAGGATTAATGATTTGGAAAGTTCAGCGTGTAACTGCTGTTAGTAGATTTTGACTGTATGTAAAATGTGTTTCTGCTGGACAGGATCACTAACTTTTTCATCAATGAAAAGTTTCATCCTTTTTACTATTGTTCCTTGTTTTGTTCCCTTTTACACTGATTGTACTAATGTGAAATGAAATGTTTTATCATATTGAGTTGGGGGTAGGCGCTCATAAGCTTCTTACTTCGGCCCACTCCTTTTGAGTAAAATGTATGCTCAAATAAATAAAATAAATAAATGTGATACGTTTGTTTATATTCTGATATTTTATATTTATAATCTGCCATTTTTTTAGTTTCGTTTTCGTCTTTTTACAACAATTACATGTTGTAAAAGTCTGTAGGATAAACTTCTAGGTTTTCATTGTTCTGGAAATGTATTTTTGTCATAAACAAAACAAAAACAAATCACTAATATCAGTGACGTGCGGGGAGGTTTGTTGCTGGTGAGGCACAGGCTATTGACTCCAATATAAAGTCAACAAAACTGCAGGAATAAATGCAACTTGCCGTCTCTGGTTTTCTCCTACTTTGAAATAGCATTCAATAGCAACACGTTTAAACATAAACATTCTCACAATATTGCAAATAAAAATTAAAAGATAATATAGTGAACGTGACTCGTACCCCGCCCGTACAAATGATAAGTTATTGCTGTTCCTGAAGCTCCACACGGGCGGTGCGTGAGGGCGTCGACATTTTCAACATAAAACTCGTCTACAGCATTTCATCCATAAAATGTCAGTTTCCCTTTTACTCCCTTACGTTCAAATTGCCTCTCCTGAACCGTGCAGAATAATAAAACAGACTGGTTTTCACTTGTAGTTCACATGTTTTGTAGAAATGTGTAGCGCTGACACAGCGCCCCCCTCGGGTCATCAGGGGCAGTGCATTGGAGGCAGGCCTCACTTCGGGCCTTTCAAAACGTGGTTTAAAGTCAAATGAACAGGTTAAACAAGTCGTTCTTATGTCTGATTCTTTATCCAGGTGATAGAAAACCAACGCGGCCAAAAACATTTATAAATGTATTTTACTTTTAGGGGCGAAAAAAGCCCCGAATGGGACAGACAACTGATCAAACATTTGGGCATTTTTAACCACGAGATTGATTAAAATCATAGGAAATCCCAATCATCTTAAGAGAAGGGACTTTTTTTTAAATAAAGTTTATTGTATTTTTTTATTTTGGTTTTTTTCCCATGATGACAGGTGAGGCCTGACCTCCCCTGCCTCACCTGACACAGAGACAGTGAACTGACCTGAGAGTCTGCAGGCGACAGTCTGACCTCTGCAGGAGATCACACAGATGAGACACTCCTGAGTCAGACAGGTCTGTGTTCTCACTCAGCTCCAGCTCAGTGAGATGTGAGGGGTTGGACTTCAGAGCTGAGGCCAGAGAGGAACAGCTGATCTCTGACAAACCACAGCCAAACAATCTGAATAAAGAATAAATGAAGTGATTAAAGTCCAGAGATAAAACAGAAAATAATAGTCATGAGAAGAATCCAGACTGAAGAGTTAATAAGAAAAAAACTATATTATTTCTTGTCTAAAACTTTCTAAAATATAGTTTGAACAAAATACAAATCTTAATGTGTAAAAAGAGGCAGAGGAACACCGTGCAAAGGGACGCTGCAGTTTATAATCTTCACTCACAAGATGCTCTTTTATTATCAGTACCAAGGGTCAGCTCCGAGTTTGGAAAGAAGGCCTTTCAGTTTTCTGCTCCAACTGCATGGAACACTTTGCAGAATGTTTTGAAGTTGAAGAAACTGATCTCGGTCGAGTCTTTAACCCATTTAGGCCTGAAACGCCTGGAAAAAAGGCCTGTGAAAACCTATGGCCGATTTCAGAAAAGACCCTGAAAACCTGAAGTTCCTGAAGTATTCAGCAATTGTGTCAGCGCCTGCTAAATGACTGATTTCTCAGCCTCTGTAGCAGAGAAGAGCTTAAACGTGTGGCTTTCCTGAGAAATTTGATTTATTTAGATACACCTTCACAAAAATAAAATATGTAAAAGCAAAGTGAAATAAAGTATATAGTCCTATTATACTAAAATATAGGCCTATATTTTTCTCTTTGTAATTTTTCTTTTGAGGTCACTTCAAAAATGTCTAGCAGCTTCTCTCTAAACCCAAAATTAATTAATAGTTTTATATAGAAACATGGGAAATAAAGATAAGAATTATTAAGCTATAAAGAAATAAAAAGCTGGTGATGGGGAAGGGCATCCTGCTCCAAACAGATTTCTCTAAACACAGCAAGGAGGAGGAGAAGCCCCTCCCCCTCACTGCTGCTCAGCCAAAGGAGAAGCCCCTCCCCTCACTGCTGCTCAGCCAGAGGAGAAGCCCCTCCCCTCACTGCTGCTCAGCCAGAGGAGAAGCCCCTCCCCTCACTGCTGCTCAGAGCAAAAACAGTTTTCTGATAGTTTTTGAGTAAAACCTTTTGATCGAATGAAACTGAACATTGTGTGTTGCGCATTTACGTGTTAGCTCTATAAACGAGGTGTGGTGAATATCTCCGCAAATATTTTACCAAATTACACGAAACAAAAAGTGTTGTGATGCTGACGCTCCCGCGCCTCTATCCTGTTGCATTTCATTGGCTCAAAGGCCGACAATAGGTAGGGTTCCCGTGACATCACAACATTCTAAAGATCCTATAGTTTAAAATTGAGGTGCAGGGCAACTTTAAATTCCATGGCTGTAACCATAGCAACGCTCAAAATGCAGATTTCTAGTCTTAAATCATTGCTAATTTCTCTGTAATTCCTGAGGCCAATTCACATGAAACAAAAGCTGTCACAAAGTTCAAAGTCATATCTTCCAGCAGATATGAACTAATTATTCTAATTCTAATTCTAATTATTTCTTCACAAGGGCGTCCAGAAGTGGAGACAATATTCAATAACATGTGCTTGATGTTGGCCAGTAGAAAGGACTTTCAGCCATAAAATTCACACGTCAGGTTTGTGAATCCAATCACTATCACATGATGATCAGAGAAAACATTTGGACATTTTCCTTTTGGAAATTTCTTTCAAAAAACTGTTTCTCCGGCCTCAATGGTAGAATTACACAAGAGCGCCCCCTGCTTTAATGGTAGAAATGTGGCCTAAATGGGTTCAGAGAATTTTGATGATTAATGATTTGGAAAGTTCAGCGTGTAACTGCTGTTAGTAGATTTTGACTGTATGTAAAATGTGCTTCTGCTGGACAGGATCACTAACTTTTTCATCAATGATACGTGTGTATCTCGAGAAAAAGAGATTCTTAATCTCAATGAGTTATTTTTTCTGGTTAAATAAAGGTTAAATAAAAAATAAAAGCATGAATAAATAAATAAATAAATAAATACATTTAATTTAGTTATGTTTCTTTTTACAACAATTAAATGTTGTAAAAGTCTGTAGGATAAATTTCTAGGTTTTCATTCTTCTGGAAATGTATTTTTGTCATAAACAAAACAAAAACAAATCACTAATATTGTTTTGTTCATAATTTGTGTGAAACCTGAGACAGTGAACTGACCTGAGAGTCTGCAGGCGACAGTCTGACCTCTGCAGGAGATCACACAGATGAGACACTCCTGAGTCAGACAGGTCTTTGTTAAAACTCAGCTCCAGATCAGTGAGATGTGAGGGGTTGGACTTCAGAGCTGAGGCCAGAGAGGAACAGCTGATCTCTGACAAACCACAGCTGCTCAATCTGAATAAAGAATAAATGAAGTGATTAAAGTCCAGAGATAAAACAGAAAATAAAAGTCATGAGAAGAATCCAGACTGAAGAGTTAATAAGAAAAAAAAATATTTCTTGTCTAAAACTTTCTAAAATATAGTTTGAACAAAATACAAATCTTAATGTATAAAAGAATAAATAAATGCATTTAATTCAGTTACGTCTCTTTTCACAAGTGAGAACCAGATGTTTACATACACTTTATAAAAAGCCACATTTTCATTTTTTTTCCTCACCGTCTGTCTGACATGAAACCAGAATGAAAGCAGTACTAAGTAACGTATGCCCCTAGAGGCCATAAGCGCAACTGCAGGTGTCGTAGCAGGTTGCGGTTTTTTTTTACTTATTAATTGTCCGTGAGAGTAAATCCTACGCTGACAGAAAAGACAAAGGGACAGAGGGATATTGTTCATCCAATTACACAATGGAGATATATTTTTTCACTCAAACTTGGCTGTAAATACTGTTTAAAGTGGAGCTAGCCCGCAGTTAGCTTTTGCCGTTAGCCTGTTAGCTTCTTCTTCGTGATTCCATTAGTGTGTATTGGTTGCTCCGGTCTGGTGGCAGTTAAGTTGCAATTGTGATTTTCTGGACAGAGACACCAGGGGGCGATGAAAGACCCTCCAATCATCACATTAACACTTGTATTACCCCCAGAGGGACGACGGAAAGGATTTATTAAGGTAAATAAGTTACTTAGTACCACTGTGTAGCCTGCACAACATTCCCAGCCCAGTATATCTTCTACTGGACTGGGAATGTTGTGCAGGCTACACATTTTCTTCCTTTTATTTATAAAGATGCAATTTGGTTGTGTGTGTGTGGATTGTTGTGAGCATGAATGTGTGTGTGTATGCGTGTGTGCGTGTGTGTGTGTGTATGCAGGAAAAACAAATGACTAGTGAGGATAAATTAATTGAAGCATTTAGTAATATCGAGACTCATGAATTTGATTCTGTAAACTATAATATTAATGACTTACCTTTGGAATACGAGCATATGACACTTAATTTATACGATCATTTGGACTATAGAGGTAATGATTTCTGGAGTGACATAGACCCAGATAAACATTTCTTTAATAACAGTATAAATGATTGTAAATATTATACCGATGAGCAGTTTAAAGACGTTAAAACTGATGATGCACTCACAATAATTCACTTTAATAGCCGGAGCCTGTATAAAAATTACGAAAAAATAAAGGACTACTTGAGTCAGTTTAAGAAATTTAGTATTGTTGCCGTGTCTGAGACTTGGTTAGAGGATGAGAAAGGTCTTGATGTAGAATTGGAGGGATATGAACTATTTATGCTGAACAGAAAAAATAAGAAAGGTGGGGGGGTTGCTATGTATGTGGACACTGATCTCAGAACTAAGGTGGTTCACAGTATGTCTATTACCATCGATGGTATTTTGGAATGTTTAACTGTTGAAATTATTACTGTGGAATCCAAAAAAAATACTGTTACTTGCCTGTATAGAACACCCGGATCGTGTCTAGACACATTCAATCAGAAATTAGATGGTTTGCTTAGTAATGTTGATAAGACGCACATTGTTTGTGGAGATTTTAATATAAACCTATTAAATTTGCAAAATAGCACAAAAACAACAGACTTTATCACAACAATGTATAGCAATAGTCTCTTCCCTCTTATCCTCAAGCCAACAAGAATAACAGTTGATACGGCTACACTAATAGATAATATATTCACAAATGGAATTGGGAACAAAATTACAGCTGGATTACTTATAAATGATATCAGTGATCATCTTCCCGTTGTTGGAATTTTTCATGGAATTTTATGTAAAGCTAAAACATCTGAAACGGTTAGTCATAAGTTAGTCAGACATAGATCGCCAGAAGCTATTGCTGGCCTTAAATGGGATCTTTTGGCCCAGTCCTGGGATGAGGTCTATGCCTCTCTAGACCCTGATATTGCTTATAACACCTTCCTGTCAATTTTCACAAAACTATATGACAAGCATTGTCCTCTTAAAATGTGCAAGGTCAACCATAAAACTGAAACCGATAAGCCATGGTTTACAAATGGTATTATCAAAGCATGCAAAAAAAAAAAACATTTATATAGATCATACATAAAACATAGAACTGTAGAAACTGAAAATCAATATAAGTCGTATAAAAATAAGTTGATAAGCATAATTCGATCTAATAAGAGGAACTATTATCATAAATTATTGGAACAACACAGAAATGATACTCAAGGGACCTGGAAAATACTAAATGAAATCATTAAGAAGGGCAAGAAAACATTTAGTCTGCCCCACTTTTTTGTCAATGAAAACAAAACCATAGAAAATAAGAAGGAAATTGCAAATGCCCTAAATACTTTTTTCACTAATGTTGGACCTACATTAGCTAACAAAATCCTTGAACCTAAAGACACAAAAAGATTAAATAGTAACGGCTCAAAACAAAATCTAAACTCACTTTTCATAAGAGAGGTTGAGGAAAATGAAATAATAGATATTGTTAAAAAAATGAAGAATAAAAGGTCAACAGATTGTTTTAACATCGATATGATGATAGTAAAAGAAATTATTCATTATGTGGTAAAACCTTTTACGTTCATTTGCAATGAGTCCTTTCTTACTGGCACCTTCCCAAGAGAAATGAAAATTGCAAAAGTAGTCCCAATATATAAAAACGGAAATAAACATATATTCGATAATTACAGACCTATCTCGCTTCTGCCGCAATTCTCCAAGATCTTGGAAAAGTTATTTGCAATTCGGCTTGACAATTTTGTTGACAAATACAATTTGTTAAGTGAACATCAATATGGTTTTCGATCAAATCGATCGACTACAACTGCAATCATGGCTCTTGTGGAAGACTTGGCTAGCGCAACAGATAATAGTGAATATGCAGTGGGTGTTTTTATCGATCTGAGCAAGGCCTTTGACACCATAGACCATACAAGGCTTTTAAAAAAGATGGAAAGGTTTGGTGTCAGGGGACCTGCTTATGCCTGGCTGGAAAGTTATCTTGGCAACAGATACCAATATGTACATATACACAATGTCGACTCTGAAAAAAAACTTATCACACATGGAGTTCCACAAGGTTCTATTTTGGGTCCAAAATTGTTTATAATGTATATTAATGATGTCTGTGAAGCTTAGAAAAACGTAAAATGTTTATTATATGCAGATGATACCAGCCTCTACTGCTCTGGAAAGGATTTGAAACAACTCCTTTCCACAGTAGAAGACGAGCTCACAGTTCTAAAAAAATGGTTTGATCTAAACAAACTTTCAATGAATCTGAGTAAAACAAAATATATCATTTTTGGAAATAGAAAAGTTAGTGTCCATACCAGTCTAAAAATAAATGATATTGAAATTGAACGAGTTCAAGCAAATAATTTTTTAGGAGTTATCATTGATGGAAAACTTGAATGGAAATCGCATATAAGTACATTAAAAACAAAATTAGCAAAAACCATTGCTGTAATTGGTAAAATGAAAACTATACTTGATAAAAAATCTCTTCTATTACTGTATAACTCCCTCATACTTCCTTACCTAAATTATGGCTTGGAAATATGGGGAAACAATTACAAATCCAATACTCATCCTATTTTTCTACTCCAAAAAAAGGCAATAAGAATCATCACTAAAGCAGATTTCTATGCACCAACAAACCCCATTTTTGTAGAGCTAAATCTATTGAAAATCCATGACCTTGTTGATCTAAATACTTTAGTAATAGTGCACAAAGCACATAATAATCTTCTCCCTCCAAACATCCAGCAGCTTTTTGAACACAGGGAAAGTCCGTATAACCTCAGAGGAACTGCCATATTCAAAAAAGCAAAAGCTAAAAAGAATAAAAAAAGTCGATGTATTTCTGTAAGAGGTGTTAATCTGTGGAACGATTTGGAAGACCATTTAAAACAGTCGAAAACAGTCAAAGCCTTCAAAAAGTTGTATAAATCTTCTATCATTCAAAAATATATAAGTTAAGGATGAACAAAGTAAGAAACTAGTGAAAAGACTTCAATAGATCCATAATGAATGAATTTAAATGACATGATTTAGTTAAAATAAATTAACATAAAACAAAATGTATATTTACATATATATTGGAGTGTTGAAATTTATGTTAAAATCAATTCTAAATACATGCTTATTTCTCTTCTGTTTGACACTTGATATTGTTTACTATTAATGTTTGTGTTTGTTTTCTCGTGGAAGTCTGTGAATCGGGTTAGGCACAATAAGTTTTTTACTTCAGCCTAAACCCTTTCGGTCATGTTGAGCACGAAATATTGAGATGCTTGTTTTATGTTTTAAAAGAATGAAAATGAATATGACCGAATAAACTACTACTACTCACTTTAACTTTTATCTTTTTAGGTCAATTAGAATTTTAATAATTATTTCTATTTGTCGAATTCCAGAAGAATGAGAGATAGAATTTTGTAAAAAAAAAATTCTTACTTTTTCCAAAACCAAAAGTTTAAACATGTCATGAATATTTGTAGCGTTGCCTTTAAACTGTAGAACTCGGGTCAAATGTTTTGGATTTCCTTCCACAGGCTTCTCACAATAGTTGGATGAGTTTTGGTCCATTCCTCCAAACAGGCTTTTTCCTCCAAACGTGACCATCATTATCTCTGTGTAAGTTCTCAGTCGTACAGGAGTTGTCCATCTTCAATGAAGGTACTTGATTAATCTTCTGTACTCAGTAGTTGAAGTCTTCGAACGTTTCGCCTCTCATCCAAAAGGCTTCTTCAGTGACAAAGGTCCCACTATGGACGCAGCTGAATATATAGACCAACGGGGAGGAGTTAGGGTTGGCCCGGCTCCTCCCCTCTAATCACAGCTACTCTCACCTGTGGGTAAACACCTTTGAAGTGGAGTGTCTCTAATGATCTGCTCACCTCAGTATCGGTCAGTTCTGTCCTATTCATAGATGATCACTGCCCAGTATCTGTCCTATTCATGGCTGATCACTGCTAATTACCTGCCCATTGTTCTTTTGTTGGCTGAGGTGCCGTCTCCTTGGGTTGGCCATGCCCTTTCGGTTTCTCCCGAAGGAGATTGGAGTAAAGTGACGGGAGATTAAATCTGAACCATTCCGGTTCATGGAGGGATTTTCTTTCCTGACAAAAATAGCTTCTTTAACTCCTCTTTCAAACCAACGTTCTTCTTTAGCTAAAATGTTGACCTCCCCGTCCTCAAAGGAGTGGTTGGAGGCTTTGAGATGGAGGTGCACCGCCGACTGAGGGCCACTTGTGCTTTCTCTTCGGTGTTGATAAAGTCTCTTCTGTAAATACTAGTCCCTGAGTGGGACTTTTGTCGCTGACGAAGCCTTTTGGATAAGGGGCGAAACGTTTGAAAACTTCAACTACTGAGTACAGAAGATGAATCAAGTACCTTCATTGGAGATGGACAACTCCTGTACGACTGAGAACTTACACAGACATCTTGCTGCCAACTTTGGGAGAGACAACCTTCTCTTGGCACGCAGACTGGAGAAGACCACCAGAAAATTAGCAGACGAGAGGAACCACCTCAGGTTCAACCTTAGATGTAGACAGAACAGATTGATCCCCAGCTGCCTGAAGCAGAAGGCTCTGGAAGTAGGATATACTGCAGAGAAGTTTCAACACAACTACGTTATGAAGATTCTTAATTTGAGGATTAGACGGCTCAATCAAGGAATCTACAAGCTTAATGCTGAGGCCTTAACTATCCAACAGAAGTTAGAGTCGTGCGTGACCGAAGAGGCCTTCCTCAAGATTTGTAATTTCACACAAGTGGCTCAAATGGATCAACACAGAAGGTCCAAAGAGAGACAGAAAAGTAAGTTTCTAAAACTCTTAGGGCAAAACCAGGCAAGATACAGCAGGCACTGGCGTGGGAATGAAGAAACAGATAGAAATCCTAAAACTACAGCCAATTGGGTTAAAAACCTCTCGGACAGAGAACTCTCTCAGGCGGAGAAGAGCGTTCTCTCCAAGGGGTTGAATTTTTCCATCACACCCAAATCCATTCCTACAGTGGACGTCATCACAGCAGCAGAATCAGCTATTAGGAATAACAGGATGACTGAGTCTGAAGCAGGGGACCTCCGACTGAAAATCTCAGCAGCCCTCAAAAGCTCCAGACCTCCTCCCTCCAACATCTCTGGAGAGGAAAGAAGAGCTTTGGTAGCTTTGAAGAAGGACGAGAGCATCACCATCCTTCCAGTGGATAAAGGTAGATGCACAGTTGTCCTCAACACAGCTGACTACGAGTACAAGGTCAAGCAGCTGCTCTGTGACAAAAAACATGTATGAGCAACTGAGAAGAGACCCCACCAGCCGTTTCAGGAAGAAAATTATAGAGCATCTTCAGAAACTAGAAAAGGAAGAAATAATTGACCAAAAGCTGTATTACAAGCTTTACCCGGGAGAGTCCATTCCGTGTATCTATGGTCTGCCAAAAATACACAAGGAAGGTTTTCCTCTCAGACCCATTGTGAGTGGCATCAACTCCATCACCTATAATCTGGCGAAACACCTCAAGTTCATCTTATCCCCTTTGGTCGGCAACACCGAACACCATGTGGAAAACACCAAGGAGTTTGTGGAGAAGATCAAACACCTGCAGCTGGAAACAGATGAAACCATGGTGTCTTACGATGTGACAGCACTGTTTACATCTGTCCCAACCTCAGCAGCAGTCACAGCGGTGAGGAAGAGCCTGACTGAGGAAAGCACTCTAGCTGATGGGACCCAGCTCACTCCTGACCACATTTGCCAACTTCTGGAGATCTGTCTGAGCACCACATACTTCCAGTTCAGGGGCAACTTCTACAGACAGATCCACGGCTGTGCCATGGGCTCTCCAGTTTCTCCCATAGTGGCTAACCTCTACATGGAGGAAATGGAGAGGAATGCCCTGGCCTCATACAGGAAACAAACCCAGCCACTGGGTCAGATATGTAGATGACACGTGGGTCAAAATTAAGCAGGAAGTGGCACCTTTTACAGATCACATCAATGCTGTGGACCCCAGCATTACATTTACTTGGGAGGACGCCAAAGAGAAAGAACTTGCCTTTTTAGATTGTAAAGTTATCATAGGGTAGAACGGACAACTTCAGACCGAGGTTTACAGGAATGGTGGCCTCAGACTTAATCTTCCGTCACTTTACTCAAATCTCCTTCGGGAGAAACCGAAAAGGCATGGCCAGTCCAAGGAGACGGCACCTCAGCCAACAAAAGAACAATAGGCAGGTAATTAGCAGTGATCATCCATGAATAGGACAGATAATGGGCAGTGATCATCTATGAATAGGACAGGACAGGACTGACTGATACTGAGGTGAGCAGATCGTTAGAGACACTCTACTTCAAAGGTGTTTACCCACAGGTGAGAGTAGCTGTGATTTAGAGGGGAGGAGCCGGGCCAACCTTAACTCCTCCCTGTTGGTCTATATATTCAGCTGCGTCCATAGTGGGACCTTTGTCGCTGACGAAGCCTTTTGGATGAGAGGCGAAACGTTCGAAGACTTCAACTACTGAGTACAGAAGATGGATCAAGTACCTTTATTGAACATGGTCAATAAGAATAAATAATTTAGCTGGATACCGTGAACACACACATCCATTATTTTTTAAATCAAAAACAATGACATTTGAGGACCTTACTGAATTTAAGATCATGTTTAAAGCCTCATTAAAGTCACTTCCTGAGAGTTTACAAAATATCTTCCGCAAACGAGAAGTCAAATACAACTTGAGTTTTGATAAACAGTACTGAGAACAACCATGAAAAGCATCTGTCCCATGACACGTGGTTTAGAAATATGGAATATTGTCAGTGTTGTAGAATATTATTTTGCTGTTGTTTCTTTATTTGATTGACTTTCCGCAGTCAATCATTGGTTTTCACGTTCTTTAATATTATTATTATTAAACTTCCGTCTTACAACTAAATAGAGATTTTCACAATAAAAACACTACAATCCAACTAAATGGGGATGTTCACAATAAAAGCAGTAGAATTCATCTAAATGGGGATTTTCAACAGTTTCAAGGACATTTTCAATGATTTCAAGAGTTTCAAGGATTTCAGGAGTTTCAAGGTTTCAACAATTTCAAGGATTTCAGGGGTTTCAAGGATTTTAAGAGTTTCATGGTTTAAACAGTTTCAAGGATGTCAAGGATTTTAGGAGTTTCATGGTTTCAACAATTTCATGAATTTTAGGAGTTTCAAGGTTTCAACAATTTCAAGGATTTCAACAGTTTCAAGGATTTCAGGAGCTTCAAGTACTATGCAATGTCAACAGTTTTTACAGTTTCTGCAACAAAATAGGGATTTTTTTGCAATTACAACACAATTATGCAACTAAATAGGGATTTTCACAATGAAAGCTATATAATACAAGTTTATATGGAATTTTGCATCTGAATATGGATTTTTGCATTCAAATCAGTATAATACAACTAAATGGGGATTTTCACATGTAAAGCAGTATTATGCATTCAAATCAGTATAATACAACTAAATGGGGATTTTCACAATAAAAGCACTATAATACAACTAAATAGGGATTTTTGCATTCAAAGCAGTATAATACAACTAAATGAGGATTTTCACAATAAAAGCAGTATAATACAACTAAATGGGGATTTTCAACAGTTTCAAGGACATGTTCAAGGATTTCAAGAGTTAAGGATTTCAGGAGTTCCAAGGTTTCAACAGTTTCAAGGATTTTAGGAGTTTCAAGGTTTTCAGGAATTTAAAAGTTTTCAGTAGTTTCAAGTGGATGATGCTATCCTGTATTCTCTGCAACGGACCTACTCCATTCCTGGATCGATCTGGTGGATATGTGAGGATAATGTTCTTTGATTTTTCAAGTGCATTTGACACAATTCAACCTGACATCCTCATACAAAAGCTGGAGGGTTTAGGGGTCGACCGGACCTTCATCACGTGGATCCACAACTATCTGACGGGCCGGCCTCAGTGCGTGAGGCTTGGCCACACCACTTCGGATTATGTTGTGAGTAATGTTGGGGCTCCACAAGGAACTGTTCTCGCTCCTTTTCTCTTTACCATCTACACGTCTGACTTCAAGTACCACTCCAACACTTGTCATGTTCAGAAGTACTCAGATGACACAGCCATTGTGGCCCATGTCAAAAATAACCAGGAAGGGGAGTACAGGAACTTGATCACTGCATTCTGTGATTGGAGCACCAAGAACTCACTAATTCTGAACACTAACAAGACCAAAGAAATGACTATCGACTTTGGCAAGAACAAGAACATTCTACAGCCAATCAATATACATGGACAGGACATTGAACGGGTGCACACAGACACACTGGACTCTGTTGAGGCAGTGGTTGAGAGGTGCATGGGGAGAAAGGTCCAGGCCCTCCTCAGTAACACCAGGCACCCTCTGCTCAGAGGTGCAATAGATCTGATCGTTTACTCTCCGTATACAGCAAGACTGAGCACTTTTGGAGATCCTTCATCTCTGCTGCTGTTCCATTTCATAATGATTATTGCTGATGTAAATGTGTGGGTTTAACTTCGGGCAAGTACTTTTTATTATATTCATATGTATTGTCTTTTTATCCGCTGTTTGCTACTGAAGGACGACTCGCGCGGATTAATAAAGTATCTATCTGACCAAGACCGAGACCCGAACCAAGACCCAGACCCAGACCAGGTTGCCATAGTTGCCACAACAATATCAAGGCGAACCATAAAAAGCCAAACCAAGACACAGACCAAGACACAGACCAAGACACAGACCAAGACCAGGACCAGACCAAGTCCTAGACCAGGTTACTATAGTTGTGCTGTCCAACTTTGTGTTCTCCCCTCCTCCCGCCCACAGCAGGCAATGCAACCAGGTGGATCAAATGATCCAATCAAAACCAAGGCATTGACTCTTGGGAAACACACAAAGGAGCAGTCAGAGCTGCTACATGTCCAAGTCAAAACCAAGCCTCGAAGGAGACTCAAGTGCAGGAAAAAAGCCTTTCTAAAGACTGGAGGACAGCCGGTAAGTGCAAAATGCTCTGTTTTGGTTTCTGTTGTGTATGTTTCTTTGGCTGATTTGTTTGCCCAAACAGTTGCTATTAAAACTGATGCAAGTTCAAATTAAAACCTTTGTTTAATTGAAGTACTAACAATGTGGTTAAAATGTTAAAAGAACTACAATTTATTTACATGAATATTTACATTTTGTTTTGTACGTTTTCTACGGTTTTTCACCTGCTGCATGGTGCACAGCTTCAAATAAAAAGCCAAACGAAAAGAAGACTGTTCATTGGAGTGAAGTCCAGTTGTTTTTAAATCTTCACATTAGAAAGGAAGCCTTTCAAGTTGGGCGCTGCAAATAAACTTGACAATAGTTACCGGAACCAAAATCAGATCAAGGCAGACCACAAAAGGTGGGCCAAGTCCAGACAAAGACCCGAACCCAGACCAAGACCAGACCAAGTTACTATAGTTATCAGAACCAAAAGCAGATCGAGGCCAAACCACAGAAGCTGGGCTAAGTCCAGACCAGGCAGCCATAGTAACCGGAACTAAAATCAGATCAAGGTGAACCACAGAAGCCAGGCCAAAAGTTTCTAGTTGTTGTTATTATTATTATTGTTCATTATTTGTTGTTATGTTGCCCTATGTTCCTTTGTTTATGTAAATGTTGTTTTTTATTTTTTGGGGTTGGCACTTATAAGCCTTTGGCTTCGGCCCACTCACTTTGAGCAAGTTAACTGCTCAAACAAATTTAAATTAAATAAACTCATTCATCCAAACCATTGCACACGCTGTACGCAAGCTCGGGCTCTGAAGGATGGAGCAGAGGTTCTGTCCGGATAGTGTGATTGAGGAGAGGTCACATTTCAGACACAGCACATTCATCTCTGGGACTCAGAACCAGCCTTCTTTCTGATCTGTATGATGACTGGACATTTCCATCATTGTTTTAACCAATGAACCTGAACCTTCAAGTATCTGTAGCAGCAGATTGAACAACAGTTTTTACCACCAAGCTGTGAGCTCCATCACACTTCATAGCACTTTAGCACCACATTGGAGCTGCTGCTGTTTTTATTATTGAGACTTTGAGAGACAAACCAGTTTCATTATGACAAAGCATTGTATTGTATTCTATTCTATAACTGGGCTTTCCCAAACTGTTTAAAGGTATAATAATCTTTTAGTGTATGTAAACGTTTGGTTTTGTAAAAAGTAACAGAAAATTCTATCTCTCATTCTTCTGGAATTTGACAAATAGAAATATTTTTTTAAATTCTAATTGACCAAAAAATATATAAATTAATTCTGATTTCATGTCAGTGAGAAAAATTTTTTTTAAATGTGTCTTATGAAGTGTATGTAAACATCTGGGTCTCACTGCAAATGTTGTAGAAGTCTGTAGGATAAACTTGTAGGTTTTCATTCTTCTGGAAATGTATTTTTGTCAAACAAAACTAAAACAAATCACTAATATTGTTTTGTTCATAGTTTGTGTGAAACTTGAGCCCTGACACAGAGACAGTGAACTGACCTGAGAGTCTGCAGGCGACAGTCTGACCTCTGCAGGAAATCACACAGATGAGACACTCCTGAGTCAGACAGGTCTTTGTTAAAACTCAGCTCCAGATCAGTGAGATGTGAGGGGTTGGACTTCAGAGCTGAGGCCAGAGAGGAACAGCTGATCTCTGACAAACCACAGCTGCTCAATCTGAATAAAGAAAAAAATTGATTGAAGTCCAGAGATAAAACAAATAATAAAAGTCATGAGAAGAATCCAAACTGAAGAGTTGATAAAAAAACTATATTTCTTGTCTAAAACTTTCTAAAATATAGTTTAAACAAAATACAAATGTTAATGTATAAAAAGCATAAATAAATACATTTCATTTAGTTGCGTCTCTTTCTACAACATTTCCAGTGAGAACCTGATGTTTACATACACTTTATAAAAAGACACATTTGCATTTTCTCACATGAAACCATAATTAACTTTTATATTTTTAGATCAATTAGAATAATAATAAAAAAAGAGTCTAATCGTCAAATTCCAGAAGAATGAGAGATTGAACTTTCTACATATTTTTTAGTTACTTTTTCCAAAACCAAAAGTTTAAACATGAATATTTGTAGCATTGCCTTTAAACTGTAGAACTCTGGTCAAATGTTTTGGATTTCCTTCCACAGGCTTCTCACAATAGTTGGATGAGTTTTGGTCCATTCCTCCAAAAAGGCTTTTTCCTCCAAACGTGACCATGGTCATTATGGACAAACAGACACAGGATATGTCTCCAAACATTAAAGTCTTTATCCTTGTGTTTGTTTTGGAGCCAGAGCTTCTTCCTGGCAGAGTCCCTCTCAGCCCATGTCGGTACAGGACTTGTTTCTTTCTGGATAATGACAAACTCTTACCAGGTTCAGCATCTCCACCAGGTCTTTTGCATTTGTTCTTGGGTTGATCTTCACATTTCAGACACAGCACGTTCATCTCTGGGACACACAACCCGCCTTCTTTCTGATCTGTATGATGACTGAACATTTCCATCATTGTTTTAACCAATGAACCTGAACCTTCAAGTGTCTGTAAATTACACCCAAGGATGAACCAGACTTGAGCTTCCATGTCATGCCAAGTCTTTCAAAACCAAAGTAGACTTGTATCGCTTTTATCACAACTTGCATCTCAAGGCGTGGCATCACACGCATCCAACTGTGGCTACTCCATCATCAGTGTCTGCGATGCCTTCGACACAGGTAACTTGCAGCCCCTTCAAACCGAAATAACAAAAGGTTTTCCTACCAATAATAATGCATTTATGAAAAAGGTCAACTATGATATAGACAAACTATTTTACTCCAACAGAAGAAACTATCCAGGACTGTACCTAGGACTATGGGAGGAAAGGTATGTTTGGTCAGATACCAACCCCTTCAAGAACTATATCCAATTCTATGGCCGTTATATTGATGATTTGTTATTTGTGTTCCCAGGCTCTTCGGAACAATTAGTGGACCTCCACAACTATCTCAACAATATAAACCCAAATATCCGACTACAGTAATAAAGTCATCAATTTCCTGGATTTAAAAATCACAGTGGACACACATGGTACTTTGATCTTTAGGAAAAATACTGACAAAAACACTATACTAAGGGCCGACAGTTTTCCTCCAAATCCCGAATATATAATATTCCGTTTGGACAATTCCATTTGTGACGATGAGTCAGACTTCAATAACCAGGTGACCGACATGTACCAACAATTTGTATCCAGGAGATATAAGAAACGAATTCTCCACCAGGCCCTTGAAAAAAACAAATCCATACAGAGTTCACATTTGTTTAAGACATCAAGAATAAAGTCTAATAAAAAATATTCTGCTCATTGCAATACGCAAGTCTCACAAATGGAATCAAACAGATAATTAACAAAAATTGGGATGTTCTCCACAGTGATTCTTTCCTCCACTGTTTTCCAGGAACTGCCTTCATCAGGAGGAACCGACTCTTAAAGACCAACTCGTCAGAAATTATCTTCCTGCCTCCAAGCCAACGACATTTTACCCAAAACCAAAGGGCACTTTTCAATGCAGTTCATGCAAACATTGCATCAACATCAATAAAACTATCTTCAATGAAGGTACTTGATTCATCTTCTGTACTCAGTAGTTGAAGTTTTCGAACGTTTCGCCTCTCATCCAAAAGGCTTCGTCAGCCACAAAAGTCCCACTCGGGCAGTAGCTGAAGATATAGACCAACGGGGAGGAGTTGGGGTTGGCCCGGCTCCTCCCCTCTAATCACAGCTACTCTCACCTGTGGGTAAACACCTTTGAAGTAGAGCGTCTCTAACGATCTGCTCACCTCAGTATCGGTCAGTCCTGTCATAGATGATCACTGCCCAGTATCTGTCCTATTCATGGCTGATCACTGCTAATTACCTGCCTATTGTTCTTTTGTTGGCTGAGGTGCCGTCTCCTTGGACTGGCCAAGCCTTTTCGGTTTATGCTGAAGGAGATTGGAGTAAAGTGACGGGAGATTAAATCTGAGCCCACCATTCCGGTTCATGGAGGGATTTTCTTTCCTGACAAAAATAGCTTCTTTAACTCCTCTTTCAAACCAACGTTCTTCTTTAGCTAAAATGTTGACCTCCCCGTCCTCAAAGGAGTGGTTGGAGGCTTTGAGATGGAGGTGCACCGCCGACTGAGGGCTGCTTGTGCTTTCTCTTCTGTGTTGATAAAGTCTCTTCTGTAAAACTTGTTTCGTTTCTCCAGTATAATGTTGTTTGCATTCTTCTTCTTTGCATTGAATTGAATAAACCACATTGCTTTGTTTGTGGCTCGGAGTTTTGTCTTTGGGATGAACTCATGTTTGTCTCAGTGTGTTCACCGGTTTGTGGTTCACTGGAATCCTGTGCTGCCTAAAGATTCTCTGTAAAGTTTCTCTGAGACCCCGGCTACATACGGCACTGCAACTCCCTTTCTTCTGGGCTCTGGAGTCTGTCTGTCTTGTTCTTTGGGTCCCTTTACTCCAATCTCCTTCAGGGGAAACTGAAAGGGCATTGCCAGTCCAAGGAGACGGCACCTCAGGCAACAAAAGAACAATAGGCAGGTGATTAGCCATGAATAGGACAAATAATGGGCAGTGATCATCTATGAATAGGACATGTGATTATCTCACGTGATGCTCCGCCCCTTCTATTTAACACACCTGTTTGTTGTTTTAAATTACTTGCCCTGATGAAGACCGTGCCAGGTCGAAAGGCATTGGCGTCCCCTGCTCAATAAAGGACTTTTATTCTACATCTCTCAGAGTGCCTCGGATACTTTTATTTCCTCCAAGTCCATGTTTGCAAAGGTTTTTGTCCTCGAAGAGCAACTGAACATTTTTCTACAACTCTGGACCCACTGATGCACTCATCTTTTTATTTTTTTATTTTTATTTTTTTACTTTTTTTTTATTGTTTTAAGGTTTTAAACAACACAAACAAGGGGCACTTGGGATATTAAACGTAAAACTTTATAGACAAATTATTTTAACAATGTGGCGCTGAAGTGAAATTCGTCCATTTCTCCCATTTTTCTTGACACTGCTCTTCTTGAGTTTTCAGTCTATGTGTCAAAATCTCCATCTCCAAAATTCCATTCACAATTTGTAGCCAGTCTTTAGTCGTTGGTGTTTCTGTTCTGTACCATTTTTTAGTAATAGCCTTTTTACAGGCTACTAACAGTATTTTCAGTAAATATTTATAATTTTTTTCCACATTACCCCCCATGATGTAACCAAAATATAACAGCAAACATGTTTTAGGAATCATATAGCCCAATACCTTCACAATTATTGAATATACATCTTCCCAAAATGATGAGAGTTTTGGACATAACCAAAAAATGTGTGCATGATTTACATTGACCTCTCCACATTCTCTCCAACAAGGTTGAACCCTGGATACATATTTGGCTGTGATTTTAGGAGTGATAAAAAATCGAATTATATTTTTCCAGCAATGTTCCCTCCAAATTCTCGACGAGGAAGTTGACTGTTGTGTTCTCCAGATATATATCCATTGCTCTTCTGAGACAGCAAATCCTAGTTCTTTTTCCCATTTCTCTTTTACGTCCAAAGTGTTACAACCCCTTCTCCCCAGTAAATGTTTGTAAATAGAAGATATAGTTCTATATTTTTTAGAATGGTATACTCCAACAATCATTTTTATAAGATCATTATTATTATGTTTGACAATATGTTTTATTTTTTTACCATAAAAGTCCCTTAATTGTAGGTATCGGAAGTGGTCTTTATTTGTCAAAGCATACTGCTGCTTTAATTCTTAAACTTTTAAAGCAGCCATCTTTAATTAATACACACCAAGCTGTTATGCCTTTGTTAATCCATTGTTTAAATATCAGATCCTGGGTACCTGGAGTGAAATTTTTATTATAGACAGGCCACTGAAGTATAGGGAGTTCTTTTTCAAGTTTGTATTTCCGTATTACACGTAGCCACACTCCCAACGTAAAACTAGTCACTGTATCTACTTGGTTAAGCATATTCTTTACTGTATCAGTCTCTGCGATAATACTTGATATTTCTCTTCCTTGTATCAGTTGTTCGATATTTTTCCATTTTGAAATATAATTTCCATCACACCAATTTAATACTGGGGTAATTTGAGCTGCATAATAGTACTCTTTAAGATTCGGCAGAGCCATGCCTCCCCTATCCTTTCCTATTTGGAGTTTTTCAAATTTGATTCTAGGTTTTTTACCACTCCATATGAATCTTGATACAAGTTTGTCCCATATTTTAAATTGCTTCTCCGGTATATCTATGGGAAGTGCCTGAAAAAGGAAAAGAAGGCGAGGCAAAATGTTCATTTTCACAGTGTCAATTCTGGAGCTAAAATCCAGTGTGAGTGTGTCCCATCTTCCTAAATCACACCTTATTTCCTGGTCGACTTGGGAAATATTGACCTCATACAGTTTATCCAGATTTTTTGTTAATTTAACTCCAAGATAGGACATAGTGGTGGCGTTCCAATTCAAATTATATCTTCCCCTTACAGTTTCAGACGGGGAGTAGTTCATTGTTAAGATTTGTGTCTTAGCCAAGTTTAATTTGTATCCAGAGTAAAACCCATACAACTCCAAATTATGAATAAGAATAGGCAAAGATGTTTCTGGGTCGTGTAAATAACATATTACATCTGCAAATAATCCTACAACATGCAAATCATTTCCAATCTGTATACCCTTGATTTCTTTATTTTGTCTAATAAATTGAGCTAAAGGTTCTATATAGATGGCAAATAGTGTTGGAGATAGACTACATCCTTGGCGAGTTGAGCGTTCAAGTTGTATGGTTTCGGTTAAATTACCATTAACCTTTACACGAGCCGTAGGTGATTGATAGAGCGTCTTGACACACTGTACCGCTTTTGCATTGAATCCTAATTTGTTCAAGACTTCGTATAAAAAGACCCAACTAACACTATCGAACGCTTTCTCTGCGTCGAGACCTACTAATGCTGCACTAATTTTTTCTTTTTTAATGTGATCTATAATATGAAGGCTCCTTCTAATATTATCCTTGGTTTGGCGACCCTTAATGAATCCAGTTTGGTCCTCATCAATAATATCACCAACACATTTTTCAAAACGCTTAGCTATAATAGAGGTGTAAATCTTGTAGTCTACATTAAGTATGGATATCGGTCTAAAATCAGCACATGACTCAGACTTCTTCTTTTTGGGAATAACAGTTATAATCGCTTCCCTCCATGATGGGGGGAGAACCCCTTGTTCTAGTGTGTAGTTAAATGATGCTTGTAATGCTGATATAAGTTCGGCACTAAAGGATTTATACCATTCAGATGGTAATCCATCGCTGCCAGGTGTCTTGTTTGTTTTGATTCTACCAATTGCCTTCTCTATTTCAGTTTTTGTTATAGAAGATGTTAATAATTCATTTTGTTTATTTCCTATTGAGGGTAGATCTAGAGTCTGTAAAAACTTTTGGATTTGTTCATTATCTGCAGAGGGTGGTTGGCTGTACAGTCTTTCATAGTAGTTTTTAAATAATTGTTCTATTTCTTGAGGTTCATGTGTAAATTGGGATGTTTTGTCATCCCTTAGTTTATAAACGGTTCTGTCTGCTTGCTGTTTTTTAAGCCTTCTAGCTAATAATCTATTTGCTTTAGGCCCCACTTCATAATATGATTGTCTTAGAAATTTTGCTTTCTTTTCCAATTCTGCAGTTAATATTTTGTCAATATTGTCTCTTACTCCCTTAATTGTTGGTATTAAGTCAGGATTTAAAGTGCGTTTATGTTCCTTTTCCAATTCCCCTAGTTTTCTTTTTTCTTTTTCAAAAACTTCCATCTTGGCCTTTTTGAGTGCTACGGTCTTGGAAATCAATTTCCCCCTTATAACCGCTTTTAAAGCGTCCCACAAAATGGTTGGGTTAACCTCCTGATTATCATTTTCTTTCAAGTATATTGTAATATCTTGTTTAATTTCTTCCTTGATTATTTTACTGTTTAGAAGTCCTACATTAAGTCTCCATAACGTATTACGTACTCTAGAGTTAAGTTTTAGTTTCAATGTCAACATTGAATGATCCGATACAGTTGTTTCCTCTATTTTACATTCTATTACTCTGTATAAATCTCTATTATTCATGAAGTAGTAGTCAATTCGAGAGTAGCTCTTATTTGGTGCCGAGTAATGAGTATAATCTTTTTTATATGGATTCAGTTCCCGCCATGTATCTACAATTCCAAACTCCTCAAGAGAGGTTTTAAGTTTTTTAGAAATTGAATTTTGGAATCGCCTACTGTTTGTAGTGTCTAGGTTAATGTTCATCACAATATTGAGATCACCACCCCAAATTAGTATTCCTTCGGTTTCTGCAATTATTTTGCTGGTGAGATTTCTAAAAAATGTTTTGTTACTATTAGGTGGAGCATAAACATTAACCATTGTGACTTGTTCATTTTCCAGTAAGCCTTTTATAATAACATACCTCCCATCCTTATCACAAATTTCTTTTGAACATTCAAATTTTACTGTGTTATGTACAAGTATTGATACACCCCTTTTGCAACCATGTCTATATATGCTGTAATATAATTTTGTGTAGCCAAATCCCTTCAACTTTTCGTTTTCTTGTCTGGATAGATGGGTTTCTTGTAAGTAAACAATTTGGGCCTTTTGTTTGCGCAGTATAGAAATTACTTTCTTTCGTTTTATAGGATTATTAAGTCCATTCACATTCAACGACACTATTTTGATGTTATTTTCCATTATTTATCTGTTGTACAAAGTTGTTCCATTCCCAATGCCCCAAACACAAAACGTGAACAAACAACTTAATATAAAACAAAGAAACTTCCAAAAGAAGGGATATCAACAATCCCTTTTTATCCCTGTTGGTGGGTAGAGGGTTAACTACCACACTAATGTGGTGGCCCTCCCTAGTATAAGAAAAATTCCCAGCCAGTGGTAACCTTCCCATACCAGAATTGTCCAACATTCAGTGAGTCTCTAGTAGTCGGTGTTCTTGTACTATCAAACAACCTATAGTTTAAGATCTATTAATGCCTATTTAAATACATTATTAAATGGACCCGTTTTTGAAATGTAACCATAACGATGTATAATCATTCTGAGAGTTTTCACTTATGGTGTCTTCGTTTACTTCACTTTGAGCTACGGCGAAACTCCGTGAGCCTCTCTTTCGCTCGTTTCCCCGCGCCGTGTCCTCCACCTACAAGTCTCCAGGGTATCTGCTCCTCCAGCCTCTCCTCCGCTGCTCTTCGTCGGTCCACTCTCTTCGTCCAGGTAAGTTTGAATCCCCTCCTGATCAGATCCTGTGCTGCTTCGTCCGCACTGTCATAGATCTGTAGTCCGGAATCCCAGAACACTCTCATCTTTGTGAAAGGCGTCTGAAACCTGACACTCCTCTCCTTCAATGCTGCTTTTATTGGACCGTAAGCCTTGCGCTTTTCCATCGTGTCAGTCGCATAATCATTGTCAAAATACAGACGTTTGCCATCAATCTCGATCTTCTGTTGCCACGTTTTCTTGAGCACCAGTTCTTTAACTTGAAACTGCAAAAAGTTCACTATTATAGATCTCGGGGCTACTGTGGGAGCTGGTTTAGGAATCAACGCTCTGTGTGCCCGCTGTATTTGAAGTTGAACTCCGTCCGGTAGCTTGATGTGTGTTCCGAACAACTCCGTCACAAAATCCATAACAGATTTACCTTCTTTTTCTTCTGCGACCCCGTATATACGGAGGTTGTTTCTACGTCCCCTGCTCTCCAAATCCACAAGCTTGTCATGCATTTCGTTGTTTTGTTTGATTGTAGAAAGCAGCGCCTCTTTCATTTCCAAGCAGGACGTTTCAAGGTCTGAAATGCGCGACTGGGCCTCGGCTATGTTAGCATTCTGGGTGTCAAGATTCTGTATCATCTCTTCCTTGAACTCTTTGAGGTCATCTTTCATAGTTTTCCTTATTTCTTCTTTAAATTCACCCAGTTCGTGCTTTATGTCTCTTTTGAAATCCAATAGCTCTTTGAGCGATGAAATGCTTTCTAGCAATTTACCTTGTTGGGACGCTAGGTAAACGTTAGCATCTCCGATGTTAGCATCCTCGTCGCTAGCATTACATGCTTCTTCGACACTTTCATTTGTCTTGGACATTTTCCTGTCGGTCCTACGGCTCTTATACATTGTCCTCCTTTACGCTGTAATCCACAATGACTTTTTTCAAAGTTTGATATTTCCCGGAGGTATTTTTTTCCACCGACTTTACGGAGCTCTTTACAATGCGGCCATACGCGTCACGCCTCACTCCGGAAGTCTTCGATGCACTCATCTTTAACCTTGATTGAAATCACTAATATTGTTTTGTTCATAGTTTGTGTGAAACTTGAGCCCTGACACAGAGACAGTGAACTGACCCGAGAGTCTGCAGGCGACAGTCTGACCTCTGCAGGAGATCACACAGATGAGACACTCCTGAGTCAGACAGGTCTGTGTTCTCACTCAGCTCCAGCTCAGTGAGATGTGAGGGGTTGGACTTCAGAGCTGAGGCCAGAGAGGAACAGCTGATCTCTGACAAACCACAGCCAAACAATCTGAATAAAGAATAAATGAAGTGATTAAAGTCCAGAGATAAAGCAGAAAATAAAAGTCATGAGAAGAATCCAGACTGAAGAGTTAATAAGAAAAACATATGTTATTTCTTGTCTAAAACTTTCTAAAATACAGATTGAACAAATTAAAATCTTAATGTATAAAAAGCATAAATACATTTAATTTAGTTACGTCTCTTTTTACAACAATGAAATGTTGTAAAAGTCTGTAGGATAAACTTTTAGGTTTTCATTGTTGTGTAAATGAATTTTGTCCTGAACACACACAAATGCCTCAGGGCGTTTTCACACAGGCTCTAGTTAGGTGGACCTAAAGGGCTTTAGTCTAAACAGCCTCCGAGTGCGGCTGAAACAGGAGTCTGTCTCTCCTGAGTCGCTCAGAATGTGAGACCTCAGGCTGAACTACTCTCACTTTGACGCCTCTGTTTTGCTGAAGAAAGAATGAATGGGCGCTGCATGAGGACGTTTGGATTACAATGGATCCACTTCAAATCATCAGGTACGTCTTTCCTTCAGTCAAACTTTGCTCTTCATGAGCCGATGAAAGTTTCTCCTCCTGTATATGAGCTTCCCTGTAATGAACCAGGAGGGAGAGGAGTGAGCTCTGTCCCATCAGGGAAGTGTGCACGTGTCAGTGACGGGTGGATGCTCGTTGTCATGGGAACAAGTTCATGAACAGCTGATCGATGTTTCGTGGCCGATGGTGCGATGTTTGGTGTGAGCACGGACTGAACTAACTTTGAGTAAATACTGTTGGAACTAGAGCAGATTACAAGGCTCCAACATGTGTGAAAACCTTCATTTAGGGAATATAATAATAATAATGTTTTGTTCATAGTTTGTGTGAAACCTGAGACAGTGAACTGACCTGAGAGTCTGCAGGCGACAGTCTGACCTCTGCAGGAGATCACACAGATGAGACACTCCTGAGTCAGACAGGTCTGTGTTCTCACTCAGCTCCAGCTCAGTGAGATGTGAGGGGTTGGACTTCAGAGCTGAGGCCAGAGAGGAACAGCTGATCTCTGACAAACCACAGCCAAACAATCTGAATAAAGAATAAATGTGTCATGGGTGGAGGTGGCGTGAGGAAAAATAAAACCCAAAATGCAGGACTGCAACGAAACTGGTGATGTTTAATAGACAAAAACCAAACTAACAAAATCCAGAGACACAAACCGGGGCTGACGTAGACAATGACACGACAAAGGACAAGGGAAACACAGGGGTATAAATACATGGAGGAAACAGGGCACAGGTGAAACACATCAGGGCGGGGCAGGCAATCAACACAAGGGAAGCAAAGCAAAATCACAGACCCAAAAGACATGTCAAAATAAAACACCAAGCACAGATGAACACAAAAGCAAACCAAAACAGGGCAACAAAAGACCGAATCGTGACAAAATGAAGTGATTAAAGTCCAGAGATAAAACAGAAAATAAAAGTCATGAGAAGAATCCAAACTGAAGAGTTAAGAAACACACATTTCTTGTCTAAAACTTTCTAAAATATAGTTTGAACAAAATACAAATCTTAATGTATACAAAGCATAAATAAATAACATTTCATTTAGTTACGTCTCTTTCTACAACATTTACAGTGAGAACCAGATGTTTACATACACTTTATAAAAAAGACACATTTGCATTTTCTCACCGTCTGACATGAAACCAGAATTAACTTTTATATTTTTAGGTTAATTAGAATTTTTAAAATTATTTCCATTTGTCGAATTCCAGAAGAATGAGAGATATAATTTTCTACACATTTTTTTTGTTACTTTTTCCAAAACCAAAAGTTTAAACATGAATATTTGTAGCATTGCCTTTAAACTGTAGAACTCCGGTCAAATGTTTTGGATTTCCTTCCACAGGCTTCTCACAATAGTTGGATGAGTTTTGGTCCATTCCTCCAAAAAGACTTTTTCCTCCAAACGTGACCATGGTCATTATGGACAAACAGACACAGGATATGTCTCCAAACATTAAAGTCTTTATCCTTGTGTTTGTTTTGGAGCCAGAGCTTCTTCCTGGCAGAGTCCCTCTCAGCCCATGTCGGTACAGGACTTGTTTCTTTCTGGATAATGACAAACTCTTACCAGGTTCAGCATCTCCACCAGGTCTTTTGCATTTGTTCTTGGGTTGATCTTCACATTTCAGACACAGCACGTTCATCTCTGGGACACAGAACCCGCCTTCTTTCTGATCTGTATGATGACTGGTCATTTACATCATTGTTTTAACCAATGAACCTGAACCTTCAAGTGTCTGTAAATTACACCCAAGGATGAACCAGACTTGAGCTTCCATGTCATGACATCGTCATCTGCCCCCAGTCAGCTCTGTATCTGCCACACGGATAAAGAGGAGGCAACAAACATTCATAAGGACACTTTTCTAACATTGTAACAGCTGTATCTTCAGTCAGCTTATACTGAAGCTGTGGCCGAGGGGAAACTATAGGATTTGTTTGCCTTTATGTTTTCAATAAAATATTTGAATAATTTTAAAATTAAACATTTATTTATCGACAATAATGTTTAGTGTAAAGATTCTTACAGTTTAGAAATCTTAAACACCAATAAAAAGCTCAGTGGTTAGTTTTGAAGCAGAAAAGTCTTGAAAACGAGGCCATGTTTATAAAGCCTGAGGGAAACACGAGAATAAATCCAGACTGCAGATCTTTGTCCAGGTTATTTTGTGTGTTGAGGTCACTTTGAGCTGCTAATTCATATTTTTGCACAAAAAAACTTAAAAATTAGTTTTGGCTCCGCCCACCGCGCTCTGGTTATCACATAAAAACAGAGTTTACAAACTGTATAATATGAAAAAACACTGGTGTGGCCAACTGTCAAAAAAGGTTTAAATTTATGAAATACAGTAAAAATTAAACCCTGATGTCACAGATTGAGTGATTTTATGCTGTATTTCAGTGAGATTTAAAAATGGAAGTTTTCAGGGTAAAGTCCATTGGAAATGTCCATTATATTCAATAGAAAAAAATACAGTGTTTACAATGGGAATTAGGTCCAATCTGATGAAAATCAGTAAAAATGTTCAAATTAACTCATTTTCTTCCAAATAAAATCCTGACATTGTAAAAAATGAAGTTTTAAACGGCTCTGTAAGAGCAAAGAAAAACATGTGTTTATAATGGAAGTCAATGGGGCTGTTTCAGCCGCTGCCATTTTCAGCTCTTTACATTTTATTATTCCAAATATAATCACACTTTTGTGTTTTTCTGTAATTTCTTTGTTCTATTTTAAGTTTTGAAACTGTGATTTTAAGGGTTAAAATCCAGAACATTATGACATGTTTGGTAGGTTTGGAAAAGTTTTAAGTATTTCATGTGATTTATGCAAAAAGATGTGGAACAAATATTGAAAAATGCAGATTTTATGGCTGTTTTTAAGTATTTACATTGTTGTACAGTAGGGGGCGAACGTATAGAAAATGCAGATCTCTAAAATAAAAGACATGAGAGAAAAAAAAAACACTGGATTTGGAAAATTTGGCTTAAAATAATATTTTCTGCATAAATCCATGTCTCAAGCTGCAACACACCAGAATGGTCAGGAAATGAAAAATAAAAAATCTTGCAAAATGTACAACATGTACATAGGAAAACATAAGGGTTAAATTCTAATTAACCTAAAAATCATAAAAGTTAATTCTGGTTTCATGTCAGACAGTGAGAAAAAAAATCTTGTCTTTTTATGAAGTGTATGTAAACATCTGGTTCTCACTGTAAATGTTATAAAAGTCTGTAGGACTTGTAGGTTTTCATTCTTCTGGAAATGTATTTTTGTCAAACAAAACAAAAACAAATCCCTAATATTGTTTTGTTCATAGTTTGTGTGAAACTTGAGCCCTGACACAGAGACAGTGAACTGACCTGAGAGTCTGCAGGCGACAGTCTGACCTCTGCAGGAGATCACACAGATGAGACACTCCTGAGTCAGACAGGTCTGTGTTCTCACTCAGCTCCAGCTCAGTGAGATGTGAGGGGTTGGACTTCAGAGCTGAGGCCAGAGAGGAACAGCTGATCTCTGACAAACCACAGCTGCTCAATCTGAATAAAGAATAAATGAAGTGATTGAAGTCCAGAGTAAAGTCAGAGGAGTTTCTGTAGCTACAGCTGAACATCTGAGACTCTGGTTTGGAGCAGGACTCAGTTTCAGTGATTAAAGGATGAGGAGAGTGGAGGAGGGACGTCACAGACCTGACACTGATGTCCTCAGACACAGCACTGACCTGAGAGAGGAGAGCTGACAGTGAGGACTCTTCAGAGCAGCCCACAGCACAGACAATGAGGAATCACTCAGTTTATTTCGACTCAGATCCAACTCTCTGACATGGGAGGGGCTGGAGATCAGCGCTGACACCACCACTTCACAGTGAAGATCTGAGAGTCCACAGCCTCTAAACCTGTAACAGATGTTAGAGCGACATGTGATTGATTATAACAGGTCTGTGAAGCTTCTGTCTGTGACTGAGGACTCACACAGCCTTCCTGCAGTTCCTCAACGCTGGGATCAGTCTCAGTTTACCCTGAGAAGACGTGTTGTACTTGTTTAGGTTTAGCTCCTCCAGGACCTGCTCTGACATCTGCAGCATGTAGGCCAGAGCTGAGCACTGGATCTCAGAGAGTTTCTCCTTAGATCCACCTCCAGACTTCAGGAAGTCCTGGATCTGCTGCTGCACAGACTGGTCCTTCAGCTCCATCAGACAGTGGAAGATGTTGATGCTTCTGTCGGGAGAGATTTCCCATGAGCTCATCTCTTTAAGGTTTTGAATGACTTCTGTGATTTCTGATTGGTCGATTGGACTCAGCAGAGCTCCTAAAAGTCTGTGGTTGGACTCCAGACTGAGGCCATGAAGAAACCGCACAAACAGGTCCAGGTGGCCATTTGGACTCTTCAGGGACTTTTCAAGAGATTTACTGAGGAACTTATTTGGACTTAACCCTGAGACGGTTCCTTTTCTTCCATAAAGAAACTCCGTGACCACCTCCTGGTTGTTCTTAAAGCAGTGGTGCAGGTAAACCGCTGCCAGAAACTCCTGCACGCTCAGGTGGATGAAGCAGTAGACTGACTGGTTGAAGACACTCTCTCGTTTGAAGATCTCAGTGCAGAGTCCAGAGTAGACCGAGGCCTCGCTCAGGTCCAGACCCACCTGCTTCAGGTCTTCTTGGTAGAACATGATGTTCCCTGTCTGCAGATTCTCAAAGGCCAGTCTCCCCAGCTTCAGGAGCAGCTCTGTGTCGGCCTCTGTCAGCCCCGCTGTCTCAGACCTGACCTCTGTTTGTGTCTGTTTGTACTTCCTCTTCCTGTGCGTCTGCACCAACAGGAAGTGTGCGTACATGTCTGTGAGGGTCTGGGGCAGTGGTCCACTCTGATGGGTTCTCAACACGTGGTCCAGGACTGTGGAGGTGATCCAGCAGAAGACTGGGATCTGGCTCATGTTGTGGAGGCTGCGGGAGGTTCTGAGGTGGGACAGGACTGTTTGAAGCTGCTCTTCATCTGAGAACCTCTTCCTGAAGTACTGCTCCTTCTGTCGGTCAGTGATGAAGCCCCTGACCTCCGTGACCCTGTGCACGCACCGCGCTGGGATCTGATGGGCCGCCGCTGGGCGGGAGGTGATCCATATAAGGGCGTGAGGAAGCAGAGTGCCTCTGATGAGGTTCACCAACAGTACGCCGACCTCTGACCTCTGTGTGACCTCGGAGATGAGCTCACAGCTGAAGTCCAGAGACAGTCTGCTCTCGTCGAGGCCGTCGAAGATGAACAGGAGTTTACAGACGGACAGAGTCTGTGGGGCAGAGAAACATTTAAGGCTCATTCACACATGTTTGATTCAGGACTAAAGTGTAAACGTTGTTTTGGGCTGATAAGGCTCAGTTTCCCACAACACTTAAGGTCAAACAAAACCTCCTGAAACAGAACGCCCGTCTCACCAGGAGGAGGCGCATGTCCCTGATCTGTAACATGTGACTCATAAAACAGAAATGGAGCCATGACTGGACTTTATTATGTCTGACCAAACTGGGCTCAGCGACAGACGAGTCAGAGGAAGATGTTCTATTACTTCTGGAACTAGACGGAGGCCATTATGTCATCACCGCGGGTCCAAAGTAGGACAGAGATAACTCTTATCTTCTCAAATATTAGTAGTTAGGGACGATCATCAAATTCTGGGTCACGATTATCTGGGCCAAAAGAATTGTGATTAATGATATTATCACGATATTTGCCTCTGGTTTAAAAATTTCACTGAAACTGCAGACATGAGAGAAATGAACTGGATCATGAAATATTCCTCTTAATCATCTGCTATTTTTTGCAGTAAAGTTTAAGTATAGAATAAAAAGTAGCTGATCTTTTCACGAGAGCATTTAATTCCTGGTTTAATAAGGCAGCCCTTTATGAACGCAAAGGAACCACATGGGAAATAATCCAAGAATCAGGTGGTGGCAGCAGCTCGTTATTATTATTTCAGAAGAAACACCAGCAGAGCCATGTGGTGCTACGAGCATCACATTCATCAATGGACTTTGCTGCCTGGTAAAGATGACAGACCGTGAGAAAGCTTCTGCCTGAAGCCTGTGCTGTTCCTGATGTTTGTTGTTTGGTGTTTGTCTCTCAGATGGAGCTGTGTTCGCCCTAAGACTCTTTTCTTCCACATGTTCCTCATCTGGGAGTTTACTCTTAGTTTTCTTTTGCTGTCGATCCACAAAGATCTCACATTCAGACTTGACTTTCTCCTGAGGATGAAGTGATCGAGATCCACCTGGTTCACCTGTCCACTCGCCCTGACAGCGGCTCTGATCAGGGGAGTCGGGGGGATTTAGCCGTTATCTTCTAGCTCCATGATCACTATTATTAAAACATGCAGTGATCAATAAAACGCTGCATTTTTTATCACGATTAACCATATTATTGTTTATCCATAATTACAGTCTGCACATGTGTGAACGTCTGTGTTGGTTGTGTTCAGTTTGAGACAGAAGCTTCAGTTAAATAAGTTTCTGTTTGGTTAAATCAGAGTCAGTTCACCTTCACTGTAGCTGTGAGGGAACTGACCTCCAGTTTGTTTCCACCAAACCAAATGTTGCAGAAAACACCTTAACACTGTATTTCCTTAACGTTTCTTTAGTCACATTTCTAAATGTTTGAGCGTGTGGTTTGCAGCCAACTCTGCCCTCCATGATCCCACATAAACAGCTGAGAGTCATTTACTATGATTTGATTCATATTCATCAAACTGTGACTCCTCAGAAAGTAAAGCTTTATATAAATGAGAGTGACCTGTGGATCCAGCGCTGGATGGAACACTTGGATCAGCTCCATCAGACTGTAGCGCTCCGTTCTGATCAGGTTAATCTCTCTGAAGGACAGTGGCACCACCAGCTGCAGCTCCTGGTTCTCTGAGCCCTGGGCCCAGTCCAGACAGAACTTCAGGACTGAGAAGGTCTTCCCCACTCCAGCCACGCCCACAGTCAGCACGGCTCTGATGGAGCCCTGCTGCAGCGCCCCCTGCTGCTGCTCAGGGGGCAGAGCTTTAAAGATGTCCTGGCACCTGATGGTGATCTCCTGGACCTCCTTCTTCTTGGACTGTGTCTCCAGACTCCTCTCCTCAGGTTGGGCTCTGGCCTCTTCACTGAGGCCCTCTGTGATGTACAGCTCAGTGAAGATGCTGTTCAGAAGAGTTCTATCTCCTGATTCTTCACTTCCCTCTGTCACACTCTCACATCTGCTGCTCAGGCTCTGCTTATGGTCTTTCAGAACCTTCTGGTGATCTTCACCTGGACACAGTGGAGGCAGACACCTGACAATGTTGATGAACAGGTCTCTTATTCCCTGCTGTAGTTCATGAGTCTCAGACTGAGCAGACCCACCTGGTGCAGGGCCTTGAACCCCCTGATCAGGACCTGTGTCTCCACACTGAGGCCAGGCGTCCTGCTCTGACTCAGTTTCTCTGTGACACAAACACACAGCACTGAGCACGACTTTAACATCACATTTGTTACAATCACAAATATAAAGCACAGTTTAGCTGCTGAGACTCTGTGTTCAGGTCAGTTCTTACCGTGAGTCTGAAGCAGGTTCAGGACTGAAGTTTAGAGGGTTTCCTTTAGACCGGTTACTCTTCATGGACAGAGCGGACACTGAGGCTGTGGATCTGCTTCTGTGGAGAGAAGAGAAGGTTTTTCAGCCTGAGAAGTGAAGCTGGATCTACACTGAGCTTCAGGAGCCAAACAGCAGGAGCTCGTTGTGCGTTTACTGAGTCAGAACAAAGTATCAGCAGCTCGTGTGTGATGCAGGTGGTGGCGACGTCTGAGGCTGATCCAAGAGCAGAGCAGGAGACCAACATTCTTTCACTGCTCACTCACAGCTCTGATGCAAATCTTGTCACAGACAAATTATCTATAGCTATGAATAAAGTAATGGAGTGGTTGAACAAGTCGAGCCTTACGCTGAATTCAGAAAAAACTGTCACTATGTATTTTTCTAACAAAAGAAAATGTGTTCTTCCAAATATCTATGTGGATGGTTTGATGATCAAAAATGTCCAAGAAATCAAGTACCTAGGTGTAATATTGAATCCTACCCTTAATTTTAAAAACCATGTTAAAAAGGTTTGCCGCGTTCTGAAATTTAACATCGCCAACTTCCAGCACATCAGGAGCTCTTTGTCATTGGAAGCAGCTAAATCATATCTTAATGCAATGATTATATCTCAAATCATGTATTGTGTGTCCTCATGGTCTCAAGCTAAAGCAATGGTTTTAAACCCCCTTAGATCGTTGTATAACCAGGCTTCGAAAGTCCTGGATAAAAAGCCCCGCCGGTACCATCACTGCAATATACTTGAAAAATACAGCCTACTAAGCTTTGACAATCGGATCAGGTATTCCGATGTACGTTTGGTTCATAAGATCCTTAATGATACTGCCCCACCCCCCCTAAAAACATATGTACAGCTTCGCTCACAGCTAACCAACAGAGTATTAAGATCTGTGTCCAGGGGAGACTGCAATGTTCCTCAGAGAAAGCCTTCTCTCAATCAGCCTTTTCCTACAAAGCCATTAAAGAATGGAATGGGCTCCCAGACGATCTAAAGAACAATGCAGATTTCCACAGTTCTTCACGGGCAGTTAAAGACTGGCTTTCAGATCAACAGTGCTGCTCGCACTAAAAGTACCAGATGGGTACTTGGTCATCAGGTGTTACCCTCGCGGGTATCGTCTGATGGCCACCACACCATTAGTGTTAAAGCCATTGTATCTATGTGCTGATTATGTATAGCTGCAAAATAATTATGAAAACTGTTGCACTTTGTCATTCTGCACTTTATGAATGCAACTGGCACTTTTTATCTGCACCTTTCATCTACACTTTTACTGTATATTGCACAAATGTATATTGTCCATGTTTTGTATTTTAATTAACTCTGTTATGTATTTTAATTGTATAGGGACTGCAGATGGAAATTAGCATTGTGCTAAATCTGGGGCAGCCATCTTTTTAATGTACCTGTCCGTTGTCCTTTTAAATAACTAACTAACTAACTAACTGACATCTAAAAAAATACCCTACACATTCATCTGTGCTAGAGTCATGGGTGTGTCCCAGAGAGCGGCGGGCGTGTCCCAGAGAGCAGTGGGCGTGTCCTAGTCCCTAGTCATGTAGTGTGAGCTGAGCTGTAGTGTTAAATGTGCCACAGAGATCAGGTTTGAAATGACTTGCTTTGACAGAACGGCAGTAAAGACCTGGCCCAGCAGCTCTGAGGAGCAGACCACGGGCTGCAGACGAGAGTCACTCAAACATTTTATAAAGAGTTACTGGTCTGGTCTCACACTCTGACATGAGGAGGAAGTAGTTTGTGTTTCATAGGATTTATTCGTCCAAACTCTTGAATTAAACCTTAAAGTCTGTTCTTTGTATCTCAGCGTTTTCCATTTCAGATCCAGAGCCGTCGGAGCCTCACCCTGTCACTGTCCTCATATTACGCTTCACAGCCCTTGTTTTGTTCATGACGTCTGCAGCCCGAGCAGGGGCGTAGCACCAAATTCTGGGCCCCGGGTACAAACTATCTTGGTGGACCCCTGGTGGAACCTTGGAGTTTGACTTGGAATTTCATCTTATTTGGCTTCAGTTACAGAAATTGAATAACCTTTCATCCCGGTAGTGATATAGATATTTAAATTGATGGTGGAATATTCTACTTTCATTGGGCCAATTGAAATTGCTAGCTTTAGATAGAACATAATGATAATTAGCATACCACATTAAACAGGAGGGCTGCACCAGGATATTTAGGATATTTGTGCTGGGAATAACACATTTGTGACTTTTAAATGCTATTTTACAAACAATCATTATACTACATGGTGTCTCTTTGGCCCACAGGCATGAACAAAAAACTCAAGGGCCTGTTCCCTGGCCTCATTTAGTCTCTCACCATTTGAAGCCGACCTTTAAGTGTATTGTCAGTAAATTCTTGTTCTAAAAAAGTTACGCTGGATAAGCTAAATGGCACGAGCCCTCCACCTTTTCAATAGAACCACGTTGACTCGTCTCCAAAGCTGCACGTTTATAATGCGAGTCTCCAAATGCGCGCGGCTAATTAGCATATTTAATTTGGCGAAAATAGCGTGAGCGACCTGTGGCTTTGGTCACTCTATTGGCCTGGTGGCAGTCAGTTACAATACATATAAGGAAAGAGAAACTTTAGAGGTTAAAACGAGGAAAGAAGGCTCTGTCTCTGGCTCTTTCTCTGACTCTGCACCAACTACTTCTCAGCGCCGGGACTCGCCTCACCTCATGTTTAACTGTCATTTAGGACAGAAAGTTGCATCTAATGCTAGAATAGACTAGTGTTAATTAAAAGCACATAAGAGCGAGGCAAGACTAATATCTCTCTTTTCTAGCTCTGTGTCATTGCATTGCAGAGCCACCTCATCAAAGTCACTGTTGAGTTGAAGCGCACGGTGCTGAACGCCGGTGTGTGGGCTGAACCATTTGGCACATTTTTAAAGGGGTGTCAGGGCCCTGAGATTCATCCATCATTATTGTTTGTGCAAAATTCTGTCCAGCAGCCATTGTATTTCCGCCCGGTTGTGTTCAATTCTTATAGCATCAATTTTGAGGAAATTTAGAAAGTACAATACAGAACGCTTTTTGCAGCACTTTTGAGGGCCCCTACCCTCCTCTGGGCCCTGGGTACTCAGTACCCTTTACCCCCCCAGTCCGACGCCCATGAGCCCGAGGTCTGCTCCTCAGAGCTGCTGGGCCAGGTCTTTACTGCCGTTCTGTCAAATTAAGTCATTTCAACTTCACTTCTACGGCACATTTAAGAAACCTGCAAAACGCTAAACGAAGATCAGAACAGACGGATTGATTTGGAGGAGCTGTGGATCCTGAACTCTCTGATTTGGATGTGAATATTAAAGCGGAGTCTGCACTTTAAGCCCTTATCCATTATGTGACTCTGGAGAACTTAGAAACAAACCAAAGAAGAAAGTCTCAGTCACTGCCTCATTATTTAAAGAACAACTAAACACCTAATCAACTTTTTTTTGCTGATAAACTCTCTATATGGGTCATTAACACAGTTATCTACATGTCCTTATCATTATTTTGACATTTTAGTGCAAACTTGTTCAAAATCCAATTTTTGTGTACGAAACGGTCTGTTCAGCGCCCCTCATGTTTGAACAGCACTTACTGCATTTGAATTTAGGGGTTGGCTGATGAGGCACCATCATACGTCACCAAGTCTGCCGCTGTGGTACAAAAGCTGACCCCTCCCCTAGAGGCTCTCGTAGCGAGTTGGAGTTGGAATAGTGAGCGAGTATTTTACATCGATTTTCAGGTTAGCAATTTATTAGCATAGTATTTAGTTAGTTCTTTAGCGCAGCGTTTCTAGTGTAGTTAGTGTTTCTAGTGTAGTTACTTTAGTGTGTCTAGTGTAGTTAGTGTTTCTAGTGTAGTTACTTTAGGGTTTCTAGTGTAGTTACTTTAGCGTTTCTAGTGTAGTTACTTTACTGTTTCTAGTGTAGTTACTTTAGCGTTTCTAGTGTAGTTACTTTAGCGTTTCTAGTGTCGTTACTTTAGCGTTTCTAGTGTCGTTACTTTAGCGTTTCTAGTGTCGTTACTTTAGCGTTTCTAGTGTCGTTACTTTAGCGTTTCTAGTGTAGTTACTTTAGCGTTTCTAGTGTCGTTACTTTAGCGTTTCTAGTGTAGTTACTTTAGCATTACTAGTGTAGTTACTTTAGTGTTTCTAGTGTAGTTACTTTAGCGTTTCTAGTGTAGTTACGTTAGCGTTTCTAGTGTAGTTACTTTAGCGTTTCTAGAGTAGTTACTTTAGCGTTTCTAGTGTAGTTACTTTAGCGTTTCTAGTGTAGTTACTTTAGCGTTTCTAGTGTAGTTACTTTAGCGTTTCTAGTGTAGTTACTTTAGCGTTTCTAGTGTAGTTACGTTAGTGTTTCTAGTGTAGTTACTTTAGCGTTTCTAGTGTAGTTACTTTAGCGTTTCTAGTGTCGTTACTTTAGCGTTTCTAGTGTAGTTACTTTAGCGTTTCTAGTGTAGTTACTTTAGCGTTTCTAGTGTAGTTACTTTAGCGTTTCTAGTGTCGTTACTTTAGCGTTTCTAGTGTCGTTACTTTAGCGTTTCTAGTTTAGTTACGTTAGCGTTTCTAGTGTAGTTACTTTAGCGTTTCTAGTGTAGTTACTTTAGCGTTTCTAGTGTCGTTACTTTAGCGTTTCTAGTGTAGTTACTTTAGTGTTTCTAGTGTAGTTACTTTAGCGTTTCTAGTGTAGTTACTTTAGCGTTTCTAGTGTCGTTACTTTAGCGTTTCTAGTGTCGTTACTTTAGCGTTTCTAGTGTCGTTACTTTAGCGTTTCTAGTGTCGTTACTTTAGCGTTTCTAGTGTAGTTACTTTAGCGTTTCTAGTGTAGTTACTTTAGCGTTTCTAGTGTAGTTACTTTAGCGTTTCTAGTGTAGTTACTTTAGCGTTTCTAGTGTAGTTACTTTAGCGTTTCTAGTGTAGTTACTTTAGCGTTTCTAGTGTAGTTACTTTAGCGTTTCTAGTGTAATTACTTTAGCGTTTCTAGTGTAGTTACTTTAGCGTTTCTAGTGTAGTTACTTTAGCGTTTCTAGTGTAGTTACTTTAGCGTTTCTAGTGTAGTTACTTTAGCTTTTCTAGTTTAGTTACGTTAGCGTTTCTAGTGTAGTTACGTTAGCGTTTCTAGTGTAGTTACTTTAGCGTTTCTAGTGTAGTTACTTTAGCGTTTCTAGTGTCGTTACTTTAGCGTTTCTAGTGTCGTTACTTTAGCGTTTCTAGTGTAGTTACGTTAGCGTTTCTAGTGTAGTTACTTTAGCGTTTCTAGTGTAGTTACTTTAGCGTTTCTAGTGTAGTTACTTTAGCGTTTCTAGTGTAGTTACTTTAGCGTTTCCAGTGTAGTTACTTTAGCGTTTCTAGTGTAGTTACTTTAGCGTTTCTAGTGTAGTTACTTTAGCGTTTCTAGTGTAGTTACTTTAGCATTTCTAGTGTAGTTACTTTAGCGTTTCTAGTTTAGTTACGTTAGCGTTTCTAGTGTAGTTACTTTAGCGTTTCTAGTGTCGTTACGTTAGCGTTTCTAGTGTCGTTACTTTAGCGTTTCTAGTGTAGTTACTTTAGCGTTTCTAGTGTAGTTACTTTAGCGTTTCTAGTGTAGTTACTTTAGCGTGTCTAGTGTAGTTACTTTAGCGTTTCTAGTGTCGTTACTTTAGCGTTTCTAGTGTAGTTACTTTAGCGTTTCTAGTGTAGTTACTTTAGCGTTTCTAGTGTAGTTACTTTAGCGTTTCTAGTGTAGGTACTTTAGCGTTTCTAGTGTAGGTACTTTAGCGTTTCTAGTGTAGTTACTTTAGCGTTTCTAGTGTCGTTACTTTAGCGTTTCTAGTGTCGTTACTTTAGCGTTTCTAGTGTAGGTACTTTAGCGTTTCTAGTGTAGTTACTTTAGTGTTTCTAGTGTAGTTACTTTAGTGTTTCTAGTGTAGTTACTTAGTGTTTCTAGTGTAGTTACTTTAGTGTTTCTAGTGTAGTTACTTTAGTCAGGTAGTTCAGTAGCTGTTTTGTGACCTGAGCACAACATGCCGGTCACAGAGACCAGGGAGCGGGAGGACGAGGAGAGAAGACCCGAGACGGGGATTTGATCTACGAGCTCCGCTCTGTGTGTGAACCCCAGCACTCACATGCCCCTCTCTCCGACTAAATAAAGACAAACCCCAAAATCCCCAGAGTCACTTCTTTAGTGACATGGCTGGATGTTTTCACGTTAAACTACAGACACATAAAGCTGTATCGGGCAGACAGAGATAATCAGGGCTGTCAGTGCTGATGGGGCTGAGGGCTTTTTACTGTAGTCTCCCCCAGGGAGAGCTCACAGACACCGGGGGCAGTGGTTAGCCATCCCCTGCCTTGGAGGCCCAGAGCGGGGCAGTGTGTGACTGAGTGTCCGCTAAAGCCAGGAGGGGGAACGGGGAGATACGAGCGCCAAATGTCCGCCGCGTGTGCTCGGAAGCCGGGACGACAGGCTCCAGAGTCCGGGACAGTGGCGCCATATCGTCTAAATGCGGCATAACGGGGGTCAGTCAGTCCAGGTCACTCTGGCCCTTGGTCTGAGACTGTCAACAGAGCAGAGACCGCTCATACACTCCCCCTCCCCGCGTCCCCCCAAAACCTCCCGCCACGCCTCTTTCTCTGAGTTTTTTTAATTTTGGGAGTTGGTGGAGTAAGATCTGGAAGGGGTGTTTAGTTCCTCTAGATCACTTCACACCACATTAGGTTTATTTTTCACCGTGAGTCTGGAGCAGGTTCAGGACTGAAGTTTAGAGGGTTTCCTTTAGACCGGTCACTCTTCATGGACACTGAGGCTGTGGATCTGTGGAGAGAAGAAGAGTCTGTTTATGCGTTGTCCCTAAACACATTTGTCTTTGAAGGAGGTTAAATAAGAAACAACTGAACTCACTTTGTCCTCTTGAGCTGTGGCTCAGTGCTGCCCTCTGGAGGCTCAGTGCTGCCCTCTGGAGGCTCAGTGCTGCCCTCTGGAGGCTCAGTGCTGCCCTCTGGAGGCTCAGTGCTGCCCTCTGGAGGCTCAGTGCTGCCCTCTGGAGGGCCAGAGGACGTTCTTTTTCTTTTTGACATTTCCTCCTCGGCTCGTCCTGGGGCAGAGTCAGAGCCGTTAAACACAGAGATGAACCTCATCATGTAAAGGACAGACCGGAGCCGCCTCAGATTCAGCACAGCAGATCTAAGACAGTGCCACCTGCTGTTCGGAAGCTCATGTAACAACTGAACCAAAAACATATATTTGTTTCAAGTTTACCCTTATATAAAGTAAGAGTTACTTATTTAGATTAGATCCACTTTGTTAAATATTAAAGGTGACGCCTTACTGCAGAATATAAATGATGCACTTGTGAAATAATAAACAATTTGTTTTTTAATATATGTTTAAATGTGACCTTATTAATATATCATTACTATTCTATACTGTGGGTGTAGATCATTTTAAAACTTAGCAACTGTTTTAGTCAAACTTGTAAATCTGATATTGTTGTGGTGGCTCTGCTGTGATGGATGTACTGAATCTGAGGCGGCTCCGGTCTGCAGCTTTACCCTAGTCTAACAAACAGGAAGTGCTGTGTTTCCTCTTGACTCTGCATGTGTGTGTCTGCTGTTTATTCAGACTCTTCTCTTTTATGGAGCACATTTCACTGTGGGGAGTTTAGGTTAGCCGAGGTTGCTTCATTTGAACCCGTAGGTAGATTTGTCTTGCAATTCTAAGAAAAACAAGTGTGGGCTTGATCAGTTAGGACCATCTATTACTCAGTCTCCTTTAATCATTAACAACATACAAGTGCAGGAAGTGGCTTTAACATCTCTGTGGACAGAAACAACACTGACACAACCCAAAAGAAAGTCTGGAGGCTTCACTCTCAAACACAGTGGAATCTGGAGGAAACGTGTGGGACAGAAGCTGCACAGTTTCTCTGTCTGGAATCTATGAGGAAAAGTGTCGCGAGTGTAAAAGATGAAGATGAGTCTGATCATGTTTCCACTGAATCTATGTTCATGACCTTTGAAACAGACGCACTGATGGAAAACACTGTGTCAATCCTAAAGACTCACCTGGATCAGAGAGTTTGCCTGGAGTCTGAGCTGCAAAAGAAAACAGGAAATATCCAGTCAAGCATGTGACCTGCTTCAGCCTATCACAGAGCAGTTCACCCAGCTCTGTCTCTGTCTCTCTCTCTCTGTGTGTGTGTGTGTGTGCGTGTGTGCGTGTGCGTGTGTGTAGCTTCTCTCTAAACCCAAACCAATATCCACTCTTTAAAATACAATTGCATTCATTGTTTTATATAGAAAAATGTGGGAAATATGTATAATAATGATCTATATAATAATGACGCAGAAGTGTGACAGACACACTTACACTTACAGAGTCTACCTGGTGTCATGTGACCGCCATTTACAACATATATAATTTTATTTATTAACAAACAAAGCATACAGGCTTACATTTTTCAAATAGTTCAGTTCACATTGAGCATGGACATTTTGAAAAATAAGAATACAAATATAGAAAATCTAGTATTAGCCAACAAACATTCATGTGCAATGTGGTCAATCATATTATCATACAGCCATACTGAGAGAGATACTAGTTCTTTTAGAAAGACAATAAAAGCAGATTTAGTGTTACTACATCAGGGTTGCCAGATGTACGGTAACTATCGTATTTGTACGATCATTTTGACCCCTGTACGATGTACGATCAATAATTCAAAAAAGCCCTAAATGTACGATCATTTCAGAGCGCCAGATAAAGTCTGGTTAAATGAAGCCTAGGCGGTAATTCAGCCTGGTAAACAAACACAGCATCATCAATGATCGCTCCTGAAAGGTCCACACCTCCACATCAGCGTCAGAGCCGCACCTCCGTAGCAGCCAATCATCGCCATCGGTCTCGCTTTTAAGCTCCAGCAATCATATACTGTTTGCTTCCCAGCTGCGCTGCGACCCGCCTCCACCCCATCTCCGCTCTTTCATCTCGGCGCTACCCGAGCATTCCCGATCTTCCATACCACCACCAGTGTCCAGGCTCCGGGGGAAGACATCCCTAACTCCAGGCTGTTTAACTACACTGACTTGTACATCGATGTCTACCGCCGGGGTCTGATCGCCAAAACTAATACTCATCAATAATCTCCCTAATCACTGCTTTCGTCTGTGTGAGTCTATTTCAAGTTGAAATGCACCGTCTCAGCAGCGCTTCACTTTCGCTCTGATCTGGAGTCAGACTGAGCCTCCGTATTCACAAAGGCATAATATCTGCTGTAAGGAGAGACTGTCCCTGGATCAGTTTTACAGTTCCACTATTGAATTATCCTTCTGCCCTGACGCTTCCTCTTTGGTCAGCAGGTCGTGTGTGTGTGTAATGTAATACATGGGACAGTGCGTGGGGCTGTGTTGTCGTTAGGGGTGATGATGATATGAGCAATATTTTGCGCGGGTGCTACAGCGATATTGGTATATTTATAGTGTACGATAGTTTGTGCCGGAAAACGATAGTTTTGGAAGCTTTGTACGATATAATGGTTTTCAGAATCTGGCAACCCTGTACTACATTTACATTTGTGTACAAAACAAATGTGCTACAATAACAAAATCATTAACTGTGAATTGTTTTTTCTTGTTCTCTAAAATAAACAAAAACGGGCCCAGATTTTTTTTTGTAAAAACACAATTAAAAAATAGATGTTCTTCAGTTTCTATATCGCTATTACAGACAGCACAGCTAGAAGGTCCCGGGTTCGATTCCCACCTGGACGGGGCCTGATATCTCGTATCTTCCCGGACTCTCTCGTCGCTGTTTGGGTTCGTATCCATAGCGTACTCGTGGTCAGCTCGTTTCAGTAAAGTCTCAGGTGCGTTGGGCATTTTGCCAGAGGGCGCTTGTAAAGTCAGTGCAAAAGTTTGAATATAGTTTAGTGGGAGTTAAAAGTCAATATCTGAACTATTGGAGGGAATGAACCGAGAGCTAACAGAAGATAGAGCCGCTCAGGAAGCTTCGATTCTTTTGTCTTTAAAGTCTGGTCTTGTGTTGCTTTACAGTGTCCTCTTGTGGTAGACCTTGGTTACTGCAGCAGATGTCCCCGTGTTGAGCTCGTGGAGCGCAGTCTGAGCTCGTGCTGCTCTCACCACCCGCCTGCACCACTTCAGCTTTACCCAAATCTAAACACTTGTTAAAAATGCAACAAAAATGTCTTCGCTTTCAAATGAGGCGTGACTCTGGCCTAACGCTGCATCCTGGTGCAGCCACAATAACCTGGAGCTGAACGCCCAGAAGACAGTGGAGATGATCGTGGACTTCAGGAAAGACACAGCCCCACCGCGTCCCCCTCACCCTGACAGGCTCTCCCACCCTCATTTCCATTGTGGACTCCTTCCGTTTCCTGGGCACCACCATCCCCCAGGACCTCAGATGGGAGCCAACCATCAGCTCCCTCATCAAGAAGGCCCAGCAGAGGATGTTCTTCCTGCGGCAGCTGAGGAAACTTAAACTGCCAACCAAGATGCTGGTGCGGTTCTACACGGCCATCATCGAGTCCATCCTCACCTCCATCACCGTGTGGTCCATCCTCACCTCCTCCATCACCGTGTGGTCCATCCTCACCTCCTCCATCACCGTGTGGTCCATCCTCACCTCCTCCATCACCGTGTGGTCCATCCTCACCACCTCCATCACCGTGTGGTTCATCCTCACCTCCTCCATCACCGTGTGGTCCATCCTCACCTCCTCCATCACCGTGTGGTCCATCCTCACCACCTCCATCACCGTGTGGTCCATCCTCACCTCCTCCATCACCGTGTGGTCCATCCTCACCACCTCCATCACCGTGTGGTCCATCCTCACCTCCTCCATCACCGTGTGGTCCATCCTCACCTCCTCCATCACCGTGTGGTCCATCCTCACCTCCTCCATCACCGTGTGGTTCCCCGGTGCGACAGAACGGGACAAGCACCGACTGCAGCGCATTGTGCTGCTGCAGAGAAGGTGATTGGCTGTGAGCTCCCATCTCTCCAGGACCTGTTCACCTCCAGGACCCGGAGGCGTGTAGGTCGGATCACAGCTGACCCTTCTCACCCTGGACACGGACTATTCACCCCTCTCCCCTCAGGCAGGAGGCTACGGTCTATCCAGACCCACACCTCCCGCCACTTGAACTGTTTTTTCCCCTTCGCCATCAGACTCATGAACAAAAACAAGTCTCTGTAGCTCAGTCACAGACTCATGGATGTTTCTGCACTTGCAGTGTGTCCACACTTAGACCCGCTGATATCACTTATCACTTAATATCACTTTATATGCTACTCATCTGTAAATACAATCCCGCTGTTGTTCATTGTCAAATTGTTGTTGTCTTACCACACGTCACTTTATTTTATCTTATTTATTTAATATTTTTTATTTTATGCATGCCCTTATAGCCTTATAGTTTAACGTTCTTAGCTTATTTTTTATCTTAATTCTGTGTTATATGTTCTATGTCGCACGTTTGCACCGAGAAAATTCCTAGTTTGTTGGCCTCTGTCAGAGTTTGCCAGAAGAAGAACTCTGGCTATTTCCACAGAGGATAGACATTTTGGCCAAAAATTGAAGCTTTTGATTGAAAACTCGGGGATCAGGGGCCACAAGTTCAACAGGTACGATTTTGAAGGTTCGAGGTTTGAGCCAAGATATCCGACTTCCTGTAGAGTGTAGGGCAGGGTCATAATATATTTTTTTACGTCCTGACGTGGTCTATGACCCTGGCCAGTGTCACCTTTGTACCATGACATTTTTTGCGACCGGGAACTCATTGACTCAATGTAAACTGCCTGTTTGAGGGGGCGCCACTGAGCCATCTTTTATTATTTTCTCTTGCGGGCCACACCCAAAATTAGACCTCCCGGAGCACTAATTTCTGATACCTGTTACTTGTGTATCGGTCCACGTTTGCTATGTGAATTCTTGCGTTTTCCGTCCCCGTTATTGATTTTAATTAGTCCCTTGCCGGGCACTGCGTGTCCGTTGCTCGGGCCTAATGATGGAAATGAGTTTTTTTGCTATGTTTTGGCATTTTATTTCTCCCAAACGACATTACTCAGATTGATGCCTCTTTGGTATGTTGATCCCCATGACGGGGAAGGCCTGTCTGATTATTTTCACAACTCCATACCATCCCGATTTTTTTATTATCATTTTTAAAGAAAAAACCTTGAAGGGGGCGCCAGTGGGTCATTTTTGGCCATAGTGGCTGCGTTTGCACATGGTTAGGTCCAGCTCGAGAATGTGCACGTGCGCCGTATTGGGTCCGTTGCAATCCCACAAAGTCTGTAAAAGATATGAGACTTTGAATTTGGTTGAAAATGGCCTCTGAGTTGCGGCCTTGTCATGACCACGCCCAATAATATTTCCAAAATTGAAATGAGGATTTGGAAAGCCACATGGGTCTGGGACATTTTGGGCAAAATTTGAGGCTTTCAATTGAAAACTCGGGGATCAGGGGTCATAAGTTCAAGAGGTACGATTTTGAAGGTTCGAGGTTTGGGCCAAGATGGACGACTTCCTTTAGCGTTTAGGGCGGGGCCATAATATCATTTTTTACATGTCTTGGCGTGGTCTATGTCCCTGGCCAGTGTCACCTTTGTACGATGACATTTTTTGCCTAATAATAATAATAATAAGTTTTATTGAATGAATGCAGAACATAATTTGGGGCTCAGACCCCGGCGGAAGATTGGATGAACGATAAATCCGCACGGCGTAGAATGATAGCCGGGATCTTCCCCCAAAAATAACCCGGGGTCTGAGCCGAGACAATGACGTGATGACGAATGCTCGTGCTTTGATGGAGCTGAGCTTACCACGTTTGACAGGGCGAGTGACTGCAGCTTAAAATGAGCACGCAGGCCGAGACAAAACCAGCTGAGATAATGACAGCCTGTGAGACTAAGGGAACGAATGACAGTGAGAATGAGGAATGGAGCTGAACTATGATGATAACTACTGTAGAAATGACAGATGCAGGGGTGAAGAAGCTTAGAATCCCTCCGACGAGGGCAGCATGGAGACCCTCCGACGAGGGCAGCAGGCAGAAACCCTCCAACGAGGGTAGCAGAAAACGGGAACCCTCCGACGAGGGTAGCCGAGCAGCGCAGAGCGGGAACCCTCCGGCGAGGGTAGCAGAAACGGAAACCCTCCGACGAGGGGAGCAGAAACAGAAACCCTCCGACGGGGGCAGCAGGCAGAAACCCTCCGACGAGGGCAGCAGGCAGATACGGAAACCCTCCGATGAGGGCAGCAGGCAGATACGGAAACCCTCTGACGAGGGCAGCAGGCAGATACGGAAACCCTCCGACGAGGGGAGCAGAAACGGGAACCCTCCGACGAGGGGAGCCGAGCAGCGCAGAACGGGAACCCTCCGGCGAGGGTAGCAGAACAGCAGAGAGCGGCAGACGAGGAGGGGAAGCCTCCGGCGGCGAACCTATGTTTGTGTATCTGGCGAGAATGAGAGCCGAGTGAGTTAAGGTCTAGACCACCACCAGTTATATGCACGAAACTTACTTACTTGTGAAGGGAACGTTAGCTGAAAGGATGGAGTTCGACTCAGGGCGGATGTAAGAGATGTGGCCGAGAAAGACCAGCGCCCCAGCTGTTAGAGTGTTGCTGCGGGAGACCTTGAGCAGCAGCGATGTAGCGGCCCCGACTCTGAATGAGTGGGCTGAATAGTTTTGTGGGGATATTTCCCAGAGAAGGAGCGCTGACCGAAGTATTTCGAAACCTGGATGCCATCATAGGTAAACTTTCCGGGGTTAGAAAACAGCGCTTGACTGGGCGGACCGAGCTTGAAACATTTGAGCGAATTTCAGCATTGTTAGAAAAGGGCAGAACGGGCCCCCTGTGCGGGCAATGACTATGTTACAGGTGCCTTTGGAGCTCTTGAGGACCAGATTGAAGAATTCGGATGAAAACTCAAATCGGAGAAGAAAGGAGGCAATTTCTCAGTGAACCATTTACCCTGATAGAACCTCCCGAACCCGGAGGACGGGGCGGCATCCGTGAAAAATTACAAAGCGTCCGCGGAACGTACGACGTCATCGTAGAAGAACGACACCCCGTTCCAGTCGTTTAGCAGCGGGACCAGAAACGCAGGTCGGAGCGACACCCTTCGTCCAGGGAGACCGAGTCGAACAGCGATGTAACGGAGTGAGCGGCAACGAGCAGCCGCGAGATGAAAGAACGCCCCTGGGGAACGATACACGTGAGATGAGGTGGCCCAGCAGGGACAGGAGCTGCTGCTTTGTGATATCGCAGGCGGAAGCTGCTGTCTGATCACGTCGCGAATGCGGGCCAGTGTATCTGGCGGAAGAGAAGCGACCATGGCGACATAGTCCAGTTTGATCCCCAAAAAAAAAAAACTCCCGCTCAGAGCTGGAACGACTGTCTTTTCGACCGACAGGGGCACGCCCAGAAGGCCGAAGAGGAGCTTGAGTTTAGACGATGACGGGCCGGGCGAGAGCGCGGGGGGTCAACCAGAAAGAATCGTCAAGCGAGTGGAGTACGGACTGAACCCCGACATATTGAGCAGGATCTAGCACAGTGCCTCCGAAACCATGGTAACAAGCACGGGTTGCTCCTACAACTGAACGTCAGCCGAACCGTGAAATAAGATCTAGACTCCCACCGCACTCCGAAAAGGTGCCGCAAAGACGGATGAATGGGGACGATTTTGAAAGCGTCTGACGTCGGCCTGGCGAGCCGAGCGCCACGACCGGCCAGCTTTATCTGCGCGATGGCGTGGTCCACCGTAGCGTAGTAGAGCGAAAACGGGGCGAGGGGTATGATACTATTGAGGCTGGGAACGGGGCCCGAGTGGGGGGCAGAATGGTCCAGTATCAAACGCTTCTTGCCCGAATACTTGCGAGTGGCCACGCCCAGGGACTAGTGCGGAACGGCGAAAATGGGAAGACTTGAACGGGCCGATCATGTACCCCTTAGAAACCTCCCTCTGAAGTAATTGAGAAACAACTGCCGGTTCCCTCAATGCGGATTGCAAGTTCTTAGAAACGAAAGACGACGCGGGCAAAAACGAAACGCCCACGTGAAAACCCTGGGAAAGCCCCGTGAGCAAAAAAATAAATAAATTAAAAAATTAAAAAAATTAACAAAACCGGGATCCGGGTGAAACCGAAGTTCAGCCAGTGCAGAGACGTTGATCGGGGTAGATAAGTGACGAGAAATCAGCGCCTGAAGCCACGGCGGCCCGAGCCGGCAGGGCGCATGCGACGGGGGCAGACAGACTTCGGATGGGCATCCTTGCAGAAACTACAAATATGAAGAAAACGGCAATTGCCATGGGTGCAAACCGCCTCGTTGAAGTTGTTGCATATGGGGTCGGTGTGAAATACCTCGATTTTTCGGCCACGGCGATCTATTGGGGATGAGGGGCCCTTGAGAGCGTGTGGCCGGTGCGCGGGCTGCGAGGCAGTGAAAGGAATGGACGGGCAAAGAGGGGCGGAATGACCGACTGAAGCGCACAGCGAACAGGAGACAGCCCGAGTGAGCATGATCAACAACTCTGTATCGAGAACGGCCCAGTCCAGACGCACGTTAGCTTGAGCGATCAGCGACGCTGATTTGGCCGCGAAAGCCTTGTGATATTGGTAGAGCAGCGACCGACCGTACTTTAAATTCAGATCCCCGATCAGACATAGTAATAGTCCAACTCGGGCCGGCGATCCGGATATACGGCGCACAGAACGTCCCGATACATGCTGAATGCCACTAAGAACTCGCCTATGGTTAAATCTCTAGTGAGACGGGGGTCAGAAGATTTGAGAAACCGTGGTGAACTCACCCGAGGACGCGATCTGCTGTCGACCTCGGGAGAGGGGAGAATGAGCGAGACCGGGTTCACGTAAGCGCCCTGTAAGATTTTAGAACGCAGCCTTGACGAGATATTAGCGTGCATCGGAGAATACGGCCTACCCAGAGACGGCCCGGGACGGGCGCTGGCGAGGGAGAAGACGGGGAGATCCGGCTGGGTCACCGCGGCGAGAGAAGCGTGGAGCGCACCGAGCGCAGGCTGAGTAGAGACGGCAGGACGAGCGGCGTTGAGCAGGGGATGGGCCGACAGCCCGGAGACGGAGTGGCGAAGAGTGTCCATGGAGGCAGACATCAGACGACGGTCTTCCGCGGACATGGGTGGGGCTGCGGCAGAAGACGAGGAATCCCCGGAGAACACGGACGGAACCGGAGGAGCGGAGACAGACCGGGAGTCCAGCGCTGCAGCGGCAGACGCGGAGGCGGCAGTAGTTGGGTCCGGCGCGGCAGCGGCAAGCGCAGAGCCCGCAGATGTGGAGCCCGGCGCGGCAGCGGCAAACGCGGAGCCCGCAGATGTGGAGCCCCGCACGGCAGCGGCGGAAGTCATGGAGCCCGGAGCTGCAGCGAAAACAGGCCAAGGCGAAGACGAGACATGGGCCGGAGCCACGGATGGAGGACGACCCCGGCGGCGTTTGGCGGGGGGAACAGAAGACTTCCTGGACCGTTTCCCTCCCGGGAAAACGAAAGGAGGCGGCGAAGCGGGCGGAGACGGAGACGAATCACCGGACGGCAGGACAGCGGTGAGTTGAGCCAGTTGAGAAGGACCGAGACCGGTTCCGGGATGTAAAATTACATAATGGGAAAAAAATGCATGGCTGATTCATTCATATAATGTATTTAATTTGTGTACCACAGGACATACTCAAAGGGAACAAATCTGAGTGGTATCCCTTAAAGCCACGCTTTCAGGTACTTGTTTATTTAGATACGGAGGAGCACCAGGATATTTGTGTACCTCAGAACCCTGATAAAAAGTACACAGACTGTGCTGAAGGTCAACGATGAGGTGGAATTCATTGTTGGCTTCCTGTTTCCAGAGGTACATCCAAAAAGTGTGACAATGTTACTGTTTTAGTTTTGATGTTTACTTTATTGTTACTTGTACAGGCAATCATTCATGGAATTTGCCCACTGAAGAACATACCCTGGAAGGAGGCAAAAGAGGCGTACCTCCAGGGAGCCATTTATGAACAAAGGTTATTTTATTTTATTTCAGATTTGCTTTTTTTTTCTGCAAGCTAACATTATTAACCCAATGATTTCTCTCCTTTTCTGTACTGATTACAGCAATGGCTGGTTACCACAATAAAATGTTAATTTGTTCCAAAATATTGTCTCTGTCCCTTGTTCCTTATTATTATGAACAAATGAAGGCACTGTCCTACAAAATACAATGAAATATTGGAGTAAAACATAACTGTAAAACGTGAAATAAATACCGTCGTATAGAGCCCTGCATGGGCCTGATTTCTGGGCCCGAGCCCGGCCCGGGCCCGTGAGGTTCGGGCCCGAGCCCGGCCCGGCCCGACAGACTTTCAGAATTATCAGGCCCGAGCCCGGCCCGCGGCCCGGCTCTTCCCTCTCTCTCTCTCTCTCTCTCTCTCGCGCTCCCTTTCCAATATTTTCCAAATGCGTGATTAAACAGCGCTGCAACAGTTGACCTGTATTGTATGAATAAATAAACACTTCTATCTAAACGTAACATAAAGCACAGTGTTTATGTTTTATTGTTGGGAGGAACACGCATGCATTTGTTTCCTGGAAACACTGCGAACACATACCGTCGATAGAAGCACTCCGCACGCGAACCGCTCCGTTCTCTCTCTCCATACCGCTTTGCAGAGGTTTGCCCACGCGGGAAAACCCCCCACGCCACAGCCCACATGGACGGCAGGTACATGTTTGTGGCAAGAGGTGGCGGGTCAAGACCATGGATGTATTATAATTAACGACGGGGCGAGAGGACATCGATAGAAGCACATCCGCACGCGAACCGCCCGGTCCTCTCTCTCAATACGACCGCTTTGCAGAGCTGTACGCACGGCGAGGAAAACTCCCACGCCACGGTCCACGGGGAAGGCAGGTACATGTTTGTGTTGAGTTGGCGGGTCAAGACAAGACGAGGTGGGCAGGGAGAGAGGAGAGCGGGTGCTGCATTTAATGTCGCCATTTAAGTTGGTTAAAAAATAGCAGCACAACGCATTGGCAGGGGGGAAAAAACCAAGCCCGGCCCGTGTCCGACGCAATGATGCGGTAATGGGCCCGAAGCCCGGCCCGCGGGCCTTCGGGCCGTCGGGCCGCTCGGGCCTCGGGCTCAAATGCAGGGCTCTACCGTCGTATATCTGTCTTTACCAGCAGAGGGCGCACTATCACGGTGGATTTGCTTCACGGTAGATCTGCCTCGGCTCCGGCTCTGCTGCTTTCCATTATTGAGAAGCCGAGCCTCGGGCTCAACCACTTAACCCCCGCGTCCGCGGAGCGCATTTCTCAGAATCTGAATCAGAATCAGAATAGGTTTATTGCCACGGTTTGAGAACAGGTTCACGAACGTATATATAAAACATATAACACGGAATTAAGATAAAAAAATAAATAAGCTAAGAACGTTAAACTATAAGGCTATAGGGGCATGCGTAAAAAATATTAAATAAATAAGATGAAATAAAGTGACGTGTGGTAAGACAACAACAATTTGACAATGAACAATAGCGGGATTGTATTTACAGATGTGTAGCATATGAGTGACATCAGCCCAAAAATAAAGCTCCGCGGAGCTCCGCGTATATATAATTATATATATAGTGTGTGCTAGACAAGGGGCCTTTGCGCAGCCGGTGTTTAAAACAGACACGAAAGAAAGGTCTCGGTTTGTCTTCTCGCCCGGACTTTGGATTGTCTAGAGTGAGCGAACGCAGTGCTCGCTTTCAACTGATTTGTGACTCTTGCGAGCACTGGAGCTTCACCTGTTCTCGCTAACAGCCCTAGTTTCCGAAATAATAAAAAACCCGCATTTGCGTCGATATTTACGGGCGGGTCATTTTTACCCGAGGCTAGGCGCCGCGAGGGGTTTAAAAACAAACCGCTCACGCGGGGTTAGCCCGAAATAAAGCCCTAGTGAGCTCAGCGAAGCTCCGAGGAGAAGCTCCGCTGTTCGGTCACGCGTGTGAAATATACTGTAGCATAATTCAGACGCAGGCTGGGGTGCGTAAAAACTCTCTGCGCGCGGATGTGCGGAGGCCTGGAGCGGGGCTTTACGGACGGGTCAGTCTTACCGGCGCCGAGCACCGTGAGGGATAACGCGTATTTAATGTGTTTTCGGAGGGTTAAGTGTTACCCTCGCGAAGCACCGTGAGGGTTAAGGAAGGAAACAAGGAGGGAAGGAAGGAAACAAGGAAGGGAGATAGGAAGGAAACAGGGAAACAAGGAAACAATGAAACAAGGAAGGAAATTAGGAAACAAGTAAACAAGGAAGGAAACAAGGAAGGACACAAGCAAGGAAGGAAACAAGGTAGGAAACAAGGAAAGAAAGAAACAATGAAAGATGGAAGGGCGATAGGAAGGAAACATGTAAACAAGGAAGGAAACAAAGAAGGACGGAAGGAAAGAAGGAAGGAAACAAGGAAGGAAGGAAACAAGGAAGGGAGATAGGAATGAAGAAAGAAAACAAGGAAGGAAGGAAACAAGGAAGGAAACAAAGAAGGAAGGAAGGAAACAAGGAAGGGAGATAGGAAGGAAACAAGGAAGGAAACAAAGAAGTAAACAAGGAAACAAGGAAGGAAGGAAACAAGGAGGGAAGGGAAGAAACAAGGTAGGAAACAAGGAAGGAAGGAAACAAAGAAGTAAACAAGGAGGGAAGGAAGAAAGGAAACAAGGAAGGAAGGAAGGAAACAAGGAAAGAAGGAAGGGAGATAGGAAACAAGGAACGAAACAACGAAACAAGGAAGGAAAAAAGGAAGGAAACAAGGATGGAAGGAAACAAGGAAGGAAGGAAACAATGAAACAATGAAGGAAACAAGAAAGGGATAGGAAGGAAGAAATGAAACAAGGAAGGAAGGAAGGCAACAAGGAAGGACACAATGAAACAAGGAACAGAGATAGGAAGGAAGAAAGGAAACACGGAAGGAAACAAGGAAGGAAGGAAACAAGGAAGGACACACTGTAAGGAAGGAAACAAGGTAGGAAACAAGTAAACAAGGAAGGAAACAAGAAAGGTAGGAAACAAGTCAACAAGGAAGGAAACAAGGAAGGAAGGTAGGAAAGAATGAAGGACACAAGGAAGGAAGGAAACAAGGTAGGAAACAAGGAAGGAAGGAAACAAGGCAACAAGGAAGGAAGGAAACAAGGAAGGGAGATAGGAATGAAGAAAGAAGACAAGGAAGGAAGGAAACAAGGAAGGGAGATAAGAAGAAAGGAAACAAAGAAGGAAGGAAACAAGGAAGGGAGATAGGAAGGAAACAAGGAAACAAGGAGGGAAGGGAAGAAACAAGGTAGGAAACAAGGAAGGAAGGAAAGAAGGAAGGAAGGTAGGAAACAAAGAAGGAAGGAAGGAAACAAGGAAGGGAGATAGGAAGGAAACAAGGAAGGAAACAAGGAGGGAAGGGAAGAAACAAGGTAGGAAACAAGGAAGGAAACAGGGAAAGAAGGAAAGAAACAAGGAAGAGAGATAGGAAACAAGGAAGGGAGATAGGAAACAAGGAAGGAAGGAAAGAAGGAAACAGGGAAACAAGGAAGGAAACAATGAAAGATTGAAGGGTGATAGGAAGGAAACAAGTAAACAAGGAAGGAAACAAGAAAGGTAGGAAGGAAGGAAACAAGGAAGGAAGGTAGGAAAGAAGGAAGGACACAAGGAAGGAAGGAAACAAGGAAACAAGGTAGGAAACAAGGAAGGAAGGAAACAAGGCAACAAGGAAGGAAACAAGGAAGGAAGGAAACAAGGAAGGGAGATAGGAATGAAGAAAGAAGACAAGGAAGGAAGGAAACAAGGAAGGGAGATAAGAAGGAAGGAAACAAAGAAGGAAGGAAACAAGGAAGGGAGATAGGAAGGAAACAAGGAAGGAAACAAAGAAGGAAACAAGGAAACAAGGAGGGAAGGGAAGAAACAAGGTAGGAAACAAGGAAGGAAGGAAGGAAGGAAGGTAGGAAACAAAGAAGGAAGGAAGGAAACAAGGAAGGGAGATAGGAAGGAAACAAGGAAGGAAACAAAGAAGTAAACAAGGAAACAAGGAGGTAAGGGAAGAAACAAGGTAGGAAACAAGAAGGAAACAGGGAAAGAAGGAAAGAAACAAGGAAGAGAGATAGGAAACAAGGAAGGGAGATAGGAAACAAGGAAGGGAGATAGGAAACAAGTAAGGAAACAATGAAGGAAACAGGGAAACAATGAAGGAAACAAGGAAGTAAGGAAGGAAACAAGGAGACAATGAAGGAAACAAGGAAGTAAGGATGGAAACAATGAAACAAGGAAGGGAGATAGGAAGGAAGAAAGGAAACACGGAAGGAAACAAGGAAGGAAAGGAACAAGGAAGGAAACAAGGAGGGAAACAATGAAAGATGGAAGGGAGATAGGAAGGAAAGAAGGAAGGGAGGAAGGAAGGAAGGAGGGAAGGAAAATATGAAACAAGGAAGGGAGATAGGAAAGAAGGAAACAAGGAAGGCAACAAGGAAGGAGGGAATGAAACAAGGAAGGAAACAAGAAAAGATGGAAGGGAGATAGGAAGGAAACAAGGAAGGAAACAAGGAAACAATGAAACAAGGAAGGGAGATAGGAACGAAGGAAACAAGGAAGGAAACAAGGAAGGAAACAATGAAAGATGGAAGGGCGATAGGAAGGAAACAAGTAAACAAGGAAGGAAACAAGAAAGGAAGGAAACAAGTCAACAAGGAAGGAAACAAGGAAGGAAGGAAGGAAAGAAGGAAGGACACAAGGAAGGAAGGAAACAAGGAAACAAGGTAGGAAATAAGGAAGGAAGGAAACAAGGCAACAAGGAAGGAAAAAAGGAAGGAAGGAAGGAAACAAGGAAGGAAACAAGGAAACAATGAAACAAGGAAGGGAGATAGGAACGAAGGAAACAAGGAAGGAAACAAGGAAGGAAACAATGAAAGATGGAAGGGCGATAGGAAGGAAACAAGTAAACAAGGAAGGAAACAAGTCAACAAGGAAGGAAACAAGGAAGGAAAGAAGGAAGGACACAAGGAAGGAAGGAAACAAGGAAACAAGGTAGGAAATAAGGAAGGAAGGAAACAAGGCAACAAGGAAGGAAAAAAGGAAGGAAGGAAACAAGGAAGGGAGATAGGAATGAAGAAAGAAGACAAGGAAGGAAGGAAACAAGGAAGGGAGAAAAGAAGGAAGGAAACAAAGAAGGAAGGAAACAAGGAAGGGAGATAGGAAGGAAACAAGGAAGGAAACAAAGAAGTAAACAAGGCAACAAGGAGGGAAGGGAAGAAACAAGGTAGGAAACGAAGGAAACAAGGAAGGAAGGAAGGAAGGAAAGAAGGAAGGAAGGAAACAAGGAAGGGAGATAGGAAGGAAACAAGGAAGGAAATAAAGAAGGAAACAAGGAAACAAGGAGGGAAGGGAAGAAACAATGTAGGAAACAAGGAAGGAAACAGGGAAAGAAGGAAGGAAACAAGGAAGAGAGATAGGAAACAAGGAAGGGAGATAGGAAACAAGGAAACAAGGTAGGAAACAAAGAAGGAAGGAAGGAAACAAGGAAGGGAGATAGGAAGGAAACAAGGAAGGAAACAATGAAAGATGGAAGGGAGATAGGAAGGAAACAAGGAAGGAAGGAAACAAGGAAGGAAGGAAGTAGGGAAGGAAAATATGAAACAAGGAAGGGAGATAGGAAAGAAGGAAACAAGGAAGGAAACAAGGCAACAAGGAAGGAAGGAATGAAACAAGGAAGGAAACAATGAAAGATGGAAGGGAGATAGGAAGGAAACAAGGAAGGAAACAAGGAAACAATGAAACAAGGAAGGGAGATAGGAATAAAGGAAACAAGGAAGGAAAGAAGGAAACAAGGAAGGAAGGAAACAAGTAAACAAGGAAGGAAACAAGGAAAGACACAAGGAAGGAAGGAAACAAGGTAGGAAACAAGGAAGGAAACAAGGCAACAAGGAAGGAAACAATGAACGATGGAAGGGAGATAGGAAGGAAACAAGGAAACAATGTAGGAAACATGGAAGGAAGGAAGGGAGATAGGAAGGAAGGAAACAAGGAAGGAAGGAAACAAGGAAGGAAGTAAGGAAGGAAACAAGGAAACAATGAAGGAAAGAAGGAAGGAAACAATGAAACAAGGAAGGGAGAAAGGAAAGAAGAAAGAAAACACGGAAGGAAACAATGAAGGAAACCAGACAACAAGGAAGGAAACAAGGAAGGAAACAATGAAAGATGGAAGGGAGATAGGGAGGAAACAAGGAAACAAGAAAGGGAGGAAGGAAACAAGGAAGGAAACAATGAAACAAGAAAGGGGGATAGGAACGAAGAAACCAAGGAAGGAAACAAGGAAGGAAATAAGGAAACAAGGAAGGAAGGAAACAAGGCAACAAGGAAGGAAGGAAGGAAACAAGGAAGGAAACAATGAAAGATGGAAGAGATATGAAGGAAACAAAGAAGGAAACAATGAAACAAGGAAGGGAGATAGGAACGAAGGAAACAAGGAAGGGAGGGAAACAAGGAAGGAAATAAGGAAGGAAACAAGGAAGGAAGGAAACAAGGAAGGAAGGAAAAATTGAAACAAGGAAGGGAGATAGGAAGGAAACAAGGAAGGGATAGGAAGGAAGAAATGAAACAAGGAAGGAAACAAGGAAGGAAGGAAACAATGAAACCAGGAAGGAATATTGGAAGGAAGAAAGGAAACACGGAAGGAAACAAGGAAAGAAGGAAGGAAAGGAACAAGGAAGAAAACCAGACAACAAGGAAGGAAACAAGGAAACAAGGAAGGAAACAATGAAACAAGGAAGGGGGATAGGAACGAAGGAACCAAGGAAGGAAACAAGGAAGGAAATAAGGAAACAAGGAAGGAAATAAGGAAACAAGGAAGGAAGGAAACAAGGCAACAATGAAGGAAGGAAGGAAACAAGGAAGGAAACAATGAAAGATGGAAGGGAGATATGAAGGAAACAAAGAAGGAAACAATGAAACAAGGAAGGGAGATAGGAACGAAGGAAACAAGGAAGGGAGGAAAACAAGGAAACAAGGAAGGAGGAAGGAAACAAGGAAGGAAACAAGGAAGGAAGGAAACAAGGAAGGAAGGAAAAATTGAAACAAGGAAGGGAGATAGGAAGGAAACAAGGAAGGAAACAAAGAAGTAAACAAGGAAACAAGGAAGGAAACAAGGAAGGGATAGGAAGGAAGAAATGAAACAAGGAAGGAAACAAGGAAGGAAGGAAACAATGAAACAAGGAAGGAATATAGGAAGGAAGAAAGGAAACACGGAAGGAAACAAGGAAAGAAGGAAGGAAAGGAACAAGAAAGGAAACAAGGAGGAAAACAATGAAAGATGGAAAGGAAATAGGAAGGAAACAATGAAGGAAACAAGGAAACAATTAAGGAAACAAGGAAGGAAGGAAACAAGGAAGGAAGGAAGGAGGGAAGGAAACAAGGAAGGAAACAATGAAACAAGGAAGGGAGATAGGAACGAAGGAAACAAGGAAGGAAATAAGGAAACAAGGAAGAAGGAAACAAGGAAGGAAAAAAGTAAACAAAGAAACAAGGAAGGAAGGAAGGAAGGAAACAAGGTAGGAAAAAAGGAAGGAAGGAAGGAAACAAGGAAGGAAACAATGAAAGATCAATCAATCAATCAATGGTTTTGTATAGCCCAATATCACAACAGGAGTCGCCTCATAGGGCTGGACCGAACATTAAAGGACAACCAAATCAACTTTTTTGAGCTTAAATATGTTTCTTATAGTGCTCTCTACATGTCCTGGTCAATTTTTTTTTACATGTTAGTGCAAATTAGATAAAATCTCACTTTTGAGCATAAAACTGTCTGTGTAGCGCCCTCTCTACATTTTTGGCTGCACTACATTTGAATTTCGTGCCTGTCCTCCCCATTCGCTCTGCCAGCTGTGTGACGTCACGTTGTGTGTGTGACGTCCGTCGCTCTGCTGCTCGGGTATAAAAGCCAAGCCTCGCACACGCCGCCGTAGCGAGTTGGAGTTGGAATAGTGAGCGAGTGTTTTACATCGATTTTCAGGTTAGCAATTTATTAGCATAGTATTTAGTTAGTTCTTTAGCGCAGTGTTTCTAGTGTAGTTACTTTAGTGTTTCTAGTGTAGTTACTTTAGTGTTTCTAGTGTAGTTACTTTAGTTTTTCTAGTGTAGTTACTTTAGTGTTTCTAGTGTAGTTACTTTATTGTTTCTAGTGTAGTTACTTTAGTGTTTCTAGTGTAGTTACTTTAGTGTTTCTAGTGTAGTTACTTTAGTTTTTCTAGTGTAGTTACTTTAGTGTTTCTAGTGTAGTTACTTTATTGTTTCTAGTGTAGTTACTTTAGTGTTTCTAGTGTAGTTACTTTAGTGTTTCTAGTGTAGTTACTTTAGTGTTTCTAGTGTAGTTACTTCAGTGTTTCTAGTGTAGTTACTTTAGCGTTTCTAGTGTAGTTACTTTATTGTTCTAGTGTAGTTACTTTAGGGTTTCTAGTGTAGTTACTTTAGCGTTTCTAGTGTAGTTACTTTAGTGTTTCTAGTGTAGTTACTTTAGTGTTTCTAGTGTAGTTACTTTAGCGTTTCTAGTGTAGTTACTTTAGCGTTTCTAGTGTAGTTACTTTAGCGTTTCTAGTGTAGTTACTTTAGTGTTTCTAGTGTAGTTACTTTAGTGTTTCTAGTGTAGTTACTTTAGTGTTTCTAGTGTAGTTACTTTAGTGTTTCTAGTGTAGTTACTTTAGTGTTTCTAGTGTAGTTACTTTAGTGTTTCTAGTGTAGTTACTTTAGTGTTTCTAGTGTAGTTACTTTAGTGTTTCTAGTGTAGTTACTTTAGTGTTTCTAGTGTAGTTACGTTAGCGTTTCTAGTGTAGTTACTTTAGTGTTTCTAGTGTAGTTACTTTAGTGTTTCTAGTGTAGTTACTTTAGCGTTTCTAGTGTAGTTACTTTAGTGTTTCTAGTGTAGTTACTTTAGTGTTTCTAGTGTAGTTACTTTAGTCAGGTAGTTCAGTAGCTGTTTTGTGACGTGAGTATAACATGCCGGGACGGGGGAGAGAAGACCCGAGACGGGGATTTGATCTACGAGCTCCGCTCTGTGTGTGAACCACAGCACTCACATGCCCCCCTCTCCGACTAAATAAAGACAAAACCCCAAAATCCCCAGATTCACTTCTTTAGTGACATGGCTGGATGTTTTCACGTTAAACTACAGACACATAAAGCTGTATCGGGCAGACAGAGATAATCAGGGCTGTCAGTGCTGATGGGGCTGAGGGCTTTTTACTGTAGTCTCCCCCAGGGAGAGTTTACAGACACCGGGGGCAGCGGTTAGCCGTCCCGGGCTGCCTTGGAGGCTCAGAGCGGGGCAGTGTGTCCGCTAAAGCCAGGATGGGGGAACGGGGAGATACGAGCGCCAAATGTCCGCCGCGTGTGCTCGGCATGAAGCCGGGACGACAGGCTCGAGAGTCCGGGCCCTTGGTCTGAGACTGTCAACAGAGCAGAGACCGCCCACACACTCCCCCTCCCCGCGTACCCCCAAAGCCTCCCGCCACGCCTCTTTCTCTGAGTTTTTTTAATTTTGGGAGTGGGTGGAGTAAGATCTGGAAGGGGTGTTTAGTTACTCTTTAAGGCAATAAAACAGAGCAGTAAATAAGACCATGTAAAGTTCAGGTGAAGGTTTTGAGCCTAGTCTTAAATGTAGGGACTGTTTCTGCTTCTTTAACGTGAGCTGGGAGTTTATTCCATAAAACCGGAGCTTGGAGCTAAAGGCTCTTCCTCCTACAGTGATTTTGGAGCTAAAGACTCTTCCTCCTACAGTGATTTTGAAGCTAAAGGCTCTTCCTCCTACAGTGATTTTGGAGCTAAAGACTCTTCCTCCTACAGTGATTTTGGAGCTAAAGGCTCTTCCTCCTACAGTGATGTTGGAGCTAAAGGCTCTTCCTCCTACAGTGATGTTGGAGCTAAAGGCTCTTCCTCCTACAGTGATTTTGGAGCTAAAGACTCTTCCTCCTACAGTGATTTTGGAGCTAAAGACTCTTCCTCCTACAGTGATTTTGGAGCTAAAGGCTCTTCCTCCTACAGTGATGTTGGAGCTAAAGGCTCTTCCTCCTACAGTGATGTTGGAGCTAAAGGCTCTTCCTCCTACAGTGATTTTGGAGCTAAAGGCTCTTCCTCCTACAGTGATGTTGGAGCTAAAGGCTCTTCCTTCTACAGTGATGTTGGAGCTAAAGGCTCTTCCTCCTACAGTGATGTTGGAGCTAAAGGCTCTTCCTCCTACAGTGATGTTGGAGCTAAAGGCTCTTCCTCCTACAGTGATTTTGGAGCTAAAGACTCTTCCTCCTACAGTGATTTTGGAGCTAAAGACTCTTCCTCCTACAGTGATGTTGGAGCTAAAGGCTCTTCCTCCTACAGTGATGTTGGAGCTAAAGGCTCTTCCTCCTACAGTGATGTTGGAGCTAAAGGCTCTTCCTCCTACAGTGATTTTGGAGCTAAAGGCTCTTCCTCCTACAGTGATGTTGGAGACCCGAGGAATCACTAGTAGCCCTGAGTTTTGAGAGCAGAGTGCTCTGGTTGGCCGATATGGAGCGATAGCGTCTTGGAGATAAAGCGGAGCCAAACCTTTTATGGCTTTAAATGTGAGGAGCAGGATTTTAAATTTGATTCTAAACTCAACAGGAAGCCAATGGAGAGACTTTAGCACAGGTGTGATGTGTTCTCTTCTCTTTGTACGCGTTAATAATCTTTGAACTAATTGAAATCTTTTTAGGGAACTTTTAGAACACGCTGCTAGCAGGCAGTTGCAGTAGTCCAGCCTTGAGGAAACAAATGCATGAATAAGTTTTTCTGCATCACTCTTAGGTAGGATGTTTCGTATTTTAGCAATGTTGCGCAGGTGAAAGAACGCAATTTTACAAGCCTGGTTTATATGCGTTTTAAAAGAGAGGTCTTGTTTAAACAGAACTTCAAGGTTTTTTACTGTAGAGCTCGTTGATACGCTAACATTATCCAGGGAGATGATCTGCTGAGATAAAGACTCTCTCAGTTTTTGAGGACCTAAAATAATAACCTTGGTTTTATCAGGGTTAAGAAGGAGGTAATTTACAGTCATCCAGGTCTTAATGGCTTTTACGCAGGAACTAAGCGTATCTAATTTATCTGTCTGATCTGGTTTTATTGATAAGTACAGCTGTGTGTCATCCGCGTAACAGTGAAAATTTATATTATGATTTCGTATTATGTTACCTAATGGAAGCATGTACAATATGAATAAAATTGGCCCGAGCACTGAACCCTGTGGCACCCCATAACACACTTTAGAACACGGTGAAGACTTTAGGTTTACATTAACAAATTGGTACCTATCAGATAAGTAAGATTTAAACCAAGAGAGGACTGTTCCCCTGAGGCCTACGTCAGTTTCTAACCTCTGCAGGAGAATATTGTGGTCGATTGTGTCAAAGGCTGCACTGAGGTCTAACAGAACCAGGACTGAAGCTAGTCCGGCGTCAGCTGCTAATAACAGGTCGTTGGTATCTTTGACTAAGGCGGTCTCTGTGCTATAATAAGTTCTGTACCCTGACTGAAATTTTTCAAATAAACTATTGTCCTGTAGGTGGCGGCAAAGCTGCTTAGCTACTACTTTTTCAAGGACTTTTGAAATGAAAGGCAGATTAGATATGGATATTATAGATGTTTGCTAGAATATCAGGATCGAGATTGGGTTTTTTAAAAAGTGGTTTGATAACAGCATATTTAAAGGACTTTGGCACATACCCATTTTCTAAAGATGAGTTAATTATTTTCAATATGGTATCTGAGATTTCTGGAGTAATTTCTTTGAGGAGTTTAATTGGATTTGGATCTAGAAGACAAGTTGATGGTTTTGAAGACATAATGATTGATAATACCTCAGCCTCATCTACAGTTATGAACCTGTCTAAGACTTTGAAAGGAGGCAATGATTCTACAGCTGGATTTAGATCAGAACAAGACAAGGGAAGCTTATCATTTATTTTATCTCTAATGGTTGTGATTTTGTCATTAAAGAATTTAAGGAAGTCTTGCAGCTAAGGGTATCAGGAATGGAAGGCTCTACTGCGCTGTGACTGTTTGTTAGCCGGGCCACCGTATTAAAAAGAAACCTAGGGTTATTTTTATTTTCTTCAATTAATGAAGAGTAGGAATCTGTTTTTGCTTTCCTCATGGCTAGCTTACAGGCGAGTAGGCAATTTTTCCGAGATTGCTCAGTGCTAGAATTGCGTCATAACCGTTCTAATTTGCGAGTCTTTCGTTTAAGCGTGCGTGTTTCCGCGTTGAACCAGGGAGCGACGCACCTTGGCCGAACCACTTCCTGTTTCAGTGGAGCCACAACATCAAGGGCTGTTTTTAGTGTGAGCATAACGCTGTCGACAAACTGATCACTTTTATTTAAATCAATAAGCGAGCTATTCTCTGTAGACATAGTATTAAAGACTGGCTGAATCATTTCTTTAAACTTTAACACAGCTTTTTCAGATAGTTTTAATTGAATTTTATCTTGTGGATTAGTATAATCTTCGATTAGGAACCTGAATATAATTAGAAAATGGTCAGAAAGCACGGGATTCTGAGGGAGAACGTTTAGGTCGCTAATTTCAATCCCATATGTTAAAACCAGATCAAGAGTGTGTTTATGGCAGTGAGTAGGTTTATTCACATTTTGTGTAAAGCCAACCCCATCCAGTAGGGCACTAAATGCCTTGCTCAGACAATCACTATTATTATCAACATGAATGTTAAAATCACCTAGTATTATAATTTTATTCAAATCCAACGCTATACTGGCTAAAAACTCAGAGAACTCTGCTAAGAAGTCTGAATAGGGGCCAGGAGGCCGATAAATAATAGCAAGTAGTAAAGCTTTTTCATTTTTCCATTTGGGACAGGTAAGAGACAGTGTTAGACTTTCAAACGAATTAAACTTTAGGTTATTTTTGGGATTGAGAACAAGATTAGAGTGTGATATCACTGCAACCCCACCACCTCGGCCTGTGGTTCTGGCAGCCTGAAAATTAACGTAACTAGGAGGAGATTCATTAAGCCTAACATAGTCATCCTGCTGAAGCCATGTTTCAGTTAGGGCGAGAAAGTCAATGTTGTTATCGCAAATTAAATCATTTACTAAAATGGACTTTGATGAGATTGATCTAATATTCAACAACCCACACGTTATGTGCTTAACACTTTGTTTATTGTTTCGTTTAATGTTAAGTTTACTCTTGGGTATCTGTATTAGGTTATTTGGTCGCATGCCAGCATTTGGTTTGTGAGCTTTTGATGTTTTAGTGCTTGGTATACGGGGGACTGACACGGTCTTTATTTGTTCTGGTATTTGTATTAAGTTATTTGGTCGGACGCCAGCGTTTGTTTTCTTAGCATTTGATGTTTTAGTCTTTGGTTTATGGGGGACTGACACGGTCTTTATTTGAGAATCTACACACTTGATGATTTGTGACAATCCGGGAGCAGGGTCGGTGGTTACAGAGGAGTGTTCTACACTACTGCTCTGCGCCCGAGGCTCATATCTGGACCGTCAATTTTGGCTGCGACTAAGGCTATCGGCCACATTCGTAGATAAAAGGGATGCACCATCCAAATTTGGATGTATGCCATCCCTAACTTGTTTAAAACACATCGGCCTCTCTGGTGCTGTCCACAAATGGTTTACATCCTACCTCACAGACAGGACATTCATGGTAATTGTGGATACCTGCTCCTCTAGGGTCCATAGAATTACATGTGGTGTGCCCCAGGGTTCTATTTTAGGCCCAGTGCTTTTTAACCTGTATATGCTCCCTCTTGGTGATGTCATCAGGAGACATGGAGTCAACTTTCATAGTTATGCTGATGATACACAGTTGTACATCTCCATGTCTCCTGATGACACCAGGCCAATGGATGCACTTTTTAACTGCATTTTAGATATTAAATCCTGGATGGCAAAAAACTTTCTCCAGCTTAACCAGGACAAAACTGAAGTTTTAGTCATCGGTCCTAAGGCCCAGAGAGAGAAACATTTACCCAAACTACAGTCATTGTCTTTTAATCCTTCCTCACAGGTGAAGAACCTGGGTGTGATTTTTGACTCTGAGCTGACTTTAATTCCACACATTAAGAATATCACAAAGATAGGTTTTTACCATCTAAAGAACATAGCCAGAGTCCGCCCCATTCTCTCTCGGGCCAACACGGAGACGCTAATGCATGCTTTTATCACCAGTCGTATTGACTACTGTAATGCCCTGCTTTCTGGTCTTCCCAAAAAGAGTATCTCAGGTTTACAACTTTTACAAAATTCAGCAGCTCGTGTCCTGACGAAGACCAGGAGGCGGGACCACATTACACCGGTTTTAGAGTCGCTGCATTGGCTCCCCGTGTGTTTCAGGATCGATTTTAAAGTTCTTTTAATGGTTTTTAAATGTCTTAATGGTCTTGGTCCTTCTCTCAGAACTGCTTTTACCTTATGAACGGCCCCTTCGCTCCTCCGGCAGGGGTCTCCTAGTTATTCCTAAAGTCAACAGAAAGACTCACGGCGAGGCGTCTTTCCAATATTATGGCCCTCGCCTCTGGAACGACCTGAGGAGGAGCTCAGGACCACAGAGAACGTTCATGTTTTTAAGAGCAGGCTCAAGACCCACCTTTTTAGCTTAGCTTTTAACTGATATTTATTCTTGCAAGGCCTATTTATTTATTTGTTATTAATATGTATGTGTGTATGTGTATATATATATTTATATATATATTAGGGCCGGGACTTTAACGCGTTAATTTAGATTAATTAATTACACAAAAATAACGCGTTAAATTTTTTTGACGCATTTTAATCGCACTTGTTTTTACAACGCGGAACGTTTCTCACTGGATGAGTTTAGGCGGACCGATTATACTGGAGCACCAACTTGTAGCACAGTCAACATATAATTTATGTTTAACATTATTTTTATTGTAAACGCAATCCGGTGTGTACTTTTTGTTGTTATTTACGTGCCCAGCTGAGGCAGGCACGCTCATTGTATTTCTTCACGCATGTGTGTGCGCGCGCCCTCGCTCCCAGTCACAACACGGACCATTGAGGAGATCAGGCCTCCTCACATGGACTAAAGCCCGGGTTTGAAGCGGGTACACGACTCTGAAAGACTTGGAGTTTCTGGATACTGCTCAACAGGACCGGTGAGAGTTTTCCATTACGTTTGTTTTCGGGTTGCGTAGTGTGCTTGGACGGGCGTGCGCTTCAGCTGCGACCTCGCGCTAATAGTTTAGTGCCTTTAAACCAGCTGTTGCTAAATCAACAAAGTCTGTTACGGCCTCTGAAGCAACAATAAACAATATTTCGTTGCTTAAGCTCATGTATTGTATACTTCTCACTGTTCTCAGGTCAAATATTTATATGCGATTAATTTCGATTAATTAATTACAAAGCCTGTAATTAATTAGATTAATTTTTTTAATCGAGTCCCGGCCCTAATATATATATACAATTATTTTAATTAAAATTATTTTATATCTTATTTTTTAAATGTATTCTCGGTCTTATTTTAGTGGTCTTAATATTCTTACTTTTTACTTATTTTAACAATTTTTATGTTCTCCCAGTTTCCTCTGGAGGAGCCCTCTGCCTCAGGAGCAGTCATGGGCTGTGGCTGGGGTGCTGTCCTGTGGGTGTCTGGATGGAGGTGTGGTGTTTCTACCACGCCTCCTCCGGGCGCCCTGTGTTGGCGCTCTGTGGCTACGGCCGAGGTGCTGCTTCTGATGCAGACGGCTCCTTGGATGGTGTTTCCTTACCTGGTTTATCTCAGCCTTATGTCCATTGCGTCCATTGTTTTACCTTGAGTGTGTGTGGTGTGTCTCTGGGAAGGTGGAGGAGAATGTTTTAAATCTGTAAAGCACTTTGTGTTACATGAAATTTATGAAAAGCGCTATACAAATAAAGATTGATTGATTGATTGATTGAAGGAAGGAAGGAAGGAAGGAAACAAGGAAGGAAGGAAACAAGGAAACAATGAAGGGAGATAGGAAGTAAAATAAAGGAAACAAGGAAACAAGAAAGGAAACAAGGAAGAAAGGAAACAAGGAAGGAAACAAGGAAGGGAGATAGGAAGGAAGAAAGGAAACAAGGAAGGACGGAAACAAGGAAGGAAGGAAGGAAAGAAGGAAACAAGGACATAAGGAAGGAAGAAACAAGGAAGGAAGGAAACAAAGAAACAAGGGAGGAAGGGAGGATGGAAACAAGAAAGGAATGAAAACAAGGAAGGAAACAATGAAACAAGGAAGCAGGGAAACAAGGAAGGAAACAAGGAAGGAAGGAAACAAGGAAGGAAACAAGGAGGGAAGGAAACAGGAAGGAAGGAAGGAAAGAAAGAAGGAAACAAGGAATCAAGGAAGGAAGGAACTAAGGAAACAAGGAAGGATGGAAACAATGAAGGAAGGAAACAATGAAGGAAGGAAACAAGGAGGGAAGGAAACAAGCAAAGAAAGAAGGAAGGAAGGAAACAAGCAAAGAAAGAAGGAAACAAGGAAGGAAGGAAACAAGGAAGGAAGGAAGGAAGGGCACAAGGAAAGAAGGAACTAAGGAAACAAGGAAGGAAGGAAACAAGGAAACAATGAAGGGAGATAGGAAGGAAAAAAGGAAACAAGGAAAGAAAACAAGGAAGGGAGATTGGAAGGAAGAAAGGAAACAAGGAAGGAAACAAAGAAGGAAGGAAACAAGGAAAGAAGGAAACAAGGACATAAGGAAGGAAGAAAGGAAACAAGGAAGGGAAATAGGAAGCAAGAAAGACAGGAAACAATGAAACAAGGAAGGAAACAAGGAAGGAAGGAAACAAGGAACGAAGGAAGGAAACAATGAAGATAGGAAACAAGGAAGGAAACGAGGAAGGAAGGAAACAAGGAAAGAAGCAAGGAAACAAGGAAGGAAGGAAGGATGAAAACAAGAAAGGAAGGAAACAAGGAAGGGAGATAGGAAGGAAGAAAGGAAACAAGGTTTGAAAGAAGGAAACAAGGAAGGGAGAAAGGAAGGAAGAAAGGAAACAAGGAAGGAAGGATGGAAACAAGAAAGGAAGGAAACAAGGAAGTTAGATAGGAAGGAAGAAATGAAACAAGAATCGAAACAAGGAAGCAAGGAAGCGAGATAGGAAGGAAGAAGGAAACAAGGAAACAAGGAAAGAAACAAGGAACGGAGATAGGAAGGAAGAAAGGAAACAAGGAAGGAAGGAAGGAAACAAGGAAGGGTGATAGGAAGGAAGAAAGAAAACAAGGAAACAAGGAATGAAAGAAGGAAGGAAGGAAACAAGGAATCAAGGAAGGAAGGGCACAAGGAAGGAAGGAACTAAGGAAACAAGGAAGGAAGGAAACAAGGAAACAATGAAGGGAGATAGGAAGGAAGAAAGGAAACAAGGAAACAAGAAAGGAAACAAGAAAGGAAACAAGGAAGAAAGGAAACAAGGAAGGACGGAAACAAGGAAGGAAACAAGGAAGGAAGGAAACAAGGAAAGAAGGAAGGGAGATAGGAAGGAAGAAAGTAAACAAGGAAACAAGAAAGGAAACAAGGAAGAAAGGAAACAAGGAAGAAAGGAAACAAGGAAGGAAACAAGGAAGGAAGGAAACAAGGAAAGAAGGAAACAAGGACATAAGGAAGGAAGAAAGGAAACAAGGAAGGGAAATAGGAAGCAAGGCAAGGCAAGTTTATTTGTAGAGCACAATTCATACACAAGGCAATTCAAAGTGCTTCACAGTTGCATAAAATTACAAGAAAACCGATCAATTCAATCATTAAAACATCAACATAAAGTTAATCAATGACAGTAAAAGGCACGAGTGCAGATAAAATACTTTCAGTTTTCATCTGCTCGGGTAAAAAGAGCTGTTTTCAGCCTGGATTTGAACATTGTCAGAGTTGAGGCCTGTCTCACATCCTCATGAAGACTGTTCCAGATTTTAGCTGCATGAAACTGAAACGCAGCTTCACCGTGTTTAGTCCTGACTCTGGGAACCACCAGGAGACCCCTCCCTGAAGTTCTCAGGGCCCGAGATGGTTCATACGGCTCTAACATGTCAGAGATGGACTTTGGTGCTAAACCATGAAAAGACTTGTACACAAGCAGAGCTGTTTTAAATTCTATTCTCTGAGTGACAGGAAGCCAGTGCAGAGACCGGAGCACTGGACTAATATGGTGGTATTTCCTGGTTCTTGTCAGGACTCGAGCAGCAGCGTTCTGGATGTTCTGCAGCTCTAACAGCTCGTTTAGAAAGGCCAGTGAGCAGCCGTTACAGTAGTCTAACCTGCTGGAGACAAACGCATGGATGAGTGTCTCTAAGTCTGGTTTTGACACTATTCCTCTGATCTTAATGTTTTTCAGATGGTAAAAAGCTGATGATGTTATTGCTTTGATGTGGCTGTTTAAGTTCAGGTCTGAGTCCATGATCACTCCTAGATTTCTAACCTGATTTTTTGGTTTTAGAGAGAGAGACTCAAGGTGACTGAGAACACTTTGTCTTTGTGTCTGTGGGCCAAAAACAATGATCTCAGTTTTGTCTGAGTTTAGTTGGAGAAAGTTGTTTTGCATCCACAAACTGATCTGTTCGATGCAGTGACAGAGAGTATCTACAGGCCCATGTTCACCTGTATCAGTGACAGAGAGTATCTACAGGCCCATGTTCACCTGTATCAGTGACAGAGAGTATCTACAGGCCCATGTTCACCTGTATCAGTGACAGAGAGTATCTACAGGCCCATGTTCACCTGTATCAGTGACAGAGAGTATCTACAGACCCATGTTCACCTGTATCAGTGACAGAGAGTATCTACAGGCCCATGTTCACCTGTATCAGTGACAGAGAGTATCTACAGGCCCATGTTCACCTGCCGTCAGTGACACGTAGATCTGAGTGTAATCTGCGTAGTTGTGGTACGACACATTGTTGCTGTTTATTAGCTGACCCAATGGAAGCATGTACAAGTTGAATAAGAGGGGTCCCAAGATTGACCCCTGGGGGACTCCACAGGTCATGGAAATTTTGTCTGAGACACAGTTGCCAATTTCGACAAAGTACGTCCCATCCTCCAGATAGGACTTGAACCAGTTTAGCGCAGTACCAGAGATTCCCACCCAGTTTTCTAACCTGTGAAGTAAGATCCCGTGGTCCACTGTGTCAAAGGCAGCGCTCAGGTCCAGCAGAACTAAAACTGAGACTTTACCTGCGTTGGTGTTCATCCGGATATCATTTGTCACCTTGATCAGAGCTGTCTCAGTGCTGTGGTGGGGCCTAAAACCTGACTGGAAAGTATCAAACACATTGTTAGATAGGAGAAAGTACGTGAGCTGTTGATATATTACTTTCTCCAGGACTTTTCCTAAGAATGGCAGGTTTGATATGGGCCGGTAGTTGTTCAGTATCTTGGGATCAAGGCTGCTCTTCTTTAGAAGAGGCTTAATGACCGCGGTTTTCAAAGCCTTTGGAAATGCTCCCGTCTCAAATGAGATGTTGACTAACTGAACAAGTTGTGGTAACAAGCTGGTCAGCACAGACTTCAGAAATCTAGTGGGCAATTCATCAAGGCAGCATGAACTCAGACCGGAGATAACCTCTTCCATTGTTTTGTCAGTAACAGGTGTGAAATGTGTCAGCTCAAGGTGTTTATCTGGTGGCAGGGTTGCTGTTTGTGTTGTGGAAATTATGGCATTTTTAATGCCTTGGACTTTGTCATAAAAAAATATTGCAAACTCATTGCACTTAGATGTAGAGATTAGTTCTAAGGGCAGTGAAACTGGAGGGTTAGTTAATCTGTTTACTGTGGAAAACAGAACATGAGAATTGTTTCTGCAGTTTGCGCTGATTTTAGAGAAGTACTTCTCCCTTTCTCCACGCAAAATCTGGTTGAATTCACAAAGCACTTCTTTGTATATCTCAAAATGAACCTGGAGCTTTGACTTGCACCATTTTCGTTGGGCTTTTCGGCACTCCCTTTTCTGTGCCCTGACCGAATCTTCACTTCTCCAAGGTGCCTTTTGTCTATTGTTAACCATTTTAACCTTGACAGGAGCAATAGTATCCAAAACATTTAAGATGCTTGATGTGTAAGAGTCCAACAGATTATCAACATTAGAACATGGAGGATTTTCAAATCTGATCATTTCCATAAACTGTGTCCTTGTTGTATCATTTATGTGTCTTCTTTGAATAACTCCAGGCCCAGCCTCTGGTTTGGGTGTAACAGACAGGTCAAAGAAGACACAAACATGATCAGACAAAGCAACATCAACAACATTCACATTTGATATATGAACACCTTTTGTAATGACTAGATCTAGAGTGTGGCCTTTGTTGTGAGTCGCTTCACTCACATGCTGAGTTAAACCAAACATTTCAAGAACAGCTCTAAATTCTCAGCAAGAAAGACAGGAAACAATGAAACAAGGAAGGACACAAGGAAGGAAGGAAACAAGGAACGAAGGAAGGAAACAATGAAGATAGGAAACAAGGAAGGAAACAAGGAAAGAAGCAAGGAAACAAGGAAGGATGAAAACAAGAAAGGAAGGAAACAAGGAAGGGACGCGACCCTCTCGTTCACCGGGGTGAACTCCAACACGTGACGGCTGAGCTGGGGGGCTATAAGCAAACCCACCCCAGCCCGCCGCCTCTCCCCGCAGGCAACTCCAGAAAAATGGAGCTTCCAGCCCCTCTCCAGGAGTTGGGATCCGGAACCCAGGCTGTGCGTTGAGGTGAGCCCGACTATATCTAGCCGGTACCTCTCAACCTCCCGCACGAGCTCAGGCTCCTTCCCCCCCAGCGAGGTGACGTTCCATGTCCCGAACGCCAGAAGCTGCGCACGCGGACCAGGTTGTTGAGGCACCTGCTTTCAACTGTCACCCAGTCCTCTCTGCACCCGACCCCTACAGATCCCTCTGCGGGTGGTGGGTCCACAGGAGGGCTCAATCAATCAATCAATCAATCAAGGTTTATTTATATAGCACTTTACAACAACAACACCAGGAGGACCAAAGTGCTTCACAGAAAGATTAAAACAATTTAAAAACACAAAATGATTACAACTGAAGAGATAATATTTTTATACAATGTTTTGTTCCTTTGGCTATTTAGCAAACTAACCAAAAGTTTTCATTGAGTGCAGTATAAGGTGTGGTTTCCAAAGTCCTTTGTTTCAGGGAAGATTAAGGAGACGCAGCAACCCCCACCCGGTCCACTGGCCACATGGTCAAAAAGGGTCAAAGTACGGCGGAGCTGAATGGACAGCTTTGGGGAACCAATGAAAACGATGGAAACAACTACATGTGGTCTTAGCCTCATAAATCTTGTAAACATTGGAATGTGTAAAATACTGTGTTTCCCCAGGATGAAGCCAGTCTGCCCATTGGGAACGGCTGTTGGCAGACACATTGGATAGGGAACTGGGGAAGGCAGAATTCTGTATTAAGATGACATGTTAGGGAAATAAAACTTCTAATTTTAACTCCTTGATTTGTCATCAATCCTGGTATGTATTTTATTAGTTTTACGTAGAGTAGATTTTGACGGTTCTTAACTCCTTTTTCAGTTTGAATGCGCGGTGTTGTCAATTAAAGGTAATGTTTAAAATAGGGGAAAAGTAAACTCCATCGTAGTGATACTATTTTATTGTGTACAAGGACAACACAGGAAAACGGCTGTTTTTCTTCACAACCAAGTCACAATTAAGTGTGCCCTAAGTATTAAAAGCAAGTTTGAAAAGATGAGTCTTTAATCTGGATTTAACCAGGGACAGGTCCGTGAGAACACGCAGACTGAGGGGCAGGCTGTTCCACAGTTTAGGCGCTGCAACCCTAAAGGCACGATCGCCCCACTGTTTGTAGTGGGACCTGGGCACGTCCAGAACCATTTGATTGGCAGACCGGAGAGCACTGCTGGGGCGATGTACGGTCAACAACTCAGTCAGATATAACGGAGCAAGACCATGCCTTCTTGATCTTTTGGGGTGAGAGAAAGGGCTTCACCTTGGTCAAAAGGCGCAACTGGAAAAAGCTGGCTTTGACAACAGCATTTATTTGTTTAAAGTTCAGTTTTATACCATTAGCTACCCATTGAAAGCAATTAAACAAATTACACAAGCTTTGGTCCTTTCATACGTGGACTACTGCCCTATACAGTTTGGTCCAACGCTATGAAAGAAGTTTTAAAGAGGCTGCAAATCCTACAGAATCGAGCAGCTCGTATGGTTTTAGACAGCGAGTATGAAACCAGCTCTAGAGTTATGCTTGATAAACTAAACTGGTTATCAGTGCAGGATAGAATACTTTATTCACTATTATCACTCCTAAAAAACATTATAACTAATAAAAACCCTCAAATACTATTGAATAATCTGTCATTCGGTTCTGATACACATAATTATAACACAAGACATGCCACTGCTCACAAATGTATTCTTCCAAAAGTACTATCAACCCGCATGAAAAGAACATTCTCTTACAGAGCGATGTGTGCTTGGAATAAATTACCAGGAACAATAACCTTGGAAGGTAAAAAAAATACATTTAAACTAAGAATCTTTTTTATTATTATTAAATTAATTAATTAATTTAATCAAGGAAGAGTGTTGCTGCTTGGAACGGTTTTCATTCTATTGCTCAAATTCACAAATGGAGAATTAGGGTTGGCAGGTTATGGATCTGTTAAGAGGGACCCTCCTAACGGGCTTAAAACCTTGTATTTTAATGCACCACTCAGCATAGGAACATCATCTACAAAATCAGCTGTTAAGGCAGCTGGGTGGGGGTTTGTTGGTGGGGAGTTACTGCCCTCTTCAACTGGCCCGCTCTACACTCTGGCTTTTTAATGCACCACACTATGTAGGGTTTACATCATACTTCACATATAACTCAATTAAATAAATATTGTAATTTTATGCAACTGTGAAGCACTTTGAATTGCCTTGTGTATGAATTGCGCTCTACAAATAAACTTGCCTTGCCTATGAGCACTTTTCATTTCATAAAATGAAAAAAAAAAGAGAATAGCACATAGTCAGCATGAAAAAGCTAAATAGATTTATGATTGTGGTGGACTGTGATCTTTGGTGCACTGTGGCTGTGTGTGCAAACTGCATGAAAAGGCAAAATAGTTAATGGATTAGGATAGATTTTGTTTGTGTAGATTTTGAAATGAATGAGTGTGGAAATTCTGTGTTGTAAAAATGTTGGTACTATGTTTTTATACGTTTACCGGTATATGCATATTGTCGTTTGAATTCAATGTTGGACCCCAGGAAGAATAGCGACAGTCTGGCTGCACTAATGGGAATCCTTTCAATAAACATAAACATAAACCAGCGTTGGCCCAAAGATGGCCCCCAGCTTTGCATCACCCTAGCCCAGGACATGGTCTTCAACAGTGCTCCCATATCTACAATACATTTCCAAATGGACAAGATACGATGTTCAAACAGTCGGCCACACCAATCTCAGCTCTTTAAAGTTATGGAGATCGAGTCTTTTCCTAAACCCCAGAAGCGGAGGGCATAGAGTCAAACGATTCCTCCAGCACGAAACTTTCTGGATAGTGACCCTACTAGTACTAGTTTCTCTGGAAACATATTTGTACATATTTGTTTATGAGTTTATGTTCTGTTGTCAAGAGGTGTTTTCATTGGTCCGATGTCTCATTATACCGAAAATGTCCCATTTTGTCCGACATCTCTAACCCAGTTGTGGATTAGAGCCATACACAAACATTGGCCCTGATCTTAAGGTCAGTGGACTCTTACCTGAACCTCATTTTATTTTTCCACCCTTAGTCAATGGGACATTTTCAGAATCATGAGACGTCGGTCTAATGGGTTGTCGGACTAATGGGCCGACCCCGGCTAAATATGAACATAATTAGTATAAAACCCGGCTCAGATCCACAGTTATTAGGCCATTTAATTCAGAAGGGACATAATTACAGACATGAAAACTATTTTAATGTGTGTTTACACAACCACAGTTTTGGCAAACATGATTCAATTAAAGCCGCAAGCGGCATCGAGAGGCCCTCGCGGGGGTTCGTTGGCCGGTTGACGCCGGTTCCCGCACGCCGCCGCAATAACCGGGAGGCGCTGCCGCGCCCTACGTGGTTATAATGTCGCTGCCACCCTAGGTCGAGATTATAAAAGAGCAAAGGCGAGAAATGGCGCCTTCGGCGCTGATTGCTCGATTTTTCCCAAAATGGCCGACCTCCTGTCGGTCGCCTGGCAACCATGTAATGGAGGCCTCCCTTAGTGCCTCCATTGCCGCGCCATAACCCTACCGAGGGCGCCAACGTGGCCACACTACATTTTATTGCCCTGATGAGCCATTAATCTTTGTGAGTAAACATCAAAACGAGATTTTTAGCGTCTCCATGTGAATGATGGCTCCAACCTGCAGAGGGCGCTAGCGCGCCCCAAATCTTTTTTATTTCACAAGCAGCATCGGACGGCCCTGACGGGCCGTACTTCAATCACTACTGTCCACAAGCTCCTCACAGAGGGCGCTAACGAGCTGTAATTGTGTATAATGTGTGATATGCGGGTCAGTCCCATTGGAATAACATGGCGAGCCTCGGTCGTCTCCATGGCAACACCGTACAAAATACGGTATGGGTCTCATTGGCTTTTTGGATCGGGATGCCATCAGTTATTATTGTGCCGAATTTTATCCATTTCCGAGAAACTAATTTTTTTCCCATAATGCATTTTTTCTTCTCAGCCTGGAGGGGGCGCTATCGCGCCAAATCTCACTTTTTCACATTTGTTGTGTCCGGGGGTGAAAGGTCAATAAAATGTATATTTCCGATTTTTAATCGGAGTTCGTTTGTGCAAATGGGAGCATTTTGTTGTTTTCGGAAAGTCGCAAAAATCTTCGTAAAGATTGCGGCTTCGCCGCAAACAAACCGTAAAACTTAGCCAAAAAATTTGGATAACTTTTGATGCCCCACATCTCGAGATGAAGTGGAGCGATTTTGGGCTCATTTGGTGAAACGCCCTAGGAGGAGTTCGTTAAAATGCGACGTCAGCGAAAACGCTGACTCAGCATTTTCCCGACTTCCTGTCAAAATGGCGGACTTCCGGTTTGTCTGGGGGCGTGGCCACAATAATATATTTTGTTTGTCCTCACAGGACGAATGTCTGTACCGAATCCCGTCGCTCTGCGACAAAGTTTATGTTGGCCCCCTCCCCATAGGCGCAATGTATTTTCACTTTTGTAGGTGGCGCTGTCGCGCCATTTTTTATTTCCCCAAAACGAAACACACATTTTAATTAATTTTTCGCCGGATCTGAATTTTGGGCAAAGTTTGGTGAGTTTTTGATTATGTTCAGGGGTGCAAATTCCTGCTCAAAGAGCAGAAGAAAGAAAGAAGAAGAAGAAGAAAAATTAAAGCCGCAAGCGGCATCGAGAGGCCCTCGCGGGGGTTCGTTGGCCGGTTGACGCCGGTTGCCGCACGCCGCCGCAATAACCGGGAGGCGCTGCCGCGCCCTACGTGGTTTATAACGTCGCTGCCACCCTAGGTCGAGATTATAAAAGAGCAAAGGCGAGAAATGGCGCCTTCGGCGCTGATTACTCGATTTTTCCCAAAATGGCCGACCACCTGTTGGTCGCCTAGCAACCATGTAATGGAGGCCTCCCTTAGTGCCTCCATTGCACACACACTACATTGTATTGCCCTGATGAGTCATTAATCTTTGAGTAAACATCAAAACGACATTTTTAGCGTCTTCATGTGAATGATGGCTCCAACCTGCAGAGGGCGCCAGCGCGCACCCCAAATCTTTTTTATTTCACAAGCAGCATCAGACGGCCTTGACGGGCCGTATTTCAATGACTACTGTCCACAAGCTCCTTACAGGGGGCGCTAACGCGCTGTAATTGTGTATAATGTGAGATTTGTGTTTCAGTCCCATTAGATTAACATGGTGGGCCTCGGGCGTCACCATGGCAACACCATACAAAATACGGTATGGGTCTCATTGGCTTTTTGGATCGGGATGCCATCAGCTATTTTTGTGTCGAATTTTATCCATTTCCGAGAAACTAATTTTTTTTCCATAATGCATTTTTTCTTGTCAGCCTAGAGGGGGCGCTATCGCGCCAAATCTCACTTTTTCACATTTGTTGTGTCCGGGGGTGAAAGGTCAATAAAATGTATATTTCCGATTTTTTATCGGAGTTCGTTTGTGTAAATGGGAGCATTTTGTTGTTTTCGGTAAGTCGCAAAATTCTTCGTAAAGATTGCGGCTTCGCCGCACACAAACCGTAAAACTTAGCCAAAAAATTTGGATAACTTTTGATGCCCCACATCTCGAGATGAACTGGAGCGATTTTGGGCTCATTTGGTGAAACGCCCTAGGAGGAGTTCGTTAAAATGCGACGTCAGCGAAAACGCTGACTCACCATTTTCCCGACTTCCTGTCAAAATGGCGGACTTCCGGTTTGTCTGGGGGCGTGGCCACAATAATAGTTTTTGGTTGTCGTCACATGACAAATGTCTCTACCGAATCTCGTCGCTCTATGACAACGTTTATGTTGGCCCCCTCCCCATAGGCGCAATGTATTTTCACTTTTGTAGGTGGCGCTGTCGCGCCATTTTTTATTTCCCCAAAACGAAACACACATTTTAATTAATTTTTCACCGGACCTGAATTTTGGGCAAAGTTTGGTGAGTTTTTGACTATGTTCAGGGGGTCAAATTCCTGCTCAAAGAGCAGAAGAAAGAAGAATAAAGAAGAATAATAATATTTCTTGCAAAAACAATATAGTCGCTTTCGCGACTACAACATATTATGCATTTTTTTAAAGCTTTCGACTTCCCCGACGCACCGGTGGGGCTCGGAGGTGAATGACGAGCGCTTCGCGCTCGTCATCCACCTCCGTATGACAGTTGGCCATATACCCCCATTCATTTTGCTGCAATTACAAGTATAAGGGCCCACACCAGAGGTGTGGGCAGTCACTGTTTTACACGGTGAGTTTACGTTTGACATGGGGACAGCGCTTCGCGCTGTTTTCGTGCGCTCCGCGCACCTAGGTTCAGTGCGCTGCGCGCACTGCGTTGCGATTACAATAGGCCCTTGCTACGGCAGGCCGCTCGGGCCTAATTAAAGCCGCAAGCGGCATCGAGAGGCCCTCGCGGGGGTTCGTTGGCCGGTTGACGCCGGTTGCCGCACGCCGCCGCAATAACCGGGAGGCGCTGACGCGCCCTACGTGGTTATAATGTCGCTGCCACACTAGGTCGAGATTATAAAAGAGCAAAGGCGAGAAATCGCGCCTTCGGCGTTGATTACTCGATTTTCCCCAAAATGGCCGACCACCTGTTGGTCGCCTAGCAACCATGTAATGGAGGCCTCCCTTAGTGCCTCCATTGCCGCGCCATAACCCACCGAGGGCGCCAACGTGGCCACACTACATTTTATTGCCCTGATGTGCCATTAATCTTTGTGAGTAAACATCAAAACGAGATTTTTAGCGTCTCCATGTGAATGATGGCCCCAACCTGCAGAGGGCGCTATCGCGCCCCAAATCTTTTTTATTTCACAAGCAGCATCGGACGGCCCTCACGGGCCGTACTTCAATTTACCACTGTTCACAAGAACATTACAGAGGGCGCTAACGAGCTGTAATGTGTATAATGTGTGATATGCGGGTCAGTCCCATTGGAATAACATGGCGAGCCTCGGTCGTCTCCATGGCAACACCGTACAAAATACGGTATGGGTCTCATTGGCTTTTTGGATCGGGATGCCATCAGCTATTATTGTGCCGAATTTTATCCATTTCCGAGAAACTAATTTTTTTCCCATAATGCATTTTTTCTTCTCAGCCTGGAGGGGGCGCTATCGCGCCAAATGTCACTTTTTCACATTTGTTGTGTCCGGGGGTGAAAGGTCAATAAAATGTATATTTCCGATTTTTAATCGGAGTTCGTTTGTGCAAATGGGAGCATTTTGTTGTTTTCGGAAAGTCGCAAAAATCTTCGTAAAGATTGCGGCTTCGCTGCAAACAAACCGTAAAACTTAGCCAAAAAATTTGGATAACTTTTGATGTCCCACATCTCGAGATGAGCTGGAGCGATTTTGGGCTCATTTGGTGAAACGCCCTAGGAGGAGTTCGTTAAAATGCGACGTCAGCGAAAACGCTGACTCAGCATTTTCCCGACTTCCTGTCAAAATGGCGGACTTCCGGTTTGTCTGGGGGCGTGGCCACAATAATATATTTTGTTTGTCCTCACAGGACGAATGTCTGTACCGAATCCCGTCGCTCTGCGACAAAGTTTATGTTGGCCCCCTCCCCATAGGCGCAATGTATTTTCACTTTTGTAGGTGGCGCTGTCGCGCCATTTTTTATTTCCCCAAAACGAAACACACATTTTAATTAATTTTTCACCGGATCTGAATTTTGGGCAAAGTTTGGTGAGTTTTCAACTATGTTCAGGGGGTCAAATTCCTGCTCAAAGAGCAGAAGAAGAAGAAGAAGAAAAAAAATTAAAGCCGCAAGCGGCATCGAGAGGCCCTCGCGGGACGCGGTGGCCGGTTGACGCCGGTTGCCGCACGCCGCCGCAATAACCGGGAGGCGCTGCCGCGCCCTACGTTCATATAATGTCGCTGCCACCCTAGGTCGAGATTATAAAAGAGCAAAGGCGAGAAATGGCGCCTTCGGCGCTGATTACTCGATTTTTCCCAAAATGGCCGACCACCTGTTGGTCGCCTAGCAACCATGTAATGGAGGCCTCCCTTAGTGACTCCATTGCCGTGCCATAACCCTACCGGGGGCGCCAACGTGGCCACACTACATTGTATTGCCCTGATGAGCCATTAATCTTTGAGTAAACATCAAAACGACATTTTTAGCGTCTTCATGTGAATGATGGCTCCAGCCTGCAGAGGGCGCTAGCGCGCCCCAAATCTTTTTTATTTCACAAGCAGCATCGGACGGGCCGTACTTCCATGACCACTGTCCACAAGCTCCTCACAGAGGGCGCTAACGCGCTGTAATGTGTATAATGTGTGATATGCGGGTCAGTCCCATTGGAATAACATGGCGAGCCTCGGTCGTCTCCATGGCAACACCGTACAAAATACGGTATGGGTCTCATTGGCTTTTTGGATCGGGATGCCATCAGCTAATATTGTGCCAAATTTTATTCATTTCCGAGAAACTAATTTTTTTCCCATAATGCATTTTTTGTTCTCGGCCTAGAGGGGGCGCTATCGCGCCAAATCTCACTTTTTCACATTTGTTGTGTCCGGGGGTGAAAGGTCAATAAAATGTATATTTCCGATTTTTAATCGGAGTTCGTTTGTGCAAATGGGAGCATTTTGTTGTTTTCGGTAAGTCGCAAAATTCTTCGTAAAGATTGCGGCTTCGCCGCAAACAAACCGTAAAACTTAGCCAAAAAATTTGGATAACTTTTGATGCCCCATATCTCGAGATGAGCTGGAGCGATTTGGAGCTCATTTGGTGAAACGCCCTAGGAGGAGTTCGTTAAAATGCGACGTCAGCGAAAACGCTGACTCACCATTTTCCCGACTTCCTGTCAAAATGGCGGACTTCCGGTTTGTCTGGGGGCGTGGCCACAATAATATATTTTGTTTGTCCTCACAGGACGAAGGTCTGTACCGAATCCCGTCGCTCTGCGACAAAGTTTATGTTGGCCCCCTCCCCATAGGCGCAATGTATTTTCACTTTTGTAGGTGGCGCTGTCGCGCCATTTTTTATTTCCCCAAAACGAAACACACATTTTAATAAATTTTTCGCCGGATCTGAATTTTGGGCAAAGTTTGGTGAGTTTTCAACTACGTTCAGGGGGTCAAATTCCTGCTCAAAGAGCAGAAGAAGAAAGAAGAAGAAGAAGAAGAATAAAGAAGAATAATAATATTTCTTGCAAAAACAATATAGTCGCTTTCGCGACTACAACATATTATGCATTTTTTTAAAGCTTTCGACTTCCCCGACGCACCGGTGGGGCTCGGAGGTGAATGACGAGCGCTTCGCGCTCGTCATTCACCTCCGTATGACAGTTGGCCATATACCCCCATTCATTTTGCTGCAATTACAAGTATAAGGGCCCACACCAGAGGTGTGGGCAGTCACTGTTTTACACGGTGAGTTTACGTTTGACATGGGGACAGCGCTTCGCGCTGTTTTCGTGCGCTCCGCGCACCTCAGTACAGTGCGCTGCGCGCACTGCGTTGCGATTACAATAGGCCCTTGCTACGGCAGGCCGCTCGGGCCTAAAAATTAAAGCCGCAAGCGGCATCGAGAGGCCCTCGCGGGACGCGGTGGCCGGTTGACGCCGGTTGCCGCACGCCGCCGCAATAACCGGGAGGCGCTGCCGCGCCCTACCTGCTTATAATGTCGCTGCCACACTAGGTCGAGATTATAAAAGAGCAAAGGCGAGAAATCGCGCCTTCGGCGTTGATTACTCGATTTTCCCCAAAATGGCCGACCACCTGTTGGTCGCCTAGCAACCATGTAATGGAGGCCTCCCTTAGTGCCTCCATTGCCGCGCCATAACCCACCGAGGGCGCCAACGTGGCCACACTACATTTTATTGCCCTGATGTGCCATTAATCTTTGTGAGTAAACATCAAAACGAGATTTTTAGCGTCTCCATGTGAATGATGGCTCCAACCTGCAGAGGGCGCTAGCGCGCCCCAAATCTTTTTTATTTCACAAGCAGCATCAGACGTCCTTAACGGGCCGTACTTCAATGACACCTGTCCACAAGCTCCTCACAGAGGGCGCTAACGCACTGTAAATGTGTATAATGTGTGATATGCGGGTCAGTCCCATTGGAATAACATGGTGGACCCCGGGCGTCTCCATGGCAACACCGTACAAAATACGGTATGGGTCTCATTGGCTTTTTTGACCGGGATGCCATCAGCTATTATTGTGCCGAATTTTATCCATTTCCGAGAAACTAATTTTTTTTCCATAATGCATTTTTTCTTCTCGGCCTAGAGGGGGCGCTATCGCGCCAAATCTCACTTTTTCACATTTGTTGTGTCCGGGGGTGAAAGGTCAATAAAATGTATATTTCCGATTTTTAATCGGACTTCGTTTGTGCGAATGGGAG